>CM052062.1:7548260-8166122 GCA_028476895.1 Tetranychus truncatus
TTATTTATTTAAGAATCTGCATCATCACATGACGACTAATAAATGTTGAAATGTAATCACAA
Source organism: Tetranychus truncatus (assembly GCA_028476895.1). NCBI lineage: Eukaryota > Metazoa > Arthropoda > Arachnida > Trombidiformes > Tetranychidae > Tetranychus > Tetranychus truncatus. Next base: position 7,548,323 of record CM052062.1, read on the forward strand.
TTAATTTCAGTTGATTTACCGGCAACAAAGAATTGAAAGTAAAATAGTTAAAGTCATATCAAAAACTGACCCACGATTTTCATTTTTTTTATCAATACGTCCATCAATCCTTCATCCTTTCCTTAAACCTCTTCCTATCTGGGTAATGATAAATCATCTGTCAGTTCATCGTTAATGAGATATCCTGCTTTGTGTATACGTTTACAAACTTTTCATCATCTTATGTTGTTTTTTTACTCACACTAACAATCGGTGCTTTATTACTTACACTTGATTTTCGTTGAGTTCAACCATCTTTGGTGAGAGTTTTGTTTTATCAACAAAATTGGCTTACTCTTCAACTATCTTCTTGGTTATCTTCCTTATTCCTTCTTTCCGTGCTTTTCTTTCTTCAGTTGCATGGTAATTAAGTGTGATACAATTCTTATGATTATATACCCTTGAATTTAAATGATCGTATTACCATCTTTCCATACTCATTACATGCATGTTCATCTTTTTTGTTGAGCTTCTGGTATTTCAAATGTTCCGATATTCAGTTGAGCAAAGAATCGGAACTGCAAAGCCATCACGTCGTTGACAGTGTAAAGGCCTTTAAACGTTGTAATCTGTAATCTTTGCTCAGAGTTTTTTGTTTTAGCTTCAAGTTTGAAATCATTGATCTAAATTATTTTAAAAAGATTCCGAGATCTTTAACCTTGATCATTTATTGTTTAATATATGTAATTATCATTATGTTGCACATTTTCCACTATTCATAATCTTGCTAAATCTAAATTCACACGATTTACGATTCAAATCAAGTATAAGAGTTCAATTTTCTCTGAATTTTGCCTTGTAATCTATTCCATAATTCAATTAAAACCAAGTTAATCTCCTATTGATCTTGATGAATTCAATAATTATATTTACTCAGTAAAATATCTATATTTGTTAACCGAAATTGCATTTCTTATTTGTTTACTTGCAAATCAATATTGAGTTAATATAATTCAATAGTAACGCAATACGTAATGTCTATAACGTCAAATCGACTGATCATTTAGATAGATCATGCTAAAATTAAAATTTTTCTATAAACCATTAAAATCCATTTATTATAATTATGCGCAATAAAGCTATAAGTTATAATTCCAATAATTTATTTCTTGTCAACTAAAATTATTACTTTTTGTCTTTATCAAACAGGGTAGTGCCAAGCGTTACAACTTCTACAGCAGCTCTAAAGCAATCAAAGGTCAACATTGAGCGACCATTGAGTCCTAGTCGGGCAATCGCAACTGTTTCGACTCCAATCTCTGGTTCAACCAGTTCTATCCTGGTAACAGGCTCAACTGTTAGCCCTAAATCAACTGTTGCTGGTCAAGTTTCAACAGTATCATCAACATCAACTTCATCATATGCAGTTATACAACCAATTTTGAAAAGTGGAACGAATAATTCACCAGTGGTCGCTAATCCGATCACTCCCACGCCACCCTCTGGTCCTCCACCTCCATTACCTAAAACAACCTCAGTACTCTCACTAGCAACCGCAACAGCAACAAACTCTACAGCTCAAACAGTTACAGCTTTCCAAAACATGACTTACAATATGGAAACAGTCACTCAACCTGTAATCTCTAAATCCTCAGCAGGTAAGCTTGACATTTCAAATTTTCCCTAAATTATGTTTCTGAATTATTCTAATTGTTTTCATTTTTCCCTTTTCAGTCTCTCAACAATCTCCTAATGCAACAGCGCAACCCAATCGCACTGTTACTCCTGGTAAAGTTATGATTGCTAGTGGAAGTCCACAAGCACCGGTTCAAAAGAAGCTTTCAACTGGTCCAGTTGCTGGAACTGGATCTGGTACTAGTCCGGTATTTCGTGGAGCACCTCCTCCTATACCGCCAAATAAACCCATTCTCCCTGCAAACGCGCTGAAAGAACGAAGCAAAGAAATACAACAAGCCACTGTTCGAGCTAAAATGATGACCGCCAAATCAATAACTCCCCTGTCCTCCTCCACGCCTGTACCTGTTCAAGGTGAGCCCGTCGTAAATGACAAGCCTTCCTCTTCTGCTCTGACTAACTCGGTGGTGGTTAATGGTACAATTAAAAGACAAGATAAATCCTTATTGCTTTCAAACTCTTCCAATTCAACTGAACAAGTGCCTGGAGAAAATAATTTGAATAATGTTTCATTAAAAAATGCTAGCAATGGGTGCAACGATACTACATCTGACACTTCAGATGATTCAGTCAATCATCAAAATGAAGAGTTTACTAATGTTGAAATGATTAGTCAAGAGATCGCTGATTTTCAACAGCTTTTAGGTTCGATGGTTGAAAAGAGTATAATTGGTTGATTTGTTCAGTTATAGGGATAACAGAAATAGATTGTATCATTAATTTTGATTATTTCTATAAATATTTCATGTGCTAACTTAAATCTTGCACGATAAAGCTGCTATAAAATAGTAAACCTAACTTTTAAATACTCTCAGGCTTTTAAATAATCTATTTCATTTTTCAACTTAATTTCGAGGTTTGTTAAAGATAGAACACCTTTAATCACTCAAAAAAACAGCAATGAATACATTAATTCACACATTTACCTTTTCAAACAATCTTACTTGCTTTAATTTTTGCATCTTTTTGTTTCGTTAATTTTAAAATTATGATTTTTTGCCGTCTCTTGATCAATTTCAACATTTTCCTGTAAACTTAATTTTTTGACCCAATCATGAAATTTTTATCATTTTAAACCCTTTTTGTCTCATTTTGAATGTAATTGTACAAACATTTACAGATTTATCATTAGGATGTAAAATTCTAATTATAATTATTTACCATATTATTGTTTAATTTGATGATTTATTTACATTTCTCAATCTCGTTTACTTTAATTGTTATAATTTAATCCTTTCCTTTTCCGCTCCTGGTGATGGTTTATTTTGCTTTTCCTCATTTATTTCTGGTTTGGTGTTTTTGTTTTTGAACATAATCTCTATTTAATGTAAGAAGATTGTTACAATTTACCACTTAAATTTAAATAATTTAAACTAATTGTTTCTCATTTTTCTCTTCTTCAGGTTCTCGGACTCCGCAAGCACCTTAGGAATAATTTATTTACCAATGAATCATCTGTATCATCCTCATCTCCATCATCATCACCATGCACAACATTCTTATCACCTTTAACTGGATTTAACTGTCTTTATTTACCATCTTTAATTGTTTTACCTGCAAGCTAAATCACTTCTCCTATTTGTTAGATTAGCTTTTGCCTATTTTTCGGCATACAAGCAAACCAAATACAAAACCATCCTACTAATCAATTTAATCAATTATTGATTGATAAAATTGGTTTCTAGCTTGTTGATAAATCTGTATTTGACCTCAATGGTTTCACATAAATTATTTGTATTTTACCGTTGACTATTAACCAAAAAGAAAGCGAGAAAACGAAAGAGTAAAGAATGCAATGGAATAGGATTAACCTCAATGTGGCTGATTATTTAGAATCTTGCTAAACAATTCCGTCATCATCGAACCATAATCATCACGCTTTGCCATTAACAGGAATATAAGTGAAGAAAATTCAATTGTATTAGTTGAAAGGTTAATTAAAAGTCCTGACGAAAATTGCAACCAAGGGAATTAATTAACCAGGTTTTAGTATAAGCTCAAAGATACATTTTTGCTAAATTGCTCCAGCAAATAGTGATAAAGTTTAATGAAATAAAAGTATGAAATAAGCGATTGCAAACGCTAGTCGTTCAAATAATGGATCGAAAACAAACAAATGCAAGAAAAGGAAACTTGATTGTTCTCAATTTTCATTTTTAATTTGCTCTTGATTAATTGATTGTTACATAAATTTGAAACTAAAAATGACACAAAAAGTTTAAAAAAGAACAAATAATTTCTTCAATTCTTTCAAATCTCAAATCTCAATTTGTAATTTTCCTTATTTCAATCTCCTTGCAAAGTCTTCCGAAACAACATTCATATCAACGCATTTAAATTACATTTAAAACAGTGATAATTGATTGTAATTTAAGCAATTAGCAAGCATATTGTATAATTACTTTAGGTAAGTTAAAAAGTAAATCGCGAAAATGAATTAAATAAAACACCATTGACGAAAAAAGAATTTTGATTGCCTTATCCATTATTTTTCATAAAAAATTTCGCAGTCGACAGGATTCGAACCTGTGCGGGAAAATCCCAATGGATTTCAAGTCCATCGCCTTAACCACTCGGCCACGACTGCTTATTCTATACAGATTCGGTTCCGTTTTGAATCGTTCAATGAGGCCGAGAATTAAAAACCACGTGTTTACGAGACATTAGGAAAATTACTTTGTTTCTACACAATTTTGTGCAATTATCTGCTTGTTTTCAGGGGTAAATCATCTCTAATAGCAATTTATTGTAGATAACTTGGATATGGATAGGGTTGTATTTTACAGGTGATTAGCGCTAGTTGTTTAGCTATTTGTTTCAGTTGTTTTATAGGAATCTAGTCTGTTATTTGTTGCTTGTCAAGAAAACGACACAATATTTTGATAAGGCTATGATTTTGACAAAAATCAATGACGAGAGGCATGATGAGAGTTGTTTCTTATAACAGGTTTCCATCATGATTTATCAGCTGAAAGGGAAGCCAGATATTCCTCTTTAGCCTTTTCAAAGTTTTTTATATTTAGCACCAAGGGAGAACGATATTTCTTTTGGTAAAATCGGTTAACGTTTCCCCAGAAATTTCTACAATCGTAGAGTTGAGTCAATATTTCATCACAATTGGGTTCCTTGGATAAACAGTTTCTAGCCTCTATCTCTTCTTTGATACAAGGATCACTTTTCATCATCTCTTCTTTCTTCTTTTGACGCTCCTGAAAAGCTTTGAAATCCGGATCTCCTTCTTTACTCATAATTTTAACCGTCAACTAGAATTGCAATCAAAAACAAAAGAAAATTACACAAAAAAGAAATTAAACACAATACAAATTAGAAGAGCAAACCACCTTACTCTTTGGTTTGTTTACATAGGCTAAACACATGGTTGAATCATATGATAACAAACGTGACTGGTAACCGAACTCCATCTCCAACTTTTTCTCGTAATGGTTTAACTATGTCATTTCTCGCATCAAGATCTTTGCGTTATTATTGTGTTGCTAATTCAACATCAACCACTACAACCATCTCCAAACAATCGTCAACAACCTTACCAGCTAATCAACAAAATAACCCAACTTTTCAAACATATGTCGGTCTTGATATACATTGTAAATTAAATGTCAACTCTAAACTATTCTCTCGAAGTTCAAATAATTTTTATGCCAAAGCAAATCAGTGTGTATCTTGGTTTGATGCTGCCCTACCCGGAACACTACCAGCTGTAAATCGTCGGTGCCTCGAGCTAGCAATCAAGTCTGCATTGGCTTTAAACTGTCAAATAAACCCAATCTGTGTTTTTGACCGAGAACATATATTTGAACCTAGTTATCCATCTGGTTTTCGATTAGTTCAATCGAGAGAACCGATTGCCTCCAACGGACTCCTCAATGTACCGATCAAAGTAGACAAGACATGTTACATAAAAACTATTGAATTGAAATCAATTCACCTCGAGGAAGATGGTGGGCACGTCTTTGTTAATCATTTAGACCAATGCAACTGCATTGATCTCAATTCTCGCGGACTCCCATTGATCAAATTTTCATTTAAACCCACAATCATGACAGCTTTAGAATCAACTAGATCAGTAAATCAGTTGATCAAGATTCTCGAAAGGTAATATTTACAAACTTCATCCAGCAAACATTCTTATATTGTATTCAGATATTCATTCATTTTTCTCTTTATTTCACAGGATTGGAGCTTTTGCCCCTAAAATAGAGGAACGAGCCTTATCAATCAACGTAAAAATCAAGTTGGTCTCTGAAAATATTTCAGCTCACACCGTTACTATTAAAGGAATCAATTCGTACATCTCTTTGGGCACTTATATTGCTAATGAATTCGGCCGTCAAAGATACCTCATTAAAACTAATAACCCAATGGATGCAGACCAAACATATCAAGCCTTAAGCTCTGGAGGGATGAAAAAGATCAAAACGGAAGTTATAGATCCCCGATCAATAATCGATTTATCTATTCCTCCATTTAGATTCGATTCAAATGTGCAAAATTCAGATGAGAATGTCTCATTATCAATCGAAAAAATTGCTTCTGAATTACCTTCTCTGCCGGACAGTGAAAGATCTCATCTCGTGAATCATTGTAATTTAAATTTACTCCAAGCAACTAAGCTTATAGAAAATGATTATGCTCAGGTTGTCATCAAGATGGTATCAAATGATCCCACACTTTCTTCAAACCATTTGTACAATTTCGCAATGGAAGTATTGGATGGAGCGATTGTTAGAACTAATAGTGAGATTAATCAACTTTATAATTTTATAGACAATTTAGTTGAATGTTTCCACTTATTGAAAAGTAAAACGATATCTCGTCAAAATGCAACCGAAATGATTATTAGTTGGTTACAGGGTGATAAGCGATCTCCTGATGAGCTCATTATTTCTAATGGATGGTCAATCATTGAAGATGATAAAATAATCACAGACTTTTGCAAAGATATTATCAAAGTTCATTGTACATACGCCTTTTTTGTGAAAAGAGGAGATGTAAAATTCCTTAAAAATCTAATCAAGCGAGTTAAAATCGCTTCAAACCATCGAATACCTGAAGAAAAAATCACGAAAAAATTAAGTTCATTAATTAGCAGTATTGACAAAGCAACTCTTGCAATTTATACGACGAATAGAAATAAAAAGTCAAAAAATAGACCGAATCTTTTTCTCGATGAAAATCAATAAACTATTTAAGATCAACTGGTATCTGCAATTTTGGAATATTTCTTTCAATTAGTTACTCTGTAAAATTGTAATATTGTAATGTGTATTTTATTATGTATTTAAATAAAGATGTTTGTTGAAACTGACGAAATTTTATGTACACTAATTTTTAAAACATAAACGAACTCAAGATAATTAATATCCATATTTTTCATTGAGCGCTGTTTTACCGTCACCTGTTTGACCTTTTGGAGGCAACCACTCGACATAAGTTTCTTGATTAAAGTAACTGGAATTTTCTTGGACCGGTTTAGGTTTGGGCTTGGGTTTATCAGTTTTCTTGATTATTAATCCATATTGTTTATCGCTATCAGAGGATGATGATGGAGGTAAGAAAGTTAGTGACTCTGCAGGAGGTGAAGGTTCTCGCAAAGATGGCCCTTTAGTCGTAGGTGTTTCTGTGATTTCAGTGAACACTGAAGCAGGTTTTTGGATTAGATTCTTCTTCGTCAATGAAATAGCAATCTTTCCTGGCTCTAATTTAATCGGCGATTTTTCTTTTTGAATCACATCTTGCTTGGTTTCTGGTGAAGTATTTAATTCCATCTTGTCTTCAATTATCGTTTTTTCGCTGGTTGTTTTGAGCTTGAATGAATCATTTTTAGGAGGAGATTTTACAGTATATACAGATTCCAAAGCGGGGAGCACGAATGAGGGTTTTGCTATCTTAAGTAATCTTTCAACTCGTTGTTGTTCCTTTTCCAGATCAGTAATCCTCAGTCGGAGTTTAGACTGCTCAATTTTGACATTGAGAGACGACTTTTCATCTTTTTTGTCAATATCTTTCATAAATTCATGCAAAGCATCAGCGGTCTCTTCTTCAACTTGTTTTTTATCAGATTCGGACTTGGAGTTTGCTGTTGCTTTTGATGATAAACTTAAAGTTGCTAATTTAGCCTTCATCTTTTGCAGCTCTTGACTGATTTCTTTCCATTTTTCATTCAAACTATCAAAATTAAGAATTTCTTGAACTTTATTTTTGGCGGCTAACTTTTTAGCTCGTTTGAGTTTGTACTGATCCGTTTCATCCATTACTTCATCTTCTGAGTCAGAACTATCTGTCTTCTTTCGTTTTATATCTTTTTGTCTCTGCCATGGAAATAGGAGTTCAGCTTTGTCCAGTATTTGACAGGCCCGAAGGCAAACATTTACCAATGCGTCTTTTTTCTGAAAAAGTAAAAAAAACAATTCAATACTGAGCAAAATATAAATAATAGACTAATAATTCCTACCTTCGATGAAGCTTCTCCGTCGATAGTAACATCTTGCCCATCAATAGGTACTTCTAATGAGCATTTGAATAACCCGTTATTGTAATTAACTTGATATTCAAAATCGTAACCTTCCGAATCAAACCAATGTTGAAGAGTTTTATGAGGATTTTCACTATAAACATGTTCATTTTGAGTAGGGCCTGGTCCAGTCCCTGTTTGGAGCAATGATAACACCTTTCCAAGAGGAGTCAAAACGTCACCACTTCCACCCTCGTCCTCTTCGTCATCCATATCATCTTTAAAGCCCCAGGTACATCCAGTTTCCTCCTTTTCTACTGGTTTTTCAATTACTTTAGGTTTCTGCTCTTCATCCTCGACTTCTTCTTCGGTTTGCTTAGTGTTGATTAGGATAAATAAACGTGAGCTAGCACCTAATTTGATAATGTCATTACCAGGATTTAATTTGATAGGTTTGAAGCCGGGAATCTTGGATTTATTCAACATGGTACCATGAACTGAATTAAGATCAATCAGAAAAAAACAGCCATCAGGCCCATCTTTTGGATTCCATAGAAGACAAGCATGATATCGACTCAGTGAAGGATGGTCCATTGGAAAATCTGCATCTCTGGATCTACCGAAAGTAATCCTAGGTTTATCGATTTCCTTTCTCTGTATGACGGACCCATTTTTGATTACCTCAATAAAAAAAACTCCCGACGGCAAAGGATCGCTAGTCAACGGATCAGGAATGTAAGGTAAATTCCTCTCTGATTCGAATTCTTTTCGGCTCAAGACAGGAGCCTTGAATTTATCATCTTCATCTTTAACTTGATTAACAGGTGGTTGGTCACTTAGATCATCTTCGATATCCATTAGTTCAGAAACTTTAATTTTGAAAACACGAAAAATAGAGACTCTTTGTAGTGATCATATGCTATGCAAAACTTTTTAATCTTTAGGATAGATGTCAGTGTTATCGCCACATGGTCATCTGTTTTAAATTCATTGGGTTGAAATAATTTTCCTAAATCACAAAGTCAATTCCCAAATTTATCAAGGACTTAATCAATTAATTTAAAAGTAGTTTTCTAATTTTTGAACTATAATGTCTTTAGATCTTTCTGGTGGTATGGGTGACCTTGATGCTAACAGCGTTGTCGTCGACAAAGATCTCCAAAATTTCATCATCCAAGAACAACAAATTGCTCAATTCAACGCTCAGGTAAATTTCTCAATGAAAATATAAACCACTTTAGTATATTTTTTGTGTATTAATCAACAATCATTATACATGAGTATTTAATCATATTGTGGTTTAATCTCATTTTTTGATGGAAACTAATTGCATTTCTTTTTGCTCTCTTTATATCTTTTTTCATGCTTTACAGGTTCACAAGTTAACCGAACAATGCTGGGAAAAATGTGTTACTGACAAATTGACTTCTAGGTTTGATGGAAAAACTGAAACATGCCTGACCAATTGTGTTGAAAGGTTTATTGATGCCTCAGTGGTTATTGCTCAAAGATTTTCATCGATTATTCAAAAGCAAGCTGGACATTAGTTGTTTTCCTAACGCATTAAAGCTGAACTTTATTGAAATTATAGTATACAGATTAGTTTTCAAATAATTTGTTCCCTCTTGATTCTACTATGAAAAAAATACATTTTAGTACAATAAAAATGTGAACAACTGAAAAGTAGAACCATTTGTGTAACAAAAAACTGATTCATTTGAATAATTTCTTTACCTGTTGACTTACTTCTTGAAATCCAGAAAAAACTCCAACAACAATAAATTGATTATTTGTTATAATCAGTGGTTCGAACGCTCCATCTCTATTCATTATATTTCCTCTTTTTTATGAATGTTCATTGGGAACAAATTAACGTTAGCTTTATATAATTTAATTTGTTTCAGTCGTAAAAAATGGAACCATTGAGATCTAAATTGTCAACAAATGAGGTTTACAAAAATCTACATTCATCAACAACGGAATCGCGAAACAGTTAACAAACTGATTGACTATTCAACTGCTCAACCTTTAAAGTATTTTACCATCAATGTAATACAAGTTAATTTAAATTGGACTTTTTTTCAATCTTTTTTTTTAAATTTTCCTCAATTAATCATGGTTTAGTGATCACATACACATTTACAAATTGTAAAATGTAAAATATTTAACCTGTGATCCTGAAAAAAATAGATTCACTTGAAATTACAATCTTTCAATTTTTCACTCGCAACAATTAACATCATCAACATCTTTTTTCAAACCAGTTCACCGTTAAATGACTTATGCTAATTATTCACCATAATGATTCAATCTCTGTGTTGACTGTCAAAAAGATTAACTGTTAACGTCCCTCTTGAAGGTTAACAAGTAAATTACGTTTAACCTTTTAAAAATATAACAACCAGAAAATGGATCACAATTATAAGGTGTCTTAAATCAATATTTTAATGAAAAAATGAGCTTTTAAATGGATTTTAGTTGATGAATATTTGATAGATTTAGATCTTTTTGCCCAATCATTAATTGTACAAAATTAAAACCGTTGGCGTAGTAGCTCAAAGGGAATCGAGATGATTTGCTCTGAATTCAACAATCGATCTTTCCCAAGGTTTTCCTCCATCCAAACTGTTCACCGCTCTTCGAGTAAGATAGATATGGTGGACAATACGGTGAAAAAACGTGATAGAAAAAAGCTGGTCTCCGTGTAAATCAAACATAAATTGTAGGTTAATAGTCATTCAACTGTTAAGAATAATTGTATCAATTGTTGAATGATTATTTTTAGTAATTTTGAGTTGAAAATTGTTTCTCAATGAAATGATATTAACTGATTTCATTAACTAATGAATCAAAAACTGTATTGTTTACCTTCAACTTTCATCTCTTCAACTCTGTGCTGATTGATATTTGAATTAAATACAATTGATTTTGGTGCACAAAATTGGCCACTTGTAATGAGTTAAATCATTGTAATCATTTACAATGAGGTTGATTGCTATTCAACAAAAATAACCTCCAAGCCTACAAGATATATCTTTCAAACCATTGTTGTTAACACAATTTTTTGAACCACCTTTAAAGTTACAAATATCAAATTGCTTTGTAATAATTTACCATCCTCTTTACAATTGAATTTGATTATTTACTCAGAGTAAATATAAATCAATATCTAAAACGTAATAAATCGTTCCGCAAAAGTTACGGCTAATAATTGCACTAACAATAATTTTAAATTTATCGATGCTTTGATAAACTCAAAATACATTGGATTCAATCTTTTGGGTTGCCCTTCAACAATTTGCTTCTCATGTTACCAATGATGAAAGATTGGTTAACACAGATTTTATTGCCTATTTGAACACGGGACAATTAAATTTGAACAAATTAAGAGTGAATAATTGATAAAAAGTCGAGTTTTATGAAATGGAGACATAATCAGCTGATAATCATGACATCTCGTCAGACTAATTGACCATTGCTAATGTGACATTGAAAAATGAAATTGGATCCAACATTTTGAGCAACTTGTTTATTTTTATTGGATTGATTCATTGAATGGCGATGAAAAATTGATGTAACAATTTGATATAACAATTGCTGTGACAATTGATGAAACAACCTTAAAGATGTGATTGTTTCTGATAACAAAAGTCTAACAATTAAAATATTCATATTTACTCGAAATTTCACATCAATCTCAAGTAAAAAACTGATCGCTATCAATTGATGCCAATCATTTACATGCAAATGTTACTAAACAATAATGTAAAATAATTTTAAATATTGGTAACAATTAACATCTAAACAATCATTTGACAGCAACATATGAATTACATTTCAAGGCTTTGCCAATTGTTTTCCCAATTTTGTAAGGTTACTCCAACACTTTGAAGACATAATTTAATTTCATCCAAAAGTACTTACAATTGGCCTTAACAAATGCAATGCCTTAAATTTTAATCATAGGTAACAATTAAAATGAAAATTAATAATATTAACTGGTAATAAGCAATCGATAAATTGAACAAATCATTTACTAAACTGGTACCAGAAGCTATTCATGTTATACTTTTCATTTCTAGTATTCATCGTTTGTCCTTTATTAAGTGCTAATCTAACAATAAACTGTTAAATCGATTGTTTCAAAGGCTAAATCAAGTTCCTGTTCATTGTTCAATTTAATGGCAATCAAATTTGATAAATCATTAAATTACAACTAATAATAAAAGCAGAATCATTGTTACACTTTGTTACCTTCATCTTTGCCATACAAAAATGGTTACCTTTTCAACATCAGTCCATCAACTCATATCGATCTATTATTTGTCAGCCTTCCAGCTAATTGACTATTTACATTGCTAAATAATCAATTGTTAATAACTGAATACAAATGTAAACCAATTAACAATAAACAACATCAATTTTAAATAAAACATTACAATTGAGCACAGAGTTAAAGGGTACTTGTTGGATACTTTCAAGACAAGTGTAAAAAGCATTACTTCAGCGTTTTATTTCATTTTGGGTTATCATTTTGTGCCTCTTTTACCAGTTTATTGTCAATTAATTTACCTTTTCATGTCAAAAAAATTAAGCTTTGATTTAATTTAGCCCAAACAGCAAGATTAACCAGCCAACTATCGTGCAATTACCAGAAATCAATGACTTAACGACTCGGTTAACTCTACAGCTGATATACCCAAAAAAGTCTAACATTGACATTATCATTATTAATATATTTAGTGGTTAAATTTTAATGGCTTAAAGTTAAGGCCTGAGAAAAAAAAATAAATTACTTGAGAACTGAAAGAATTAATAAAATTAAATTTGATCAATAGGAGAACCTACAATTAGATTGTTAATTGAACAGTTAATTGTTTAATCTGTTTAAGACTTAATCAACATGAATCTTTCTGATTAACTTGTCCAACTGTTGATTCCCTTTTTAAAACAGATCATTGAATAACAAATGAATAATGATTACAGCCCGAAGCCCGATTTAGTTTATGGTTTGAACACTTAATCAATTACTCAATAAGAGTTAATTATTACTGATTAGCTTGTCATTATTGTTTAGCAAAAAGTCAACTCAAAACATTTTGAATCAGAAAACCTAAAATCTGGTTAAACTAAATCATTCGAGTTTCCACTTAAATCAGATAATTTATTAATGACAGATTTTGCATGTTAATCATAAAATCTAAATAATTGTCAAACGCTAACAATTGACAAGTTGATAAAGATTAAACAATCGACTGACCATCTATTCAAATCATTGAAAACATCAACCAAAGCTAAAAATAAACTCAATATTTAAACAGTAAATCATTAAAAGATAAAATCTTGCAACTGTAACAATTAAAAGTTAACAATAATTAGCTAAATCTGAACATTTCTTTCCAGTCTTTTCATGATTTCCTCACAAAATGGACTTAAATGGAAACAAATTAAAATGCAAAGTATTTAGCTTTGATTGTTACACTTGTTTTGATCATTTGATAAAGGAATTCTTTGAAGTCTATTAATAACCGGTTAAATTGATTGCTATCAAGTGGTTTTTGTTTCGCCAAAGATCATTTCAAATCCATTTCTTTTCTCAACAAAATGATAACAATGAATGAATTATAAGCAATTTTCATTTTCACTTGTCACCCCAATGAGTACAATGGAAAGATGCATTCAAATTGTGATAAATTCATTCAATGATTACAACTATCAATTTCACTGTAACCACCATGTTACAATAGTTAAGTGAATTGATAGTTGTAATCAGAATCAAGATGATACAGAATAAAATTATTTTCTCAACAAAAAGCATCACTTTTTGATGTGAATGTAGGAAAACTGGTGATTGTAATCATTAAGAAAAAGGAAAATCTAAATTGTAAAATAGCACCAATCAGTTCGATAACAATGATGACCTTAAAATTGAATCTTTGGTCAGTGTGAAAGTGAACAGGTTAACCTGAATTCCGATGAAAATTAGTAATCATCGTTTTTAGATTTCTCGATTAACAGGTTCAGAGGTTGGTCAAAAGCAATTCATTTTTAACCATTAATATGATCGGTTCAATATTGAAGCTCAATTTAAAGACTAAATGTAAATCAGTTGCGATTAAGATTAAAGTTGAATGGACAATTTGGAAGTTAAATGAATATCTGAATGTTTAATCTTTAGATTCTTATTGTATATTACATTTTCAATTGTTTTGATTCATTTTACAGTCAAAGTTAATGATGAAGATAATTATGATTATGAAGATGATGGTAACCATTTGAAAATCACTTGGCAAACCTTAATTTTTCAGGCTGTTTAATACCTCATCTTGATCAGGCAAATTAAAAGGTCTTGTTACAAGTTGAGTTGATTACGATAAATTAAATCAAAATTGCGTGTTTCTCATAATAAGGGTTGTTGATGTTGTTGTTGTTGCAGATACTCAAGGTTGCCTTTTGCACAATTATAATAGTAATGATAATTTTGTATCACATTTGATTGATGAATAAACCACGCTTTAAATTATCTTCATCATTAACTTGTAAGTTACTTTAGATTTGCATGTTAAGAAGCAAAAATCTTTTAGTAAACTTGTAAATTGTGAACCAAATACTGTGTAATATTTAGCTTCTCATCTCATTATTGTGTGTATTTTTGACGTTTTTTTTTCTTGATACAAATCCAAGGTTTTGATATGTACAAGCAATGAACTTTGTGAAGGTCAATTCTGGAACTGGCCATTGCTCTGATGAATCAGTTTAATGCATCAATAAACCATGTAATAACTGAAATGATCAACATCAACACCAAATAATTGAAGAGTCAATCTTGTGAACAATGTTTACTCTTGTCCAGTGAACATCAAACAATCCATCAAAATAATATAAATATTATTCCAAGCATTTGATTACTTCATCATCATTATAAATGTATTTACTGATTGATTGTAGATTAACTGGTTAACCTGTCTAATCAAATTGTATTCATTGACAATAATGATCTCTGAAGGTTAACCCAAAAAATGAATATTTAATAATAATATAAACCAATATCAGTCAACTATTTACTCTCCCTCAGAATCTGTTTGACTGTCTTTGATTTAATGATTTAAATCACTTATATGACAACAATTTGCTCAGTTGACAAAATATTGAAAATAAAAGTATTTCCTTGTATTTCCTTGAAATTTGGGTAAATATTTTTTGCTGCCATTTCAATGGATTCAATTTGAACGTTATTTGATGTGGAAATTGAAATTACAATTGAAAATTATCACAATTTGATTTGAAGCTTGTAAAGTAGCAAAAAGCTCATTATGGTGGTAAAAATGGTACCATCCTGAAATACGGAAACACTGAACAAAACAGGATAATCTTTTCTTTCCTTACGATTGTATCTTCTTTAGCTAATCATGATCATCTTGTTCAACTAAATTTAATCCTCCTTCTTTTACCTCTTTCCCTAAATTGTGGTAAAATTGTAATCAATTGTAATTCACTTTTTTTCCCATAAAGTAATTTGTATTTACGAGATTTGTTAAGGTTGCATTTAGCTTTAACCTGTTGTAAAAGTTAAATTATTTTTCAACAATTAATCCCATTGTAAAAGCTAGTTTTGTCCATCCAAATTGACTGTGCCAATAACATGAATCCAATCTGAAAATTAATCTGATGATCGAGGCTTTGTTTACCTCTCATCAGTAAGTTAATCAGCCAGTTGAGTAAAATGGAAAGCAAAACCGGAACCAGTTATCAGGTTTGGGTTAGATGAGTTTGGGTTTATAAGTGAAAAGAAGCTGTAAAAAATGGGTAAAAAAAAGCAAATAATGAACAGTGTATATTTGAAACAAAATCAACTGTCTATTGATTCACTTTCATCATTATTTAAACACAATCATCAACTAACCTCACATTCATATTGGTTTATATATAAAATTTAATTTTATTTATAACTTAGGTTGGGTAAGCAATAAAAGATGAAAAGAAATGCACAATCAACACCCAAAAATCAACAAATGAAAGTTTAATTGTTTTATATTCACTCGCTTACATCCACTAACCAGATCGTTTGTATAACCACCAACTTACACTTTACTTTGATTAGGAAACGCAAATACACATCTAATACAAAAGCCAATGATGATATCAAGTGTAGTTCAGATCACGATAACACCTTTGAGTGAAAGTCGCAAGAAATTGGCTTTAATCAGAAGCAAAAATTTTACCCAAACGAGGTGATGACTTGAATCAATCAATGACTTTGGGTGAAGAGTTATAAGAGATGCTTGATTCTGGTCAAATGTTAATTTAATGTCATCAAATTTTCGCCTTTAAATGCTGTAAAACATGGACGTAGCGTCTTTCATAGGTGCTATCATAAACTGGGAATATACCATCAGGTGTAATGCGAGAAGAAAGCAAAATTGTTAACTGGTTTTGGTTACCTTCAACACTTTTTTTTATACCCATACACTTGTCCCTTGTTAAGACTCTTTCTGTTTACTGTCTATTTTTTTTCCAGTTACTCTTCACTTTCTGCTTTTGCAAAATAAAAATTCATCAACAACAAAACTCACTCAGCTCACTTCATCTTCATCTTCATCTTCTGGAAACTCCTTCAGAGTTAAGTTGAAACTCATTCCATCAAAATCTGTTTTTTAACAGTCGCTCTCAACCTTTTCCCTGCTTGTTCACTCCTTTTTTTAGTCTTTTTTTTTTAATCCTTTCTTTTTCTCTTTTTCTTCTTTTTTTCTCCAGCTTCTTCGGTTCCACCATCCTCATCCTCATCATTGGTATTTAGTATCAGTCCATTGAATTGTCAATGCAATCAACTGTATCATGTTTCGTTTGCAGCTACTGGAAACATGTTGCATTCAATTGACTTCAGTTAACTGAAAAGAGCCACAAAGACAGTCAATATTGATCCACAGAGAAACATGAGATTAAATTGAACGTGCAACAGTTTCATCCATTCAACCTAAATCCTGGTTCAACATTCATGTGGCTCGGCTATCATGACCTTATCCATCTCTATTTAGCTTGTGAGTGCAGTTCATTTCAACTCTTTACTTTTGTGCAAAATTATTGATACATTTTCCTTCACCTTCTCCCCTCCACCTCCACCTCGTCATTTTTATCTTCCTCCTCTTCCTTTACCACAACCTCCTCACCCTCCTCCTCCTCCTTCTTTACAGGGCTCAAGTAGGAGGTGATTTACAATTTGATTGCTGCTACCGATTTGGGTGAAAATTAAATTATCTCATTCTGTCAATTGTCATCAAACTGTCAACATTTATCTGACTGTGCCACCACTGGAATCTTGAATCTCAAATTCATTTTGTTGAATAACTTTTTTTTTCCGCTAATTTCCAAACCAATTCATATTAAATTGATCAGCCAACTTGCACAACTGATATGATTGCTGAATGATTTTGGCTGCTGCTACAACTAAATCATCTAGTTTTATGTGAACACCACTGAACCGGAAATAACCTTGTTCCTTGATTGATAACCCATAACTGGATTTATTCAATTATTATATCCATTTGAACTTGATTTATTGTGTGTGACTGTGAATTATTATCCAAATGTCACTCTATCAAACACCAAGAGCAAGAACAACAATGGTTCATTTGCCGATCACGGATCACTATTATTAGTTATCTTAATATAACAAATTTACCCGAAAAAATTGTGATTCTGACATTTCTTATTCATTAAACTGCTTTACAGCTTAACAAGTTCAAGGCACAGAAACTGGGATTAGATTTTTTACTAATCAACTTTACCAGCCAACATAAACACAAACCAGCAAAGGTAAGCATAAAGTCACAAATCATTTCAACTTCTCTGTCAAACCAAAAAAAAAACCATTGATCAACATCTGATCATCAAAATAGTCTACCAATGAAGCCATCAGAAGCAATTTAATGAATAATAGTTTCACTTAAAAAAATTGATGTCGATTCATTGAAATTGTGTTCAATTGTAGGAAATTGTGATTCTCAAATAATACCGATTGTAAGGAAATTTTAACTTTCAATAAACCTTTTCCACCAATAATTACACCAATAATGATAATTTACAATAAGGTATCATGACAGGTTCAAGATGCAAAAGGTGTATTTACAACAGTAAAAGCAAAAGCAACAAAAAAAAACATGAAAACTGTCAACATAACAATTGGACTGCTATTGAGGCATTGCTTGTTGCTATCGTTAATTAAGCTCAATTGTAAAGAGACAATCAAGACTCTTAATCATTGATCATTAACAAATTGAACTTTCATTTGCCTGCAAGTAACACAAAAACAAGCAACAACAAGCAGCAAAAATAATGATAGAGATGAAGAAGTAAAAATGAAGAAACAAAAAAGCAAATTACCTTTCACCCTTTTCACATAATTCTGGTTCAATGGCCATGATTAAAATCATAATGATCAATTGTAAATGAGAAATGACTATGATAATAATGATTATGATCAGGTCAAAGACGGAAATCAATTTGTTGTTCACCCTTCGGGTAAATGTTGACGTTGGGCGAACTGATCAGAAGCACATTGAAAGCAAACCAAAAAATTAACCTCTCATTCACTTAAGGCTGTTCTTACCTTATTTCAAGTTTTCATTTTCATCATCATGGTTATCTTCATCTAGATACCTGTTGATTACTTAACCTTCTAACAAAAATGCTTAACATTGCCGCAACTCTCAATGTTTACCTGTTATACCCTTAAGATATTAAGCTTGTTTCACTCACAAACCGTTGCCTTCCTCTGTAAACCATTATCTTCTTCATCCTCATCCTAATCACCATCATCTTCATCTTAAATTATCATTACTTTATGGTTTTATCAGATTGAAAAACATGTAAACCCACAATAATAGGAAAACTGTTTTCTGTTGGTTAACTGTTTTGGGTTAACTGGTTTAACCTTTTGTTTATCTGGTTCAATGTTACATTCATTTTTACATATTACTATACACATTGAATGCCAAGTGATTCAATCATTTCAAACCTTTTATCCATCTCTGAATACCTTACATGATGTTTATTTGATTAATTTTTTACCATTTATATTGTGATAAATGAAATATCCTTTCAAATGAGAATCCCAAATAAAATTCCTTTCATTTACTCTTCTTTTGATAGACTCTTGTTTACAGTTTGAATGTTACCTTGTTTTCAAATGCCATTTAAATCAAATTAAACCTTCTTCTTCTTTTATATCATTTAACAATTTACTTTTAATATTAACATTGATGATAATGATGATTAAAAAGATCAATCATTTACTACTCAGTTCAATTGGTCAGATAATAACACATTAACAGTCCATTTGCTTTTCCAAATAGCACTCAATTGAACCAATTTATACCAATATTAAATTGTATTTTCAATAATTTCAATCTTAAATGTTTTACATAAATTCATGTTTATTTGAAACAATTTGATAATTTTAAATTAAATTTTACAAATAACAGCAAAACAACAACAAAATCAAATCTTCAAATTACAATGCATTAAACATCACTTTTCTGGGTTTGGTTTAATCGCAACTTTAATTTATCTGAAATGGTTAATTGTTATTTAAATTTTAGGAACAACTTTACTAATTATTAAACATGAAAATGAGAACAAAAAATTAACAGTCCAGTTAATTATTAAGGTTTTATGATCAACCAACAGTTAACCTTGTTGAGAAATGGGAATCTCTCTTTTTAAACCAAAAAGCTTAACATTACCTTGATCAGTCTACAATCGTCTTCATTTAAACCAACCATGATGATCAAATGATTACAATTGAAGTGCTTTTAACCATTAAAATACATTAAAGTCTATTAATGGTTTAACTTAAACACATAAGTATTACAATGTAATTTGATAATTTAAATGAGTGCAATTATAAACGATTAGACATTGAGATATGTTACAGTTAATAAGCAAGAATGATATTTAAATAGCAAACCAGAATTTTTTGAACAGTAGAAAAGAGTTATTTTCAAATGAAATTGAATCGATTAAAAGCAAAATGATTGTTTTTGGGTTAAGAATTGCTTCAATCATTTCTCTGTGATTTGTCATTATTGGGTTTATTTGGTGCAACCTAAATAAACCAGGGTTTTAATGAGAAGGCAAAAATAATGATGATAATGTGATAATTATGAATATGATTAACTATGTATAATATGACTTGATTCAATGATTGAATCTTGTTGGATGATAAAAATGAGGTCATAGATTTAATTGTTATACCAGTTGATCATCTATTGAACAATCGGATAGATAATTAGGTTAAAGTTGATTGTCTAGTGTTGAAAATTTTCAAGTGAAAGTCCAATTGGAAACAATGTTAATTGTGTCAACCATTAAATTTTGTTATTGATTGCCACTTTCATCCCAAAGACTTCTGTTTAAACTGTTCATTGGTAACAATTTGTAAAACCTTGGTTAACCTAAATTCAATTGCTATTGATTGATTACAATGTAAAATGAGTTATTAGTTTCAAGTTATTACCTTGAAATGAATAGCAAAACCTAAAGCAATTTATTCAATATACATATTTGTCTTTAATTTTGTTAGTTAATCTGAATTACAGTTGAATTGTTTTTTCCACTCTTTTAACAAATTCATGTTAAAAATATTTTCCATTTTTAAACAATTAGTCTTTCACTGTTGCCAAGGATAATCAATTGACAGCACAATTTGTTTCTATTATTGTTTTTAATTTAAATTGTCATTTAATTGTGTTAAAGTTTCGAGGTTAGTTAAAGAATCATATAACAGTTAACGAATTAGAAGCAATTCAGTAAACCTTAACAATCACTTTGACTGGTTAACTAGAACAAAAATGTCTTTAAAAAAAGTGAATTTCAATTTTGACGTTATTTTGTTTTTACTTTGCTGAATTGATTAACAGTTATCGGTCAAGGAAAATGTTAATCATTGATTAGGATTATCATATATTTAATTAGCATTTCTGGTTAATCAAAATTGTTGGATAAAAGACTCTTCAGCTGATTCAATATGCTATAGCAACTAGTAAAGCCTGACAACAAAAAAATACCAGAAAATGAAAAATTGTAATGAAGCGTATTAATTTTGAATGATTGCCGTCTAAAAGTAATTGAAATTGTTGATTAAACTGATGATTAAGCTGATGATTAAATTATCGTTGATTTACAATGAAATGTTGAAGAAGGCTTTAAATACAATTGGAATGGTTAAGGTGAAAGTGAAAAGATGAAGACACAAATAATCAATTTGTTTGCTTATTACATATTGTTAACTGTCAAAGTGAAGGAAGTCAATTGAAAAAATATAAGATTTGGATGATAATGATGATGATTAGGATGATTGGGATGATTGGGATGATGATGAGTGAGAAATAACCTTGAATTGATATTACGTTGAAAGTTACCTTGTTTTTGTATTGTCAGTTCAACTTGATTGTGTTAAGTTGTCAATTGATTGTTGCTTTAATACAATAAATTGCTTTCTTAATTATAACTTGTACATGCATCCATTGATAACCATAATTTGTGTGACAACCTTTTACAACTAACCATTGAACACGAGTCGACATTTACTGAACACAAAAAGTTACCCTTTGATTCTTGTACTTAATATTGTTACGTTTTAAATGTTGAACGTTTTTTCCAACTGATTGTCAACCGGTTAATCTAATCGCCAATTGCCATCAACTTGATCAATGATCATCACATTGTTAATCTAAAAGCCATTCAACAATTGGTTAGAAGAAGATAAATCGTCAAATTGTTTCTCTACAATCAGTGTCCAACATTAGCTAAAGAATTGATTGGAGAAAAGGTTTCAAAGGTTTTAATCAACATAATCATGATTCCAATGGGGGTTTCAAGGTAAAACTAAATTTAGTTTTTCTTTTATTTTTTTTCGATGTTTTTCTTGTTGCTTTCTAATTCTTGTTTAACATTAAACAAATTAACTCGATTGTTGATTAAATATGCAACTTTGAAATTAAATTTATAAATTGTTGTTGTGATGAAAACATAATAAACAATGGTAATAACGAGATGTTTGTTTTTAAAGATGAACAATAACAACAACCAGAAATGAAGGTTGAATCGATGAAATCGACTTTAATCATGATTGTCAGAATTAAAGAAGATAGTAATTAATACATTGTATAAGAGTGTCATTTTACTGTTGATTGTTTTCATTTTTTTATCATTCGTTGGGTTGAATGGAGAGAAAAAGATGGAAGAAATCAATCCAAATTTGATTGGTTTACTGTTTAATTTTCTCTAATAATCATGATGATTGTTGATTTTTTGTTGATCTCATTTCTGTTTCCTTGTTTTTAATGTTGAATTTGTTTGTAATTCCTATCAATTTGCTTCTTGTCTTTTAAACCTGACTGTTTAGAGGTTAAATTGTTTGATTTTTGATAGCAAGTTGAAAGTTGTTACACTGAATTACACTCATCAATCAAGGCTTTATTTTCATTATCTTTCAAGTCCATCTTTTTTTGCTTGCTTCACCATTCAACTTTCACCATGATCGTTATATTCATCACCGAAAATGACTTTCGTTTGGTCCAATCATCTTGGCACGTTCCCTTGGTTTTCAAGCTCGTGCTGAGCTCTGGGCGTTCAATTTTGCACCTCTTAAATTGTCCTTGATCATTGTCAGTTTGACAGATTAATCAAAACCCACAGTCAGTTGAATAGTAAATTCAACATTGAATCCATCCATTTTGAATAGCAGGCTTTAACCATTAACCTTACAATTAGTTTTACCAATCAATAACGGTACAATATTTTGCATTTATTGCACTTTTCTTGTTTACTTTTAATTTGCTCCTTCACCATATTGAATAGTTAAATTGTTGATTGTTAAGCAAAAAGCACACATTGAAATGATTACTTTGCCAACATCAATGAGATTCACTTTTGATATTGAAACGCAAATAAAAGTAAATCAGTTCAAGAGTGACAATTTGATTTACAACCCGTCAATATAACACGAGCAGAAGAAGGCAGCTTTTTGAGTTTACGATTGATTTATCCAAGAATTACCATCAAGATATTCACGTTTCAAATATGATTGTTCAATATCATGGGTTGCCATCGTTGCCATCATTATAATCATTTATAAATGTTGATCTGTTAATAGAATGAAGGGAAAACATTGTTACATTTTAATATTTTATATATTCATTAATGTGCGTTTGTTACATTTTATTTTAAAATTGTGATTCTCACATTTTATCGTCTCTACCTGAGTTATCCTGTTAAGTTTGTTGATTCAATTTAAGTTTGAATAAAAGATTCAAGTAGGAAGATTTGTCTTGACTTTCAAGGCCTGAAACAGGTTAAAGTGAACCATAATCATTCAGAATGAAATAATTTTTCATTTTCTGTTTCATATATTTATATTTACCTTCAACTTATTGGTGTACATTTAAATCCTTAAAACAAATCTTTGATAGTTTGAATAGCTGAGTAAAACATGATACCATTAAAATGGCCTTTTATTTTGCTCTGCCGAGGGTTGCAAGAAATGTGCTCCTTTTTATCGTCCCTTTTCGTTTCTTTTTTTCATCATCATCATCGTCATCATCTTTTGCTTCTTAACAGTAAGACAGATAATGATTACGATAGCTCGGTGAGTTGCCTTCAAGATTAACTCAAGATTAATGAGGTTAACACTAAAATGGACTTGTTGATTGTGACTGTTTCTTTATTTGGAATGGTGATATTGTTAGGCCTGGCAAAGGAGGAGAAGAAGAAGATAAATGAAGAAAAAATGGTCAAGATATGAATCAACAATTGTTTCAAGTAAATTGCGGCTGACAAACTGGGCAATATTTCTCAACATTGGCCAAACAAGGTTTAACAAACAATGAATAAAAGCTTAAAAGCTGAGCAAATTTAAAATTCAAAGCTTCTCAGCAATCTGTAAGACTTTTAGTTACACTTTTCATCGTGTTTTGCTGATAATTTAGTTTTGTTTGGTTTTCTATCCAAGTCTATTCAATAGCGTTTGAAGTTGTTCAAAATTTTTAGATCATACTTTCATGGTGTAAATTTTAAGGCTTGAATCGTGATTTAAACCATCTTCTGGACATATCAGTAGTAAGGTAATTTGATGTTGTCTATTATGTGGTCTGATTAGATAAAAACACCATTAACTTTTCATGGAATCCAATGCATTGGCCAACTTTTCATGGTAAGCATTGTGTTTCAGCAAAATTGAAGAGTCTTGGTAGATAGGGTTGAACATAAGAATAAGTTTTAAATTGCTTGAGCTTCAAGACTAACTTTACCACCATCCTTGTGTCTACCATGATTAGACTGAATGAGCACGTCTAGATGAGACAATTAAAGAATCGCTGAGCAAATGTTTTCTTTCAACTGTAAAGGTGCAATTTTTACGAAGCATTACAGGTGAGATCTTTTTTTCACATCGAAATGCAATCCTTTAATGTATTGTAATCGGAAACAATTGTTGATAGTGTTACAAATTATGTATTTAAATTCACTTTCGATCCTTGGAGTAATTTCAGAGTTGACAAGCATCGTTTAGACCCAGCTATTGTATGTTTTTGGTGCAAGTGCAACTTTGATTTTCATCAGAACTGGTGAGAAAGTTTATCATCATGTTAGATAATCCTTCAGTTTGAAATACAGTTGCGTCAATTTTTAAACACATTTTATATTTCACAAAAAGCTCTATCCAAAGGTGATTAAAATAATTAATGTACATAAATAGATTTTGATTACCACAGAAAGGCTGTAAACATGACCTGAAAGAAACAAATGGATTAAGACACTAATTAATCAATTTGTCGATTATCAGATAATATCATTGTTACAGTCAAATGGTATAAAATTGTGGTCAAATAATCACATTAACAGACTTTTTCAGGTTGATCATTTGACTGCTTGACAATCAGGTTGAATGCCTTTGGTGTTACTAAAATACAGTGCATCCAATAAAAAGCTAATCAAGAATGTGTATTTGAAACAATTTGATAATGATTATGATTAGAATGATAATAGTGGTGATGATGAAAAGAGTGAGAATTGGTTAAATTAACAATGAGATGATAAAATTGTCCTTGAATAAGATACCTTGTTTGAGTTACTTCGTTTTGTTTAGCCAGTTCAACTTGTAAATGCTGTAATAAAATTACAATCAATTTGCTTTCTTAATTATTAACTATACCACATCACGATTGGATGATTAACGTTAAAATTGTGTCCCTGCCAATCTTTGTGTGACAATTAACCAGTATCCAAGTGAACAATTACATAAACAACTAAGTTACTTCTTTAATTGTTATACATTTTTAACTCAAACTGTTCAATACTGTCATCTAAGAGATCTAATCTTGATTTTCATCATATTCATCATTCATCATCATCTTCATATTCATCACTATAATCATCCAATTTAACATTGTTAATAGCCATTAGAACCATTTTTGGGTATGAGTTCAACCTTTTATAACGGCCCAGCCGATCAATTTAAAGAATACCTTTTCAAAATATTGGTTATTGGTGAGATTGCTTCTGGTAAAACCTCGTTTGTTAAAAGATATGTTCACAAGTTATTTTCAACCAATTATCGGTCCACCATTGGAGTTGATTTTGCCCTGAAAGCGGTTAAATGGGGTGAAGATAAGATTGTCCGAATCCAATTGTGGGACATTGCTGGCCAGGAAAGATTTGGTAACATGACCAGAGTCTATTACAAGGAAGCTGTTGGTGCATTTATCGTCTGTGATGTTACCCGTAAACAAACCCTAGATGCTATACCAAAATGGAAAAGTGATCTCGACTCGAAAGTGACTCTTGCCGATGGTTCCCGAGTACCCACTGTACTCTTATTAAACAAATGTGACATGGAAAAAGGTGAATGGGCTTTAGATACGATATTTTTAGACTCCTTTTGCCGTGATCACGGGATCGAAGCTTGGTTTTACACATCAGCCAAGGAAAATATAAACATAGATGAGGCGGCTCAGTTTTTGATATCATTAATTATGCAGAAGCAAAACTCATTGGATCGAGATGATAATTTTAACGAGAGCATCAAAATAACCCGACAACAGGACGATTCAACTCCAGTCAAGACGTGTTGTTGACAAGCCTGAAACAAATATATACATAAAGAGAGATGGGAAGAGAGAGAGAAAAAAAAGATAATTAAAATCATTTGATCAACTGAAATGAACTGATTAAAAAATGATCTTACCAAGTTATAATTATTTATTGCAACCAACAATTACTACAATTCGATAAATTGGTTGAAAAATTTTATGTGATCGATGAAAATCCTCCTTCGAATCCTGTGAATACCTTCGAGGCAGACCTGAAAGAATTGGTTAATTAAAGGTGATATTTTTAACATCTTGTACATGTTTTGAATTGTTAATTTTATTTGCCAAATTGAAACCTTACATGATAAATTGATTAATAATTCAATCATCATAAATACATAATGTTGATAATGCAAGTAGCTTTGAAATTTGTCAAACACAAAAAAACTCACTTCAACAATCATTATTTACAATCGCGATAAACTACTTCTAACTCTATTGATATTAATAGCAATATTAACATGGCTATTAATATAAGTTTGCATGTAACGTTAAAAAAACTCTATTTTCAATCTTGATTTACCTTATTGTCCTATTTTTTTGTGCAAATTGATTAACTATTTAACCTCCAAATCTATCACTATTAATCAATCACAAAGTTCAAACTCTGACATTTTCATGTTTGACTTGAAATTTGTACAAAATTTAAACTTGTTATCCAACAATCTGAATTACATCGAATCGCTAAACCTTTTTAACACTTGAAATTGTTACAGAGTATAATTGTTTACTGTACATTTCCAATGACTATCGATATTTTCAATTTATCATATCAAATGATGATTTGGTTCAATTACTGACCAAACTTGCTCCATCATTAAACATTTCACTTTCTCTTCCTGAAAAACGATCCCAAATTTTTATGATTAGTCAATGTAATCATAATTGTATGTATCATCATCACAGTGATTCATTACACTGAAATTAGGCCAAAAATCAAAATCTAGTTTTGCTGTCTTTCAATACAGACTGTATTGTTGATCAACCTGAAATTGAAGGGAGAAAAAAAAGAATCATATTTAGTAAAATCAAGAATTGAATGTAAAACATGATATGAATTATTACGGAAGCTGAGCAACGATTTAGGAAACATTATTTAGCCCCTTTTTAATTGTTTACAATGACAGAGCATCTCAACTTCTTCCGCCTTTTTTACTTTTACCAATCTTGGCCATCTTCACTTCAACACCTTCCACCTTTTTGATCACCTAAACTCCAATGGAAACAACAATTGAAATTAAACATATAATATACTAGTTTCAAAAAAAGTACAATATATTACTACAATAATGGTGATATAAATTAAAATAATAACAATAAACAACAAACCAAACGTTACCATATTTTATGGTATTAAAATATGTATTACCAATAGGTTTACTTAACAATGGTTTAAGCCCCTAACAAGGGTGAGGTTATAACTGTGAGGCCTTAAACTTAACTCCTTCATTTCCCATCATTATCATTATCATCGCTATCATTATCATCATCATCATTTTTTGTATTATTGTTATTTCTTATTCTTAAATAAGTTCTGCTCGAGTTGTTGTTTTGAACAGTTAAAAGTTTCAACTTATACCATCTCTTAATACATACCTTTATGATTTTTGCTCCAGACGATGCATCTTCTGATGTTGTTTGACTACTGCTACTGTTTAAGATCCAACCAACAAACTTTCCACAATTTAAATTCACGATTATAATTGACGATATTAACCTTCGGGTGTGACCATTAAGAGGTGCAAATCCATCAACCGTTAATTGTTTTAATTGTCACTATTTTAATGATATACACTTAAACTATTTATTTTTGTTTTACTTAACGTTAACAAACATTTTATTTAACATTGTCTTCAAAGAGTGTCGCTGTTGTCAACTATTATATCATTTTTTGTTTCATTAATAATTTATGCAACGCGGTAACATTGTTTAGACATTTCAAAAGTACGTTAATTGTTGTTTATTATACTTTGTGTTAAACCTTGACCATCTTAACTTAGTCTGATTTTTCATTCACATGAAATACCTTTATTGTGATGTTTCCATTTTTCAAGAGATCTACCATGTAAAACTGTCTGCAATTGTGAAATTTTGATCTAATCTAATTCACTTGTCAAACAGATGATTGTAATATAGATTGTGTATATTTTATTATGGTTCATCTTTACTCGATTTATGTTATGCATGAGGTTAGCTTAATATGATAATAGTGACAATTTATTGTTAAGTTATTGTTATTGCGTTGCCATTATATGTATCATTGTGATCTAATTATTTATTTATTAGTTCATTTATAACCTTATTTTTTTGTTTTGTTTCTTGTCACTTTTGTTTTAGATGAAAGTTAAATGGACTCGTAATTTGGATGGTAATTCAATTATTGACCCAAATGAACCATTATCTAATTACAAAGGAGCTGATTTGATTGAAAAGTCAACGATACCCATGAGATCAAAAAGTCGTGAAAAAAGTGCTCGTGAGTCAACTGGATGTAACCTGATATTTGGTCCGACTCGTAAATCAAGTTCCCATCGATCAACATCGACATCATCAACAATTTCCAGTTCATCGTCAAATTCAACACCAGCTCCATCATCGCAACAACAAAATCAAATTGAATCTTCTGCTCCACCAACAAACGAATCTGATCGTACAACAATGACAAAGCTTAGCAACTTTCTGGGTATATTTAAATTAACTCCTTCATCGGCTTCATCTACTAATGGATCAATTAAAAG
The DNA here is from genome assembly GCA_028476895.1 of Tetranychus truncatus. Lineage (NCBI taxonomy): Eukaryota > Metazoa > Arthropoda > Arachnida > Trombidiformes > Tetranychidae > Tetranychus > Tetranychus truncatus. Next base: position 7,577,353 of record CM052062.1, read on the forward strand.
TACTAAATCTGCACAGCAACCAACCTCAATTAAAGTTGTTCGTCGAGGCAATAATAAGAATGAAAATGATGGATTATTTCGCACCGATTCAAGAAGACGTCGTCGAGCCAATAATTTATTACAACGCAATTCCGATATTCGTAGATCATGGAATGCTGCAATGACTGGTCGTAGCGATCCTGTAATTAGACGACCAGCCAGTCCAACTTATCGACCAACAAACACTGTAACTTATCGTTCAATATCACCATCTATAGCCAGCAATCAACAAACATCTCCAGGAGTCAATGGTTCATCTTCAAGGCCCTCTTCACTTGATGGGTCCGGTCATTTCGGTAATTCATGCAAAGTGAATTCAATGCCAGCCCCGATTGTGACATTACCAGAATGTTGTTTAGAAGGTTCCGATTCTGAAGTTGGACTAGATTCAAAGTTATCAACTTCACCTCAAAGTTTAGAAACCCAGCATGTTAATGGCTTTTGTAATGACTGTGAACAATCAACAGTAACAAATGGCTGTGATGAAGTTGATAAAATCAGTGTTGAAAAAGTCAACAAAATTATAAGACCCGCTGGTCCACCACCACCACCTCCTACTACAACATCGGTATCCTTGGACGGTTCAGTACAGTCTTCCGATGATGTTTTCATTCAAGTTCAGATAACTGCATCTTCCAAGTCTAGCAATGGTAGATTATCTAATAAACACCATCAACAACAGCATCTGCATCATCAACATCAGCAACAACAACTACAACAACAACAGCAAAAACATCAGCAACAAAATGGACTTCAAAACTCTATTGACGTTATCGCCGATGAAGCTGATCGGCCATTAAGTCCAATATTCGAATCTTGTACAGAAAAGGTCACATATGAAGAAAGTGTTTCCCCTACTGGTTCCTTAATCGATTCTAGAACTGATTCACGGTCAAGCAGTGAAGATGTAAACACTATTTTACGCCCTCCTTCATCGACCGCCGGGTCATCTTCATCACAAGAGATGACCCTCAGTGAAGATGGAGGACTTGGTGAATCTGTCTCCTATGATGCTTCCTCTGGATGCTCGTGGGAAACTAGTTCCATCCTGACTGGATCTGTTTGCTTGTCTCCAGGCTCAGCCACCAGCGAGGGAAATAGTGCCACTGAGATTTTATCACCATCATCTTTATCATCTTCTCCTTTACCAATATCATCATCAACTCCTCATCATCATCATAAAAACAACAATGTTTCTTCACCCATAATGATCTCTGATCCAGTGTATAATAATAGCAATAGAAGTGGTGATATCAATGGTGATGATTATCTTTATGAACCTCGAATGTCAGAAGTTATCAGAGTTACCGTTAAAAAGGCTGAAATACCTGAAGTTGTTACCCTTCGCTCTGAAGATATCATTGATTTGGATTCATCAGGTTCCACGGAAGAAAACTCACCCTCTTCTCCTTCATCTTTTTCATCTTCAATTTCCAGTATTCAACGGATTCGAAAAGGCAGTAAAACTGGAATATTAAAAGATTCAAATTGTCTTAACAACAATGGTGTCCACAACTGTCGCAGTTCAACTCCAAAGAAGGTTCATTTTGCCGAATCGGCAAAAGTAAGGACTACCAAATCACTGTCAACATCTCCAGGATCTTCACCCATTCCAGACGACTCCTCATCAAGCTATGATAGGTCATCTCCATTACCTCCTTCATCACTTTCACCTTTAAATTATTCCAACGGTACTACAATAACCACTTCAAGCACGGTTACTATTAAAAAGCCAACATCGTCATCTTCACGTCGTCTATTTCAGTCATCTTTGAACCAAAGTAATTTCATTCGAAATCATTCTAATTAAGTTTTTGTTTCTTCAGTTATTCGCCAATATTTTTGCATAGAAAACTTTTAGAAAGCTTTGTTTTGCTTAATTTCCAACAACCTGCCAGTTAAAATGAGCAATCAAGTGATGATTATGAATTCCTCTTCCACTCTCTATCTCTCTCATTTGCTTTCCTATCATAATCTTTGCTTAATATCAAACAATGTGGTTTCTACCTGATTCTTATTCAGGCTTCTTCCAATGTAGCCATTGATTAGATGGAAAGTGATTAATTCTGTTGATTAAGCATGAAGCCAAACAATAGTTTACAAATCATCAAAGTATAGCTGTGCTCTACTATTCAGACTTCCAATTGTCCTTCAAATTCATTTACAAAGGTAAATGAATTAAATCTTAACCAATGCAATCAACCACTCTCAATCATCAACTCTAAGTGAAACTCAGTTCGATACCGAGTTAAACAATTAATAAACGGCAAAACCACATTGTTTAAGACGAGTTAATAATAGCTTAAGTAAAATTGTTCAGATTTCAGGTTTAGGTTTAGAAAAGAAATTCAGAATTTAAAATTGGATGAAAAAATGGCAAATCTATTTTTCTGTCTTTATCGTTATACAATTGTCATTTCATTAATCAAAAGTATTTAATTAACCTTATTATCTTGTTATAAATCTAACCCTTCCCTTTCAATTTCATCTCGTTGACCAAAAAACAAAACAAAAGAGATTTAATTTCAATTGTAACAAACCAAAAGGAATGAAGAAAACAATATTGACCAATTTTTCATGTTTTTCACGTTGCTTTATAATCCATAATATAATACAAAAGACAACTTGTTGAGCTTAAAAATACCTTTTAACGTTATTAATTTACCCTTTAAATGAAATCAAAAAACGTCCAATAACAAATTAATTTGTCCATATTAATCAACCGTCTCAATTTCATTATTTGTTTAACGCGCCATTTCATTCATAATTAGTTGATTAGTTAATCGACTAACACAATACTCTAACCCGTGATTAGTGGCAGCCAAGTATCTAAAATTGTCCGTTAAATGTTTCAAATAATTTTTTAATCAGATCAAACTGAATGAATAATATATCGTTTTTTACTCAAAGCCTAGCTCTTGGTTTATTTAACCAAGAAAAGCAAAAAGACCATTGAGTGGACAATTTTAAATACTCGACTAATTGGTGATCAACGACTAACAAATTGGTGATCAATACAAGACTATGGTCAATCTCAAAATACCAAAAAATCTAGTTTTTATAAGGAACAATAATTTGCTGAAAATTATTCCAAATTATCTTAATATTAATGTCCTACTTGTTTTATGTTTTTAACCCATTTGGAGTGAAATTCATCCTAATATGCAATTCGTCAACTTACAATTGTTAATCATTAACTAGACCAACTTACATTAATTGTTCTTTCGTGTTGTTTCAAACATGTACTTATAAACCTTGCGGACTCTGCCAGTTATATTTCACTCAAAAAAAAGACAACAAATTGATGGACATTCAACTGACCAAAAGCAAAAAGGTTCCTGATTATTAATTAATGTAAAAAAGTGTTTCTTCCTACTACAATTTCCGTTGGTTAACTACTATTCATTGTTATTCTTGTCCTCTAAATTGTCCACTCTTTTTAAATATTAACCCTGTTTTTTTCAATTGTTGAAATCTTAGTGTTTACTCTATGTTTAATTGGTTTATTTGGCTACTTGTGTAGAGCTGAATTGTTATCATCGCAATCATCATCATCATCATCATTCATTTCATCTTCAAAGCAAAATAACTTACAATTAATTTACTTATTCAAGTTATTAACATCTTTATCCTATCACCGTGACCAACCTGTATAATAACTGCTAACCTTTTTTTCATTGCGTCCTTCTTAATCAACACTTTTTCATCGTTTGCTAAATTTAAACGTAATTCAGATCGTTGCCTATTCTAATTGGTAAATTTACCTGTGAAAAATCATCGACTGTCTTTTATCAATCCCATCATCAGCAATCAACTGATCAGTGACTTAACCTACAATTAACCTGTGCTTCTCCAGCAAGCCAAAAAAAAGAGCAGACAAATATCCAACAATAATAATCCTAATAATGATAATAATAACCTTCGACATCAATCTTTTTACTCCTCACCTTTTTGTTTCTTACCTTACTTCAAAATCTTATGAGAGTGAAGAGGAATAAGAGGTTTCTCCTCTTTTTTTGTGCTCATCAAACAAATTAATTGTTCAGTTGACAAGTTGTAGTGATTTAGATTTTAGATGAAACAAACATATTGTTTGATGATCAGTTAATTTAATCTTTAATCTTTTCTTTCTATTCTTTTTTCTCCTTTTACCTATTCTCTCGTTTTCTGTCCCGATTTGAATTTTTTATTTCACTGTTGGCTTCGACTATTTCTGATTCCCGTTGTTAACCAGCCAGCTTAGATGATCCTGATGTGAAGAGTTCGGTCCCAAATAAAGCTCACCATTATCAACCAGCCGACGCTGATGATTATTCAAGTGAACAGATTACACAATTTAATCCGCAGTCGTTTTGCCTATCAAGCCAATCATTAATATCATCAACATCATCATCACCGTCATTAGCATCCAACAAACAATCTCGTGTTATTGGAGGCATAACTAATAGTAAAGTCGGTGGAGAAGGAAAAAAGATTGAACCTGTTGCCGGTGAAAATGATGATCCAAATGAGAGTAAAACTAAATGCAGGGAAGTTAACCAGGCAGAAGGACAGAATATTAACAGTAAAAGTCAAATCACCAAATCACCAAGCCATAACATTGCCACCATTAACTGTACCAGCTCGGTTGCACATGTACTTAATCAGAACATTAATGATAAAACAATTTCTATCTCTGCTAAAACGTCTACTACTACAGTTTCAAGCACAAACCTTGATAATAGTATCAGTACTGGATTCCCTTATTTAAGCCGTGAGCTTGATGCTCATCGTAAATTATCGGCTTTACATCAGAGGAAACTGTCCATTGCTCGCGAAGAGTCTGCTCGTTCTTCATTAATCATCCAAGGATTAGGGGTTGTTGTGCAACGTTTGACTCAACAATTGGATTCCATGAATGGACCCACGCTGAGGTCACAATTGTCTCAAGTACAAAACAATTTTGATCAGCTTGATGCTCAATTTAGAAGTCAAGAGGAAGCATTAAGATCATTACAAGTCAACTACCATAAAGCTGAAAGTGAACTTAGGGAAGAGGTCAAGAAACTTACTTGTGAATTAGCTGATGAGGAGAGGCGCCATGAACGGGAAAAGATTGACCTAGTCAATTCTTTTGAATTGGAATTGGATGCTGCGAAGAAACAATTTAATGAAGAACTGGTTAAAGTTGAAGAGGTTAAAAATGAGTTAAAGGCTCTTGCTGATCAACTTAAAGGCGAATTAAAAAACAAAGTTGATGAGTTAAGTAAAGCTAATAATCGAATAAACCAGATGGAGAAAAGTATGCGAATGGAACGGGATGGAAGAACACGTCGAGCCGAAGAAAGGATAACGTATTTATGTAAAGAAATTCAAAGTCTCAAAGATGTTCTGGAATTGAAAGAGATAGATTTGAAAAGATTGAGAGCTCAAGTTGAAAGGGATGAAGGTTTAAGTCGTGATTTGGTTCGAGCTCAATCTACTATTGAAGTTTTAAAGCAGCGATTGGAACAATTGGAGATTGCTCGAAACTCGCAGGCAGATGCCATGAATAGATTGAAAGCAGAAAATGAAGCTTTAATTGATGAAATTGTTCGCGATCAAAGAGAAATGGATAAAATTGCTTTGAGAAAAGAAGAATTGGAATATACTTTGTATAACATGGTTACGATAGGCGATGATGAAGGATACATAAACTTAAAAACCACAGCATCGCCATATGAATATGTAGATAATGTTTCATTCAATGAAGTCAATCATGCACCGACCATGGTAACTAATCGCGATCAGCAAAATCGTGAAAGCAAAAATCCAAGAAATGATCTGAGAAGGAGACCAATTAACAGTGCAATTTTGGTCTCATCAAATGGTTTGCCTGCTACCAGTTCTAGTTCCAGCTCTACAACAGTGCGAGTTGAGAAAATTATTACCTCTGATCATTATAAATCGAGAAATATCCAATCAACAGATGGTCATGTAGCTGCGAATAATGAAGTCATTCAAAAATACAGTCCTGATATGATAAATGATTCAGGATTTGAAGACATTTCTGTTTTCATGAAAACCAATGCTTGATTTGTTGTCTAGTCTTATTTTTTGAAATTGAGCAAACTAAAAATAGTTTTTAAACGATAAAAAATTAGAACTTAATATAATAAAAAATTATTTGATAATCAATTTCAATCTTGATTTACACAATTATTTTATTATACTTTTCAATTTTTAAAGTGAATCTTTAATTAGTCCAGGACTGAATTTTTCCACCACATTGTTCATCAACAAAACCCGCAACTTGAACTAATCGAGTTGACCAGATTGTGAAAAAATCCAAGAAAATATGAGCTTTCCAGTTATTAACATAAATTTGATTTTAATATGATATAAAGTCTTAAATCGAACTTTAATCTAATTAAATTTTTTACAATTATTTGAGCAGATATTTATGTGAGTTTATAGTTTGGTGATTTGTCACGGTAAGACGTTAAAAGTCAATTGATATTCCACGTGTAACATAATCTTCATTTAGATCTTTTTCTCACCCATATCCTCGATTGAATCTTCATCAACCTCAGGCCATTTTTCAGTAATTATATCAAACAGATCATCTTTTACATCTCCTTGGATAACAACTTCATTACCAGTGACCGAAGATCCGCAAGCAAATTTTCCGGCAAAAAATTTGGAAGCTTCTTTTAAATCAATTTCAAAGGTTGTTAGTCCGCTAACAATAGTAACATATTTTTTCTTGCCGCGATTAGCTCTCCATAAACCAATATGCCTGTCAACTTCAGCCTTCTTTTTCGTTTTCACTATTCCTTTGCCTCCACGTTTTTGTCTGCTTGACTTTTTCCCACCTATTGAAAAAAGGGTGTTATTCATTGTAACCCAACATACAGTCAAATATCGACCAAATAAATATTGTACTCACCTTCACCTCCTTCTTCACCACCTTCACCACCTTCAGCACTTCCACTAACATCAAGTAACTTTTCAAAATCGCTTGGTAAATTTTTCTCTAACCAAATTTTGCACTTTTCATAATCAGGAAAATATGAGCAATATTCAATTGGTAGACCACATTCACCGCAGTATTTCACTTTGACAGGAAAGGTAACACCTTCAAAACGAGCCACGAAATTAGGATGAACTTGCATAATGGGAAAAAATTGTAAAAACAATCGAATTCAAAGAGTAATATAAAAAAGACTTCACGTAATGATGATTTTGTTTATTTTAGATTTAACTCAAAAGCTGACTCTCAGACGGCGCTAATAAAAAAATTGATTGAATCATTACAACTTAAATGCAATTTTGCTTACAACAATAATTTTTAGTCCATTTTCTGGCTAATTTGTTAATTCTTTAACTAAACAATACTTGAAAGGCAATTCATTCATTAATTCTCAAACGCTGATTTTCTTATTTCGTGATCTCTCTCGCTATATTACTCTTTGACCGTACTAAATTGTTACAAAATTGAAATGATGCTTATGTAAGAAAAGTTATCTATTGTAACAATAGATGTCAGCCTATTCTTCGGTATCACAATAAATCTTGAAAAAGATTTAAAACGTTATTCAAATAATTAAATAACAATATTAAATGATATCATGGAAAGACTTTGACTTTCGAGTTGATCTTTGAGACTTGGAGCGTTTATACGTTTGTAAGGTCGAAAATGAAATTGTTTTGAATATTTATCCGACTGTATGATAAAATAACGTCCAAAAGCTCAAATTTTCGCCCAATTATGATTTCAGTTTTTTGTTATTGTGACTGTTTATGAACAGAAATTGAATTTATTTCAGTCAAAAAAAATACGAATGAATCGTTTACCACTAGTGATGGAAATAAAGAACCGAAACTCATTTTTCAGGGAAAAAACTGATCGATAGTTCTCTTGATTTTAATCTGGAAATTTCACATCTTGATGTCATAGTGATAGGAATGCTAACTCTTAAAAGTACCATTCTTTCACCAGTTATAATCAGCTATTCAGCTCTTTAGCTGTTACCAACGTTCAAAACATAAGTTTCTAAATAGTATTTCTGCCAATTGGTTATCGATTCGCATAATATGAGTTTTCTTCAGATCATTTTTACTGGTAACTCTGTTCACTTCAAGTCTTTGAAGACGTCATCTTAAAATTTTAAATTCAGGGTTTACATCTGATCGAGAGCCATGTTATTATTTGATTAGCTGCTAATATGTTAACCATATAAACGCATCTTTAACTGTCAAACGTCATTTTAAAACTAAATAATGGAAACATTAATCACTCAACAATTAGTATCTCAACATAAAACATAACGATAATTTTGAATGCGTATTGTTAGTTGAATGAACTAGACACGCATCATCATTCCCAATATGATCGTTGTTTCCATCTGCTTCTTCCTTCTCATTATCATTACCATTACATTATCAATCGATTGACACCTTGACTTTCATTTGGTAAATTAATTAGTGTAAACCAGAGTCAAGATGAACAATCGATTCTATAACAATCGAATGAACAATAAAACAAAATGTATACAACAGTAATTAATTTAATTACCTTTTCCATATCTACAAGTTTCTACCTTTCTGTAATTACCAGCCACAAGCTTTTCCAATGTTATTCAAGTTGAGCTTCAAGGAAATCCATAAACTTACAACTCACATTTCAAATGTATTATCAAATTTGATTGTCCAACAGGACCGTTAATGGCCAACAGTAAACGGTGAGTACAATTAAATAATATTAAAACCTCAGTCTCTTGTTGAATCAATCGTAAAAAAGCCAAAGCTTTTGAGAAAGGTAAAAATGTAGATTGTAAATAACCAAATAGTACATTTACCATGTTTGCTCTGTTTTTTTTCTGGTTACAGCTTTACCTGTTGATGTTAAAGTTGCCTTGATTAATTACTCTGATACCAATCATATTAAGTGAACAATATTCACATATCAATGAACAGTTAATTGTTGTTAACATTAAAAAAAAGATGGAACCGAGTTTTGCTTTTCTAGATTGATTTGGTTAGGAATAGATAATTGAAAGAAAGTCAATGGTTAGCTAATGTTTAACATTAACCATGTTTTCACCATCTAATTATTGAATTATTCCTTGATACCTAAATTAAACTTAATTATATGATCACAATGATTAACCAACATGAACATTTAATTGTAACAACAAGGAACGTTGAGAAAGACCAAGTTTAACCAGAGAAATTACCAGGAAAAATTACCAAGTGAAAGCTGCAACCCGAAAGCTAATGTTAACCCATTTAGCTAGTTAACTAAATCAAATGGTGTGTTAACACCATGTTTATGATGTTAATTGAATACATTAATATTACCAGACCTTGATTCAGATTTGATTTAATTAGTTACCAAAAAATTTAAGTCTCAATGGCCATCGAGATGAAGAAACAAGCAAAGCTTCAGAAACCAGAAAAAAACAAACAGTGAATTAAACATAATCTATTTCCACTAACCTTTCTTGTTTTAATTAATATACAATAACGTAATTTATTATTTCTCATTCAATTACAACAATTCTATTGATTTAAACAATCAATCATTTCTATTATCATTAATTTACACAATTAGTTGATCACACATTTCAAGTTTTATAGTCTCTTAACCTTTAACTGGTTCAACTTTACTGTCATTATTACCAGTGTTGCTATCAAAAGATAGTAAAGTACGATGAGATTGAACCCAATTTAGTGAAATTAAAATTCTGAGATTCGTCTAAATTAACTAGTCCAAGTAAATTAAAAATGAAACAAATCATTAAGAAACTAGGAAATGAGTAGTTGAACCGAAATTTTCACCCAAAATTTGAACCTAAAACTTGAAGAGTCATTTGAATGAATGTAAACCCAAAAAATAAGATAGAAAACCTTTCTAAATGTAAACCTTATTTTCTTGCATTTGAATTAAGTTTAGATTGATGATCAAATGTTACACAAAATGTGCGACAAAAATACAAGCAAATTTGATTGTTAAACTTATTCCAGTTGAATGTAAACAAGGTAACATTCGTAACCTTGACCTGAATTGTCCTTCCTTTCCATATTTACAGGTAACATTAGACATACTCAAAGACTCAATTCAATTGTAATATAATAAATAAAAGAGTAAGATAATGTGATGATAATAATATCCAAAATACCAGGAAAATATAATGAAAAAAAAACTGATAACAATTGTATTTGGAAGCATTAAACAAAAGATGACTCTAAATGTTTACCAAGAATAAACATCATCTTCCATGCAAATACATCTTTTTGACCATTTTTACCCATTTTTCTAAGCCTCACCTAATTGGAAACAATTAAGGTAACCAATTAATCAACAATTTGTACCAAATCAGCTTAAACATAATCATTTAACTACAAGAAAAACAAAACCAAAAGCTTAGTAAACCTAATCGTGTTATTGATTTTTCACTTTTCTGGTTAACTTTGTATAGCAACAGGTCATTGATGTAAATGTAAATATGTAAAGATTTGCTTTGTTTTTTCCCAAATAAATTCCGGTTCTTTTGATTTCTTTGCCTTTTATTATTAGCTTAAGAATGGTTATTTCAATTGATCAATTGAAAATTAAAGATGATCATTAGTAATTGATTGGATTATTTTGGTTGAAAGGTAAATCAGGTGAGATTAACTTTGATCTACATAATCATTGAGTGAATAGCAAATACTGAAAAGGTTGAAAAAGGTTGAGATTGAAAATGCTGAATCCAAGCCTATTATGGAACAATATTAATCTGAAGATCATAAATCAGGTAAAATTAATCATAAAATATGATATAAAATGATTGAATATGAGAAAATGAACAAAATGAAAGTCTCGCTACAAACCAAATCCAAGTTGATTCAACACCTACATAGACTTTCGTTTTTGCTTTTGTTTTTTTTTATTTTTGATTTGATTATTTGATTTGATTTTAATTGTTGATTATAATCAGATGAAAATCAACTAAAAATTGAAGTTGTAAAGTTGAATGGTTGGAAGCGCAGGTTCAATAGCTTGAACTTGTATAAATGTATACATAGACACACTATTTACACATGATAACTTGAGCAACTCAGCAAAGTGAGCTCTGAATAACCCTGAAAATGATATAAAATGTGAACCTTTGGACACATTTTTACCTTTTACACTTGATAGGTAACAACATTAGACTGATATGAACCAACAATCAAACTAAAAATACGAACAAATTGTGCACAGCAAAACAAAAGCCTCGCCACTTCCATCATCAATTAAATTCAACCTTTTTTTCACTTTTCTTCTTATACTTTTCAATTTTTCAGACTAAAAGACAATAAAGAAATTAAATCAACAGTAAATACCTGTAATTGTCTTCTTGATTGTGCTTTAAATTGGAAACTTTTCATCATTACTAACTGTATTCCTCGTCATTTTACCAAACCGTTTTGGCCTCCCTTTTGGGTTGCAACTTCAACATATCAACAGTTTTCCAATTTGAACGCCTTCCAACTGTCCATTATAATTTCATCATGGAACGAGTAGATTTGACCAATTTTACAGCTGAAGAATATGAAAAGATCATGAGTGTCATGAAAAGAGATCAATTGTTAAGGAAAAAAGAGGAACAACGGATTTTGTAAGTAACATTCAATTGCAATTTGCTCCTTATTTGTTGTCCGTTTTTGTTGTTACCAATTTTTAACTAAACCTTTATTAAACCATCCAATTCATTATCATTCATATTGAGATAATTGAGCTTCTTTCTGGATTTCTTGACTTCTTTTAACATGCAATTCTCACCAATGAATTGAAACAAAATATTAACTGATTGTGTGTATTAATTTACATTTTATATCATATTATGTACACCTGCATGATCTCAATCATTATTTTGATATTTTGATATTTCTTTGTTTTTATCATTTGAAATGTAATACAAAATGTATTTCTTGCAAATGTATTTACATTTGAATTGAAGATGTGGAAAGAAATGTATTTTTTCCCAAATGAAAATGATCTTCTCTATTATGATTTAATGATAATTTACTTTTGGCTCAACATTTGACTCGATTGGTGGACGAAATTACAGATCAATCCTTTAATTTGAATTGCATTGATTAAAATTACAAATTATAACAATAATGGAAGGTTTGATAAAATGTATAAAAAGAGTGAACAGTGAAAACTCAAGTGCTGTGTTTTAATATGGATTGGTAGTTTTATGCATAAAAGCTTTCCAAATATACAATCTGTGTTTGTTTTTACATGATTAAGTAGCTCAGGAAGATGACGATTATGATGAGAGGAATGATGAAGATGAAGATAAGGATGAAAACCGTTGAATTAATATGGATGGACGTTGAATATATACAAGCACATTTTAACCCAGAATTTATTGATCCAGTGAAAGTTGACATCAAGCTTTTTGTGATTCTATTTTTTCCCTCTTCTTTCCTTTTTCACCATCATCTTCATCATTTTCATCATTACAATGCTCTTATAACTGACTATTGATTACCTTACCGTACCACTCATCATCATCATCAATCTCATAATGAAAGAGACAGTTTCATTCAATCAAATCAACGGAAAACGTTTGCTTTTGTTTTCACTTCAATCGCATAAGTAACTGTTGATTGTTTATTTTGCTTTCATTTTTCTTCTCCACAATCAACTATTGTACTTAACCGTTGTTGATCAATTATGACACCTTTATTTATAACTGTTGGTCGACAGCAATTTAATAACTTCCTTGATAATCAACAGTTAGCCCAATTAAAGTTACATTGGTTCAAACCTTTTGTACCAACAAAAGGTTTTTATACCAAAAAGAGCTTGTATTACAACAATCTGGAAGCTCAGTTTGTTCAGTTCATCTTGCAAGTCTAGTGACTCATTATCTGTGCATTAAATTGAATTTGTTGATAATTGCATTTGAGAGGGAAAAAGTAGGTTCAAATGAAAATGGATATTCCAATTACATGGCATCTCTGTTTTGAAATTAAATTTCATGCTTGGAGTATACTGAGTTTAGTTTCCAATTAGCAAACATTTTCACATTTTTTCCCTTCAAGAATATACAATTTCAATTCTACTTGTTGAACAGAGCTGAATTAATACAATGCAATACTTTAAACACTCAATTATTTTAATTTGTGTCTTAAGGTAACGTTGTTTTGTTGATTTAGATTTAAAACTTTCAATTTTGATGAGTTCAAATTGAAAATCAAATTTCGCACAATTTATGCCATTAAGAAAAGGCTTAAGCTTTTTATGCTTTTTATGTCGCTTTGGTGACCAAAAGCCATTTGAACCAGATTTTTTACCGGTTTGCTTTATTAAGCACCTATTTTATTAATTTAACTTTTATTATTAATTATTTCATAATATTTAATTTAACTGTTTTTATGTTTTAAATGAGCTCTAATGTTTTTTTGTTAACTCAAAGTCCTTTACAAATGGTCCATCTTTGTAAAATTGGCCAAGACCTGGGAAACGAGACAATAACCTTTACATTTCTTTGTAGTGTTTGTTGGTTGGATACAATTGTGAAAAGATTGTTGTTTAATATTAATAATCAATTGATTATGAATGATGATACAACAGGTACAAGATTTAATGAATTCACCTGTGAAACTACATGAAATAGTAAACAGTTAGATTCGGAATAAATTGTTTCACTCGAAGTAGCAACGGTGAAAGCAAACAGATTGTATTAGATCACTATCTGGTAAATATTGTTGATATTGACATTGATACTGATCTAGTGATACACATACAAAAAGTAATCTAATTATTTTTCGGATAATAATGGTTTTATTTGAATCCAGCAGCATCAACTGCAACAAAAAAAAAATGAAACGATCAAAGTGAAGTGACAAAAGTGTATAAAAAAGAGTTGTCTGAAGAAGAAAAAGGTGAAAAGATGAAGAAAAAGAAGACAAATAACAAAATAATACAACAGCAACAACATATTTCCAAGTCGAATGAAGAGACAAAAATTAAAGTCAATGAAAGGTAAGTCAAGTGAAGTTGGTGAAAAAAGCTGAAAAGCCTTTACATTGTCATTGATTGTGTTTACATAAAATTGTTCAATGTCTAACGCTATCAACAATTTTCTAAAAGAAACAACATTTAGTTGCTTTACAGTGCTTTTACCAGCTTTTCATAAATCTTTCAACCTCTCACCCTGAAACTAATACCAATATTGATTATCATCTCATCATGGATGATGATCAACCTGAATCTGCTAACAAAATTTTTCAATATAAAGAATAAGAAGACAAAAATAAAGTCTTGTATAAATGTTTTACCTGCTTTTTAGACTTTGACTTTTCAAGAATCAATTTAAGCTAAAACTATTTTTATCCTCTTTTATTTCCTACCAAAACAACTCATCTTCATCATCTTAACCTCGGTCGCCATCTTCAACTCGATAATAAAGAAGGTGGAAAGAGTAGAGAACAAGAAACAACAATTTGATTTCCTGAGCTACTTAAATTCATTGGACTCATGATAACTCTGGTATCTGTTCAATCCTGTTGAATTTTGTCCAACAAAAATCAAGTCACGTTTAAATGGAGAAACTCTCAACTTCATCATCTTCAACATGTTTAAATTTGCTGTTCACAGTTGTTTGAGAGACAAAACTCAAAGAAGCAAATAAAGATGGTTTTGAATTTTTCATGGCCAAAATAATGAGTTTAAAATGGTGTATAATAATTCAATGAATAATGAATTTAAACCTGAAAAATGGTATCAACAAGGAGTCAAATTTTACCAAATGTTACCTGTTCCATTCATTTTCAAGCGTACAGTGGCTAAAACCAGCGTTTTATCATTCAAAAGACATTCTCCATTTTATATAATATAATTACTGGCTTTACCTTTTAAAACAAACAATTATTATCAAAGGAGTACCTGGAATACATTGTTTTGGTTGACCCAATTTCCAGCTTGACCCTGAAAAAGACGAACCATCAAAATGAAACACTTTTTTATCGTGAAATCGTCTCTGGATCTTTGGATTACCTGGAATGAGATAATTGAATTAGACAAAAACGTTTGACCCACTAACTTTGATGGAAAGGGATGGCATTTGAAGGGAAACTTGTTGACTCTAATTCTGTTGAACAATTAATCTTTGGGGCTTTTGTTAATCAGAAACAATCTTACTCTGTCGTTTTAAGTTTCCATCGCCTGAAACAAAATAATCAAATGTTGAAATAATTACCTTTGAGAATCACCCAATCATAATCAAGAGCAACTCACAATGCTTTTGCAATATTACATATTTCTACCTTCATTTTGTTCCTTGTTCCTTGGATGATAATGATGATGCTTTTTTTGTGAACCTGATTAAGATTATAATGATGAGAAGTTCTCATTGCGAACAAGTGAAGATAAGTATATCTGAGTTTTTTGGAAGATCCCTATTGGAGGGCCTCAGGGGATAACATGAATGATGAAGATGTGAAAAATTGCTTGTCTCCATATTGATTCTCACATATGTTGCCAGTTTGTAGTTGTAGTTTTCAATGTTATTATAACATTGATAAAATACAAACTCAATCTGATTCTTTATTGATATTGCGACCATTTTAAACCAATTGACCATTGATCTAATCAACTGCCGTATCGGCGTGTTTAATGTCCCGGTGCTGCAAAAGGTGAACACTTGCTGGCTACTTACTCGTTAGTGGTTCCATAGGGTTATCACATCATTATTCAATCGCGAAACTGTAATATTCATAAAAAATTCCCTGTTAACCGATTAATTTCCAACTAATCAAATTTTTCTTTTTCTGAGTAGATTTTATTGATCACTAAAGCATCGTGTCATTATGCACACCAATGCGGTAATTGTTTATCCAATTTTTCATTGCATTACAGGTAAAGATTAGTAAAAAAGAGATCTTTTTACCTCTTTTTAAGCTCATTCCACTTTTTAATCATCGTTAATCTGATGGATTGCATTCATACATTCATGCAGTTTTATCGTTTTCAAGCCTTGATAAATAACCAGAACACATTTCTTTGAATTTAATCTGGAATCAGACAATTTTCCCTGTCAATCTGCATTTAAAAAAACTCTGTAAACACAAAGTTTTGTTTCCCATTTCATTTCATTTTCTTGTTTTTCTATTCCTTTGGTGAAAAGATAAAGATGAAAATGTTTTTGAACAAACCTGGAACATATATTTATCAAAAATGTATGTGAATTGATGAAAGAAATAAGAAACTAAGAGTTGCTGTCTTGACAAGTAAAAAGTAAAAAATTCTGGTTCAGTTAAAATGGAAGCTTTAACTTTATCTTTACTTGCTTTTTGTTTAACGCGCTTCTTTTTAGTTACCCAATCTATTCCCTCCAACTTTATAAAAACACATGTTTATTTCTGGTTTAATTTAACCGTTGGTTAATCTTAATGTATTACATTGTTTTAGTTTTATTTTATCGATACAAATAATTAATCCATAATTATTTTTGGTTAAATATTGCCTTTAATATTTGTGTATCTAAGTTAACTAACAGTAAACACTATCCTGGTATCATAGAGTTTGGTGCTTTTTTAAGTAAAACCAAGCACTTGGTGCATACATTTTCTGGTTACTATTTTTTCATCATTTTCATTATTTTTTTTTCTTTCGCTTTCTTCCCTGAATTAATTTCTCTCTGGATTTGCCAACTTTATCATCAAACACAATCAATTTTCTATCTTTTTAAGCCTAATTCTTCATTGTCTTCACCATTTCATCATAATCAGCTTCTGTGTTTACCATTCACTTGGAGTGTACTTTTCTGCTTTTGTTCACTCTCTTTATCTTTCAGGAAGCTTTGCTTGTTTTGTTTTTGTTATCCTTTGTAATTGTAACAAATTAACAAAAGGTTACCTTTGGATTGGATTAACATAAATCAACCAGTTAAGCTAATGAGTAGCCAAGCATATATCCACAAATACAAAAGGACTAATAAGTGTTCAACATTTAGTGGTATTATCGGAATAAGATGAAAACAGATGAAATTGATGACCAAAAAATTTATATCTCGCAATCAGTTTCTATTATCCATGTTAATTAGCAATATAAAGTTACCCAAAATTGGTCAATCGTCCATGGCCATGATCATGTGACCATTAGTTGACTAGTAAACAGTTAAAGGTAAAGTATCAAATGATTGAAAACAAAAAGAGCGTAATAGAAATAATTGAAACAAAAAGATACACACTATCACCTGAGATGTTTCAGGTAAACTTCACCAAATCAATCATTTAATTAGATCATATTTCATCAGTACAAATGTACTTGGTTCAAGTCTAGCCTTTTTTGTTTACAATGTTTCATATCTTGTTTAGTCTATTCAAAAAAAGCAAACATGAAAATATTGAAAGATTATTTGTTTTTTATTCATTTATCTAAGTATTATATAACAGCAAAAGGATACAAAAAACTGACTCTATTTCTCTGTATTGCAAGAAAAAATAAATAAATTTGATTAGATTCTGTAATTTAAAGGTATATCAAAATGTGATGATAATCTATAGAATCTATCGTTACCCTGTAAATACCCTCGTGTTTATTTTTCGTTGAGTTACATAATTTGACAGAAGCTATATTGAGCTTGTAATATCATCGATATTTACAAAACTAGTTTGATTATTTAGATTCTCATGGTTGTCAGATCATTTATGAAGATGATCGTTCAAATGACAATGAAAATAGTACATGAAAATGGGTATGAAAGTGAAAAAAGAGCAAAAAGAAACAACATTTTGTGAAAATATTTACCATTTTTTCATCATTTCCATTGATCTTTTTACATAACACAATATTAAAATTCAACACCCACCAATTGTTGAATAAAAAAAGGCTTATTAATGAAATTTTAAGAATGAAAATTAAAGTTTTTAGATGAAAATTTTAATTTCCTTTTCCTTTTGATTTACAGATGAAAATTAATTATTTCCTCCATTTCAAGTTTCAATAAATAATTAACTTTAATTTGAATTTCTTTCATTTTCACCCTTTCCATTTACAGTGAAGAGCCAAAAAGGTAAACATAAAAAAGATTGACCCAAATTTGAAAGTTTCAATGATTTTTCAATCTCACCCATTTCAATGATTCCCTGATGTTGGTAAAAGTAACAAAAAGCATTTCAATTTGATAACGTCTCTTGGAGTTACCATGATTACTTGAAAATGTATCACATTACTTGATTAGGTTATGAATTGTCTATTGAAGTTAAAAAAATAGGTTTAATATTTCAGTTTACCTTGAATTGCAGTTGAAACATAAAAGTGTAAATGTCAATTTATTTTAGCCTCATCTTTTTTACCTTAAAAACCTAACCATTTCAACCTTTCCCATCTCTAATCAACAGTTGCCTAAAAAAGTTCACCACTTGAAAGGATCACTTTTGATCAGTGAAAACATATCTTTCCATGATAACTCTAAATTGATTTAACTGAAGTTATGATATTTTTCATCATCATCTCGCTATTATTCAAATATTAACATTTTTTCTGCCTTTCATTTCATAAAGCAATCCCTGTTCAAGTCAATGCTTTTTTCCTATCAATTTAGATTCTTCTTGACTAACATTAGATTTACATTTTCCTCTTCAGGGCTTAAACATGCGGAATCGAGTCTAATATTCAAACTTGACAAACATTTTCCATCTGAATCTTTGAAAAAAAAGAGTAAATTGATGAAACTTGAAATCACTGAGTAGCTCATAGAGATTAATGCAAAAGAATGAATCAATTACAATGTATTAATAAAACCTCTCAAACTTTAACATTTAAATGTTATTCTCGAGAAACTTCACAGTTCAATCAAACCAAGCATTTCATATGATTTCATGAAGGAATAAAGGCATCAAGATTCCAAAGTAATTTAATGATATTCAGAGCTTCCAGGCTAATTACTCGATGAGCCAATCCTCAACATCGCAAAGAAATTGACCGAATTCGCTCAAGTCAGTCCTTTATTCTGTAGCCGATTATAAATGGAGAATCGCCATATTCTGCAAAACTATGAATGTTAAAAATTTTTGCTCGAATTCACTAAGTTTAGGAATTTTCTGCACAGAATCCTTATTTTCATCTTCCCTGACCAAAGACATGATTTATGAATTATCTTTGTTGAAAGTTGTTCCATTTCTCAAATGATTTGCAAATCAGAAGCAAAGTCAAAAAATATTTACACTCTTTTTTTTTTCATTCAATCAAACCATGAGCAATTATGAACAATCACTTCTGAACATGGTGACAACACAGTGAGATAATTTATCCATCCATTATGTATTTAAACTGAGCTTCATCACTTGTCTCCAGATTGAAGAAAATTTTTCAAAATTAATTGAAATAAATTGCTTTCTCCCCAACAACGACTAAGTTGATCCAAAACTATCATCATTCAATGTTACCATTTCCCTTGGCAGAGTTAAAAGCATAAAAGGATGAAAAATAACATCCAAAGCAATCCAAACAATTAACTAATTTCTCGAAACAAAACCTTTGATTGGAACCAAATTTTCAGCTCAAATTTGCTTTCAATCCCTAACTCGAATCCAACTCTGATCATGTTTTCATTCCTTTTCTCAGGGAAAATCCTCAATCATTAATTTACTTTACCTTCACAAGTATACAAAACATTCAATATTTAATATCCAATAACTGTTATTATGGCGTTTCATCAAAGAGAAAAATGAAAGTAAAAAATAAAATCTCATATCAGGGTAGCAATGAAAACATCACTAAACAAAAATTGAACACATTTTTGCTACTTTATTTGCAAATGATTGGAAATTATTTCCTTTGGCAAATAACAAACATTGTAATACAAAATTGGTGAAAAATATTGAGATGTTTACAGAAAAGACAAATGCAGTAAAAAAAAATGTATCCAAATACATTTACATATTATTGTCGAGTAACCTTACAAAATGGTTGAATACTTGGCATTCAAGAAACTCAATTTATCGTCAAATGCACAGATTTTGTTTCTCCAACAGTTGAATAATCAATGAAAATTATCTGAACAACGAATAGTTGATTTAACTTATTTTCACTTTCTATTTCCATTTTCTGGTTTAAAATTGTAAAATAAAGAGAAGACAGAAAAAGGTTTACTTTTGATCGTTAATCGTTTCCATTTTGTTTTCCAATCAACAATTAACTTGAACTGATTTAATAAACAAGAGTAAACATTCATTACTGTAAGGGATAACAGTCGTACGACTGTTTGCTTCCCCCATTTATTTACCAATTAAGCTCATTTTATACTTTTGTAATACTTTTATCTTACTTCTCTTTCATTCGTCAAATTTGAATTACGCACCTTTACAACGGTTCCTTAGTGACTATATATGTTTCTCCCCTTTTTCCTTTTCCTCAGACTTAGACTAGACTTGAACCAGTAATTGTGTTTGTTAAACCTAAGTTCTCCCCTTTACCCTTAATTGTAGTGTGAACCCTATTAGTTTCTCTCAGTTTCCTTTAAATAAATATATTATTCCATAAGTAAAATTCCGAGTTACAATTCGTTAACCTTTATAAGATTGAGACCTTTATTACTTGTGCTATTGAGAAGTCGAGCGACTTCTAGGTGGAACATTTAATAAATAAAGATCTTTGTTGTACCCCAACAAATGGTGGAGATGCCCTGCGTTTTACCTTTAGTGTCAAGTGATTAAAAGTGACTCTCTGAAAAGTGAATGAATTGTTCAACCGATCAACCAATAAAAATTCGCCGAATTTTCAACAAACCAATAAAAAATTGAAACCTCTTACATCAACTCAAGAAAAGAAAGCCAACTGATTTTCTCATCAAGTGTTTTAATTATTCATCATCATCATCAATCCACTCATCGACAAGTTGTGTCATCAATTTTCTCTACTCATTATCACCGATAAAGTCATCGACTTTAACATGGCCGACATTACAATTGGCGACTATGCAAAGATTGAAGGAAATAAAGCTGTTTTCATCAAAGAGTTAGGCGTGGAAAAGATTCCGAAGCAACCATATCTCACAAGGAGATTTAACGAAGCTCTAATGACTATGATGACCTTTTACGGTGATGTAACCCATTCCAAACCCAACCCATCAACCCTTTTTAACTATGATTGGTTAGAATGTCCAGAAGAAATGAAAGAATTGAGAAAAAACGGTATGACAGAACAAAATATTAGAGTTCTAATTGAATTAGGTTTCTTTGAAGACGAAAATAAGTCGTTGACTTATGAAGAACTGAAGGGTAGATTAACTGATACTCAGATTAAAATTTTCTTCTCAACAATTAATAGGAACTCCATTGAAAATGATAGAAATGATAACTGTACAGAGTTTGATGAGAATTGTGCTAATAATCCAGTTTCTAGTCCAGTTCGGTATCCTCCTACAGTCACATTCGATAGTTTAGCAACTAATAATCAGAACAATGAGTTTCAACATAATCAAAACCAAATTAATCAGCCCCTATTCAATCAGTCTCAATACAGTCAGCCACAATACTTTCAACCTCAACCTCAAGGACAAAATAGTGAATTTCAAACTTCTTGGTTAAAAGTATATAAAAAGATTAAAGAAAATGAAAATCTACACGAATGGTTGGATGGATTAGAATTAGCAATTGATACTCTTGAATTTAGTGATACAGTTGCATTTAAAATTCTTAAGCTAAATCTAACTAAAGAATTGTGCGAAGAAGTCAAACGACTTCTAGTTAATGATCCCAAGTTAACCTTCAAAACTATTTGTAACAAACTCAGAGAAAATCATTTAGGACATCATGAATTAGTCTCAGCTTTACAAACAATTTTCAATTCAAAATTTCATAGAGGTTTAGATCCAGTTATTTACTGTGAGAAAATAAGAAAGGCAGTTCAAATGAAAATTCCAGGAGTACATGAAGAAGCAATTGTTTTACTAATTATCTCTACTCTACCTCAGGAACTGAAAATGAAGCTAATTAAAAAGGTCACCTACAAAACAGTAGATTCAATCAAATCTGCAATGAAAACTTATAATAATGAAATCAACAATTTTCAACCTAATTGTCAGAATCAAAATATTAGACCAACCTATCCATATCATCCATATAAAACTTCTAATCAAATGAACCAATACAATTCGAGAAATAACAAACCTTATCGAAATAGTTATCCTCATAGTTACCAAACCCAAAATTCAAATTACAATTCCCGACCCAATACACACCATCAAGGTTATCATAATCAAAGCTCAGAAAATAGAAAATTTAACTCTTCACCCAAAGAAAAATCTGAACAAAAGTCTGAAAATCAAAATCACGGTCATCCTTTGAGATGCGAATTCTGCGGAAATGTTGGACATGCAGTCGCCGACTGCAGAACCAAGAGGAGAATCGAGCTAGGTCCTTCATCAAATAAAACAGTAAATGTCTCAACCATTCCAAGCTCTTCGAGTGCGAAAGATCCAACCTTACAAGTCCAGGTCTTAGATAAAGAGAAAGTAAAAGAGGTCCGATCCTTAGTCGATACTGGTGCCGGTACTACGCTTATGTCTTACGATCTGTCGAATAAGCTAGGTCTGTTGATCTACAAATCTCAACACGAGTTTAATGGTTTTTCTGATGATCATTCACCTGTTAAAACTATCGGAGTGACCCAGATTTTCGTCCGAGTTTATCCAAACTTTCAAGAAGAAGCACTTACGGTGTATGTGTTCGATAAATTGTCTTACGACCTTATACTTGGTCACAATTTTATTCATGCTGCATCGATCCAAATTACTGGTGATCCCGTCGATAAAAAGTTCAAAATTCATCGTTTTAACTCTCCAGTTCATGTTCAAATTAGATGTCCCGACGTTAGATGTTGGACATATCTATTTTATGATTACTTTCCGAAAGTGTTTGGCAAACAAGCATCTAATGTGAAAACTATTACAAACGATTCTAATCAGAAGTCATCGACTTCTTCATCTCAACAGTCATACAAATCATCTCAACAAACCAATACATCAAATCAAAAAACTTCAAACATAAATCATCAAAACATATCAAAACAATCAACTGAATCCTCACCAAACAAAGTGAAAATAAATCAAAGAAGACGTGCAAGAAGACGAAAAAATGCATCAAATCATAATTACAATAGTGAATTGCAAAGATTAAGTTCGACAGTTAATGCAGTAAGTGCCGATAAACAATATTGTCATTTTATTCAAAAAAGAAAACTCAACGAGAGAAAAGATGAATTCCCTCAACAAGTCGTCGACTTGGATGAAACATTCATAAAAGCAATTTCCAAAGATTTAAATATTGATCAAAAGTCTCAGATGATAAAGTTTTTATTCAGAAATCAAGATTTATTCTCAAAGCATCGATATGATTTAGGAAAAATTTCTCCTGACATTGTTCCAATTAAAATTGACATTGGTTTGAACCCGATACCACAATGTAATCCATATCGCCTTGGTCCAGTCAAGAGAAAGATAATGGATGAGCAAATTAAAGAATTGCTGAAATATGGTATTATTGAAAAATCTAATTCAAGAGGTTGTTCACCAGCATTTTTAGTTGAAAAATCAAATGGCAGTCATCGACTGGTCACGAGCTTTGTGGAATTGAATGCAATTTGCAGAACAAGAAAGTTTCCAATGCCTAATGTAGACGATTTTATTCAAGCATTAGCCGGTTATAATTATTTCATCTCAATCGATTTTTCACAAGGATTTCATCAGATTGAACTAGCTCCAGAAGAAAGGGAAAAAGTTGCTTTCGTTACCGAATGTGGTAAATTTCAGTATGTACGATTACCCATGGGGTTAGCTGATAGTCCTGCATATTTTCAAGAATTCGTGAATAGAATTCTCGGCGATCTTCTTTATAATTCATGTCTAGCTTACATAGACGATGTTATTATCTTCGGTCAAACATTTGATGAATTGATAGCAAATGCAGAAAAAGTTTTTTCAAGAATAAAAGATTATGGTCTGAAAATTCAACCTGAAAAATGCAAGTTTGGACATAAAGAAATCAAGTTTTTGGGATACATTATTAGTGGTTCGAAGGTGAAAGCTGATCCTGCGAAAGTCGAGCGACTTTCTCAATTCCAACCCCCCAAAGACATCAAAAGTTTACAAAGTCAACTTGGACTTTTCAACTATCTCTCGAAATTCATTCCAAATTATTCAACGTTAGCTGCAGAATTATTTCAACTAATTTCAAAAAAGAATAGCTTCAAATGGTTACCGATACATCAACAGTGTTGGCAGAAAATCAAAGACTCCCTCATCAAAGATTGCGAACTAAGTCAATTCGATCCCGAAAAAGATCACAAACTTTTGGTAGACGCGAGTTCAGTTGCAATCGGAGGTATGCTTGTGCAGTTAGAGAATAATGATTGGCGCCCGGTCAGCTATTTTGGCTACAAATTGGCTAAACATCAATTAGTTTATACAATCACAGAAAAAGAATGCCTCGCAGTAGTCGTTGGAATCAAGAAATACCAGCATTATTTAGTGGGAAAAAGATTCGTCGTCGTTTCGGATCATCATGCATTATGTAGTTTGAAAAAGATCGAGTACAAATGTACGAGATTACATCGATGGGCAACATTACTAGCTCAATTCGATTATGTGATACAATATGAGAAAGGTGAAACTCATCCAGCCGATTGTTTCTCTAGATCATCGGAATGGAAACATAAAAAAGTCGGAACTCTCCAAGAAGAGGACTTTTACAAATACCTACACTACGTTCGAGAAGTCACACCGACTTCTAATTCAAATCAGGAATCTGCATCTAATCACGAAAATGCATCAATCAATGAAATCTCATCAAATTCAACACAGAAATCGTCGATTTCTAAACCTGATGAGGAAGAAATTTGTGATATCGATATAATTAAAGAAATTGACTACGCTGATAAACTCCCAAGAATATTTTACGCTCGAGCTCTAGTAAAAGAAATTAGTGAAAAAATGGAACAACCTGATATTTTCGATAATATTACGATTAACAATATAATTCATCATGTTAACTTCTGTGCAAATGAAGATTTGAAAAACAATGAGACAACAATTAAAAGTGAACAACAGAAAGACAACTATATCAAAAACATCATTCAACAAGTCAAAAATGGCGACATCAAAAATAGTTATTTCATCAAACAAGATGTATTATTCAAAAAACTCAAAAACGGTAAAAGTGCAATTGTTTTACCAAATTCAATGATCAAGAAAGTTTTCAAAAGTTATCATGACGATCCAATTGGAGGTCATTTTGGTTTGAAGCCTACTCTGAGAAAAGTCAAATCGACTTTTTGGTTTCCAAACATGGAAGAAATAATTAGAAACAAAGTGATGAAGTGTGAAAAATGTGTAAAATTTAAACCAAAGACAGTTAATCACGAAATTCAAAGAGAAATGCCAATTCCTGCAGAACCTTTTGAAAGAATTCAAATTGACATTCAAGGTCCTTATCATATATCCAAAAGAAGAAATAAATATTTAATTGTCGCAGTTGATGTATTAACAAAGTTTGTTTTCGCAAAAGCCTATCCCAATCAAAGATCCAAAGAAGTCATCGACTTCTGTGATTTATTAACCACATTCATCGGTATTCCCAAATTGATTCAAAGTGACAATGGCCCGTGTTTTCGTTCTGATGAATTTATCAACTATTTGAACCAGAATGGTATACGACATCAAAGATCTGCACCCTATCGACCACAATCAAATGGATTGGTTGAAAGAGTTAACAGTATCATTGGCCAAAGAATCAAAATGTTTTCAGATAACAGAAAAGAATGGGATGCAAAAATTAGAGAAATACTCATTTCATATAACTCAACTCCCTCCGAAAGTCGCGGACTTTCCCCACATCAACTCCTGTTCAATACTCAACCTAATAATCCGTTGCTGAATCAATTAGAAATTAATCAAGAAAAAGAAGAAAAAAGCATCAATGAAATTCGTGAAGATATGAGAAAGAAAATGCAAGAAACTCAAGAAAAAAGACTATCAAACTCTAAATCAAAAAGTTTACCATTTAAACCTGGCGATATCGTAGCCAAGAAAGTTCATCTTCAAGATAAAAATTTAGGAAAATTAACACCATCATATAATGGCAAATATGTGATCATCGAATGCTATGACTCTGCTGTGAAAATGATGAATTTAAAAAATCAAAGAATGGAAAAAGCAAATTTTGTGCATTTGAAATTGATTGAAAGATCAGAGCCTGAATATCAAGAAATACTCAACATTAATTATGTTCATTTCAAAGATCCTGAGATTATGAAGAAAGAAGAACCTAATCAAAACCAAAAAGAAAGAAGTCATCGACTTCTATCAAAAACCGAGATTTACTTCAAAAAATTTCGTGACTACAATGGATCAACTTTGTATAGACTTCGTACACTCAATATGCCAACTTTAGCCAGTTTTATGAAAAATGATGAAATAAAAATGAGTAAAAAAGCTTACCAAATGAAGTCATCGACTTCAATGAAAAAATCAAAAAATAAGTACAAAGATAGCGAGAAAAAGCTAAATAGTTACAACAAGCTAAAACAATTGAAAAGACGCGCCTTATTAGCTCTATGGATACCAAAGTCAACTTCCACTTCCAGTTGTGACAAATCCTTTGACCCCTCAACACGCTTTAAAATTTTTTCTACCATCAACCAGTTTTTACCCAATTCCATCATTAATTCAATTTCTGAATTCCCTCAAAACTTCAATTTTAATTTGTTCCTTAAAAAATTCCATAATTCATCAAATAATCAAAAGTTTTCGGTGATTCCTTCAACCACGCTTCGAAGAAGTCATCGACTTCTAACTCAGTTGGATGGTCAATATCGTCTGATCTCAACCAAAAGCTCAAAAAGTGATCTTAATTTGTTTTGTGAAATCTATTTCATTTTCAACCAATCACCACTAAAACAAGTGCAAATAACTTCAGCGAAAAACTCATTTTTAAACAACCGTGAACTTACAAAGAAAAACTGTGACATCTTTAAGCCAGATTTTCATCATATTCAACATTTTTATTTTCAATCCAATTCAGAAGTCATCGACTTCTTTTTCAACGCTCTCAACATGACTTCGTCTGTCCAATATCGACAACCAACTCCGCCAGAAAAACACGACGTAATCTCAGGAGACGATTACTTGAATTACATCAAAGATAAACTTTATGAACGCCAAGATTTGATTGAAAAAGCATTCGCCTTGGTAAAGCCAGAACCAGGATTTGTTCTGAGCGACAATTCGCAGTTAACTCAGCCCATAGACATCTGTGCCTTATGCAGTCAACTCGTTCGCGAACCTCTCGGATGTGCTTCATGCAGCTTAAGATATTGCAAACAGTGTGCTTATTTTCTCGTTGTTTTATTTGAATTGAAAAATGGTAAACAAACTAAAAGACCAGTGATAAATCTTATTGGACAATTATTCGAATGCCTCACCATTTCCTGCACCCAGACATCACTTCTCATTCAATGTGAAAAGTCGAACGACTTTGAAGACTATTCAGTCAAATGTATCTACGGGAAATGTGAGTTCATAGCAAGTTACGAACTCACTCTCAGACATAGTGAAATACATTGTAGAATGAAGTCGAACGACTTCAAGTTTGACAAACAGTTTTTGGGCACAATGTATTTACACCCAGAAGATCCTATTTTGGAAAGTTATAATTGTTTTCGAGTTTCACTTCAAAACAAAGAAAGTGAAATAAATGTGCAAGCCTTACAAAAAGAAACATTGGAAAGTTTTTGTCAAATTACTGAAAATTTGAATCTCTCGGCACAAGTTGATACACCCAATCGAGCAAAGAAAAGAAAAGCTTCTGAATATGGTGAAGCTACAGCGTCTAAACGCTCAAGAAGAGAAATTTGGGAAAATTTTTTGGACAAATCTAACATTAATCCCACATCACAAAGAAAAGATTTACGAGTAGAAAAGCAAACTTTATTGATTCCCTCAAATCTACCTTCAACATCTTCACAACAAGCAGTCATCATCAATGAGAAGTCATCGACTTCTAGTAAGAAAACCAATGATTATGAAGACAGCATGACAGCAAAAGAAGTTCGAGAAAAGATCGAAACTATGAAAAGAGCTCAAGATAATTTTTACCAAGTACGCACTCCCGCTGATAAAAGAAGAGAAGCTCGCCATAGACGCAAAGAGCGAGAAAGAGGTATTATTCAACCTGCAATAAACAATCCAACTGAAGAGATTAATGAAAGTTTGAAGTCGCTGACTTCACCTAAAGATTACAGTTTTAGCTCAGCACAAAGTTATATACCTGATGCAGCTGGTCCAACTCCCAAAAGAACCGAGCCAAGATATGAGTTTAATTCAATAGCATCAAAGGAAAGTTTCGCATTCAGAAAAAATAATCCCAAAGCTTGGAATGCAAAAGAAAGATATCGAAAGCAAAGAAAAAACCAAGAAATTTTACACTCAAAAGTTCTCCAATCTGCCAAAGATATGCTTCCTCCAGATGAATATGCAATTCAGATTTCAAGAGCTGCTATCAAAGCAGAAAAATTAGGGCTCAAAATCTGTGCTATCGATTTGGAAAATTGTCGGATTAAAATGAAAAATGGAAATATTCATCAAGTTCCTCTGTGGATCGCAATTGTGGATGCCTCATCTAGAGTGGTTTATCACCAATTTGTTAGACACCCAACAACAGCAACCGCAGACTTCGGCACAAAACTTCACAGCCTCGAACCCTCAGAGATTAAAAATTCGCGGAATTTTAAAATTATTAGAGAGGAGGTAATCAACATTCTACGCAAATATGACAGGATAATTGTTTGTGGTCAAACAGGAGATTTTGTTTCGCTGTTTCTAACTATTAATGATCATCTATACTTGTTACCAAGAATTATCTGCGTTGGTTCCTATTATAATACTTACAAAAACAATTGTGCTCTCGGTTTAAAGTACATTTCTTATTTATTGTTCAACGTCGAATTGCAGAAAAAGTTTCACTCACCGCTCATCGACGCAGCGTATACTATGTACGCATATTTGATTGATTTTGAAAGAATTGAAGAAGTCAAACGACTTCTGAGAAACCCAAAACCAATCTCGCAAGGTTTTCATGGTTTTGAATACCCAAAGAATGCACACATGTCTTCACTTTTGAATGAGACAATGAAACTAGTTAAAGATTGGCCAAATATTTTTAAAGTCTCGCCGTACGATTGTGGAGCAAAAAGAGAGAAGAAAATGAAATCACAAAAATTTCATGTCTTGGATCATATTGAACCTACTCCAATTGAAGAAACTCCTGACCCATACAAATTGACAGAGACTCGCAAACAGTCGCTACTCGCTCGCAGGCTGCGGTGAACCCGTCTTGAAAGAGTCCACCTCAGCTTTGTCGGGGGGCTCTGTAAGGGATAACAGTCGTACGACTGTTTGCTTCCCCCATTTATTTACCAATTAAGCTCATTTTATACTTTTGTAATACTTTTATCTTACTTCTCTTTCATTCGTCAAATTTGAATTACGCACCTTTACAACGGTTCCTTAGTGACTATATATGTTTCTCCCCTTTTTCCTTTTCCTCAGACTTAGACTAGACTTGAACCAGTAATTGTGTTTGTTAAACCTAAGTTCTCCCCTTTACCCTTAATTGTAGTGTGAACCCTATTAGTTTCTCTCAGTTTCCTTTAAATAAATATATTATTCCATAAGTAAAATTCCGAGTTACAATTCGTTAACCTTTATAAGATTGAGACCTTTATTACTTGTGCTATTGAGAAGTCGAGCGACTTCTAGGTGGAACATTTAATAAATAAAGATCTTTGTTGTACCCCAACAATTACCAATGTCAACACAATTAATGGCAGCAACATTTGTTAATCATAAATTTTGATGAAAATTCAACAAAAGTAATGATAAGATGAGTTTACCTCGACTTCTGCACCTTTCCATGTTTAATACAAACTTTTATGTACCTTTTGTATTCCTTGACAAGGTATTATGGTTTTGCTTGAGATGAAATATTTATCATGAAAAAGAGTCAGAATACTGTCAAGACTTACTGGGAGTGAAAAGTGGATACTTTTCAATTGCATTTAAATTGCATAATGGTTTCCTTTTCATGGAAAAGCCATGAATTTATTGTTCATTAAAACGCTTTAATTTCAATGGATTCCTTGACACTGTTTTGACAGTTGGTTCAACAATTGAAATTTTACAACCAAATTTAGATTCCAATCAACTTGACAGAGATAATAAAAGCTGAAATCAACTGGAACCTGAATGTGTCAATGAAATTGTAATCATCAGCTAAAATCTAAAATTCAATCTTGAAGTTAATAAGAAAAATTTGACTTCGCTTTGTATTTCCAATGATTTCATTTGATTGTAATAAAGATTTGTTTTGAATGATGAATGACCATTTACCGTGAAGCTTTTTTTTCTCATTCCTCATTTGAAGCGCTTTCCAAGTGAAAGTCTTGATCATGATTTCAGGTGAAAGATTTAGTATTGAGATTGATTTGCATTTTCAATCATTCTTCTATCACAATGGTTAAGTTAAATCAACTGTCAACTGATTTGTTGATTCACCTTTCTAGTTGACTAAATTTTTGCACAAATATTAATATTGGCCTTTTACTTTCACTCAATAATCAGAATATTTCCCTTTAGATTAACCCAAATCTTTCACATTTACTTCATTCACTTCAATACCTTTATCCAATTGACAGTCAATCTTATAATCGTTTAAACACAGTTATACAGTCAATTATTATTAATCTGGTTGAGGTTGAGTTCGGTCAATTTTCTGGTCAATTGGTTAACAAAGACAATCAAATTAGATTTCAATGCGATAATTGCTGCCAATGTTTCTAGAGGAAAACAATTCAAACAATTTATTAATTGTTTCTTTTTTACCGAGAAAAGTGTTCGACAATTGAAGTTGTAAAAATTAATCAATTTGGCAAAATTGCAACAGCCAAAGCTAATCAATTGTTTTTCACCTTCAAAATGCTGGGAATTTCAAGTTGAAATCCATCCAGAAAAGGAGTGAAAGCTATCATGAAATGAAAAACGAAATCTGATTGAAGAAGAAAAATGTGATTTACTCATCTTCATCCCTATCATCATCATCTTGCTTCTTTTAAGATGGTTATTAGTTTCAAGTTCATATCTTTGTTCATTGCACAGTAGAAACAAAAAACAGAATCAAAACAACAATTTTGTTGCGAACATTTTTGAAGTTATTTCGATTTACCTTTTGAAGATTTAGTTTTGATCCTTTATTTCATCGGCATCATTTTGTCTTCCATCTTCATCTTCTTCTCTCCCGAAGGCTCCTGTTCCAGTTCAAGTTGGTGAAGAGACATAAGATTATGAAGAAAAAACATCGAAAAATCGCTGAAATCAATTGTTTTTTGATGTCAAATTCATTCCTTCACTTCATCCTATTATACTTTTTACGCAACGAACAATTGAATCTCTCAAAATCACTGGCAATCAATCAAATTGACCGTTTTGATTAAACAATTTTATTTACAGAAGTTGCAATGAATTGTTAACCCAATCTGGAATGGGTTTAACCAGAAAATTAATTATAAGGAAGGTGCATTAAAGAGCGAGCTTTCAACTTTCACTTAGTAGTGTTGAAGCTGCATCATAACTGAATCCATTAAACCTAACAAAAGATTTCTCTCAGTGAACAATCTCGAGAAAATCGAAATCGAAATTTAAACTTCGATCGCCTTTTGTACGGTTATTAAACCAGATTTTTTCATCAAAATCATTCTTCCAGAGCAACTTTTGATGGCCATTTAGGAAACGAGTTAATTTTGTGCAAAAAAATCTTTGGCTTCTGTGTAAACCATATTTTCGACATTCGACCAAAACTGGCGTTCCGAGCGATCTGAAAGAGCTAGGGAGCTGAAACTTATTTTGCAGTTACAAAAATGGTTTGTGCACATTAGAGATTAATTGCTTTTTTCAATTTATAATCAGATCTCTTGTTTTTGGCCATTGGGCTTAAAACTTTGAGCTACAATAACTCGAGAAAGATATTGCTTACGATTACAATTCTTGCGACAATTATTAGATTTTGTTATGGGCTACAATATAATATAAAAGAATATCAGATAAAATCTGAATAATGCTCCAGGTTTCTGTAATAAAGAATATCCTTCTAAGATTTGTGTTTTAGTAAACATTTATCTTTCTGGATCTAACAGCATAAGAATAAATTGCTATAACTCTTTTTGCATGATCTTAAATCATCTAGTATTGTTATACAACATAATCTAAAACAAAATCTAATAATTGTCGCAAGAACTGTAATCGTAAGCAATATCGTTCTCGAGTTATTGTAGCTCGAAGTTTTAAGCCCAATGGCCAAAAACAAGAGATCTGATGATAAATTGAAAAAAGCAATTAATCTCTAATGTGCACAAACCATTTATGTAACTGCAGTACAAGTTTCAGCTCATTAGCTCTTTCAGATCGCTCGGAACGCCAGTTTTGACCGAATGTCGAAAATATGGTTTACACAGAAACCAAATATTTTTTTGCACAAAATTAGTTCGTTTCCTAAATGGCCATCAAAAGTTGCTCTGGAAGAATGATTTTGATGAAAAAATCTGGTTTAATAACCGTACAAAAGGCGATCGAAGTTCAAATTTCAATTTCGATTTTCTCGAGATTGGTCACTGAGAGAAATCTTTTGTTAAGTTTAATGGATCCCCTTTTTATCTCTCTACAGTTCCGCATTCTTAAACTCATACCAATACACAAACCAAGTACCAAATCTCAAGTAAAAAGCGCTTTATGTATTGCTCCTTTTGCAAAGCATAAGTTAAACGTTTAGCTTCAACTATTGACAGTTTGAATCTAAATCCTTTCATTTGCTGAAAAGAAAAGGAGATTTTTGGAGTTTTGCGTTCAATATAATTATTTCTTTGCATTAATTTGTATCTTTGGTCAATGTGCTGCTCTTATTGAAGGCTAACAATGAAAAAATAGCTCATGTTGAGAGGTTGCTATTGAGTTAAATTGAAGAAAATTGATGAACAAAAATCTCGTGTTTAGACTTGGGTATGGCGTGAATAAACTTGGAACCAATCGAGAACTTGGAATGAACTGAAATGATTTCTTTTCCCTCGAGTAAGTTATTCAGTACCTGAAATTGATCACTTCGCAGAACATAAACTTTCTGTCTAAGTTATGAAGAGTGACAAAACGTTATTAGTTGCGGTTGGTTTTCTTTGGAATTAGAATGCAAGGTAATTGCATGACCGTTTCTTCACCACAATTCACGATATGGAATTTGCTTTGAAATAGAGACTTGCAATTGAAGAAGAGTACAACTAGATTGAAACTATCTCTTAACAATCAACTAAATTCCTTGCAAGCATTTTAAAGATGACGACTGAACTAAGCTTTTCGTAAGTTTTCATTTCACTTCAAATTAGCTCTGAACGATATTCGAGCTACAAATTTTCTACCTTTTAACATAATTTAATAGTCCGCAATATTCAGGATGCAATAACATACTAAGGTGCACTGATATTAAGGTTGCAAACAAGTACAGTTAATAGATCTAAATATATTCTGTTTAGGCAATTACAATACGAGTTTGCAAAAACTGACAAAATGAACATATTCTCTGGCTCGTCGAATGCAGTTTGTTAAATTTCTGAATAGTTTGGATGCTAAGGGTATGTATTACATAGCCGAGAGGAACGCGTGGAAGTATCGAAGGTTGAAATCGTTAGTAAATGCATGAATAAGTTTTAATTTAATTTGCTTTGTTTGCAAATTAATCAAAATTAGCATTATTATCATATGCAAAGGAAAAGTTTGATATTTTGTCTCTTCGAATGCAATTTGTGTGTTTACTTAACAATTTACTTACCTTACGATTGATTTTAATAATTAAGAGCAATTTACTTGCAGACACAATCAGTAAGATGGTTGGTTAACCTTAGCAATTGATTCTAATTTTCATTGCAATTACTTCGCCAAATAAGTAACGTTATTTGCTGTAAAAGTGTTTTGTCTAACTGGTGGCCTAAATAAAGACTAACTAGACTTTTAAATGACTTTTCATTTGCTTACTTTGCAAAGGATTAGAAATAAAAATAAGAATAAATTGTGACTTTCAAGTTAAATAACAATCTTGCTGCTTAAGTCTTCAATAGATTGTCTTAAATCATTAATTTCTACTAAAGGTTTGCAGATTGCTTTGGTTAACTTACAAACTGCATTCGATGAACCAAAATCGTTCACAATTCATCTTATTTTCATTCCAAATCCTTTGAACAAATCAAACAACCATCTGCTAATTGAGTATGCAAGTGCATCGTTGCAAACTAGTAAAATTGTTACAATTTTAAATTATTTAGATCAACATACTCACTGCATTCTAAGAAACGATGAAGTTACTCGATTTTCTCAACAGTGTAGCGAGTTTGGTCGTTGAATAGAGTTTACCAAAACAATTTACAATCCTTTTGATAGATTTTAATGGTTCAGCCCAATGATTAGACTTAATTAACAAGAAGATTATTCAACTTTTAACAGTCACAATTTATCCAAATTTCTACCACATTTCTTGCAAACCAAAAAGCATCCAAACAGCCATTGTAAAGCCATGTTAGTCTTAATTTAGATCGCCTGATCGCTTCTCGCTGATATTGATAATTTGAGAAGTAACCAACCATCTTACTGATTGCAAGTAAATTGCTCTCAATTATTAAAAGCAATCGAAAGGTAAGTAAATTGTTTTAATAAACACACAAATTGCATTCGAAGAGACAAAATATCAAACTTTTCCTTTGCATATAATAATAATGCTAATTTTGACTAATTTGCAAATAAAGCAAATTAAATTAAAACTTATTCATGCATTTACTAACGATTTCAACCTTGGATGCTTCCACGCGTTTCCCTCAGCGTTGACTCTGTAACTCATTACCTGATCACCTCCAACTATTCGTGAATAGATATTTCTTTTCTCTGCACACAAGATCGTCTTCAACACTTTTATGATTGATAAAAGATGATTTCATGATGTCGATTCTAGATATTTTGGCAATGTCCAAAATCATCTGTAAACATTAAAACATGCAAATGCATTTATCCTAAAAACTGCAGGTTAAACATTGATTCATGAAATTAATCTTTCAAACTGATGCTTCCAATTTCCCCTCAGGTTTCACAAGGGAATTCGCTGAACAACTTTTCATAAAACATGAAATTTCGCAAAAAAAACTGTGATCCAATTCAACTCTTCATTGATCTAAACATAACCAAGTATATCCAAGTGATAAAACAAAAAGACTGGACGAGAAACTATCATTTTGATCATTTTTAGGTTCATCGTTCTGTTAGCCAATTCTTTGAAGATAAAGCGATACAAATTTTCCAATTCTCATGAAATTCAATATTCCTTTCATCATCAACAGATTCCAGGGTTTGAATAACCTTGAATTGGTTCTTTTGTCGCTCCTATTACAAGTTTCATTCCTACTGTTGCCTTTTTTTCATCTTTACTCTGTTATAATATGTAAATGGGAAACTAGTGCAGTAAACCTGCAAGTTGATTCATATAAATACATATCTACTTATATTAATTAGAAACGGTTGGTTTCTTTGAAAGAGAAATGCTAAAAAAATGAAGAAAAATATTGAACCCAAAATGAAAGGTTAACCCGGACAAGTTCATTATAACCTGTTGAATTGAACTGAATTGTTGAAGGTAAATTAATCAACAGTTAGGCTAAAGTAAATACTGTAAACTGAACGATCAATATTAGCTGGTCTTAAACAGCTTCCATCTAAACTTAGCAACATTTCTCATCTTCAAGTTTATCATTATTTTTCCACTCCCAGGTAATGTATTTTCATTCCCAGCTATTTTTTCATTTGTTCACTTTATTTCACTCTCTTTATCACCTCATCATCTCCATCATCTTCACCATCTTCATCAAGCCTTTCAACCTTCTTCTTCTTCTTCTTCTAAGTGTCACTTTATATTCTCACCCATTTAGCTTGTCCCATAATTTGGGGAGTTGTTTTCATTATTGAATAACTTAATTTAACTGTCTCAACTGTAATACCATTTATTATTATCATTCTCAATGATCATAAAATCGATTAAGAGTATTTATTAAATTGTTGTGTCAATCCTTTTCATCCTAATTGAAGTAATATTAATGAAAATATCAATACTTTAAGTAACAATATTTAGTCCAACTGTTTTGTTTTCCCTGTCAATCAACGTAAATGCATTTTCATTGTTAATTATTGTTCATAATTTTCATCCCTTCAACAATTAACTTGGATGATGTTGAGATTCAACCATTAAACAATAAATAATAACATGTTTCACCAATCAAATTTAATAGTAAGTTAATGTTTAATTTTGATGTTTGTTTCTGTTTTTGTATTTTACTCATTCTATTGGTACGATGGGATAAAAGCTGGTTCAATGTGATTTGGGTTCACACAGATTTTTGGTAATGTCAAGGGAATGAGAAAATGGGTCAAATTTTCAAAATTTTCATCAAATGAAGTCGAATTTTCAATGATAATCTATTTTTTATTTTGAATTTATATTTACTTCTAATTTGCAATTTGCTTACAAATCAAATGTTGTCTATTAATATGCTTAGACTTTCATGAGAATTGGTCAATATTTTCATCTCTTTTTAGCAATTTTCAATTGAAAAGGCTTATTTTTGTACATTATTTTTATTCAGAATTGGATGTGTATTGAAATTTCAGGAAATGGAGCGCAATTTAGCATCCAATTTTCCCAATTCTTAGCCAGTAAAGCAAAGAATTTGTATTCCATCATTCAAAACTGATCATATTATTCAGACGAGTTGCAGTTCTTTGAATAAATATGAGCTTTCAGGACCAAAATAGCCTCATTTTACATCAATTTAATCGCAAATTTGTTTCTTCGAACAAGTAATATTCTAAATTTGATAGATTTTTCTTTTTCTTTTGAAAGGTATCCACTCAATACTGTCTTCACATACAGTTTGTGATCAACAGAAATTCATCTGTAGTCATACTCATTACCGTGCTATCTCACATTGAGTGAAGAACAAGTTCCTCATCTTAAGATTCTGAATAGTTATTTACTCGAAGATCCAAGATCTATCATTTGAGTTACCCTTTAGCCTGCACATTCCGTTCAGTGCTTACACTCTTGAGATTCTGTTTTTGATGTAAAAATCCGTCCGTTCGTATCAAAATGCTTGATAAACTTACAAACTGCATTCGACGAACCAAAATCGCATTACTGACAATGTTATAGCAATTTTGTCCTTTTTGTAAACTTATATT
Source organism: Tetranychus truncatus (assembly GCA_028476895.1). Taxonomy (NCBI): domain Eukaryota; kingdom Metazoa; phylum Arthropoda; class Arachnida; order Trombidiformes; family Tetranychidae; genus Tetranychus; species Tetranychus truncatus. The sequence goes on from CM052062.1 coordinate 7,614,705, forward strand.
GTAATACAATGGACGAAATGTAAAGCTTTTTAACTGCACTTTTAGCATGCAAACTTTTCATAATAAAATTGATATTTCCTTTCTGAAACAATCCAACATTTATTAACATCTTGAATTACATCAGATTTTGATTCTTAAGAAGTGATTCTTGGAATTCGTAATATTAATTTATTCCAAATAATGTTACAAAGTTATTACAAGAAAATTTAAACTTAGATGTTTATTACAAATTTATGTTACTAATGGGTAAATGTGTGTGTAAAGGTTTTAGGGACTTTTGAGTGTAACTTGAACATTTATGGTGCAAAACTGGGCTCAGTTTACATGAATATTGAGTTCATTTTGAGTCCGATTACTCAATATTTGCATAGATTTTGCAATTGTTGATCTTATTTTGCTTGAGTGCATTAAATTGTTGGTTAAATCATGAGATTGTCAATTTAAAAAGGTAACCAGTTTACAGGTTGAATCAAATTTCATGGACAAACAGCATTTGCCAAATAATTATCAATTTTTTTTCCACCAGAAACAAGCTCAGCACTATGTTTTGGATAAATCAAAGGGTAAACATTACCATTGAAAAATGTAAAGTAAATATTGAATTGTCTTGAAATGTTACCATTATTATTAAAATTATTGTTGTTTTTATTTGACTTGCAGATAGCAAATCCAGGGACTGATTATGAGTTTTGCTTTGTGTTTAACAATAAGAATGAAAATTTGCTGGGAAAGGGGAAAAAAATCTTATCACAACCAGAAAATCAAATTAAGAATTTGATGAAAATCTGGAAAATTTTCATTGATTATTAAAGTTGAAAAACAATGTTTAACAATGAAATTAAACTATTTTTAGGCCTAAAAAGGATTCTTTCCACAATCAAATAATGCCTTTAAGCTTTTTTTACTCTTCACTTTTCTACTTTGTTTCAATATAATCAAATTTTAAGTTGACATATTTTGATATAAAATGGATTGACTGTAAGTACCAGAATAAAGCTTCAACCCAACTCAATTAGCCAGACAATTTTGCATTAACTGTCAAATTAAAACACTCATTTGCTCAACATTTTAATGATTTCAAGAGTTGCTATTGAAAATTAGCTGTAAATTAACCAGTTTTTTTTCAACCAGATTTACACTCGACTGTTGTAATAAACTGTTTCCATTGTTGAACCAGAAAAGCTTGTAAGATCACATTCAAGCCAAAACAACAGCTAAATGGCTCATTAATTGTGTGTTTAACCTTTATTGTTTTCAACCTTAAATTTGTTAAATAATCTCTTTAATTGTTACTCGAGTCAGCTGTCGATTGAACAATCATTAACATTGAAGGTTTTGGTTGATTGTTGCTTTTTACAAGATCAACTTGGGTTAAGGCAATTAAAAGTAAAAATTTATATCATCCGATTGTCAAAGAGGCAAATATAATGCAAGTTAAATATGCTTATTTGGGTTAACTCTAAGTGTATAAACCTTGACTTGAAACCTACTAATATCATCATCTATGTTAACCAAATGGTGATTGTTGTGGGTAAACTGAATTATAATCTTATTCTTAATTATTTACGTTGAAATAATTCATTCAAAAGTGATTACAATATTTTACGATTGAGTAGGTTGAGTTGCCTTTTGGATCAACCTTGGGTTTAGATATTGTTACAAATGTTGGTTAATCAGGTCAATTGACTTTATTGTTGCTTAATTAACTGTTTCTCATCATAATCACCATCAAGATCATCATCATGATAATAATTATGAATGATGTAAATGAGTGAAATGTGAATCTCAGAAAGCAATTTGGAGAGTAACTCTTAAAGCTGTTGTTTTATTGAAATCGTGATATCGATCAATTGGATTTGATTGTTTAAAGATGAAATTATGATCAAAATTGGTTAATCAGTTTATTCACTTTTTTCCTTCATTCTTATTAAATTGTGATGGGATCAGTGAAATGATCTTGTGATGTTGATGTTTGCTGTTATTGTTTTATTCACAGTGAAAGTGCATTTTTTGATAAATATTTTTGGCTTGATTTTACATCTACAGCTTGATTGTCATTTTAAATGGTTGTTTTCATTTTTCTTTAGTCAATTATCAAGTTGAAACAATATTATGGTTAATTATAACGATATTTTTATGTTTATAATGCTTAAGTGAACAGTTATAATCACAGTTTAAGGGTTCAAAGTGAGTTGAATGATTGGGTTATTAAGGTTGAATCCCACGCAACTTTGATTCATCTTCATCTATTTTTCATTCAATTGTAAGGTAACCGGAACTTATTGTACATGAAAAGGCTGATAATAACACAATTTATCATTTACATCATCACATACATCACCATCTACATCAGCATAAACATCAGAATTGTGGTGATATTTTTGAAGGAAATCAATTTACGTTTTTGTATTGTTTACTTCTTGCTCAGTTTGATACAAAACATAGACACATGAGATCGTAAACACTTGAATTGGTTATTTTTAGCGATTGATGGACATAAAGTTTTAATAAAAATTTAAGGATAAAATAAAATTAAAATTTAATCCAGTAACATCACAATTAATTGGGGCTCAATGTCAAATTGAACCAGATTCACTTTAAGCTTTACGGCATTCACTTTTACTTAGGCTTTTGTTAGGCCTGAAGCCTTTTCTCAGTTCACACCAACATTATAATTGATTATGATTAACTGTTGATGATACGGATGATGGGGATGATTATGATGGGATATGAGATGAATATTTTGAAGTTATAATCATAATTATAGTAAGAATAAACAGTCTATTTATAGCAACTTGCTTCACATTGATATATGGTAAGATCTGGTGAGGTATAGGTGATTCTGGTTATTATTTGAGTAAAATGTGTTCTTGAGTGTTTAAAATTAACTCAAGTGTAGGTGGTTAACGTATTTATTAATGATCAAGAAGATGATGATTAAGGTATGATGTTAATGGTGAAAATGGTGTAACACACAAATAAAAACAAGAAGGTAAAGCCTACAAGCTAAGCACTAGCAATACAGTTAAGTAGGTAAAGGTTTTTTGTTTGTCAACATTGTTTTCAAATGATTTTTAAAGATTTACTTGATTGATCGTGTGTCTCTGTTGATCACTAATGATCATTAAATCGAGTCAATTGTGATTCAGAATTGGTTAATCAATCATTTCACTGATCATCAAGTAGATTGTTATCACTGGTTACATAAAAAAAGGTAAACATCCATTTCAATTAACATAAGCTGATCTAGTTACTGGAAGGAGCAAAGCCATTCCAAAAATGAACATAATACTGGTGATGATAGCGATCATTACTACTTTCACGATGTTAATTGATCAAATCATTCAAAGTTTAATTACCAAAGATTATCATCTAATCCTGAGGCAAATTAAAGTAAAAAGTATCTTAATCCAGATCAGATTTGACCAGTTGCTTTTAAAAACACCATTCAAAAATCGCTCTTCCAACCTTTTGCATTTACAATTAGATGGCGTAGTGTCTCATTGTCTTGCCAATGTCAACTGTCAATTTGGTTTATTTTCAATAAATTGTGCTTAGGTCAAAGAGTAAAGTACTCTTTGGTCTAGGTAACATTGATTGCTATTAATAAAATTTAATTTTGTGATTCAATTCGAAAGTGATGAACACAATAAGGGAGTAAAATGTATTTTAAGATCAGCAATTGTCAACAATAACATAGTAAAACTTACTTCGAGTGTTTTGTTTTGTAGTTAATGCATTAGCAAGTTTATTGTTTCAATATCAACCTCTAAATGTTTGTTTATCTTTCTTTTATATTAAAATGTTGCTTTTAATTTGATCGTGAGTTTATCATTTTTTGGCTGAATTGATTTTAATTAACTCTAATTTCTGGTTTCTGGTGTTACAAACAATTTTACCTAAAAAAGATCAACATCAACGCCAAGCCGTTATTATTACACACACACATTATTTCATTTGATTAACTCATCTCACTTTTAATACTTATTCATAATTAAATATCTTCTTTTAATCTTTCTCTTCTTCTTTTCCTCCTCTAAATAATATTAACATGGTTATAATTAACTCAGGTAATGAATATAAGCAAAAAAGACAAGAAAAACAATCAAACAAGCTTATTTAGAAACGCAAATGAAAATGATAGGCAGTATAAAAGTGATACATTGCTATAGCTGTTAAAATACAGTAAACAGCTTTTCCTGCTCAACTGTAAGCTCATCTGAATCTCATTGAATTTCATCCTAATCATATGAATAATCTGGATGAAAACAGTTAACTGTCTAAAAATTTTAAATGAAATCATTATTAACTTTGAATGGATTAAACCTTTGATATGTGACTTTCATTAGACACTAAATGCATTACATGAATGTAAAATGAATTCAGACAAAAAGCCAGGTTAAATTAACATAGCTTTTGAAAACAAACTATTTTTTGTTCATCTAAATGAATTCACTTTGCAAATTTTACATCAAAACCTATCATGATTTAGGTCAGTAAAGAGTGAGATTAGTTTCCATCAAGATGGCCTAATCTAATTCAATCACCATAAGCTTCTTAATTTAATCAGTAAAAGATGTTAATCTTTCATGATCATTGTCATTGGGGAAGTTGGTCAGTTCAGCTGTTGATTGTTGATAAGGTAATCCAGTGATCAACATTGAAAGATTGAAATTTCAACAATTTAATTTATCCACTTTAAATTGGTTGACAGCATTTTCTCACATCATTTCAGTCAAATGTTATTGCCATCAATTTTCAAATTTGTGACAATTTTTGTCTGCACCGGTCTCATCATCATCACTCTCAGCTTGATAGTGTTAAATAAATTGTTGACATTAACCTAAAAATTATAACAGCAATTAAATGGCAAAATTTTGCTTTTAAATTTCATTTCAATTACGCTTTTCCTCGAGGATGTAACTAAATTAGTAAACTCAGTCAACCTTAAGCTAACAATCAATATCATCTCGCAAGTGTTAAAATGACATGAGATGAATGACGACCATTAATTCACAAATCTGGTCATTTCAGGTCATCTTGGCTTTGACCTTTGTCATCTTGTTCAATTACTTTAATCGTTCATCCTAAACACCCTCAACGTGCACCTTAAAGTTACCAACAGCTTTCTATTGGCATGTAATCAAACCATCCAAAAATCGTGTCCAAAGGCCTCTGGTAATGGCAAGATAGCTATTGAATTGCCATTCAGCTCGATGAATCCTCCATTGCATGCAATTTACTAGACAAGATAAACTGTTTTTGTGACCAATAAACAAGATGGGATTAAGTTGGAAGGAGGATAAATGATCGAGAGGATGCTTGATACAATAAATTATCTGGAAAGAAAGGAGTAAAAAATAAGTATAAATAAAGTGTTACAAGATGATTTATTCTTACTTACATAAAGCATGTGAATAAAGATAGCAAACAAGTGATAAAACTGAAAACATTGGGCGGAGGAGAATTGATATTTACCACGATTTAGGAGACGATGATGAGGAAAATGATGTTAATGTTGATGTAGTTGTTGTTGTTGATGATGATGATGATGATGGTGAGAAAGAAGAACCAACCTTATCATCCTACTCTCTTTACCAGTCTTACTGTTGGTCTTCCTGGTAATGGAGTTTACAACGCCAGCTTCAGCCACTCAATCTTTTGCAATATCTTCGGCTTGAAACTTGAATTAGTTATCTTCATTATCCCTCCCTTTCTCTTTCTCTCTCTTTCTTTCAGGTATCATGAAGAGTAAAATGAGAGAAATGAACATGAGAGAAAGAGAAGATGAGTAGAAGAAAGAGAAAGAGAGTAAATTGTATCTGACCGATTTTTGGCTATTTACTAGTCTCACTCAATTTTCAGCTGAAAATTTCTCAGTCTCATTGAGCTTGTATTTTGTCTGTTGATTGTTATAAACGAAACATATTGCTTTTGTTATTATATTTTAATCAGTTTAGCTAGTTTTTTTCACAAGTTTGATTCATTAATTAAACAATTAAGTTACTTTTTGTTTTTTTTTGTTTTCATTATTGGCTGCAATTGATTGATTTCATTTTTGCGCCATTTTTCCCTCTTAATCATCAGCTGCTGCAAGTTTTTTGCTTCAAATTACAAGTGTAACGGTTAAACGCCAATTTTGTGTTAGTTGTTGTGTTTTATTGGATGGTTTACCCTTACAATTTGGATTATATATTTTTTCATTTGGATATCATGATGATCTGTAATTAATCAAAATTAATAGTCAATGTATTTGAGATTAATTTTGAGCTGAAAGGCTTCATCAAATGATCACAGGACCAACTCCGACAATACCCAGTGAGTGTGTTAACCTTTGTGTTATTACAACAATCATTCAACCTGTTGCAATCATCTATTTTTCTGGTTTATTAATCAGGTTTAACCTAATTTTAGTTTTCTGGTGCATTATTACATTTGTATAAAATCCTTATCTAGGCAATATTTTAATGAAAAGTTCAATCTGGTGGAGCTTTGAGTATGCACATGTATAGACGCTTTAGATTGTACAGTTGATTCGTGATGTATCCAATTGATGGTTAAGATGAAGGTGAATCTGGTTAGTGACAAACATGGATCGGAGGTTGCAATGAATAGAAGACTGTGAAATTATATGTTGTTGGAAAAGAGTTTGGTGACCGTTCAAGATAATAGAGTTGGTATTGAGTTCAATGAAAATCAATAGTGAAACAAGAGAGATTTTAGATGTTCCCAAAGTTTTCTTTCTATTTTGTCATACCTTGTTCAGAAGGATACCGAAGAAACCGGTAAAGATGGAGAAGAAGAAGACTAAGACCAAGGAGAAGATGGAAAATGAGTTAAAAGATGAGGAAATGCATTCCTGATGTTAAGATGTTAAATGCATCATTCCAAGATGATGTTCAAAAGGAAGAAGATAGTAAACGAGACAAGTAATATAAAGACAAGGGAAAGACTAAGAAATAAAGAAATAAGAAAAGGAAATGGAAATAAGATGAGCTTTTCCTCTGAGCTTCATATTTTTTTCAACATTAAATGTTAAATAGACATTTATATTGGTTGATGAAAGGAATTGAAACCTTTGAAGGAATCATCATCATCAACACCATCATTCTCAAGGTGAAAAGGTAATAAAAAAAACCTTTCCCAGGGAGTCCTTAGACATTTTCATCCTCTATATAATTCCGTCAATCATCGAGTATGATTCAGATTATTCAGATTATTCTGATTTCACCTTTCTCCTTGTAAACTTCATCTTCTTCTTCATCTACTTCCCTGATCACTCAGTCACCAAAATAGCTTTTGTTTCTTGCCTTTCAACAAAAATGAAGAGAAAAGCGTTATAAAGAGATGATAATTTTCACCTTGATCTCCTGTTTTTTTTCCATCCCTGGAGAATCCTCATCATCTGGATAGAAATTTTGGATAACAATCTAACTGAGAAATCTCTTGATACTTTGTCTACTTTTGGGCTTTGTTTCCTTTAACCATTTTACAGGCAAATGTTCAATTCTTCTTTCCAAACCTTGAATTCATGGATTCAACAATTGACTCTATTGTCATCATGGCACAACTCTTATCATTATTACCAATTCAGTTTCCTAAGAGAATTCAATTGTTTGTCACCATGAAAATTCACTCAACTTACCATCAAGTGTCTACTTATTAGCTAAATTAATATTTTTTTGCTCCTTTCCAATTTAATTTTCACCTTTATTTTGTTGACAATTTTTGTCAGTTTAGTCTTTTCATGATTAAACCTGCTTCAGCGTTTCTAATCAATTCCCAATCATCTAATTAACAGACTTTTAACCGTTTTTTTCCCATTGAATTCATTTACCTTTTCAATATGATTAAACTAATGACTATTAAAAGCTAATTGCTTTAGGCTGAGTTAACCACAAAATAAAAGTTAAAATCCTTTACACTTTACTCTGGTTTGTTCATCCTTAAATCAACGGTTAATTGGCCTCAATCCTGGTTACCAATTTTCACCTTCCTCTTCCTATGGTTAATTGCAATGCACTTCTGTCAATCTTTCACTTTGATTACAATTAGAAGAAATAAGGTCAATCACAATCTGAATGAGAAACTGATTTTGATATTTTCCAATAGTTAAATCTGTTAAATCATCATTAACCATTACAATAATTTTTCAAATATAATCAAAATAGGGAAATGCAATTTTGAATCAACATCAACAGAGTTACAAGTGTTTTGGGAAAATGAAATTTCCTTCTAGTTCAATCAGATGATTATTAATGTTTGGTCAATTGATAATTTTGTGAAACCACCAGTGATTGAATTGCTTCTGATTAGTAAATGTATTTTGTCAACTAGTCACAGCTTTTTAAAAGCCATATTAGGTTAACAAATGAAAGATTCACTTCTAAATTGGAACCAATCTAAATGACCTTAACTGTACTTATTTATTTCCGTACAATTTTAAATCATCATCAACTGGTTTTACATCTTTATCATCATCTGCATCATTTTTCACTGTCCTCTTTCAACATCAACAAAATGAAAGCAAAATAAGGTACAAAAAATAACCAAAATAATGATGAAAGGACATAACCTTAAAAAATACAGTTGGTAATGCATTTAATTTTGTTTTTTTTCTGACTGCTTTTTGTACCAATTTAAAAATTTAATATGGTTTAATCACTATCATTATGACTATTAATAACGTAATCATTTCATCTTTTATTGTATCAACAGTGTAACCACATTTTAAAAATTGAATTCAATTATTTTCCTTTTACTTCATCAGCTCCAGATCATCCCAATTGTTGCTTTAATATCAAACAGATATTTGAGATTTACTAAATATTACTTATTACGGTTATTATTTTGTTGTGTATTTTAGTATTTATATGAAACAAATCAAATTAGGTTCAAAAATTGGTCAAATGTTTACCATTTGTTCAACCTAATTGGCTCATATTACATTTAATTTTGTTTGTTTGTTGCATTCAACACATACATTAGATGGATAAATCATTCATGTTGTTCAACAGATTGACTTCATCTTCAAATTGATTTCTGTGTTAAGGTTAAATCGTAGGTTGATCAATTCAAAGCATAGTTACTCATCTTATCATCGACACATTTCATCATTTTAATCACATTCATCATTGAGAATCGCCATGATGATAAAAAGAGTCAATTAACCGTTCAATACAGCCTTGTTCATTATAACAACACAAAGTTTTGTTTTTCAAATCAATACAAGTAATAATAAACAAAAATGTTGATCAATCATTCAAACTATTCAATAATTCAGGTTGACCTAACACTTGACCGAGTAAATTGTTGTTGTTTCACCTTGTTGTTGATTATAAATGTTAAATGAAACATTTTAAAGCCTTAATGATGAACAAATAGGGATAGAAAAGGTGAAAAACAATAATTAAATTTAAGATTTGACAGTTGAGGAAAAATGCTGCCATTATCCAAAGACTTTGAATGTTGAGGGGAAGATTAACAATTTGAGAAATTTTGTATTTAATTTAAAAATTAAAAGATGTAAAGTGGTTTCAACGAGCTTTAGTTAGATTGAAAAAGTGAAACTGATCAGTCACACCCTGATTTAAGGATATAATTAACCCTGAAAATGAACTTAATTCAAACTGATAATTTTACCTGATAGTTGCGATTAATTTATGCATAAAAGGGAAAGGACAAATGGTAAAGATTGAAAGATTGAAAGATTAATGTTGATTTGTTCAGTAAATTGGTTCAACTCATTGTTTACTAATCAACTTCCTGATAAAAATTTTTCTTTACATGTTTCATTTTTATTAATAAAATCAGCCGATACTTTCTCATCATCATTGTCTGATGATGCCAAATAGCTAATCAAGTAAACCATGTAAATGTAAATTTGTACCAATAATGAATAACTGTTGATGTGATTGAAAGGTAAACAAGGAAATGGAACAATGTAAATCATCAAGTCATTTTCGTTGTAAATAACCATTCAGTAACTGATTGTTTAACTCAACAGTAATCAACCTGGGAATAGTTTGACGATCACTTTAAATAGATGAACGTAAATTATCTTAAGATGTAAACAATGTATTAAGGGTAATCAAATTGTTTTTCCTTTCCTTTTTTTACGAAAGATACTTTGCGAAAGATGAACTAAATTCTGTAATGAATCTAAATTGATTAGCGTTAAAAGTTACTTCAATTTAGATTGTAAGAAAGGCAAACTATTCCCGAAAATTTTATAATCAAGGTTACAATAGACTTGAAAGATGTTGAACTATATTTAAGATATTTTTAACGCTTTTCTTTGGTTCCATCATCTACTGATCAGCTCTTATGGGAATCCTCATTCAATTTTTGCCAGGGTTAACCATGATGGATGGGTTAATGTTCAAGGTTGAAGAATGATGATCATGATGATGCTCTCCTAGTGATGATGAAAATGAAAAAAGGTTGAATTACACTGAAGGTTAGAACCAATCAAACATGAAAAGGTAAACATTGACTAATTACCTGGGTTCACTGATAGAACATTAATTGAAATTTAGTTTTCCTCGCACCAACCATATTCATGTGCCAGCTAATTGTAATATGTTGAACTGTTTGTTTCAAGTTTTCCTTAAAATTGGATTAAGCTTGAAAGGGTCTAAAAGGAAGAAACAAAAAGAAAAAGTAAGAAACATTGAAACAAATGAAAAAGGGGTAAAAGAAACAAACGTTATAATAATCTGAGAGGAAAAGGATTGCTTACCCTTGTGTATCAATCTCACTTCAATGATCTTAATCAAGTTGATTGCTTTTTGATTCTGTTGAATCATTCTCATCAATCAAATCATCTTTTGCCCAGATTTCACCGTTAAACTATTGGTAAATATCATTAAAGAAACAGCAAAAATACACAAAAAAGAAAAAAACAAAATGCATAAAATGTAATGTAATTTATAAAGAAACGTTTAGACTAGAGAAATTCAAAAAAACTACATTACTAAGTTAATTAGAATCACAATAATCTCAAATAATGCAGCATGGAAAACATATGCAATTAATAAATTGCTGAACAAAAAAATTAACCAAATTGAATTAACTTTTGTGAAATCACAAGTAAAAATCCCGTTGACTTTAAGAGGGAATCAGCTGATTCCCTCCACTTTTGCATTGCAAATAGACGAGCTGCTATTTTCAATGAATCAATCACGGCTGTAACAGCCATTTATTTTTCAATAAATTTACATTTAAGTTGCTCATTTTACTAAAATTACATAATTATTATATTTATTTAAATTGGTGATGTTAATATAGTTTAATTTGCTATTTTAGTTGTTTATTCTGACTCTAAATTGCTGAATTCAGTATTGGTCTCAAGTTGGTGCTTAGCCCTAACATTAAACCTCGCTTTGTGTGACCATCGTTTCGTTCCTAAATGTTTCATTTTATGTTATCTGTTTTTGTTTCACCTTTTTCTCAATTTATTATTCATTTTCTTTTTATTTTATTATTTTTTTCTTCTTTCCAACCTAACCCATTATCATGTCCCTACTTATTCTTGACGTTAATTCCACCCTATTAATTGCTCATATACAAATGGCATTATACAAATTGGCAGTCAACTGAAAGCAGAGATTAATCGGCTTCGCAAGAAAGGTGTCATCAGACCTGGAATCAATTTAGCCGCAGTTTGCGGACGGTGCCTCACTGAATTGGGTTTGATCCTTAATCGAGGAGCCATTTGTTCAATTTGTAGGAAAAAAGTTTGCAAAAATTGTAGGTTTTTTGCTGATCAAGATAACCCAATAGATGGTCATAAATGGGTTTGCATTGTTTGTAGCAAACAAATGTAAGTTAATTAACTTTCCATCAATCACATCATCGTCATCACCATCCACATAACAATCTAACTGTTTGACTGGAAGGCTTTTGAATTTTCTAACCGCCGGGTGGAGTTTGATTTGGACTTTGGTTTGGAAGTAGAAATAATCAAGTTAATCTCTACAATTCAATCTCTACAGCAATTTATGCTTTGTGAAAGGTTGATGTTGATTTTTTTACCTGAAAGATCAACCTTTTATTGCCATCTTCATCAGCCACAAATCATTTCAAGTTTTTTTCCCTTCATTTAATTGTTGACAAAATGCAATTTAATGTTGTTGACCAAACCTTTTTACCTTCAAAAAACGCAGTTTAATTAACTTTGATTTCTAGATCACAATCCTAAAGAAATTAACTTTTTTAGCTGAGCAATAAATTGTCAATGATTATATTACATTAATATATCTAGGTTGGATCATAAATCAAGTCTAACCTATCTTTATACAAAAATTGTGGATCATAAGCTTTAATATAAATGTCAAAACTAATAGTATATTATCAATTGTCAACTATTAACAGTTAAAGGTTGATTCAATTAGAGTTTGAAAAAGCAGAGCAAAAAAAGGTTAACTAAATATTGACTCAATCAAAAACATGGATATAAGATTACAAGGGAAAAGAGTATTTGTAAAGAAAAATCCAAATTTTGTCAACGCATATTAAAATTGAAAAACAATGAACAGGAACAGAAGATAATCAAGTTTAACAATTGAATTTAAAAAATTTAAACTGACAAGTTGTTGACATTAAATTGAACAGAATTAAAATCACAATCAATTTGCTTCGTATTTGTACAGGCCTAAACCCAATCAACTAATCATTTTTAGTTTGAACCTCAACCAGAAAAAAAACCATTTCTTTAAACTCGATCCAATGCAAAGCTACATTCATATTTTTATTTTGTATATTTACATGCCTCAATTATCCACACCATGATTAACCCTTGAGGCCAGTTATGAATTAATAATAATGCTAATAGAATCATTAATTGCCAGGCTTGGTATTACATTGTATAATCAAATAAATTACACTTGAGTGCATATTTTGAATTTACTTTTGAAATACACTTTTAGCCATACATGTGCTTTTTGCAACTTAATTGTTATTTAGTTGAATGTAATCAACATTTCCCAATCGAATCTTATTTCTTAATTCCACTGTGATTGTAAATATGATTAATGAAGGTTTTACAGACAAAATTACAATCAATACTGTGAACTTGACTACAGTAAATTCCCAATATTTACATTGTTTACCCTTTATTATTGATTATTTTTCCAGCTCTAAAGGATATTTAAAGACAATTATTTTATTGTATCTTCAGTAAACACTAAATTGTGATTCGGATTGGGACATTGATTAAGTTTTTTTATTCACCCGACTTTGCCCAGCTTTGCATATTGGTATTCAATATCATTTTATTCAAAATCTGTGCATTATACGATTAATACAAGGTTGGATGAGTTTGATGAACTTAATTTCGTAAAAGATAATTGTTAATTAAAATAATATGCACTCTTTCCTTCAATGAAAATCTGAAGCTATTTATTGAATCATAATATTTGAATGTCTTGTTTCCACCATTAATTATCAACAATTTATCCAAGATTTTTTCTTCTACCATTAATGGTGAATTGATGATTTAAACTGGATCAATAGTTTTGTAATATTACAAGTTACGATTGACATGCAAATATTACCTATTGATTTATACATTGACTTAAATAGTTTGTTTGCATGTAAATGTTTAAGTTACTCCGTTTTGCTTGATGTTATATCTAATTGTTTTGCCAATCGATTGCAACCTTAGAGATTAATTGTAATTTTTACTATAAAATCTCTTTATTCTCCTTCTAATCAATATTTCTTTTTTTCATATTTTTGTTTCGCATTACAGTCAACTTAGAGCCGTTTCAGGGGAATGGATGAAAGAGTTAACTCGTTCAGCCAGTGAAAAGATTCGTTCACCATCAGCAAGTGTATTTGCCACTGCCACTGAAAATTTGGGTCGTTCACTTAAATATTCATTTAGATCAAGTAATTTATGATGTGTTTTTCAATTTATCAAATCTTTAATTTCTTTTCTTTTCTTTTCCTTTTCAACTTTCACTTTTACTTGTCTTAAATCACCATCATGATGATTTACTCCTTAACTGGTTACCCTAATATGGATTCTTGTCTGTCTTTTCAGGCTTCCTCAAACAATCTAATCAAGACAATCAAAACGAAGGTGGCCTTTCAAGTAACAATAAACTTGGTTCCAGCAGTGAAACTCAACTGAACAAACCAGATTCGATTGATTCATCGTTTTCAGTTAAACCATTAAACAATCTTGAATTTGGTGTTGATGGTGGAGGAGGTGGAGGTGGTACAATTGGTGTCACTGCAAGTGTAGGAGGTGTTATTGGCCCAGATCAGTCTAACCTTGGTGACAATAATAATGAAATAGGTAATAATTATAGAAGATTTTATCGAAGTCGAGGTCAAATTCCACCTAAACTTCCACCAACGATAAACACCAGTGAGCCGTCAACGGCCCCTTCAAAGTCTCCCCCATCGGATGAAAGTGGAGATCAAGAGACATCGCCAAAACCGCCATTAAGTCCAGTGATTAAAGCTTATCAAGCTGCCGTTGATCTTGTTTCCGTTGATACTAGTCGAACCATGCTTAACAGTTCACCTAGTGAACGAAAAACAGTTTACCGTAAGGTTTCCAATCGATTGTTGGATAGCTCATCGTCTGAAGAGGATGAAGAAGAAGAAGAAAATGATTTAAGGCTATCAAGTCATTCGAGAGCTTCTAGTGAGTCAACTCCATCGCCTAGGACACCAAATAGTTGTAAAATATTAAGCGGCATCTCAGCTAATCAAGCTACAGCATTTAAATTTCCGCCTCTTTCACCTGTGCCAAGTCTATCACCTTTAAGGACCGATCGGCCGATTGAGTTTATACCTCCAGATCGCCAGTCATCTGATGAATTTTCAACCCCTCTAAGCTCATTTAGATCACGGTCAACATCCAGTGAGACTCCTGAAGAAACTAGTACGAGTGGAGGTGGAGGAAGTAGCAGTGGTGGAGGAGGAAGCGTTAGTGTTGCCTCAAAAGGTTTAACTGCCGAAAATGGATCAACAAATCGTCGTGTCAGCCCTTTGCGCAAACAGAGAGCCATTGCTGAAGAACACCAAACTGATTTATCAAACAAATTAGCCACAGCGTGTCAAGTTATTGGCGATTCTTCAATGGCTGTTAATGATTACCCCACAGTTGTAAATACATCTTCAAATGTTACTGGAAACAGCGAAAGCTTGATACGACGTGAACATAGCGGTGGAGATTCGGGAATCGAATGCAATTATCCAATCACCCGTAAAGGTACAGGCTCTTGGACTTCTTGGTTTAAGGAGAAACCCTCAGCAGTGACTTCTGCGCCAAACAGCTCTACAACAGGCACGATCTCTTCCTCTTCAGTTTCAGCACAACCTGGAGGAAAAGTGGGCGCATCAATGCCTAGTACTCCATTAGCAACTTATTCTCGATTTAATCAAATTTTAGCTAATTCAACGCCATCTAAAACTGTCTTAACCTCTTCTAATCCTTCTGTGTGTACTGTTACAGATAAATCAGGTGACGATAGTGAAAGTGACGGTACCGTTGAAAATACGACTGGAGTTGTTTTTCGCAAAGTAACAATAAAGAAGAGACTTTCACGGACTCAATCAGATAGAGGTACACCATCACCAACAGGTTCGCCAATAATGTCAACCACCAACGCTGTTAGTCGAAATCCATTAATGTCAACCAGAACGGCAACAACAATAATGAATTCAACCGAGTATCAACAGTCACAGCAACAGCCCCGTTATACACAGTCACCATGTTCATCACCAGTTCCACCACCAATGAACTCAACTCCTATTCATTCTAACCAAATAAATAGATCATTCAATGATGATCGGTGTCGTCGTCCCAGTGGAACCATTGGTACTTATGTTAAATCCCATTCTGCTGGTAAGTTGATGATTACCTTTTAATTATAATTTACCAAAAACTAATAATAGTAATAGTATTAATATGAATGTGAATAACATGTATTGTAACATATCTAACATATACTTATTAATCGCAAAACAACCAAACTTAACCTCTATTCTTTGATCAACTTAACCAACTCTGGGTAAGACCACCAGAACTTTCGATAATATTTTCACCTCCAACACCTAACACCTGGAATATAACATTTTTCAACCAATATTTATTTAATTTCAACTATCATTGACTATTACAATTGAATTAATACATCTTTTGAACCATCATCTGCAGTTAATCAAACGGGAATTGAAGAGAGCGCACCATCACAATCTTTTAACAATAAAAAATCCCTAGATACTAACACATTTATTTCAAACAGGTCAATCGATAAAAATAACACCAATCAATCTGTTATTAAATTAACGAATAGTAGAGTTAATGGTGCTTCAATGAGTACCAATATGTTTAAAAATAATACTTGTAAACAAATTAACTCTGATAATAGTATTGATGTTGATGATGTACCAAATGGTCCTCATCGATATACCAAAAGCGATCGTCGTTCATCTGGCATGAATAGCATTAGAAATCAGATTCATAGACATCCATTAAATGATAAATACTTTCAGTATCGATTAACCCTTGCATCAACTAACACAATAACCAGTGATGGTTACGCTCACCACTCATCCTATCGATATGGTAACGCCGGAGGTCACCATCACCATCATCCAAGTCATCTGCACCATAGATTAAAAGGACTTTCCCTGGATAGCCATGCATTTGTTCGGCGTAACATTGCCAGGTTGGGTTCATACGGATCACCAGCAAAGCGAAAATTAGTCAAATTTACCAAAAAACTTCGTCGAGGTCTTCTCTTTATTGCTTCCCGATTTAAAGGTCGCCCTTGGAAAGGCAAATCATCATTTTCTGATTATAGGTCGAGTGCATACGACCATGTCACGTTAGAAAGGTACAATAGTTCTTGGTTGGCTCGAAGTGTTTCACTGCCAAACAATAGTGATCACCACAGAACACTAGCTCAGATTGATCAAGATCTATCTTGGAAATATGGATCTATTGATCAACGTCTTTGGCAGCTTGATAATGAAGAAGGCGAGTTGGAAGATGATTACGGTGATCACGATTTCAAACCAAAAAATGGCGTCAAGTATCGTAATATTAATGGTGGTATCGATGAAGAATATGAGATCGGCCTTAATGATGAATTAATTTCGGGCGAAGGTAAACAATATCAACTGGTTTATATGGATAGTTTAGCAAACACAGAAAGTTGCTCTGGAAGTGATTTATCATTTAAACATAATGGTAACAATCGACAGTCAACCAGACAACGGCCGCGTATATTGAGGGTTCGATCTCATCTCGAGATTGCCGATGGAACTGCTTACATTGAAGATTCTGATTGGGAAATGTGTTCAGATCCTGGAGAGTTGACCGTTTCACCATCTCTAGGAGAAACAACTGGTCTTCGACCATCAACAAGTTTATTTAAAATTTATCACCATTGTGGTGAAACTTTTAATTGCTGTGATAATTATTCAAAACAAAATGTTAATGACTGTAATCTGACCCAAGCAATTGGTACACATAATGGTGTATCAGATGAAAGATCCTATTGTACTACATTATCTGATCCCGGGATCTCTTTGGGAAATGATCCGATGTTAACTGTTGTTGATTGTCCTGATGAATCAGAAGTTGAAAGTTACAAGCAAAGAAAGCATGTTATCGATCAAAATGAACACATTTACCCACATGAATGTGGCTCTATTTCATCATCTCTTTTATCGAGATCTACTTCACCTTCAACGCCATCAACTCTATCCAACCATTACTGTCCAAATAGTCAGTTAAATTTTGATTCTAGTGACCACTTACTAACCCATCAGCAAAATGCATCACCAGAAAAGTCAACATTAGCCATTGATGAACCAAACCATGTTGAGATTTCTCACATTGATGGGTTTATTGACAACCAATCAACCAATTGGAATAGGAACAGACGACTAGGTGGGTACAAATCAACAAATTGTTTGAGTAATAATCATGTTAATCAAGATCATCAGGTTACCAATTGGAATTCGGGATTGACGAAGATGAATAACAACCAGGAAGCAGTGGCCCATGAGATGAATGAAGACCACGCAGAGGTTCGATCAATAATCAACCAGAGAATGGGTGAACAGCCACCTAGTCGACCACCTCGGACACATCGTAAAAGACATTTGATGGAATCATCATTGTCATTTGACGGGTTCAATCATATTAAACATTCCAATCAACTTGCCAATCATCAGTCAGCAATCTCATCTGATTCTATCAAACATAGAATGTCACCATCAGCATCAACAATATTATATCCATCAGCTTCATCAAACTCTTCTAGTGATCTTCATTATTCGATTGCTTCTAATCAAGCTCTTTTCAACATAATTATTAACAACCATCAATCATCAGAATATTGTAGATCCATGCCGAACTCAATCAAAAATTTTAATTATCTTTCTAACATTGCTAGACAGGATATTTATAATTTTAATCAAACGTTTACCTTTCCTTTGTCAAGTCACATCAATTATTTAAATGAAAGTCTCAATTACTTATCAGTAATGAATCCTACTTTAAGACTTATCAATTTCAATGATGGACAGTTTAACGTTTTTCAACTAATTGGGTGCTCTCCAAATTTAACAGACCATTCTAATTCACTTTTAAGCCAGAATAACGTTTTAAATAGTTGGCCACTAAACTTGGTTTCTTGGGATAAATCTGCATGTACCTGTTACCCAGTTTTCCAAGAATGTTCAACTCTTCCTTTCTGTTCACATGAATTTGATGAAAATGAGCTGTATAAGGTTAATTACTTTACTTTTCATCCTTATAATGAGCTTAATTGTCCCAAACACTGCTATTATTATCTACCAAATCGAATTCATCAATCATGGTATTATGAGAATCGTCATTTATTCAGATACCATCATCAAATCTATCAACTAATTAAACCAATAACCAAATTCTTAGATCAACATGACCTGACTAAACATTGGTTATACTTAATTTATGTACTTGGTACAACTATTACCTCACTTTACAATTCAATTGTTTTTCCACATTCATTCGCCAGTTTGAATAGAAGTAAGATTGAAACCGTTAAATATCTGCAAGAATATAATTCAAACTCTGATTGTCCCTTAAATAAGGTTAAATATTGTTTAACTTTTGACATAATCAGGCATAATTGGTGCAATACTGTTTGGACTTATTTAATTGAAAGAATCAGTGAAACTCTTTTGACGGGCTCTATTTTTCATCCCTCACTGCCGTTGTCAACGTTGGACAGTAATTTAATTTTTGTCAACCGTGAGATTTACCAGAATTTACAGTTAATTGTGAATCAAGTAAATATGAATTGTCAACTTTCTGGAACGGAAACTGGTTTGGGTAACTTTAGTCAAACTAAGCCAACAACCTCACCCTTACCTCAATCATCTCCTCCTTCAACTTCACCAAATTGTCTTCCTCCTCCTACTTTACCAGCACAATCAACAACAACAACAACACCAAGAAAAATATCACCATCATCTCTTAAACCTGGTTTCATTGAGAGTCAAGTTAAAACTGTTGATGATACTTTTGCTGATGTTTTGAATGATTATGATAATAATGACGATGATGATGATGTTGGTAAAAATGCTGATTGTGGCGGCACTGGTTCCAGGAACAAGAAAAATATCAGCCGCGGGAGCAACAACAGTTGGAAAGAGGCCGTCAGACCTGATGTTGCAGATCATAACAGCAGAGTAAAAAAAGCCCCGATAAGAAACCAGTCAGAAGAAGAAAGTTACACCAGAAGTGAACTTGAAAACAGTTGCAAGGTTGATCAGTTTACTCTCGATCAGTTACTATCAACTTCAACATCAAGCAACCAACAACAGTTATCAGCAAAAGTAAATTTTAAACCAAGTGAATTAACATTAATATCGTCTGACAATAATTTAAATTATGATGTAACGTTTTTTCCAACAACAGAAGGCAAAACAGCTAATGCTTCTCAAATAAATGGAATCAAAGAAAACAAATTCAACAGTGATTTAGTCAATGGATTACATGTTTCAAATAGTCTCAATTTGATTAACCACGACACGGATAATGATCATATTTTTGTGTCACAAGTGAAATCAACTTTTAACTGCGAGAATGATGACCAAAGTGAACACACAAAGTGTTTAAACTGCAACATTAATAACCAGCAACAGCAGCAACAGCCAAAATCTGATCAATTGTTTTTATTAACCTGTTTACCTATTCAACCCACTGTAAATGATTATAAACAGTTAAGCTTGCACAACAAAAACAACAACAGTAACAGTACAAACGCCAACCACAATCCAAACAAATCAACTTGCATTTCTTCCAATTCAACCTTATTAACAGTGAAAGAGGTTAATTATGACTCCGTGAATTTACATTTAGCCGCAAGTAACCACCAACACAATAATAACCAAATCAATTCGTCTTTACCTGATTGGACCATCACAGCAGAAACCACCAAAACTATCAACAAAAACAGTTATAACAGCACAAGGGTGGATAAATTGCTTCAATTTTCCTCTTTATTGCTTTCATCACCACCAACATCAGTATTATCATCATCTCCAAGTGGATTATCATCTCATCATAGTCTTTACAATCATCCATTGATTTTGACCTTGTGTTTTAAACATCTATCTATCTCTATTATTGATAATCTAATTAACAATATTGTTCCAGGGCTGTTTAATAATGACGATGATATCCAAAGTTGTGAATTAACCAAGCCTACCAGTTATCTTGATCTATCAACATTAAATCCACACTTAGCTACATGCCATGTTAAATACAACAATGTTTTTAATAAATATGATCATTGTTTAACCCAAAATCAAAATTGTAAAAGTCCTACTAATCTAATCAAGTCTAATACCTGTGAAAACCTGGAATGGATTAATACAAGCCAAAACTCAACATCAAATATACTTTCACCAACCATCAAGAATACTGAAAAACCTGAGTCTATTGATGGCAACTGCAACATTGTGTCACAGCCAATCTTGTCATCATCAACTCAACCATCATTATCATCTTCATTAATATCACTCTCATTTTCACCATTTATGAAAGACGAATGGCCAAATGATGAAATTAATACTGATGATTCACACCTTTTAAATGATCAATATTATAATAATAGCCAAAAAGGAAGCGAAGACAATAAGAAGGAAGAAACCAGTGAAAGAAAAATGTCATTATTTACAGTAAAAGGTCACACATCTGATATAAAATCTAACTCATCATCACCATCATCATCGTCATCATCATCTTCGGGTTTACTCAATAATTTAATCCACCCTCAAAGTGATGAGGAGGAAGAAGAGTATATCGTTGACGATGACAATTCAACTTCCTCTGATGAATCTTTCCCACCTCCAACCCTACCAAATCATTCACTGGGTGGTATCTACAGTGGTTTTGGCAATGGTTTAACTGGTGTTGGAAACAACAGTAATTATGGTAATCCATTGGCCTACTCTTTACATACAATAATTGAGGAAAGTTGTGAAGAGAGTGAACCAGAATCACTTTTATCACGAATCTCTGAAACAAATGATGATAAAGGTGGAAACCTTGCCGGTTGTCTAATGATACCACCTTCATCATCGTCCACACTTGATGATCCTGGTGACCTGGGTGATCCAGAAAACTATACTGCCTTTCAAATTGGACGCAATGTAATCAACAAACGTGATTCCTTTGCTGAAAGTGAAACTGGAACTGATTATAGTGATAGTCTATCTGAAACATCTGAAAATATTGCCGATTTTGGTGATGAAATGGATCCCATTACACTGGCTTCATCAAGATTGGAAAAATATTTCACCTCTGGTCTATTGGGTTCAGGAGCCTATGATTATCCAGATGATGTTGAGTTTCAAGATGAACCCGATGATTTGTACAATCAAGCCAAAAGAGCCAGTATTAAAGTAGAAATAAAACCCAATAATAACAAAAGTGATGAATCTAATAGTAATCATAGTAATAGTAAATTAAATGGAATTCCGCCAATCTCGGAATCAAATGTAATTAATAACTCACTGGTGACAACTCAAGCAACTTTTACACCACCAACCATAAAATCATTATTATCCTCACAGACAGAATCAACGCCAACAATCAGTGTGGATAGTAAATTGAAATCATCACCAATTATACCATTATCAACACCACCAACAGTTATTCATGACACTACCATTCAATCAAAGGATGATGATGGGAAGAAGGAAAATATTGAAGATTATTTTACCGATACTGTTAAACGTAAACAAACCAATGAAAGTAAATCGGAAAAGGATTGTATACCGAGAGGACATAATAAGGAAAATAATGAAAGCCAAATTGTAAACACTATTATCAATGTAATTGAGAAACCTCTGTCAAACAATCAACTAATTGACAGTTCAAATTGTGTAGATAAAGTGAAAGAAATTCTTACTGAATCTAGAATCACTAACAATGAAGAGTGTAATAAAAAGACTGATAATGTCGAGTTGACCAGGAATGTTACAATTGAAGTAAGATCAACGACACCCACAAAACCAGCAACACCATCATCAGCCATCAAAAATATCAATTCAATCACCGATAATAACAATACCAAATCTACTGTGATTAACAACTGTAAAACCAACCAATCTACAAGTCGAACGGATAGCAGTAATAGTCCATTGTCATTTACCAAATCCAATTATTCCGGGGACAAATTTAATTCAGGTTACCATAAAAAAGAGGCAGCCCCACCGGTACCAACAATTTATTCAACCGCCAATAAACCCACAGTGGAGTCAACCATTCGTTTTGGACCTTCGCCACAATTGGTTCGCAGTTTGTTAGCAGGTAACAATGATTACCAATCATTTGATGTTAATCAGGATTATCATGTTAATATTTATTCTGGTGATGGTGATGGTAAGGTTGGTGAAGGTGTAAAGAGTAAAGTCTTAATTGTTAACAATGTTGGTAATAGTAATGATGGACAAAATGAGATGAAATGCTCTTCACTGGTTATTGATGAAAAAGATGAGTCTATCGAAGGATCAAAAGATTTTGTTAGGCAGCTAATGATGAATATTTTGAGGGAAAAATCATTCATTGATAACATTTTCAATTATTACTGTAAAAATGATGATAATAATTATGTCTGTGATCATGTTAAATCTCCAGTGAAACTTGAATCTCAAATGGTCTCTAATAAAGGCCATAGTCAATCGTCCAATGGGACATTTTGCCTTCCCTCAACAAGCTCTATCAATAATGATAATGGTACCTTTAATCAGGTTAATTTGTATGAAAATGAAACTAATGTTAATTCAAACCTATTGATACAATGTCTAAATGAATTGATAACTGACAATAGCAGTCAAAGTAATGTTGAACGTAAAACAAATTATTACAATGTTAATGATAATGATGGTGATGATGATAATGAGGAGCGGATAATGATGAAAGATGATTCTGGTATAGCATCTAATGTTGCTACAGAATCTGGTGAATCGAATGTAAAAATTGAATCAACTCAATCGAAAATGATCTCAAAGGATGAAATGATGTTGATGTGTAAACAAATGATGATATCATTAAATGAATTGATTAATAAGGATAATAATCATTGTGCCAATCAAATTGAAAAAACAAAGGAATTCTTTAAAGATGAAATAATTGGTTTAATGTCCAAATTTGGGTCAACATCAAACATTTCTTCGTCAACATTTAGTTCAACCTCAGAAACATCAACATTAAAAAACTGTGCATCTTTAACTTGCCATAATCTTTCAAAGTGTAATCATTTGTCAAATCCAGAGAACAATGAATCATCAACTTTTGATCTGATTAACAGTTCTAGTTTGATTATAAACAGTGATTCATGCTTTAATAGTGATAACAATAATTTATGTTTATCAACATCTTCACCCTCCTTAAAAAGTAATCGTAATGAACTGGAAACATTTGATGTTAACCAATTTCCTTGCAACCTTTACCCTCCTCCTCCTCCTCCCTTCAAGTCAACACCTGAAACAATTCCAATGAGCATTTCAATACCAAGTTATGAGGATGACGAGAATGATAATGGCTCGGAAGAAACAAGAAAAGCGCCAACCAAGTGTGAAATATCACCTGAAATGGAAGAATCGTTTGTAAAGTTTGTTGAACCATTGCCGGGTAAAATCAGTGATTACCAGCAGATGGAAAGCAAAACCAGTAACAAAAAGATGACAAAGATTATTAACAATCAAATCCTAGATGAGAAAGAGGAAGAAAAAGATAAAAGTGAAGATGAAAAACGAAAAGGAAAAACTGAAAAGGAAAAATTTGCTTTAAAAATTGTTACCAAAGATTTAGTTGATGACAATGGCAGATTGAACAGCTTACAAACACGCACCTCCTTGTTTACAAATGTTGAACGTAATTCAACACGTGAATCACAAGAGGATGATAAGACTGTTAATGAGAGACAACAATTTTCATCATTATCGTCATCATCAAAATCACCAGAAACATCATTAAACCGGTCACAAGCGTACATCCAGCTTGATAATGTGGAGGAGGAAAATGGCTCATTCAATGGAGACACGATCAACACGATTTATGAACGGATTCACGATGTTTACCAGATAAATACCAATCCAGTTAAACACACGTTCAACAATTTACATAATCATTTTGATAAACATTTAGAAAATGATTTAATGCAAAAATCTTCAGCTATCATTGAGGAGAAAGGTGATTTACATGGTTTTCCTGGTAAATGTAATTCAAGTGGTGAAACTGTACAAACAAGTCGTCTCAATCATAAAACAATTCTTAAAATAGATGTTAATGGTGATGAGGATGATGATGATTACAAAGTAAATTCATCAAGTGATGTTTCATTATTACCTAAATCTTTGGTGAATCACAATTTCCTGTCTGATGAATCAACCTTTTTTGATGATAAATATTTTGAAAGCAATGAAACAATTAAAAGACAACAAATTTTGATTCCCTCAACTAAAATAAGCATTTTAACAGCACCATCATCATCTACAACAAGAGTAACAACAATAACAAGAGGAGGAGGAAGAGATGAATCAACTGATGAAGATAAAGAGGTTAACTTTAACAAGCCCAACTTTAATAATAGTGAAAATGAGAAACTGGAAAGTGCATGGGAAACATGTTCATTGTTAATCTCCAGAGTAGCATTAAAAAATTCATCTGAGTTTGATGAAGGATCATTGGTTGGAAACAATATAATCTCAAGTTCAACAACAGAAACACCATGTTCATTACCAATGGTGGCTATTGAACAATCGCCATCTTCATCACCACTGCCAATAATAGGGTTGAGATTGATGAAGGATTGTAAAATTAAAGGGAAAACCGAGCATCGAGATACTGGCTATTACTCGTTTCAATCATCGGATGAGAATGTTAAAGATAAAAGTTATCCCGAGGATGATGATTATGATAACAACAATTATGATGATAATGGTTATAAACCAATTATGGTGAAAACAATTTTGGATGGGAAAGGACAAGCCGAGTCAGTTTCATCAACACCAGTAACAACCAAAGTTATCATTAATTGTGACCCTCAATCACAAGACAATGACAATGATAAACCTTTTGTTGCTTCTTTTGTTGATGCTAAAAATTTTAATCCAATTGATTACAAGTCGTCTGATTATTCATACAAGAAACGTTTTACCTCATCATCAACATCATCTGTGTTACCAAAAATTTTGCAGATGGATGAGACATTAAACTTTAAAAAGGTTAACTTGTCTTCAATTGAAATAAACAGTAAAACCGATTCTTTGGCCTCAAAAAATGATTCAAAGCAACATCACCAACCTGAAAAAGCCAAATATCATAATCTTGATCATCTTCCTTCTCATCATCATCACCATCATGTAACCCTTAATCGTCTTAGAACATCTTTTTTCTCGTCTTCTTCTGGGTTATTCAGAAAGTTGGCCTCGCTTAGAGGTAAGGAGACAAAAAACACTGCAAGATCATCGTAAATCGCTAATGAACCAAACTAAACAATTGATTATCACAATTTACTCATTTTTTAATCATAACAATCACCATCATCTAAACAATGCCAACATTAACCACCAACTTACCAAGTAACAAACAAAACCAACAACAATTTACTCAAATTTCATGGCTTTAACTCTAACTTTTCATTTCTCTCTTTTTTCCCCTTATTATCATTTAATTGTTGGTGAATTAAGCAACAATTGTCATTATTATGCACAGCTAATTGTATTAACAATCCAATTTGTTTTGGATTTACCTTGGATAATCTGAAAAATTTACATTTCAACTAATGATTGATGCTTTTGCTTTTCCCATTTACACTTGATTTTGTCTTTTTTTACATTACATCTAATACTCCATTTAATATTAATACTATTACTATTATGATCGATATTTTTTTCGTCAATCATGTTAATTTAAATTGCATTTTAATTTTTTCCGTTTTTTTCTTCACAATTCATTTACAGATGAAAAATCTTCAAATAGACGTTTGGGAACACGAAAAAGAGGCATGCTTGGTGGAAGTGAACCTTGTCCCTCTAATGAGTCTACCTCAGCAGTTCCTCATATTTCTGTTTCTGATTATTCTGAGGTAATATTTTTGAACCCTTTCATGATTGACTAAAATTACATTTTTACACTTTTGAATGACAATTGTTGAACCTGTAACAAAATCTAACATCCAATAACTCAAAAAGCAAAGATCAATCTCGTCAGTTATGATTGATCATTTACTTTTTTTTTCATTTTCTTGACTGGTTAAACATTGATCAATTGATACATTTTTTGCTTCATTTTTCAACTCCTTTTCAAAATACAATTGAACATCTAAATCATCCAAATGATAAAAGTTCAATTAATTGTAACAGTTTTTAAATGAGACAAGAAAATGTCAAAATTTTGATTCCAATCTCAAACCCCAAACTCAATGTAAAATGGTTGACATTTGTAATACTTATAAATGTTAAAATTGCAAGCTTTGCAAACCATGAAATTGAGCAGCCGACTGAATGAAACTTTAGATTAAAATTTCAACCTACTTTTACCAATAAAATTAATGATTAATTGATTCCTTTTCCCAATTCTCTTTTCCTAAACCCATTCAGAGTTTCTCCCATAGAGGAAGCATTGGAAGTTCAGGAGAAGAAATTTTCATCTCAGCCGAAGACGACATCGACAAAGCATTTGCTTACCACAACCGTAGTCAAACCAGTTTATCCTCATTTGGAGTAAGTATTGATTCAACAATTAAACAATTTGTATCATCAAATTAAATCACAATCAAATAAATTAGCTGAACAATCGTTTAATTGAAAACAAAAAAGGCAGTGAAAGTAGGAAAGTAGGAAATGAAAAAAAAGAAGCCTTAAACCAACAAAAATAAAAATCTTGTGCTAAACAGCTACTCGTTGTCACCTAATTTTATGGTCAGCTTGATCTAGATCAACATTAATTGTTTCAATTTATAAATTATTAAATTTTCAGGTCCGCAGTGAGAGTCTGTCAAGCGTTTACAGTGCAGCAGGCGGTGGTCGCTATGGAACCGTAACAGTCTCCGGTGAAATCCTTTTTTCACTAAATTACCAACCATCTGAAGGTTCACTTGAACTCTACATCAAAGAGTGCAGAAATTTATCTCCAGTTGATAGTAAACGAAACAGATCAGATCCGTAAGTGGCAATTAATTAATTTTTCATCTTAATCCAAACTCGAAAGCATACAAATGCTGTTATCAATTGTATTGTTGAAACTCCACACTGTTATTGATTAATGTTTCCATTCAATTACAGTTTGGTTAAATTGCTGACAAATTACATTATAATATCTTCTAATCACTATTAAGCTTTCAAATTAAATCTATTGTTTGAAGATTTCTGGTTCAACATGTTCTATCCATGTTTATATTATTAGACATTCAATTATGTATGAACATGTTTGATTTCCTCTATTATAAATATTCATTGGTATTTTATTTTGTTCATTTCAAAGTTTACAGGTTAACAAATATATTATTCATCAATTGTTGATCAATTTTCAAGCAGAATGCGTTTAATTAATATTGGTCAATTGAATCTCTAATCAATACTTGATGTTCATTTAATTTGACCACTTTCTTAAACAAAGGTTGAGTAAAATTGCTTGGATATCAAGAGTTCCAATCAAATTGCACTTTTATCTCTTTTTCCATGGTATTTATTCAGGTCAAATATCACTTTCCTGAGTCTTTGGTTTCAGGATAATATAACAACTAAAGAAGAGCCCAAAAAAACTCTTCATTCAAAGACACTTTCATCTTAGCCATTTCACTTGAATAATATTACTTCATTTGTTGAAAAACTTTCTTCTTGACTTTTCCCTGTAATAGTATAGCCAACGATAGAGTATCATTATTATCATTATTTATAGCAACAATTTTTTCCTCTCAAAACCTTTAGAAGTGTTGAAAACTGGAAAAGTAAAATTTGCAAGTGAACCTGAAATTTTACCTGCAAAAATAAACAACCCAACAGGTCTAAACTTTGACAGCCTTTTTTGTCTTTACACCATTCATTCAATGTTTGTTAGGTGAAGCTTGAATGCTTAAAAAGAATGCCATTCAGATTAATATTACTTTTCAAAATGTAAATGTATTTAGGTATATAAAGCTTTTTCTGGTTAACCTTTTTTCCCAACAAAATTCATTGATACATTGTAATCTTTTGATTTTCACTTGGGTTAATGAGACTCTTGGAAAATAATTGCTAACTCAGTTGAAAGTATTAAATATTAGATTAAACAATTGTTACTTGATCAAAACGATTAAATGAATTCAATTATCAAGATTTCAGGCTCAATTTAAACGTTCACTTATAAGCTACAAAACATCAAAATCAAGTGTATTTAGGTTTCTTCAACAGACTGTTTCAAAACCCAATTTATATTTTAATGTTTATTTTTTGGTTTTGTTTCATTATTGACTGATTTCAAAAGTCATGTTAAGATTAATTTTTGAAAACAGATTCTCTTATTCTTTAGGAATCAAATGCTCATATCAAATGTTAATCAGTCTCAAGTTTACTTTTTGAGCTTAAATTTTGTCTGTTATTCATTGTAATTGTTCATTAGTTTAAGCCTTTTGTAATTTAAATCAAAGTTTACTTTATATAATACCGGTTGAGATGGAACCGATTCCAAGTGAAAACTTTCTGATATTAATCTGAATCAATTGATAGCTTTGCATTTCAAGAATTTGATTTGATTTTAATCGGAGCGATAAAAAAAAATTTCAAACTTGAAGAAATAATCTTTTGATTTGTAAAGATTTTCGCGAAACCTCTTGAATTTCATGGACAAATCATGATTGTTTCCATTTTGATGAATGCTTTTTTCTCAAACCATTTACAAGCATAGCCGTCTTTGAAAAACTAGCAAATTATTGAAATTACCTTTTGAATCTCAACATTATAAGGTCAAATGTCACAAGATTTTTTTTTTCTTTAAATCTGTAAGATCTGTAAATCTTTAAGATCCCAGTTGATTGTTGCTTGTTGATTGATCACCTATTTTTTTATCCGTTCAATGTTTTCTGTCCGTGACAATTGACATTTACCTTTGAAAATTTTCACTTTTCCAGTTAATATTTTTTCCCATTATCTTGTAATACCACAATAACAAGAAAAACGCAAACAAAATTGAAAAAAATGAATAAAATGAAACACTATTTCAATTGAATAGAAATTCTCTAATCTCAACAATTTTTTATCAACATGTTGACTTTTCAATCCATTCAGTTTTTATTACCTTTGATTTGTCTCTGACTTTCATATGCAATTAAAGCTGTGTTACAAGCTGGTTTAATGTGTTGTTGATTATTCAAATGATAATAATAATGTCAACAACAAAAGGCATAAGTGCGTAAATTCAAGAATTGAATTAGACAGTAAATATTATCTTTCCATTCATTGCTAACCAGAAAAGTAAATCATTTCGTGATCAAATGAAAAGTTGAAAATTGAAGGTTGATAATAAACTGAAAGATTGAACCCAATTGTTGGATAAAATGTTAGATTAGCTCATTGATTATCTATAAATGACTAAATCAATTTTCACTCAAACTGGTTCACGTTAACACATGTTTAAACCCAATTATCGATAGAGATGATAAAGTACCCAAAATGAATACAAATTGAACTTGAATTTGCAATTTGATAACCTTTCACATTATGAGCCACATTTTGACTCTTTTTCATTGTTTTACTTTTAATGGTTGGAATCTTGAAAAACCAGATTTCAAAGTGAAACTCTTATTGTAAATTGGAATGAAAATTATGATTCTAATTATGATTTTAATCATTTTATTCATATCATGATGTTAGTCGATTCTTTACTCTTTCCAAACCTATTAAAGATTTAGCTTTCATTGCAACTCAAAATGAAGTAGTTTTTGCTGGATAATAACAAATTGTTGGTTATCTTTAAAAAAAATTCAAATTCCAGGCCAAATAGTTAAACTGACATTAATTTATTGACTTTGAAAAGATTGACCTACTTGCTATATCATCACTTGATGATCAGTTTTTATGCTCAAATATTACATGAAAATTAGGTTCATCCAACTATCAATTTATCTTGATCATCTTTTTTTGACTTACCTTTCAATCACAATTGCATTATTTTAACGGTAAAATGAACCGGATCTTAAAGTGAAAGTCTAAATCTATCGATAGTTTATGAATTTTATAATCTTTCACTTCGATTTAAGTTTCCATCTTAACCAACATCTGTTGATTAAAATCAATCATCAATTCAAGCTTTTTTAGCTTAACCATTTCGATACATCTTACAGTTATATTAATGGTTGCAAGTTTAACAATGAATTGAAAGGGTTTTATAATGGTTGTTGCATCAATCATTTTTTTTCATTTTATTTTGCTTTATTCATTCAATATTTAGCTTTGATCAAAGTCATTGAGCAATTTTTGTTGATCAAATCTTTCACAGATTATGCTTTCAAATGGTGAATACAATTGAAACTAAATGTAATTTAATTTCATTGCAATCAATGAGTTGGAAATAAATGCAAGGTAATAATTGAATTTTCTTCCGGGTAAATGACATTGTCGATGAAAATCAAGTCAATAAAAAACTCTATCAAGATTCCAAGTATGCAAATTGTTGGTGGAAAAAAAATTAAACATTAAATCTTTTCCTTATTTTTATTAATACGTTTATTGGTTGGTTAACCAGCGTGATTATTGTAACAATTGTCCGGACATTAACTGTTTTACACAACTTTCAATATTAACACCAATGTAAACCTTGTAATCTTTGATGATCATGTTAATTGTTAACCATTATTGTTATACTAGGCTTACTCAGCTAAATATTGATATTATTGGGATTGAAAAAGTCGATTGTCAGCTAATCTAACACAATCAATATAATCTGTTCCATTAGATTAACCATTGACAATTTAACCTTTTCAAGTTTACTTTTCCTGAAATAGCAATTTTCGCTTCTCATTGGTCTCATCTGTTTCTCATTAACCATTGATATTAACATGATATTTGCTCAATAATCCGATCTTTTGGTTTTTTTTGCTATTAGCCAGGTTTATAATAATCTCATCACTCCCAATTAACTCGATCAATCTTGATTGTTGGCTGCTCTTTTGTGCTCTCATCTTGATCTCATTTTTAGATCAACCTTTGAGTTTAATTTGTTTCTTAATTTTGCTCAATTTTCATTTTCCTTGTTTAGTTTAATTTACGTTTAAACAACAATTCAATTGTAAACAATTTTCTCGTCTCTACCTTTTAATGGATCAAAATTATACAATTAACTTATTGTATCGACTTTGAAATGTTGCTTCTTCTTCTGCCTCTTCAAATTATTTCAATTCAACATAAAGCTTAGGAAAATGACATTTTTGTTTCTGTATTTCATTCATTCAATGAATTTTCAATTAACCTAAAATTTTACTTTAACTTTCATGATACTTTTATGATTACTTTCAGGTGATCATCATATTTTGTAGTTTATTTTAAACTCATTCAAACATACACTTAATATCAATTATTAATCAAACCCTTGACCTCAACTTGCTTATTTACAATTACCATTTGAAACCATGAAATTAAGATCATCATCTTTTTACAGTTTATCAATTGTAACCTTATTTAGTCAATCAAACCTTAATCTGTTCAATCGGATGGAAAAAAAAGTCCAGTTAATATTAGATGAGAAAACAAAAAGAATTGAGTTTCTAAAACAATTTCATCTTATCCGTGTTTTTTGCTACCAAATTAACCTTTAAATTTACCTTTTTATCGTTTTTGATCTCAATCAATAAATCACACAAAATTACCTGTAAATGGTGTTAATCGTTATAAATTTACCTTATTTGGTTCAACTGCAATTTAATCATCATTTCTACTAATGATTGTAATGACAGAATACTCGATTTTGTCATTTCATTGAACAAGCTTCAATTATATTCTTGCACTTAAATTGTAAAATAAATCAAAATTTTGCATCAATTTGCGAAAATTCATTTTCTATTTTAACCCAAACGATTGTAATTGATCAATAATATTGCAATAGATTTTAAATATCAAACAGATTTATCCTTTTACTTTGATCATTGGATTTGCCCTTTTGATTAACACTTCTTAAATCATGATTATCATGATAATCATTATTTTTAGCTACAATAATGAATACAAATGAATGGCCAGAATCAATGAATTAGGTCGTCTCAATGATAAATCATAATTTTTATTATTTATAGCCATTAATGCATGATAATTGAAGACAAAATAAATGTCTGATTATTAATATTTCATTGTTTTAAAATACTGAACTCTTATGTTTAAAATTACCTTTAATTATTATTTGATAGTTACCTTAATATCTTGATATATAAACATAATAATTGCCTTTATGTGAATATCGGTAAATACTGATATCAATTTAAAGTAAATTTGGTTTACTGGTTATATCTTGAGTTGACTTGTTTGGTTAACATTGAATCAACAATACAATTGCATGTTTCTTTTGAATGTAAAATTTTGATTGTTTAAGTGATTCAACTTGATCTTTTTTTGTTACTATTTGATTACGTTCACAGTTATGTTAAATTATATCTATTACCTGATCGTTCAAAAAGTGGTAAACGCAAGACTAAAGTGAAAAAGCACACTTTAAATCCTGTTTTTGATGAATCCCTTAAATTTTATTTACCTTCAAATCAAACGGAGGGCCGAACCTTATGGATCTCAGTATGGCATAGTGACATATTTGGTCGCAATGATTTTCTTGGTGAAGTAACTTTACCTTTAACCAAGGAGATTCTGAAAAATTCAGGATTAAGATGGTATCCACTTCAAGAAAGGGTAAGTTTTCAAAACAAGATACGGCACAATTGAAGGTTGATTGAAGATTGTACAGTTACAGCAAAAATACAAGACTAGCTCAAGTCAATCATTTTTAGTGCAAAAATATTCAACTCTTTTAATCTGCTGTTATCGATTGTGCCTTGCATTTGTTTATAAGCATCAATATCAACAATCAAACCAATAAG
This sequence comes from Tetranychus truncatus, assembly GCA_028476895.1. Lineage (NCBI taxonomy): Eukaryota > Metazoa > Arthropoda > Arachnida > Trombidiformes > Tetranychidae > Tetranychus > Tetranychus truncatus. The sequence goes on from CM052062.1 coordinate 7,648,295, forward strand.
TATCACCTTGAAAAGCTAAATATGAACTGTTCATCTTCAGACTTGACTCAAACATCTGAAAACAAGTTTCATTAAAATTATCATTTTAATCTTAAATTCAAACATATCATTTTCAACCTTCAACATCAAACTGTTAACATTTCTGAATCTTCACTTGAAGTTTATCTGTAATTTTATTGCTCATTTGATCATTCGTTTAATCGTCCATTTAATTACTTTAATTTCTCGGTTGATCGTCTAGTTGATTAGTTGGTTATTAATGAGTGAATGAGTTTAATGAAGTTAATCTTGTTTTCAAGCAACTCTTCTATGCCCTTGTTTACCTTTCCATTGATCAAACATCGATCCAATTGGACATTCAACAATCAATATCCATTCAGTTCAAACTCAAATTTACTCAATAAGATTGATATATTTTTAAGTGTCCATTACAAATAAAAGAGCAGAAAATGTGGACAAATAAATTAAACTAAAGAGTTGTTGGGGCAAACAAATAGGTAAACCTTTTCACTTTTCTGGTCAAATCAATTGTAATTTTCATTGTTTGATGATTAGACAGTTTTGGGTTGTAAATTGAGGGAATTGTCCGTATTACAATAACCAATCAATAAAAGGATCTTCGTATTTTTGGTCAATTTTCTGGTTCCATCAAAAAGTTCAACTTTTTACAGTCCACCAAATATGATTGCTTTGGTTGATATTGCTGATGATCATTATCATGTAACCCTGGCCTTACCCGATTGATCATCTTAAAGGGTCAAATCTTGAAAATTGTCTAACAATTAAGATTCTTTTTTGCTTTCATTCCAACTTGCCATTAATTTTGGATAATTGTTGCTTCTTTTAAACACATGATTGATCTCATGATAAACCAATCTTCGTCTAGCAATCGCCATTAAATTAGCTTCTTTTTTATCTAAAGTTAACTCTAACAAATCAATTAGATTAATTAAGAAGCAATTCAAATCTTTCAACTTACCTTTTTTCATCTTCCTTGTAAACCCAAAACTCTGAATTGAACTGAATCGATGTTTCACTTTACCGGTTTAACAGATCGCAAATCAATTAGAAATATTGTCTGTATTTGCACTCAATTTCATCCTAATCTAATCTTGAAATTATTATTAAATTGTGACGCCAACCTTGAATAGTTTTGTTGATTACTTTTGGTATACTTTGTTGATTATCACAATTACTTTTACCATTTACATTCATTTCAAGATATTGAAAACTAATTGAAGGAAAGACTTTCTCAATTTGCACATTTACTGCAACCTTTAGCTGCTATTGTTTGAAAAGGTGTTAATCCAACTCTTTGTATGGTAATACCATTAATCAATGTTAATCATATTTATGATAATTAAACATTCAACTATAAATATTCAAAATTGTCGATTCTTCCGATTACCATAAATTAATCAAAATTAACCCATTTCCATCTGTTTACAAGTACACAAAAAATAACCTTTTTTAGGCTTTTAAACCTGAAAATCATTCGAGTTACCTTTTTCCGCCCAACACTCACAACTGTTGAGTTATTTTGTTTATAACCATGTTGACAGTCAAACTGGTTGTAGGTGTTTTGATTTACGTTTAAATTTCAATTACTTTACCAACTAAATAATGTAAATCAAATTTCGCCTACTAGCAAAAGCTATTCAAGGTGATATTTACCTTTGTTGATTTTGTCATTTTTATCCTCTTTTATCCTCTTTAGTGTTTCATTATTTTGTTTAAATTTTAATTTAAATCTTTTTTCTTTCCTTTACTAGATTGATCTTCTTGAATCAAATCATAATTACAAAGGTGATATTTTCATAGCATTGAAATTTGTTCCCTCCGAATCTTCACCATCAAAAGGATCAAACAATAAGAATGGTCTTCAGGGTAAATTGCTGGTTCTGGTTAAGGAAGCTCACAATTTAATGCCAACCCGGAGCAATGGAACCTCTGATCCTTTTGTCAAATGGTGAGACAATCAAGGCTGTTTAAAGGATTATCATCAAAAAATGTTCACAATCAATTGTTATTTAGCTCTTACTAACGATACAGTCTAGAGTTTGGTCCTGAATTTGCTAAAAAAGGTTCATTCATTCCCAATATATCAATCGTATCAAAAACGTTAAAAAAATGGCATCAAATGAAAAAACAATAATAAAGGCTATCAGAATTAGTGAATGAAACAAAAAGGCAAACAATCGTATTAATGAAGATAAATGGTGTAAATTGTTGAAACTAATAATGATTTGTGTTTTAGTGAAAGATGAGAGGTTAAAGTAGTTTTATATGTAAAAATGGTAGATATTTCAACTCTATTTACGCTGAAATAATGCATTTGGTTGAAAATTTCAATCTGATTGTTGAACCTTTTTCTGGTATATTTGGATCCTTTGAAAGCTTATTAAGCTCGGTTTATGTCTTATTGTCTTTTATTTTTATATGTGACATTTTGTTGTATTGTTTTTTAAATGAACTTTTGTTAATAACTTTTTTTTACTTATTTTACAGTTACCTTCTTCCAGATAAAAGTAAAAAACATAAGACTCCAGTCATCAAGAAAACAATCAACCCTCGATGGAATCATACATTTGAATTTGACGATGTAACCACTAATGGATTGAAAGATCGATGTTTAGAGTTGACCGTCTGGGATTATGATAAATTGACGAGCAATGATTTCCTTGGAGGAGTCCGATTAAGCCTAGGCCAAGGTACCTAATTGTCATGATAAAGTCTCAATTCAATCACAACTAAATCTTCAAACCCAATCATCAATCTAATCTTCAATTCATTTTCCAACTCAATCTCCTAATTAATTTGAACATTCAGTATATAAATGAAAGGATTGACAGGATTAGGATAAAAATCTTTCACCATTTTACCTTCTTCCTCTTCAGTCATCGTGAAATCATTTTTACCTTTCTCTCTTCTGTTACTTGATTATAATGGTTTAAATGATGAACAAATTGTTGCTGGTTAAATCAGTTGACTCTTCATCATTGCCAAAATAATGATGTAGGAGTAAGATGAAAAAGGTTAAATAGTGACGTTGTAGCTGAATTTTCATCTCTTCTTTCATGCTTTTTCTACCTTCAAGACTTTCATTCATCTAATTTTGCCTTTTTTATCTTGACTTGAATTCGTCTGTTTACATTCAAGCATAAATAATTGTACATCTAAATCATTAATGAGGTTTTACCTGATTAGCTTCTAATAATTTATTCAATTGATGCCATTTAGTGTTTTTTGGTATTTAAATGTTTCCATATTCAACAAGTTGACTATATATCTATCTATTCAGTAGTATTGCTCCACTGTACCTGAGTTTAGCCCTTTCATGGTTTAAACAAACAATAGAAACTAAAAAATGTTGTCTTTGAGACGATTTATTCAAACAAACTTGGGAAGGTTTGAAGAAGACAAAAAATGTCACCTGAATATGAATGCTTTAAATTTACGGATCAGTGTTTCTTGTTTAGTTTAAGGTTTTTTTTTTCCTTTTTTTGCTATTCATCCTCTGCTACTTATGATACCTGCCTTTACTGGACAGTAAGCGGGTATTCATCAAAAATATCTTTTTTCAATAAATTGGATCACCAATTGGAGATGAAATATTTTCGGTTGTTATTTTAACATTCATTAATTTCATCTTATTAGCTTTCATTGTAATGAATTGAGAAAATAATAATCTAACGCTTTCTTTTGTCGTTTGGAAATTTAATCATTTCATTCATTAAGTTAACTATTTCTGATTCATTTGTATCTCTTCTTGTTAATCCTTTTTTGTGTAACCTTTTATCCAATCCCATCCTTCTAATTGTTTCAATTTGTTGAATAGGCTCTAATTAACTTCTTTTCTTCTGTTTTGATACATTAATGTATTATAATAGGTGTCTATGATGGTAAACCGGTTGATTGGTTGGATTCGTCAGAGGAAGAGATGATTTTATGGAAGCAGATGCTTGATCGAACTGATATGTGGGTCTATGGAGAGTTGTGTTTAAGATCAAGTTTACAATCTCGAACCAATCTACTCAGATGATATTGATGACAATTAAGTTGATGAATCTTTTAATTACCCGTTGATGGCGAAATAATGTTATGCAAATGGACCAGAGACCGTTGGAGATGTAACATTCAAACAACTCGATTCTACTATTGGTTAATTTTCAATTCAATACATCAATTTATGGATGAACAAAATGAATTGATTTATATTTATATATTGTTGATGTGAATATGCTGACTGTAAATTGTGTTATTTGATTAGATTGTGCATATGTTTTCACTCCAATGTTACCAATTATGAATTGAAATTATCATGTCTCTCTCACAGTGTTTTTATGCACAACCAATTTAAAGCACTTGATGAATATGAACAATGTTTGATATACAAGAATTTCCAGAACCAAAAAGGACAAAATAATCTAAAAATGATTAACACGCAATGCGAATAATTGATATCCTCCAGTGTTAATTGGCAAAAATTATCAGAATTGGATTATTTGTTGAATAGAAATTTTTATTGTTGTTATTTTTGCTGTTGAAAGATATTTATTGTATCAAAAGCAATCTTTCATTTATGATTGATTGATGTTTTTTGTTTTCTCTTAAAGTCAAAAACTAACATCGTCTAATAATTGTCGAACAATGAATAAATTATGATCGTTATAAATTACTGATCAAGTAAATAACAAATTGCGCCACTTCAAATGTGATTTTCATTCAAATATCGTTATTCCCAAAAGCAATGAAAGCATTTTCAGAAATATTTTTCCCTCATATTCATCCTTAATAGCAATTAATATATGAAAATTCATTTCAAAGAATGCTATCAATCGATAATCGCAAATTTGATCACTCTATTGAATATCAGTCAATTCAAGGTAAAGAAAATGCAAATAAATCAATGAAATGAATAAATTAATACACATACGAACAAATTAACATATCATTATAAAATTTAACATTCCCTAAATGTGATCAATTTGTTATCTAGTGTACCAATTAACTAATAAATATTTTGTAAGACAATGTGTATAAAATAAATGTAAAAGCCTAATTATGTCTTGAAAATATATATGGATATATTGTGCTTTACAAATAATGTAAAATCAACGTTCGAGTGATAAAACATGGATTGATTGGGTTGAAAGAGTAAATTTTGATATGATACATTATAAGTCAATGTTAATAAATCATTCATTTTTAGTTGAAAATATCTTTCATGTAAATACATCAATTAAAGATCTTGTAACTTTTGAAATGCCATTATAATTATTATTTATAAGTTGCTCATTTTTCGTTATTTTCGTTGAAGTTGTTTACACTTGTAAGGACAAAATTTATTTTCTTGTCATACAGAAAAACTTTTTTGCTCCGGACGATGATGATGTTTTAAATGCCAATGCGTATGAAGTATGAAATGACAATCACAATGACTATTGTAGCTCTTCGATTTTCATTTTTTCGTTCGTCAATTGGGCTATTTCTGTCATAATTTTAGATTTGATTAGATCTTTAACCTAGAAAGAAACAATATTCGTTTAGTTAGGACCTTTAAAAATGAGTATATTTTGTATTTACCTGATAGGACTGTGAAATTTCATAACAAGTATTAATACTTGTACTATGGAGCATCATTTTTTGCTTAGCTAATGCAAGAATACAATTTCGGACGCGAGAAATTACTTCCCGATCAGCTAAGGGAACTGGATCTAGGTTTATAGCAAAACCGCCTGATTCAACACCTTCTGAAACTGGTAATGATATCCAAATATATCCATTGTTACCAAGAATAAGGTGAACACCACACGGTAAATTGTGAAAATGAGTTTTTCTCCTTTCAACCAGAGACGGTGAAACTCGGAGAAGAACTCCTTGTCCAAGTTTGCCATACTTTAAATTACGTGTATGAACAGATAAAGCTCCATCAGCAAATACCGATTGTACTTCAGCGGAAATCAAATCTCCTTCTTTGAAAAATGATTTCATCATTAATTCATCCTCGACCGTTTTACGACGTAGCTCTCCACCGGGTAAATTAACGGAAGACAGTAATAAAATTGTATCTAACCGAGAGCTTGTATCAATACGCCAACGTTTATGTTCTGTTTGAACATCAATCACACGACCCACCACAATGTCTCCAATTTCACCATTATATCTGGTTCTTAAAGGTCTCACTGATAATAATTTATTTACTTTGTCAATACAACCAGCGACGGAAGAGGTTAATACTTTAGACTTATAATAAGTTCCATGACCTCTCATGTAATCGGCATCCTCTGTAAAAATAATAAGTTCCAATTACATTCAATAAAAGACTGCACATTATTAAATAAAGCGAAACTTACCTGTAACAGTGTCACCTGGGAGGCACAACATAGTGTTCAAAATGATCTGAGATATTTTTGATGAAAAAAGAAGATTTTCGAGGATTGAAATTTAGTTAAAATTAAAATTAAATCAATTTGTTTACCAAAATAACAAAAACTCGTGTTTTTAAACGTTGCTAGGCAATATTTCAGTAGCGCCAAGTGTGAAAAATTGATAAATAGAGAAAAGTAGCATCAGAACTTATATAAAAGCTTTTAAGCCTAATCAAGACTCTATTCGAAATAACGAGATTATGTTGTGAGGATTATCATTTTATGAAACATCTGGCATAATTGACATAGTCGAAATTAAGATTTGATTAACGAATAATGGATGAATTTTTCGATTAGTTCACAGAGAAATCAATAATTTTAGTTTTAATAGTAATCATTTTATATTCTGAATACAAGTGAATATAAATAATTGGTGAATTCAGCTTATTTTGCTGGATTAGTGGCTTGATTTCAGGAAGGTTGGTTAGATATGATGTTCGAAAATGTATATTTTTTACATAACTTTAATAGGAGTGAAAATTATGATTCAAAAGAAATATAACATACATGTTTTAATTTCACATGTCATTTTTACAAAAGTGATTAAAGTGATGAAGTTCACAACTTTTCTTCATAAATAAATAAAGATATAATTGAGATGGGTCGAAGCACATGGTCGACTCCAATGAAATAATCATTTATTGTATTTGTGAAAGAAAAATTTATCTTGCATTATTTTTGGTTTTTGGTCACTTCTCTTCCTATTAATAATGGTTTGTTTTGTTTAGCTCACAATTTTCAAGCGAGTGAAAGTATCACAGATACATTATCAACAGGAGAATTGAGTGAATCAAAAGAAGTTTGAGTTTCCAGAAACTGAATATTGTTGAGTGAATAGATTTCCCTGGTTCTTAAATTTTCAATGAGCCTTCTTAAAATAATTTGAGCTCGATTTTCAACTTTATCATTGGACTTAAGTTTGGGATCACATTCCATAACCTCGTAATTTCCCTTCTCTGGATTCCAGACAATTTTAAATTCCAACACTGATTTACTATTACAGGGTTCACGAATTATGGCTAAGATATAAGCATAAATTTTGGAAGGTTTGGTATTCACTCCAAAGACGAGAACTTCATAGTTTGAGAGGCCAATAAAACTGTTAACGTTCTTCTTGTCAAGAGTTTCAGCTAGAACTTGTTCAATATCTAATACAGAATTATTTACTTTACAACATTCTCCTTTAATTTCAGGCTTTTTGATTTCCAAAAAAATGATTTCTGTTCCAGTGTGAAATGCGCAAACCGAGGGACCAAAAAGAAGTAATCCTGGAGAAAGATACTCATTGAAGCTAACTTTGTTCTTTCTATTTGGAGTAAAAAGTAAAACAAAAAGAAAATGAGTTAAAAATCTTTTCATTAAATCAACGAGAACTGAAATATCATGAATTCGATCGATAATCACAAAAATAGATCGAATAGGAGTCAACTCCAAGAATATGGTGGATGCAAAGAGACATACAAACAATTGATGGAGTGAATAAGAAAAAAGATTACCTGTAAGCTGCTGATAGCTTATATTTCCAATCGACAACTACACATAAAAAGGGTAGAAAGCAGCAAAAAGAGAAAAAGAAAAGAATGAACGATGAGTACGTGAATTAACTGGCAATTACTATAAAGAGGAATGTCAAAGCTAACCAGATAGAGTGATTAAACCCGGTTGTAAAATATGAGATCGCTTTCGGTTAACATGTATACAAACTAAATTAATCACAGAGGGTCGATGACTTTCCGGAATGGTAAGTATTAACAAGTGTTTATCATCACGAGGCCATTGATAAACATGAATAGCCGTTGATTCATAAAGATACTCAATTTGAGGCAATGGTGTTAGATTGTTACTACTGATGAAAATGATGTGCTCTGATACCAATTTCAATGGTCCATGATGATTAAAATACCAAATGTAAAAATACATTGTATCAGCAACAAAACGATAGCTGAGCAAATATTGGCCATCACGGGTGAATCCAAGAAATATGTGAGATAAGACATCATTAGACGGAACAATTTGTCCAAGTGGATAGTATCTCCTTGGTAATGTCTGAGAAATGTTTGAACGTTTAACACTTCCATTGATCTAAGACGAAGAAAAAATAGGACATGAAATTAAATCAGATAAAATTTATTTTTAAATCATTGAATAAATGTCTTAAATAAGTGTCTCTATTGTTATTAATGTTTTACACACATTACTAACCTTGAAAGACAATTAAAATAAATCATTGTTCACAAAATTAAGAGACACCGACAGACAAAAGCTCTTACCTCAGATTCTCTTAACAAGTTGACTAAAGGCTTCAATGTTGTTGCTCCTCCATTTTCATTCTCCATGATTTGATTTAGCAAATTATTTGCTTAATTCAGTTGTAAACGGTTGTACTATAAACTGGTGGGGATATAAGACTCAATTTATTCCACTAGAACAATTCACAACCATACATCCGAGATTCAACTTCAAATGGTAAACAGCAGCTTACAACGCATTCAATCCCACCAACCTCAACGAGGGACTCTAAGTTAATTTTTAATTGTAGCTACATTTGAACATGGGTATCCTGTAAAGTCGAAATCATGATGGTCAGCGAATTTGGTTTAACTATTATCTAGCAAATTAAGATAAAGATAAATATGAAAAGACTTTTGACACAAAACGTAATAGAAAAATGTTTTTAATGATAACAACAGAGAAAAAAGAGGGAGATTGAAAAAAAGAAAAAGCTAAAAAAATAGAAGCGCGCTACTTGATATCATTTGGGATGGAAAGTATGATTAAGGGGGGGAAATCTGATTAAACTATAATATATTGATTAAGATCAACTGATGATCGTCTCTTTATCACATTGAATTAAAAAAATTTGCAGAATTTTAATCAATATGGCCATGAGATAGTCAATTAAGAATTATTTACAGCTTGTGACTTGAAATTTGAAAATATTTTTTATTGTTTCTCAACAATTATTTGTAATAATATGCAAATTATCACTAATTTAAGGTTTTTTATGGATGAAAACAGCTTTTTGGGCTTTCCTGGCTTTATACACACGGAATATTATCCATTATTAGAAATATTAGGAATGATCTAAAGCTATAAATTTGATAGCTTTGGTTTAAATTAATAATATTTAGGTGTGTATTTTCTTATTTATTTAGTGTATTAAGCACACATGTTATGTGTACTGTTAGGCGATATACAATTATACAAAAATGAAGGGAGGGAAATGAAGTCAAGAAAGATAGATAATATTGATTTTGGCGATATATTGATTACTTAGTGGTAGAATAGAGATTCAATTTATACTCCTGGAGAACAGTCCTGGAAGTGTTGTTTTATAGTTAATTCGTTTCAGTATTTCAATTAAATCCAAATGAACTGCTAAATGCTGGACTAACTGAAGAAAAATGAAGTCTTGAAGCAAGGGAATGGCTTTTCGTTGTTATGCTTGTATTACAATTTTCTAGATTGTAATAGATTAATAATAACTTTGAAAATAACTTTTTCTCCTGTCATAAAGTCTATAAATCGTCGTCGCCAATACCATCGAAAGCATCGTTAGCCACAGATGGTCGAACCCTGATAACTCCGTTGAGAGATTGTGACTAATAGAGAGAGAATTAAGATCAGATTGTGCCTTAGAAAAAAATTACATACAAGGTATGCTTAGACTACTTACTCTTCGCATTCTAGTTTGATTAGAGCAATTTATAAAATTGTCGGTAGTTACAGATTTAGGAAGATTGATTGGTTGACTTGTGCCATCACGTTTCAAATACTGGTAAGAATCTTTTTTGATGCTAAGCTTTGATAAGCCTTGAGAGAGATTCCCATCGTCTTTGCCATTGATACCTTTTCTTTTCATCAACAATTCTTCCACCATTCCTCTCAAACACATGCTCATGAGAATCGATTGTTGATCACTTTTGATCGTGATCCATTTCAAACAATCTTTGTTAAACAGATACTCGAATGATAATTCGAAGCGTGTTAACTTGTTGACATTTTTTGTGCTAAACTCCGTTTTTTCGTCGTCTAAACATGTCGTCAGTCTCCAACAGCGAATTCGAGTGACACGGAAAACATATTCAGTGGCCTTGTTCTATAAATTAAAATAAACTTCAATTTAGTTCATCAGAATAAAAATAGAATTGAAGTTAATTTGAAAGCATAAGTATTTACTGACCGATGAGCCAATTGTAGTAATGACTAATTCTTTACCACCAGCATTAACTATTACGCTGGTGTTTGGAGATGGATGATCACATATGCAGGGTTCAAATTGAATGTAACCATAGAATTTCAAAGTCTTAGCAAGCTCGATTAGCTGAAAAAAATCAAGATAACAGTTGTTAGTTAAAATCTTTACAATCTTAGCCTTATAATTGTTACCTCTCTCTTGGAACCTTTAGATTTTAGATTGGAAAGTTGCTTTTCAACATCCTTATTCACTTTTATCCAGCCTCTTTCAATATCAATGATAGTTTGTGAATACAATAGATTGAAGCTAACTTTATCATCCATCAAAATATCGTCAAATGAAGAGTCCCAATAGTTTTTTCGCATAACAAGTCGATGATGATTACAATTGGTATTAAAATTTTTCAAAGTGAGATAAGGAGATTCAAAATCCATGAGTCGACGTAAAATTATAAAATTGGCTTCCTCTTGGCGAACAATGAACAATGAAAAATAACACATCTTCTCGAGTGATAGTTGAATGGATCTACTAGCAGATTCTAACACGTTGGAGGTCTTGTCAGTTTTCAATACTTTTACTCGAATACTTTCCCAATTCATCAGGTAAATATCTAGATCAACATCTTCCGGCGCAGAATTGTTAGTTTCTTGTTGAGCATGTAGGAGAAAACTATTGAAATAATCACTTTTACTAATTCGATCATCTTGACTAACTTTAAATAAGGAGAAAAAAACAAAAAAAATAATTGTAATTGTTGGAGCAAAAACAAGGTTAAATAAATTCAGTTGAACAAGAAAATGGTTACATACTGATCTGCAGATACTTTTCCAGTTGGATTCTTCTCTCCTCTACTTGAGTTTGATTGAGAGGAAGTAAACGTTTGGGTGGAAAATAAGGTAAACAATTTGATCCGAATTGTTTTTTCAACTGCCAAGAGAAAAAGATACATCAATCAAAATATGAAATAAATAAGTATTAAGCATTAGGTAATAAAAATAAACTTACTTGTTCGTGGAAATTTAACAATTGTTTATAACGGAGAAGGCAATGTAAAGACCCATTAGCATGTATAATGTAAGCCTTAAAGGGAAAAAAGCACAAGGAAAAAGATTATGGTAAGATTTCAGATTCGAATTGATGAGAGTCATGTTGACATGCGATGAATTTGGTGGAAAAGGAAGGCTTTGATACCTATAGCGCAGGGTTAGTGTTGATGCGATGATGCAGATTTAGTTAATGAATTTTAGGACGGATAAGAAATGAGATTAAAAAAACTTACAACAAATGTTTGTCCTTGTTTGGCATCTTTCAATTCTTGCGTTTCTGGTATAGAAAAATGCATGATGATCTCAGAGAGAACACGAAATTATCAACTGATAATAGAGACTAATACACTCTTTGGAATATAATTGAAATTTATCATTTCTAATAAATAGCTTTGTGCGTGCACACAATCAACTTTTTAATTTTAAATACGTTTGATACAAGAACTGCTTAACCTGTTTTCATACTGAAAATAAAATTTATTTCATTAGTGTTCTGTTAAGTCTTCATAGATGGCACTTTGTTTTGAAAACACTGTGCGGCACATAGTGTCAGCGGAAAGAAGTAATATTTTTCATGTGTTGTTTACATTTTCTGTAACTTATAATAAATTAATCATTTTAAATTATTTCATTCTTATTGAATAGTATTACAAACTCCCATCAAAACTGAAGATTCCTAATGTACATTGGTCTTTAGGTGAGTTATCATATTCACTAGATTGAGATAAGTTACTTTTTATTTGTATAAACAATATATGTAACTCTTTGTTTCTTGTTGTAGATTGCTCACTATGGACGCTCGAGCTGAGTTAACCGAACTCATTAAGAGGCGGGAAGAAATAGCAGAAACTTTAGCAAACTTGGAGCGACAAATTTATGCTTTCGAGGGTAGTTATCTTGAAGATACACAGCTCTATGGAAATATTATCAGAGGTTGGGACAGGTATTTAAGTGTAAACAGGGGCAGTAAAAGTGAGAAGCGGAGTCGAAAATTCAAGGAAACTGATAGACTGTTTTCAAATTCATCTATAACTTCGATGGCTACTGTTCGAGGCTTAGATAAAGAAGGTACTGGTGGTGGCGGCGGTGTTGGCGGGGGTACTGGTGCAGGTCAAAATGAGGAGCAAAGCAGCGAAGAAAATAATTTCAGCGGTGGCGAAGATAATGGAGAAACTGAGGATGGTTCTCAACCAGCACCAATCGGGCGACCTTCTAAAGGCTCTAAGAAAATCAAGAAAGCAAATCGTCCTAGTGTTTAAAATTGCCAAAATTCATCCAACTCGTTTTTAATCCATTTCATTGTTTAACCTGTCATCATCATGTTTACTAACAATAATAACAATAAACCCAAATTTTCCGGTCTATTAAGGGTCTATCTTAATTTTGAAATAGATAAGATTTCAAGGCCTGGTGATAATTTAATCGAATATGATTAAAGATGGAATCAGTTAAGATTAGTGGTTTAAAAATTTTAAATGTTCATTGATTGGATTACATTTATCATAAGTTATGATTCATAACCTCACTCTAATAAACAAAGTATCTTGCAAAATCAAGAATCCCATAAAAGCTCAGTGAATGATAAAGATAATCTAATATTTTGCTTAAAAGTATCTCAAATCACGTAATTGGAAATCTTCCCAGACGATCATTGACATTCAAATATAAATATAATTTATAAACAAATTAACTACTATTAAACGTTTTTAATGTTAAACATTTTCAATGATTGACACTGCCAAGGGGAATAACTTTCAATTGAAGATAAGATTGTATTGAAAGTAAATAATTACCATTACTATTATTAACCCTGCATTGTAAAAACGAAAGTGTCAAACATCGTTTATTTGATTGAACATAATGGTACACGGAATATCCGAAAAATTAAAACAATTGATTGTACAGGCTCTCAGAAGGAATTGAACATTTAATTTCGAGAAACAAATTATTGATTATTAAAAGAAAGCAAGAGGACGAAGAAGACGGAGATGTTGGTTGTTATCTTGATGATAATGACGATAAAAGGAGGAAAAAATGAAGTTGAAAAAGGAACTGAACAGGGAATGTTGATCTAATCCGAAACAAGTGATAAGGCATTTATACTACGTGATGTGAGAGGTAAAATTAAACGTAAAAAAGATGAAAATTAAGCGATTTGCAGTTTTCATGGTTAGTTAAGCTTGTAGCGTTGATAAAAACAGCAAACAACATTGGAGTTGCCATAAAAATAAAAAAGTTGGTACTTGGTTAATCCAGTCTTTTCCATTCATATAATAAACACCTAATTTTACTTGAAATCATCTTTTTCAGCGAAAAAAAGGGTACGGTTTATGTTTTTCCTTTTAGTCCTTTTGCTTCATCAATTGTCGGCGCCATCATTCAATCATCATAATCATCGTAGTTATCGGTATCGTTTTCGTTCTTGTCAAACCGAACCATATACCAAGTCAACTCCTCCTTGAGTGGTTACTAAACATCCAACAAAAATTAAACTCGATATAAAATCAAAAGGTTTTACATTTCGGCTGTTAGTTGTTAACATTCATCCTCCCAGTGGATTATGATATAACAGTTGCCCAAAGTTAAATAATACTAAGCAAAGTTTTTTGGATTGATTGTTACAACTGAAGTAAAATGTGTCGATTTTTGAAGGTGAGAACAATCAGTGTTCGCATTTGAATATTTATAAACAATCCCTTGCATGACTAATGGTTAATGTTGGTGTTGTCCAGCAATCTGTTTTAATTTTCACCTTCATCTCAGGCACATCTTTATTAATTTATTCATAATTTTATTTATTCAATTCTTTTTTCTCCTGTTAGAATAACTTTTGGTCCCTTTTGTTGGTATCTTTTTTGTATATTCTTGTGAAAGTTTCATGTGAAAAGCTTCTTCATCCAAGATATCCTCATTCTCACTCAACTCCAAATCAACCGCTTCCTTTAGCTGCCAATGATGTGAACGGATATGTTGACCATCAACCTCAGGCCTCATATGACCACCACCATGTAAGTTTAAAACAATTATATCAGTGTGTTTGATTTATTATTGATTCTAGGATCGCCTAAGTATTCATATTTTAACCGCTCTTTATCGAGAATAGTTTGTCAGGTTTATTGGTAGCTACACTTCGTGCGTAAGATGGTGAAATGTTGCTGTAACAAATGAACAATTAAGATTGAGAATTTGAAGGAAATAAATTTATCTAGCTTGATTTAATTAAATTTGAGTTACTACTCATTTGAAGCATAAATTGACTGAAACAAGAAATTGATATTGATTACTTATAGACAACTAAGATGAGAAAAGCTCTTCGCAGCCTTTGAATCTTAATCGCCTGATTACCTGATTTCACTTATCAGCAAATCTTTCTACTTCAGTCAGTTATTGTCATTTCGACTAATGTCATCCATAAATCATGATTCATGACAATCCAAATTATTCGATTTCGTTTAAAATAGGTAGCGTTTCGGAAAACAATAAATCAATCTTTCTGGTGCTATCTTCCAATCTAATTAAGCGTATCAAACATGAATAAGATATCATATTTAGTTTGAGGCTTTACATCCAAAAACGATCCAAGCTGTCTTGAAAATTATACGATAAAATCAAAACCAATCTTTTGAAATACTCCGAGAGTCAATTAACTCCTTAGAAGTTCATTTCATCCATAACAATCGGTTTTAACCGTAAAGCAATTTTGTTAACAATAATATATTCGAATATTCAATACAAGCTTGATTATCGTTGCGAATATGACGCGACTAAATGGAAGAGTCATCTCAAAGCCGAATTGAATATTATTTATTTACCTTCTAATTCCTTTGCTTTTACTCTATGAACTTGTATGTATTATTAACAATTGGGACGAATTGGTTGGTTAATATTAGCAGCACGAAGAGAAGTATCCTTACCAACCTTACGGTTTTGGTTATGAAGTCGAAGATGGTTGGGGCAACACTCAATACCGACACGAGAAAGGTTTAGACCCCTGGAAGGTAAAGGGAAGTTATGGATACAAAGACGCTTGGGGAATCTATCGTCATGTTGATTATATCGCAGACAAATGGGGCTTCCGAGCACACATTAAGACGAATGAACCAGGAACTGCGCCCAAAGATCCAGCTGCTGTTAAGATGAATTCACATCCAGTTCCAGCCGGAACTCATGGATTTATCAAGAAGTACGACGTTAAAGATGAGGTCCCTGATCATTCCAAGACATCTTACATTTATGCCAAACAAAAGAAAACTCAAGCCAAGGCTTATTAATCCCAATCAAAACTTGACTACAAACAAAGAGAGACTCAGATTAATTCATGTAACTTTTGGGATTCACCACGAATCTTATGATTACAATTTGGAACCCACATTTCCACCAATTTTGTATGTAAATAGTCTTATCATTTTTTTTCTAATGAAACTCTTTCCATCCTTAATCCAGCTGAAAAGTCAAAAGCTGGTAAAATCGACGCAACGGAGAAAGTTCATTAATCTTTTTTTCAATCAACAATTTTTCAACAATGTAATCATTTTATAATTTAGTTTTGGCTCTTTTCTTTTGTATATTTTGATATATTTTCGCTTCTTGATCATCGTTCTAATAAAAATGTTGTCACAGTGACTATTTTAAATTACCAAAGGCTATTGTATATTTACTTACATGTAATATTCGAGATCCTGAAAATATTGAGGCCAGACGAGCTGATGGATGCTTTTTGATCAAAACAATGGTTTACTTTTCCTGAAATGTGCCATCTGATGATGCAGAGCAAAGTAGAGAGTGTTGTTATTAGACTAAGTCGTTGCTCATTGATGTTGGCTAACCTTATTTTTAGGCCTAATCAGAAGCCACATTCTATAATTTGTGGCTCATTAACTTGATTATGATGGTGATATTGGTTAATGAGCGGTTTTAACACTTTAACCACCTATTGATTTCACTTGTTTAATGTTTCTGGTGTGGTTATTGGAGAGAGAAGAAGTGAAACAAAAATAATAAAATAAACTGTAAGATTGTATTGCAAATGCGATTATTTCAATAATAGTTAATTTCGATTAGTTCTGAAAGTAGAATAGGCAAAAGCTGATCGAGTGAATCCGACCATTTAAGTGTCAATTAAATCGTTTTCAATTGGTAACAGATTCATTGTTATGTGTCAAAACGCCACACTCAGGTTTGTATTTCTATTGAGATAACTTCACTCATTGTTGGATATCAATTAAATTTCTCCATCTTCCATCATTGAATTATTTAATGTTTATTGATTACTTTTCCTCAGGCAAAAAGTAATCTGTTGAAGAGTAGTTAAACAAAAATGAAATTAAAATAGGACAAGATTTAAATTGATGCCGTAACATTCATTTACGTGTTAATTTCTGATTGCTCAAGATGAAAAAAAAATATCTTTGATAAATCAAGTTACCTCATAAAATACTAACTCGTGTAGAGTGTGTAAATATATATCCACCGGTCGTAAATAACTGATTAATAATCACTTAGGGTTGGTATTGATTCGCGTTTTTACTCCGGTATCTATAGAGATAATAGAGACACTGGTTTGTAGAGAAATGATAATTAGTATTAGATAATAAAGTTAAAATAAAACAATTGCATTGAAAATATTTCTAATCATGAAAAATACGCAAAATTAATGAGCAATGCTACCAGAAAAGATAAGAAAAGAAATTTGACATTTGGTAAAAATATTTGATTAACGCGCTCAACTTTACCCAGTTAAATGTGAGTAAAATGTATTGAGTCTTTCTTTAACAGTGCTTTTAATGCTATTTGACTTTTTTTGTGCTGCGTTAGTCAATTAATTGATTATTTCTTTACCATCAAATAACCTTTTCATATTCCAATTATTTAAATTTGATTTACCGCTTAGAGTTTTCCTTTCAATCTCTTTAGCCAATCAAAAATTGCTGTTTTAATCAACTTATGGATTAGATAATGGTAAAGGACCCAATGGAGTCCTCAAGTTTGGTTTCAAATAAAACGGGTTTCCTTAAGGATTCACCCAACAACATCACCATCAATAGTAGCAACAATAATAATAGTAATAATAATAACAACAACAATAACAATAATTCCAATTACAATAAGATACCCATTATGAAGGATGGAATGGCAACCTGTTTGCGATGTGGTAATGTTGGTGTTAAAGATACCTTCTATGGAAAAGGCAAACAATACTGTTCTGCTAACTGTGTCCGAGGTCTTATTCCGGGCGCATCAACCTCTCGATTTGTACCCCTTTTCAAAATACCTCCGGTGACATTAGCTAATGTGGCTTCCTCATCAGCTGTAAACCAACCTCCTTCGCGCAAAATAAACCTAGTTACGACAACCATTGGGCCGACAACATTAACCAATCCCTTAACTCAAGCAAATTCCCCTAAAATAAACCAAACAAGTGTAATACAATCAACATCTTCATCAGCCTCAACAGCTACTCCAAAACCTTTGACACCAACAACATCTACATCTTCAAATTCAGCAAATACATCAACTGCTCCTGCAACCTCGACATCATCATCAACCCCATCATCATCAACCTCATCAACAATCACCCTGACACCATCATCTTCCTCAATCCCTCCATCACCAAGTGGCTCATCTAGCAATAATGTCAATATACAATCTGGTGATACATCAAATCCCAAAGCAACCGAGCCTGCTTCAGCAACTCAGCCTGAGCAGCCTAATACCAGCGGTGATTGCTCATCTCCATCAGCACCACAACCAGGACAGATTCATGGAAAATCTAATGGAAACTTACCTATACAACAAAAACGGAAAAAGCAGCCTCCACTAACAGAGCAGCCTAAAGTTCAAAATGAGTCAGCATCAACAAGTAATAGTGTAATAAATAGTACTGAAAAAAAGCCGGGACAAACAAATCAAGGCGAGTCTAGTAAAAGTGGCTCTAGTAGTAATAGTTCTAATCAAAAGTCAAGTAATGCCAATTCTCCTCATAAAAGTACTCCTAAATATCTTTCAAACTCTTTCAATTGGATTACTATGTTGGAAAAGAACCATGATTTACTTGCTGCTTCAGTTTCATCTTTCAAACACTGTCCTGTGTCAGAGGTTTGGAATAGCTTTGTCACAATTGGTCTCAAGGTAGAAGTCAAGAATCGCGATGTTCCACTGCCAAAAGCCCCAAAAGCGAAACAAGACTACTACTGGATTGCCTCCATTGTCAAAGTAGCTGGATATTTTATATTACTCCGTTATGAAGGATTTGACACTGATGGGTCTAAAGATTTTTGGATCAATTTATTTTCTAATCAGATTCATCCTATTGGTTGGTGTGCGGCTCAAGGTAAAATTTTAATACCACCGAAAATGATAGCCGATAAATGTAGTGACTGGAAGGCAGTTCTGGTTAAAAGATTAACTGGTGCACGTACATTACCTGACAACTTTTTTAATCAAGTGAAAGAAAGTTTGAAAAGCCGTTTTAAAGTGGGAATGATTTTAGAATGTGTTGATAAAAAACGATTAAGTGCCGTCAGAGTGGCAACCATTGACAAAATTATTGGTGGTCGTCTTCATCTTACATACGAAGGAGAAGAAGAAGATGAAGGTTTCTGGTGTCACGAAAATTCTCCCTTAATCCATCCAGTTGGTTGGGCTCAAGTTATTGGGCATGAATTAAAAGCAACTCAAGACTATGCACGTTCATCATTAGACAAAACAATTCATAAAAAATTTGACGAAAATGATGCTTATTGGTCTTTATTTCCTGTTCAACGGCCACATCCATCTATTAACATGTCTGATTATCAATTTTCTGAAGGCATGAAACTTGAAGCAATAGATCCTCTGAATTTATCAAATATTTGTGTTGCAACTGTCACTAAAGTTCTTCGTAGTCACTATCTTATGATAGGTATAGACGGAATGATGGCCAATGATGGGTCAGATTGGTTTTGTTATCATGTACTTAGTCCTAATATATTCCCTGCTGGATTCTGTATGCTTAATAACATTCCTCTGACTCCACCAAGTGGTTATAACAAAGAGTTTAATTGGTTTGAATATCTACAAGAGACACAATCTCGTGCTGCTCCGGTGCATCTGTTCAAAAAAGATATACCTGTACACGGGTTTAAAGAAGGAATGCTAATAGAAGCTGTAGATCTTATGGTGCCTCGATTAATTTGTGTTGCAACCATAATTAAAGTTGTTGGCAGATTGCTTAAAATACGTTTCAATGGCTGGGATGAAACTTTCGATCAATGGTGTGACTGTGAATCGCCTGAATTATATCCAATTGGTTGGTGTCAAATGGTTGGATATCCATTAGAACCACCTCGAGAAGGGGATTCTAGTGAAATAGCTACCTATTCGGCAGCAATCGATGGTAGATCAAGAAAACGACATTACTTCAGAGGTCGCCATAAAAGGCGTAGACGAGGAGGCGCTTCAACTTCAAGTGAAAACAATCATATAACTTATTCAAACCCAGAACAAGCTTCTACCTCAGAACTTATCGATTCATTTTCATCCTCATTTTCATCTATCAGCTATGATTGGTCTTCATCCCAGCAAGCTGGACCTTCATCTCCCCCTACATCTATGCCTTATGCCTGTGAATCCAACAGCTCAGTGGTTGTTAAACCATCACCTATCCAACCAATAACCCCAGCTCCTGGTCCGAGTTCAACGGCAACCAAATCTTCTGAAAGATCGGAAGATCCACGCAATTGGTCTGTTGATGATGTTTATAATTTCTTGCAATCCAAGGATTGTGGAAATTATGCTCATTGTTTTGTTAGAGAGGTAAATTTGTTTAAATTTACGTTATCAGTAAACGTTATTTGCCTTATTTTATTTAATTATGTTAATCATTTTTTATCCTATTCCAGAAAATTGATGGGTCTCGATTTTTGCAACTTTCTAATGATGAAGTACTCGAGTTGACTTGTAAGAAATTAGGACCCTCGCTCAAAATTAATGCCTTGATCCAATCTCTGAGAGGAAATAAACCTCAATGAAATGCAAGCACATTAGGAAACAAATTAATTACATATATATTAAATAAGTATATATATATAATAATAATAGCATTTTTTAAACAACTATATCTACAACAATTGACACTCAAAGTTCTGAGATAGATCATACTTTTTTATACGTTATCACCTTTTTCGCCTGGAATAACTATGTAAAAGGCTTGCAATATGTGTGTTGAATAAATTTAAGTTTGGTTTAAATTGAAAATGTGCAGTGAATCATCCTCACCAATTGTAATAAAAGAACGACTTACAAAAAAAAGAATGATTTTGCTTCCTGGTTTCACCATCATTATCTGGCAAAGAAATAACTTTCACATGTAAATCCCTCTCTTTAACATCATCTTTCCTGTGATTTATTTTATACTGTTATAATCAATTTTTATCATATAAACCTTTAATGACATAAACCTCCAATATCAACGACATTGTCTTCCTCAATTTAAAATCACTGTATTGGTGTGTACAACTTATACAACTGCTTAATTAACCTCCAGAATTTTATTTACTTGGTGCTTCCTACTTGAACTAGGTATATTGGTAATCACAGAGGCGTTTAGATTTGAATTTCGAACCAAGGTTTTTAGCTAAAGTCAACCGTTATAATGGAATTAAATTGATGATCATTTATTCTCATCTTCTTGTCTTCTTCTTCTTTCTTCTCTTTCTTCAAAAAAAATGAAATACTATTTTTCGCCTACATTATGCCGCAGACCTTACAAGGTTGAAAAGTTAATTTACCTTCGAATCTGAATTTGAACAATTGTTATATCTTCTGTTCGCCCACAAAGATGGTTAATAAAGATCAGTTTCTACTTATAATCATTCAAAGCTCATTCCTGTTCCAATCAACACCTTTTAGATTTGTTTTTAGTTTACTCTTGGATTAAAGACATGATGGTAAGTTAACAATTTACTGATTATTTTCTTTACCAGCTCTATCCATGGAAGATTTTTCAATTAATTTTATGTTATTTCATGTTACAGTTGTTACTTTTATTTGTGATTGGATCAGCAATAGCCGAAGACTATATTCACGATCCAATTCAATACCAATCACAAGGCAACCAAGGATCCTACAATTTTGGATATGATACTGGTTTATACGGTTCTCATCAATTTCATCACGAAACAAAAGATGATAATGGTGTAGTTCGTGGTAAATATGGTTATACCGATCCTAATGGGAAATTGCGTTTAGTCCATTATACATCAGGTCCCAATGGCTATCAAGTTTACCCTGATTTACCAGTTAACAGCGTTCCAGTGGCCTCTCCATCAGCTCAAGGTAGGATCTTGAAAACATAACATGTCTTTCAAGAATACAATACATTTTTGTTATTAAAAAATTTTTTTCTTTTCTTTTTTTAAAGTGAGCAAAGTTTCTTCGAGGATTACTTATCCAGTATCTAAAGTTGCCCCCATAAAATCAGCTAAACAAATCGTTATACCTCTGCCACCAGCCAAAACTGTCCAACGAGAACACGTAGTTACCAAGACACACTTTAGTCCGGCTGATACCTTTCGCGCTCGTTACACCAGTGGATCATTTAAAGGAACTAAACGGGCAGAGGTTAAGGGAGGCTCTGTAGTTGTTGAGGAACTACAGCAACAACAATCATCTCCAGTTGTAGCAGTTAAATCACTATCTCTTAAGAGTGCCAACCGTCCAATACCGATTACACCAAGTCAATACAGATCCAAATATCCTCCAGCCGGGAGATACAGTCGTTGTTACTGTGAATAGATTATATTTTGTGATGATTTTTACATTTATGGATTCACTGACTTACCATTCATATTTTTGATGACTCTTTGATCTGAATAGTGATGAAAAATTACCGATAAGCAACTTATAACTTCGACAATCATTTTAGTTTTCCTGCAAATTGATACTCAACCAGTCCCAATCTCCATCTAATCAAATTTATTTCTTGACCACAGATCTTGGTCTGCGATCACTTGGCATCTTGCCCTGTCTACAGATTTTCGCAATAATCAAGCCCAATTCAATAACTTGAATCTGAATATCGCAATTTTTTTCATTGTAAAGTGATGTTTAACTTTCAAGCTTTTGTATTTGTCTAAAGTGAATAAACTAAAATTAAAGATTTATTTCAACCTTTTGGATGTTCATGTTTTTACAAGTTCAATGTTGAACAACTTTTACTGGTTCACAAATTGATTCTTAAGTGAATTGAATTAGGCTGAAAATTGTTGATTGAATTACTTCCAAGTATCACAAAATTGTAATCAATCATTTTATCATCTTAAATCATCAACCACTATTGTCCTTACAATCACATACTTTTAAATTAGAATTTCAATTTCACAATTTGTACCTTGTATTAGGATTTAATAATAATAATCAGTATAATAAACTAGAGACCCAAAATCAAATCAATTGTAAAGTAAGTAAGATATCGAATGTGTTTCTTTATTTGTAAAACAACAATTATTATCTAAACGAGTTTTTCATCTTTTTTAATCCCAATTCAGATTTGTGTTCAAGGTTTAGTTATTGGTATTAAACAACTATTATCGTTAAATTAACTTCATTGTATCGCAATTAGTATTTTTAAATGTAGTCTAATGTATTCAATATTAAAAAGGATTGATAAGATAGACGAACACAGAAAATTATTTTCGTTGTTTTATTTTGTTTTAAATGTAATTTGAAGACTCATTTACCGAAGTAAAATTAATTCAAGGTTAACAATCAACACCTTTACTAGTAGTTGAACCTACAAACATTTGCATAATTATCAATGAATTTACTTCAAGACTGCCTGACAATCACATTGGTTACGCATTTGAACGCCACGCTATGATAAATCTAAGCAAATAGTCAACCTTTTCTTTGGTTTACAATAGGAACAATGTGTTGAGCGAATTCAAACCACTTAACTCATTGATTTTAGAGCCGATAAAAGAAGAATCAACATGGCATTTCAGCTAAGAATCAATTGCAAGGAACAAAATGGTGAATTAATCAAACACTTAATCAGTCAAAGAGGTGAACATTGCGTGGTGATTTACTGATCACTCGTGTTTCAATGGCAATGAACTTGATTAGGAAATGTCCGTTCAAGTAGCAATTGTATCACAGGTCATCAAGCTTTATCTAACCAGAGCAATAACAGTAAATGAACAGTAGTGTAAATACGGAATTGAAGATGAGTAAATATTGAAACGAAATGATAAAAGCGTCCAATGTTGAAGATGTAAAACAACTTGCATGTAAACAATTGAAATATTTTCACCTCTATCAATTTGAAGATTAAGAAAGTCTTTATAAACGGAAAAAAATACAAAAAGGTTTTCAAGTTTCAGATTAGGTACTGGGAACTGGATTGTGTAACGGATTATAAACATTTTACAATGGCTTGGATATTTGATAATATTGAAAAGTCTTACCTTTTTTCCTCAACAGATAATCAAAAATGATGGACCAACACATAATAAACTGTATTCCCAAAATAAAGCCAACCTTGGATGGATTTTCCCATTATTACTGAGTTAGCAACGGTTCATTTTGTTAACAAAGAGAGTGAGACAAATTTGGATATAAAGTAGCTTACCTTTTTAATTGACAGTCTTGTTAAACCTTATTATTCCATGTAACATTGTCAAAATTTTCATTTGAAGTAGGGTTAATGTTTAGGCGGGCAAATTACTGCATAAATTAAATCATCAATTAAACGGACACATTTTTTCAAATTGTCTATCCTTCATGTTTCATTGTGTTTACCCATTTTTGTCAGGAACTTGAATTATATTTTCAAGTTCGAGGCCATTTTTATTCCTTATCACTCTTCTTATCAGTTCAACTTGTTACTCATTTGTCTTTCAATTGGTGAACTTTTCTCTCCTTTTCTTTCTTTCTCTCTCCTTTCTGCATTTCTTCCTCTGTCTGCCAGTCTGTCTGTTTCTTAATTTTTGCCTCCTTTTTCTGTAAATGTTTTGCAAAATCTTTGCCTCCTGTGAAGAATAGTGTGAAGAATATTTTGCTGACAGTTAATTCAATTTTAACCTGGCAACTTGCTAAGGCATTTTCAAAATTATACTCAACGTTACATCACCTTGTTTAATGGATCGTCAAACCATCCATCAATGATAATATCATTAGTTACATTTACCTCTGTTGTTCATATTTAACTGTAAAATCCCTGGAAAGTCTCATGTTGATCAAATACCGAATAACTTTACCATTTATTGTCACATTGTGTTTTGCCAAATGTAAGTAAAATTTTATAACCTTTGACTTCTATTATATTTACTTGCCTGTGCTTTCATCACTTCTTTGCTGGTGCAATCGATTTGAACCATAATTTTTGGATTGTGGGTTAAGTTACTGGAACAGACGATCGTTTCTTAGAACCACTCTGGTGTTTGTGCTATTTTGAGCCATCATTAGTTTGCTGTGACATTGAACACCAGCATATAGCCTGTGTTATACTTTGCTATCAAGAATTTTCTGAATTAATCTAATTTGTTGGCTATTTCTTCAACAAAAATCTAAAGACTATTCTAAAAAATATTGCAATGAAGTTGTCTATTTATTAACTCTTCCAACTTTGCCTTTAGCTAGTTTCATTTCTTCGTATTAGTTCTGAAAATTGAAAACCAATCTTTCAACTCTAATTCAATTTAGCTACAAATGCCTATTTAGGTATTTTGACTTGACAATAACCTTCATTTATTTGTAAGGTTATCTCAGGTTAAAATGATTAGCATCAATGGAGAAAATCCAACGGAAGAAATCGAAACAGTAACGTTTTCAAGCTTGGTTTATATTTCCTGGTTCGTTGTTTACCCGAGTAATTGATTTTGTTGGTTTTATTGATATGAATGACAATCTTATGAAGCAAATAAAATCAATTCTTATAATTGCAGAAAAAAAGATGAAAATTTGTGTGTTGACATTAACATAATCAAGGCTATTTTAAGATTATTGTCATTACTGATTTATCGGAATCTCTCCCTTGAAAAGCAAAAAAAATAATGAAAGAAAAATAAAAAAAATACAGAAGTAAATGAAGCCGAGTAAATCAACGTTAAAATCAATATCAGTCAATAAGCAGAAAGTTAGTTGAGTATTGCAGCAGTCGCTATTAATTGTCTTTTTGATGATCAAAGTGTGTTTTGGTTTTCATTTACAATTTACTTATTTAACGTTCACTTTTGTTTTACCTTGTTAGCTTCAAAGTCATTTCCTTAATTTTACCTTTAGACTAAATTGACAGCAACATTGTCAACAATATTAGAGAAGCTGATAATTGTTTTGAAAAAAGGACAGAATCGCTCAGGCAAACATCAAAACCATTATTAACTAATTGATTGATTCCAAGTAAATCATTTTTACCTCAACTTTGAACTTGATTCACCAAAAATACAGTAATCATCAATCAAATACAATCTGATGTAACCCTGAACAAATCTCTTCATAGGTGTCCAGACTGGTCAATATTTTTACTTCTTTTTATTACATGGACCATTGATGTAATCATATGTACATTAGTTGATGATTTCTGTTGTTAATTCCCCTCAATTTCGTGATTCAATTGTTTTAAAGATGAAATCCTTTTTAATCGAATCTCTAGGAATATGATGTTTAACAGAATCATCCATCGTTTAAACTGTCATTCACTGAATTGGAAAGAGTTGGATTAAATGCGTAAAAACAAAACACAATCAACCAATCAATCAAACCACCTTTTTTAATCATCATTGAATATTTAATAAACACAATTCAATTTGATTACTGCTCAATCCAAGAGTTAACTCACTGTTAAACCTCCATAGAAATTCTGGG
This sequence comes from Tetranychus truncatus, assembly GCA_028476895.1. Taxonomy (NCBI): domain Eukaryota; kingdom Metazoa; phylum Arthropoda; class Arachnida; order Trombidiformes; family Tetranychidae; genus Tetranychus; species Tetranychus truncatus. The sequence goes on from CM052062.1 coordinate 7,674,811, forward strand.
GAAAAGCTGAAAATAACTAGACAATGTCATTAAACCTCTTCTTAATCCTAGTCTTTTATTAAATAACTTGATCAAGGATTGTAAAATGGATTCCTCTCTGTGTTAATCGAGGTTACACCAATTTATTGATTATTGTTTGATAATAAGTTTCAATCCAACAAAGATTAGTTTACTTGTTTGACATTGAATTTCCATTGAGGAAAAATAATGAACATTTTTTGCGTTAATATTACCAAAAATTATTAACAACTCAATCAGCAATTCTCTTTACAATTTAACTCAAAAATACTGATACAATCGTAATTGTAAAACTTCATATTCAACAGATTGTGTTTACCTTATTCAAAATACTTCAGGTTATTCAATTTCTTAGTCAAAATTAATCATAATTTAATATCAGATGACAGAAGGCAACAATCAAAGACAATAAAAATTTTTCTATTCGAACTTTTAACCTTGATTTTAGTTAATATCTTGCTAACCAAATAATCAATTTTGATAGTCACTGGAGCCTGGTTTTAATAAGCGATTCAATATAAGGGTAGAATCTTCAAAATTAAATAATTGCTGGACTTCTGGTGCATCAAGCTTTCATTATTATTATCATTATTTAATAATTGTCTGTTGTTTAATCATATTTGTAAACTTTAGTGTTGGATTATTTTGACCAGCAAATTGTTGCAAATATTCAATTTTATAGTTATAAGTTGAGATATAAATGTGTTATTTGTGTATCAAACAAATCAATTGGGAAGCACAGATTACATTTTCATTTCAGGATAAAACCTTCAATTAAGGTAAATTGTAGGGTTTTGTTGGGCTAATCTTCACCAAATTCATTTTTCCGTTATCATGCTATCTTAATACAGATCAATAAAAATGAAAAGAATCAATTGTTATTTCTAATTATGCTTTTCTTTTTGTTTTACTTTGTTACTTACTTTTACTATGTTACAGGTATTATTGGAACGCAGAGTGGATGGTATTTTCCTCCATTTGATGGTGATAAACTTCAACGTAAATCTCGAGGTCATGGTTATCATTATTCAACGACACCAAATGGACCGAATGGACAAGACCAAGAAACGAGCTTTTCAAATGAAAATTATCAATCTAATTCAATTTTAAGTACCATGGAGAGGATTAAAAGCATTGCTGATTATCAATCCAATCAACTTTCTCAGGCAACAACAAGGGCAAATGAAATTGAATATAGACTTGCTTCAGCGGTTGATCTGACCCGGCGACACCGAATGCACTTTTTTTATGGATTAATGTTGCAATCATATAATTATATCAAAGATTTGCGAGTACAGGGACAAAAAATGGTCAAAGACATTCGTAAACAGATTAATAGATTAACTCGTCTATCCCGTAAGGCGAATAACAAGAAGTACAAGTTAAATAGCCAAATGGAGGCGATGGAGAAGCTTATGATTTCATCCAATGAGCTTGAAAATAAAATTAACCATTCTGTGGACGAGTTTAATGATATACTTGAAGATTTCATGACTGAAGTCTATAAAAAGAAATCTCGAAATTTCGAGTCTAATCAAGACTATCCAGTGCAACAAAGGATTACCTGGGAATAATTGATTATTCCCAGAATAATTATGCCGTGTGGACTAATGTTTGAAAAGAGCTGCTCTTGGTAACCGACTTGTTGGATCAATATTTTAAAATGTAAAATGAAACAGAATCATCTCAAATATTCAACCATTTGGTGCATCAGTGAAGTTTGTACAAAGATAAGACATCATTTTAACTGACACATTTATATCAATGATAATCAAACTTTCAGTTGGTAATCGACCAACTTGATTTTCAATGGGTTAGTGTCAACATTTCACATCTTGTATTATATTGTGCCAATTGTGAAAATATGATCTACGTTGCTGTTCAAAAGGCAAATAAAGTGAAAGAGTCTTGGTTTACATTCAATTTACTTTATTGTTATTTGGAATAAAAATAAAATTTATAATACAATTTTCAGTTTTTTGGACATGTACATTTACATTGATTAGTTTGCTCGAGTTTTTCAGCTTGAGCGTTAGGAATATAATTCGGTGGTGGTTGACGAACTGGTTGAGGTTGGATTTGTTGTTTAATAGCCTCATAATGGTTCTCCGGTAATTTGACGGGTTTCTTGCCTTTCACTTTTTTTGTTTTCTTAGGCCTCGGCTCGTAGACTGGTATCGGTTGCTCTGGTAGTGTCTCTGGGTGTTTTACCAAAGGTTTACGCCAAATTCTGAATGGAGGCCAAATAGAGGGGAACATTCTTTGTTGAAATGGACTCTCTTTATATCCAGCATAGGTCTCAACAGGTTGTTCATAAGGTGAAGCTTCATAAGGTGACGCGTGATAAGGATAGGGATAACCGGGGTAATTTTCACGGGGAGCAAAGTATAGTTCACTGTCATCTTGACCATAATCCTGGGCAAAAATACATGAAAGGATGGAAGTCAGGAGTAAGGTTGAAGTCCTAATCATGGTGATATATGGAAGATGTAGGACAAATATAATAAGATTGAAAAGAGATGGAATACCTTGACTAGTATTCACAGCGAGATCAAAAGAGAAACTAAAATTTCAGGTCTATCTCTAGCTCTTTTTATACACTGATTGGGCCTCTAAGAAGTTTAAATTAAATGCGTTCACCAAAATTTAAACGCCTTATCCATTTTAACATTTAAGAAGCTTAATCCACTGGCTATTGTTATGATTCTGCTAATTTTGGATGAAAAGCAATATTTTATAATTCACCAAGTTTTCTTTGCGAGATTACCAATTAAATATGGTAATGATTTAACGTGGAAAATTTGATTCTCATCATTTAATCACTTTTTTTCGCTTTTTCATGTATGATGAAGATGCAGGCTAAACTTTTTTTTTGAATGATTATGCTTTCCCAAATATCTTCCGCATCAAAATTAATTTGTGAGAATAGCAAATTTTATTGAGTATCAAATCGGAACAAGTTGATAATCTTTCTTGGGTGAAAAAATCGCAAACATATCTCAAATAACCAACGAGAACTATTTTTCTGTGGAACTCAATCGGATTTAGTGTGAACTCGTTTCTTGAAGCAATCCCGGACAATTTTATTGAAATGTGTTAAAATCAATAAACCAACAAGTCGTAATGGTCCCATTAAATTAGCTTCAAGAAGCACAGCAAAAATACCATTTGGAGGAGATAAACCAGAGGTTAATGTTCGTAAAATGAATCCTTCAAAGGTAACAGTGGATGAGAATTTTCCTTTCTGTGAATGAAAATTGAAGAATTAGACTACAAAATCTTTCATCCGATTGTTTGCATAGGAATTGGTCTAATTTCAAAATAAAACTTACGAGTGTATCATTGATAATGGATCGAGCAACTTTAGATGGCGGTAACAATCCCCCAGACTCACAGATCAATCTTGTCTCTTCAGGCTGCAAGAATTATATTGATAATAGATTTAATATTTAAATAAAATCAAGCTCAAAATAAATATTATTCTATCAAATACGGAAAATTTATAATAACCTTGGTTGTATTTTCAAGCGCAAATCCAGGAGTATCTGTATCAGGAGGATATGTTATTGTAATTGAGATATTGTGAGGTTTCATCTGGAGTAAAAAATAAAAAAAAGGTTAACAATTCCAAATCAATCACTTCAAATTAGCTAGCCGAAAATTTTTACCTCCATAGCTAGGGTTTGAGCAAATCCAAGCAAAGCAAATTTTGATGCTGAGTATGCTGAGAAGCCATAAATACCAAAAAGACCAGCCATTGATGAAGTTATCTCTATGAAGCCATCATTTCGAGTGACCATTTTTTTAAGAACTGCTCGAGTACAATTAACAGTTGACTGGTAATTCACCTTAATCATATCGTCAAAATCATTCAAAGGTGTTTCTAAGAATCGATAGCAAACAGCTTTGCCAACAATATTGAAAAGTCCGTAAATTGGTCCTAATTCATCCTCAGCTTTTTGAATTATAGTTTCCAAAAGTTCATAGTCTTTGCTAACATTTACAGGAAAATAAATAACCTCGGAATCTCGTTTTTCCTCTGATTTTGAACAAATATACTTTTTAGCTGCTTTCAATCCGTTCTCGTCTCGAGCCAAAATCGTAACTTTGGCTCCTAGTTGAAAGCACTGAGCAGCTACCTCCAGACCGATTCCTTTAGATCCACCAGAGATTAATACATGTTTACCTTTAATATTAGCCTTACGTTTGAAGCCATAATTTACGTATAGAACTACCGCAACCACAATCAATAAAACTGCAGTTAACATATTTAATACGAATGTAGTATCAAAATTCATAATCCAAAACCAAAAACAAAAAATACAGGAAATTGATGAAGTTTGGTTGCTATGAGTTGAGATAAGATCTCGATAACAATGGTAACCAGATGTACAACTTTTGAACGAGTAATTAGAATTTAAATAAAATTAGACATTAATTTTATATCATTGTCAACACAATTAAAACATGAAACAGAATAAATAACAAAATATAATTTTTTTATGGACATGATTATTATATAAAATTTTATGCATTGTAAAAATAGTAAACTGAGAATAAGCCTGACAACTAGATTTTAATGTCAGCGAACATTCAAAAAGTTTAATTATGTTAATCCATTTTTACATATTACTAATTACACAGCTATACGCATTTATTGAATTGAATCAAGTTTATAGACTTTGGTTTTGTCACAAAAATTTGAGAAATTTCAATTTTACCAAAATCAAAACATCTACCTGTGCCATCTATTGTTAAGTATTTAAATAATAGCATTTTTGCTTGAAGGTTTTTCAATAAAAGATATTTACAAAAATACCTCATATGTTTTTGGGTTATGTTGCCCAAGTGAAAGCAATTTGTTTTTATTTTGTTGGTTATTTTATTTGTTTAATTTATTATTATTATTATTATTTTTATTTTATAAGTTGCCTGATCAAACATGTTAGTGCCCATCAAAACAAAATTCATAGCAGAACATCGTCGATACCATGCTAACAAACAAAGTATATCTAATTTTGACAATTTTTATGCATTCGTTGAGACAAACCATCATTTAAACAACATTCCTTTCTCCATATTTTACATTGATCCAAACCAAGGAGATGAATTGCCTATCAACAATAACGACAATCTGGGTCGAGCAATTGAAGTTACTTTAGCCACACCAACAAAACCGTGTCTCCGATTGATCCTTCAAAGAAAGGATAAACCTCTGGAGAAGGAGTACTCTTTTAAAAAGAAAAACTATTTCCTTAATGAATTCAATCCTTTAAATTATTCCTCATCTCATAGACGTCCACAAATTGGATTACCTCAAGATTTCAGAGAGGTATCATCCATTATTGATGTCGATATTTTACCTTCAACGTGTCGACGAGTTCGCCTTATCAAACACAGCTCGGATAAACCATTGGGTTTCTATATTCGTGATGGGGACAGCATTCGATTGTTACCTAATTCTATTGAAAGAGTTCCTGGTGTTTTTATTTCACGCCTTGTGCCTGGAGGAATTGCTGAATCAACTGGTCTTCTGTCTATAAACGATGAAATTCTTGAAGTAAATGGAATTGAAGTGACAGGTAAAACACTGGATCAAGTTACAGACATGATGATTGCCAATTCTTCTAATCTTATTATAACTATCCGTCCAGCAGTACAGGGTAATCTTTCGGGGCCTTTAAATTCATCTTTACCTTCCATTTCTGATGATGAAGACAATGAAATTCATGATAATTCATACTTTTCATCTTAATCAAGAATCAAACTATCAATCAATCAATCAATCAAACCTAATCAATGCAAATAATAAAACTAGTTCTTGACATGTTTTTCAGTGTTAAGTGAATAAATTTATAAACATTGCAAATGTATCTACTTTATATCAATTTTAATGAAAAAGTATTTTTGTCAGAACAAATCTACCAGACATAACTTCAAATCATGTGTCCATTATTTTAACCACTCAATTAACAGTCTTCGCGATGTTCAATCTTTCAATGGATACTGAAAGTTCTATCAAATTGTTTGTGCATTTGTCTTGAAATTTCTGTTCGAGTTCATTATGTTATGATTGTATATTGCTTGAATGGCTAATTTTTATCAGATTATGTAATAAAATACGAGAAAATTGATTTTAATGAAATAATTCAATCTAATCGAGTATAAATATTTATTTTTATGAATTTGCATCACCCTAATTTCCCTCAGATTTATATTCTGACTCTAAGTTATTCAATTTTTTATCAAAGGAGAAATATAAATTGTTCACAAAATTGATGAATTTAATGAGTTTTGATAGCGAGATATTATTTTTAATTTAGAAACAGTCCCTCAAAGGCTCATTTATTGAAACTTCAATGCATTATAGCATTGCTATATTATTTTGAGTTTTTTTGTTGGGTGAGTTTCTTGGTGGTTTGGAGCTAATGGTTAATATTCACGGTGCCATATCAACGCTGATTTCTAATCATCAGTTTTAATTATAACTTTGGAGACTCGTATCCAATCATCATTGAAACCGGAACCATTTTGGTTGCTCAATCTTCAAGAATAAGAGTAAAGTAATGAAACAGACAATGATCAAACTGGAAAAGAAGGAGAGGAAGAAGCGAGAACCCAACTGTGCTCTTTGCCAGAGCCATGGTATTAAGGTATTGCTTAAAGGTATGCTTTAACTTTAACTATCGATCATTTATCTAGATCATACCTTTCTATCCTTCAATCCTCCGTTAATTTTCAGTCTCATGCATCAACTTACATGATGCTCATTTCAACTCTATAACCATAACAGTCAATTCTATCCTTTTTGCCATTGAACATTTTTCATGTTATAAGCCTGTCTTTCAAAATGAAATCTTGACTGATTACACGTATTCAATTCGTTTAACTGTCTAATTATTTTCGTTCCAGGGCACAAAAGGCACTGCAAGTATCGATATTGTGAGTGCCAAAAATGCAGAGAAATAAAAGCGCGACAAGAATATATGGCTGATATGCAATATATCAAGAGGAATGGGGTAGCTGAAGAAGCTAGGCTTGGTAAGCGAGCTGATATGATTGCAATTTACAATGAACGTATGAAGAACAAGAGCAAGAAAAAAGTTACAGGTAAGTTTTGTTTTATTTTCCGATTTTTTTGCTATGAGTTAGCATTATAACCCGATGGAGTTGCTTTCCATCAATATATTGATTCATATGTATTCCATTTGTTTCATCTAATTCTAGAGTCAGATGGATCTGATAAAGAAGCAAGAAATACACCATTAAATGAAAAGTCAATTACTCTTGAATCGGTTGACTCTATTGTTCAAGATCTTATCACCTATATTCGTGATGTACTCAAAATTACTGACGAGGATGATATACTCTTTCATTGTCTGGTAGTATTGATTCAAGACCTCGATGGTATTACTGGCAAATCTCAGCTCCTTAACATTTTATCTCGTAAGTGTCTCTTCTAAAACAGAGCATTTCAAGTTTTCAATTCCAATGTTCAAAAGAGCTTCATTGAAATCAACTTAAACTTGAAGAAACACATATCAAATTTACATATAAGTTACCTAGCAGTTTTATTCATAGCCTGACTATGTTGAATAAGCTCGTATTAATAATATGTATCCAATTTTTTGTTCAGTCATAATTGATAGACTGACTAAAAATCACCAAATCAGATCACATAATCTACAGAATTGAAAACAAACAGTGCTCTATCTTTGAAACTAGTCCAATGTATCAGAAAATAGTACTTCCAGACTCACGCAAATATAAATATTGTATTAAACAAGTTTTCTCAATTTTGTTGCCCAAGTAGTTAGTCGCTTTTTTACTTGAGTTCTCACAAGTAGAAGGGACTTTTTGTGTTAAATTTGAACAAAAATTACTTTTATACCTTGTTTCATTGTTAAATTATACTAATATTTTTTTCTTTTCATACAGTTTACGGTGAGTGAAGGAAGTCCAACTTCCACCGACCTTCTCATCATTTGCTTATTTATGTTATTAACTTTCTTGATGGATCTTAGATCATGTGTGTGTGACTTTTGATTTTGGTCCAGGACCACTAATCAAAAATAAAATATTGTCATTTTTGTATCTGTTATTATCTCATAATTTTGGAATTGTTTCAACGTTTGTCTTAATGTTCTGTCAGTATTTTTGTCATTAAATGTCCTGTACTGATTAAATGATATCAAAATATCAACAAAAAATTACTTTTACCAATTAACATTAAAATTAATGTTTTAAAAAATAAACTCTTCATTGAAGCAAAATTCATACCGATTTTCATTTACTGATGTTTTTACTGATGTTATAATTGTTTGCAGCTCATTGGTTTGTGTTATAATACTGCTGAACCCTTCATTCAACAGAATCTGGTTCAATCATGAAATTTGACAGTTCGTTTGAAAAATAGTTTGATTATTCAATATTTATCAGTAGCAAAAAAAAATACAATTGGATTCATTAATTGCAATTTTATCAAAAAAAATTAAAAATATGGAAATAAAAGTTCAGGCGAGCTGAACCCTAAAAATCTAAGCTAATAGATGTTAGCTTATTTTGTTTTTCGATATCCTTTTGCCTTGAAATTTCTATTGTTGAGAATTGAAAATCCATAGAAAACATAACCCAATCCATAAATTGTTTCCATTGTTTTGATTCCATAATAATTGCTACAGGTTGGATTTGCCATTAAACTGGCCACATGGAAAAGAAGACTGAATCCTAGTATGATTTGAGCAATAATCACGAACCGACGAAAGGTTGTATATTTGGCTGAATTGTCGGTTGAAATAGTCAAGATGAAATATCCAGCTCTAAAAGAGCCAACGGCAGTCTCGATGAAAGGTAAAAATAGAGCAGCTTCAGTGCATTCCCAGAAAAGAATGTAGTAAACGTAAAAAGGTAAAAAGATTGAATGAAGAGTCAATGCATTGACTCCTTTTGTTTGATGGCGAAGCACTCGAAGCATGGGTCGAATCAACATGGTAAGAAGGACAAAAAAGTATGCAACGCCAGCATATCGATAAGCAATATGAGTAAAATCATCGAGTGATAAAGGTTTACACGTAAAGCCTACCAATCGTGTAGGTGAGGAGAAATAGATCAACAAAGATCCGCAAATTGATATACCGAAGTCGACTCCGTTGATCATGAACATGACAGGCCTTGTATCATAAGGTTCTTTGTGTTTTGACATCCAAATGGGTAATATGAACTTGGTTAAAATTATGGAGCTAATAACAATCAAAACTGAAACAAAAGGAAATCCTTGGTAAAATGAGAAATAACGGGTTATTGGATCAACGTGCCATGTATAAGCGTCGATGATTGACTCCATTGATAACATTATTGAGACTTAATGAGTGTGGCAGTAATGGAAAAATAAAGATGAAGTAGATATATTAACACACAATTAACAAGATTCAATTTACAAGTATGATGGACAATGGCGATGTAAACGGTAAAAAATAAAGCTGGTAATGTTGACCAAAAAATTTCCGATTTCAAGAGATTTGGCTGATGTTATCTGATAGCATCGAGTTGATGGGTGAAGTGAATGATTATCGAAAAAGGGTGAAAAAAGGAGGTGAAAGACAATTTTTTTTGTATTATATGTTGATTATTACTGATTGTTACTGAATTAAAATCCGCTGCTGTAAAAGTAGAAGCTATAAGGAGAGAGGGAAAGGGATGAAAACATCTCAACTGGTGTAGCTGTTTAAGGTTCAATGAGAATCATGATCATTATTTGTATCATTGAGTTTAAAGAAAAATGATTAACGGCAAAATGTGGACTTTCTTCAAGAAAATTATTTACTCTTTAATGTTTATTATTCTGTTTTTAACCAATTGAGCTGATTAAAGTTCATCAGTCCCTAAATTTTTGTCTTTAAAAATCCAATGAAGCGTATTGTGCTACTGTTACTGTTATAAACTAACGTGTTTACCCATTGAAATGTAAAATAGGCCCGTTTGTGTTTGTGTTTATTTTTAGTTCATCGTCGAGTGTAAAGGAAGACAAAAAAAAAAGTGAAATTAAAATCTTTTGGTTACAGAGAAGCAACTACAGCAGCTGAATAGTGGTGAATAATTAGATCCACAAAACATTAAATTTACCTGGTTAATTAGATTTATTTTGTAGTTAAAAGTTTTTAACAAGCTAAACTCAGAAAGCATTAAAAATTCAATATGCATTTGAGCTTTATCAACCATTCTTTCTGATTAAACTTGGTTTAGTATATAACTAAGACGACTGTAACCAGAATTCGTTGTTTATTTAGCTTTATTGGTTTGATTAATTAATTTTGTCACTTATAAGTTGAAACTGATTGAAAATAATAACAATTTAAGATAATACCGATATAATACAAAGTAATAGGTTGATCGGACAAAATGATTTTCGATTTTGATTGGATATCACTTAAAGTCTACTTGATCAAGCTCTTTAAGTTGGTCTTAAGATTTTAAGTTTTTCTTTTCAATGCATTACCATTTTTGGGAAGCGTTAAAACAACAGTTAAGAAACAACTATCTTTGAAAATTAATCAAACCCGATTTTCGAGCCTAAATTATTCAGAATCGTGAATTTTCTAGTGCTAATTGCTATACGACAATATCTATCATTAGAAGCTAAGTAAATTTCTGAAGCATAATCTTGTGGGAAAACCATTAGAAGCTATAAGAGATTCTAGTAATCGAATCGGCAATGATATCAATCAGAATAGAAACGAATATGTTCGCTTTGATTCCGTTATGAAAGTAGAAAAATGAAGGCAACCAAATGATCCTTTGAAGGTAGGCTTTATAAGCGTTCGGTCCTTTTGCTCTCCTGCTAGCAAAGTTATGTTACTGCTCATACACTTGCTTTTGACCAAAAACTTAGAAAGCGTCAGTGTTCTCGTACACGACATTACAAACCTAAAATAAACATAGAAATGTGTAGTTTGAACCACAAGAATAATATGTAAACCTGTGAAAAATCAGTCAATTTAGCTGCTTGATCAAAATGAAGATCCGGACATTTTGCTCTGATCAACATAATTGAATAAACTAGGAACCTTAAATGAAATCCAGTTTGAAAATCCCAAAACTTTAGATTGCTGATTATTATTTTAGGATTTCACTTTGTGTAATTATTAAATTATCCTCATTCCCAAGAAACAATTCAAGTTGAAAAGTTTGTATTTGATATACTGTCCGAAGTAGAAACAAAATATCTTCATACTAATGCTAAGTCAATTTTGATAAAATTTTATGAGTCGTAGACCTATTATTAAAGAATTTTGTGTCTGATTCGTTTTCTGTTTATCTATAATTTTAGCTAAAAGTCTGGTGTTCAAATGATTTGAATTTCAATCATATTTTAGTGATAGTCTACTTTTTCTGTAACTATTTGTCATAATTATTAGTTTTGCATCTTGATAAAATTATGCTGCAAGAAATGTTGCATTGGACTGAAATTTCCACATTTAATTATCATTTTGAACTCAATCGTCTTCCTTCAATGGAATGTAATATTACAAAACATTGCTCAAGCGACATTACAGTGGACGAAGAAAGCGATTTAAGAGTTAATAAATGTTGATCTGTACAGGTGTAAGCCTCAATTGCTGATACTAAGGTTCTTTGGGTTTTTTGAGCTTGCATTAAGGTATCGGTGACAGCATTTAATGATGATTTGGTTTCTTCTTGAGATCGGGCTCCTGATATACTCAATTGCTCTAAAGTTGTTTCATGTGCCAAGGCAACCTGTCGCAATCTGTTAACCCAACGCTGTCTTTCATTGGCATCACTAGCTTTTAATTTGTATGTTTCACCAGAAGCTGCGCTCACAGTGAAGGTTTGACTGTCCTCATCGCTCGGTGCTATCACAGATCCTAAATAAAGAGAAAATAAACATAAATTAGCAAACATAAAATTAGTGGAAAAACCAATCAACAAAATTTGAAAAAACGTCCGAAAACGTAGTGAAAGTCGAGAGTCAATAAAAGCAATGGAAAGTACAAGCCTGATCTGTACTGAATAATAGCAGAAGAGAAACAAATAAAATTATGAAACAGTACAAATAATGAAGATAAACAAGTATACTCAGATTTTAGCTGACTCGTAAGATGCAAGAAAATATACCTGAGCGGCTAAAGAGAAAAAATCAAGAAAATTAAATTCTGGACACTATTCTTAGGTTACTTGAATCTTCATAATCACTCTCCAAGTCAAACCTATGTAGCACAATTTGTTTTCGGATATCTTGACTTTCGTTTGAAAAGGGTATCACTAGTAAACCAACCTGCCAAGTAAATACATCCTCTTGGGTGAACTTTTTTTCTTTCATCTGGCTGAAAATAAAGACAGAATAGTTAATGAGTAACGTTTGAATCGATGCATCAAAATTGAAATCAAAGTCAATTACCATATAATATTCCAGCGTACACCTTGACGGTGTTAAGACAAACCACCGATATTGCCAGCCTTTCACTACATTTGTGTATTTGTGTAACAATCCATCAATAGTGTCACTTTTTGATTTAAGTGGTTGGTTGTTTGAATTATTTTCAGCAGATTCACTCATATCGGGAAACAGTTTTTCTGTGTTTATAGCTGAATTAAGCCAATAAGATAAAGAAAGAGTTGACAGTAATTAACATAAATAAAATACAGTGAAAAATAATTGTTGTTCTATAAATAATTTGCTTAATTTTAAAAACACTCTATTAAGTCAACACACAGTTCTGCAAAAAAAACTGTAAACACAAATTGACTAAATTTCACACTTATCACATGTGTTGAGCTCCTATGAAAATGTGATACAGACTTCCCTTCAAACGTTAAGCTTTAACTATTGAAGTTAAGCAATCAATACTTGATCAATTATTGTTGATGTGACGAATTTTTATTTATTAAATCAGTGATTATCAACCTCTCTAATTTACTAGTAAAATTTGAGAGGCTACTATTGTTTTACAATGAACTGATCAACAACAAATGTTTATGTCCTAGTTGATAAAAAATTGTCATGTCACAAAAGCAATCAAAGCAATTTGAACCAAAACATTGACCTGTGCCATTCATTGTCATCAATGAGTTCGCCTGTGTAAAAGGAATGGAATGGAACATTGGATTTTATTTTCGTGATGGGACAGCATTCGATTGTTACCTAACTTTATTGAAAGAGTTGTTAGTATTTACATTTTATGCTTAAGCCTGGAGGAATCACCTGATCTCTTGTTATTAGATGATGAAATTTTTGAAGTGAATGAAAAATATTCAGAAATTTCATCATAATCAAAACCAATTAATTATACCATTTAATTTAATAAATTTATAAACATTGCATATGTATCTACTTTATATATAATTTTAATGAAAAAGTATTTTTGTCAGAACAATTCTACAAGACATAACTTCAAATCATATGTGTCAATTTATTTAACCACTCAGCAAGCAGTTGTACCAATTTATGACAAAGTACGACGTAGTCCACTCAAACAATTAATGTTTAATTTGAAGTACTCATTCTCGTCTTATTTACTGGTTTACTCGGGGTTCGTTGACAGTTGTCAACCATAAACATTTTCATCACTATAAGCAATGTAAAGGAAAAAATCCTCCTCGTGATGCTCTTGATATAAAGATCCCATGGTTGCTGATGAGGGGGGAAATACGTTGTTTACAAAGAAATACAAAGCTGTTTCGGGTTTAAGATGAATACGCTTTCTGATGAGACCATAAAATTGTCCAACAGCAAGATCAGAGGGTACCAAATACTTTTTCTTATCAAGATCACCGATACGAGATTTTGGAGCCTTTTCGACAATAACCTGAACCAAAAAAATAATAAACAATGGGGGAAAAAATTAGAAAATGAAAACAAAGAACTAAGATTAGACAGAGAAAAAGAAAGAAGGAGAAAGAGAGGAAAAGAGAGAGAATAAAAATCCTGATCCTGACTGTAAAATCTTTTAAAGGCCAAACAAAAAGATTACTAAAATTTAGTTTAAACCAAGTCAGTGGAAAGGTAAAGATACATAGGAATATTTGACGAAAAAGCTTTACTCTAGTCTAAAGATTAGGAAAATCTTAGGATTATAAGAGATGAAACAAAAAACAGATTTTTACTTACAGGCACTCGGTCAGGATACTTTTTACGTATTTTCTCTCCTTCAGCCTTTCTCTTTTCAAATGGATGCTCCTCTTTGTATTGGAACTTCATTATTGAATTAAAATAAATGTATAACTAACTACAGTTAAACTACTGTTTTTGTTTATTAAAAAATACGGGAAGTTTTCAAAATGGCGAAAGACGACCACAGAAACAGAAGAATGAGTATAAAGCAGGGATACGCAAAAGTATAGGGGATAAAAACAGACAGACAGAGACTAAAAAGTAAGATAAAAAAGACAGCAAGTAGAAGCACAGGGAAACAAAGAAAGTGAAAGTAAAATCAATAAAAAGAGATGAAAGCAAAAATTTAAAGTACTATGTTAATTTAAAAAATTATTTTTACTCATTATGCAGATCACATTAAAATACATTCTGATTAAACAATTTTAATGACTTTGTCTTTTAAATCTGTCCAGATGAAAATAAAAACAGCGAATTTAGTACTTTCAAAGGATCATAGAAGTCACCACTCTTGATTTCTCTTTATTTTTCATTTTTTAATCACCGATTCAAACAACTTTTATAATTTATTTACGTTTATTTGTATAATTTCAATTATAATCACTAATATCCTTTAATCATTTGTAACCTTACTCTTTTCGTCTTTCAAACGCTTTCTTAATCATCGTCCTCAAGGTTAAATTATTTTGTAAACGATTTACCAATCAAGGTTCAATTACAGTTACCAGCATTTAACAAACATTTTAGTGCTTTTTATTTTCTTCCTATCAACCAAATTGGTTTAAACCAATGTGTCTAATGTATCGTTTCAACTTTACCCTTCAATCTTTTGGATTTCATTTGCCAGTTGGTTAATCTTGTAATCTATTTACTGTTATGAGGTGTATATGACGATATAAATTGTAAATTATTGGATTATTACATTACTTTCAAAATTTGGTAGTCACATTGTGTTTACTTCTGTACAGAAGTATATTTTGGATTAAATCCTAAAATAGTCACCCACTGATGTCATTGGATGGATTTGATTAGATAACTTCTTCCCTCAATTACTACTTTAATCGTGGTTTTTTTGTTTGTGAGTTCAAAGAATGATCTATCATCAATTGTTAGTCAACCATGTAAAATCAACATGATATTAATACACTTCATCTTATTTTCCGTAGTCTGTTATCTTTCAATTGTTTATTCCAATTTGGGTAATTTTGCATCATCGAAGGAAGTATTTCTTTCTCTTTTTCTGGCCTAAACGCCGTTTGCTTCCATGTTTAGATTTAAATTTTTGTTCCTTAAAATGTAAATTTAACTTAATTTAAATTATTGCGTGAGTCAGAATGTTTCATCAATTGTTGATGATTGACGACAATTGGTAAATTTGAATTAATATATTGGTAACGATCATTTAATAAACCAATTAAATGAACACAAAAAACGTTATGAATTGATTTCCATTTCAATTTCAAGAAAATACTTTTTATTTCTTAGGTTATGTTATTTACCAACATTCCCAAATGTGTATCGTAATAACAGAGTTAACACTTTTATCCGGATTAGAGATCAGTAATTAGCTTACTAATTGCTTGAAAAGCTTATGGTCGTGTCTAATCTTATCGTTGAATGCATTTAAATTATGTTATCCATCACTAATCATGGTTTTTTTGTTTGCAAAAAAGCTTTGACGAGTTAAACATATTGGTTTATATTTAAACATACAGCAACATGCAAGAACATATTATCATTTTTTAGTAATCATAAAGATCATATAACGATCACATCAAGTAACAAATCATTTGCTGTTGGCACACTCTCACTGTAATCTAGTTAGGAACTGAATTTTCTGTAATTAGACGAGTTTTCCGCTGGAACGACAATCAAGTAAAGTCCAATTGACTTGAAAACACAATTTTTGTTTAACTGATAACAGCAAATTGTATTAGTTTGTCAGAATGCAATATAAATATAGCTGTATTGTCTTCACCAAACATTGATTAAGAGAGAAGTGATTATGATTAGTGAGCCATAGCAGCTTATTTTACCTAAAAAAAATAACAAAATCAAGACAAAATATAGATGATGATGAGAAGTCATACATACTGTAACTTTTAACCATGAAATTGAGGATAAAGATAGACGATTAGATCAGTTTCCTCTTCTTAAACCAAATTTCTTCCTACCTTATTCATCATTATTTACTCCTTGCTTCTTCCCTTCTCAACCCCTCCTTTCCGGATATTTGAATGATACAAATGATGATGAAGATGATAGGTTCTGAGAAAAGGGAGACAAAAAAGATGATTCCAATCGAATATTCAGTAAAAATTGAGAATTGAATTAGTGCTTAACCAAGCAGCATCAAACTGTGAACAATCAATTTTTAAAATGGATACTTATTTGAAAAATTATTGTGCTAAACATTGTTAATATTAGAAACTTGTTGTCATCACATTTTACATCGACCGTGTTTGTGTCAGATTTTAATTCTTGGGTCATCCATCATCTATTGATGCTTCATCTGGTCAATTTTCAGTATTAGTGTTATTTTTAATCTTTCAGTTTTTTCTTTCACTAAATTTGATATTCTTCAGAAATATCCAGCTCATAGGATACCAGGGAAAAAAGGACATTTTTACCCAAACCAGCCTTGAACTATGAAAATAACAATTTACAGTTTTCCCATTCAACCAAAATTAACGCCATGATTTACATAATTTTAATTGGTTTTTTATTTATCAATCATTTATTACCATTGCATCAGTGCCTAATTTATGACAAAAAGTCTCTTCCGCGAGATTATATTGCTGATGGTTTAAAGCTGCATTTAGTGGATAAAACAAGGAGTCCAATCAAATTGTACAAATCTGGTTCTCATTACAAGCCAATCAAGGGCTATGGAAAGGACTATGACTACGAAACGGGTGAAAGTATTGATGATGAATTTGAAGAGGAATTTGTTCCATTGAAATCATCAAAAGACAAGGAATATGAACCTAATCATTGGCCTAAAAGTAAAGAGCCTGAACCAGTATCAGATATTGTACCTTCACGTGGTGTAAATGACAATAATGATGTAGACGGATACAATGAGAAAAGCAAGAAAAAGATAACTGATGATTCACCAATTTTTCAACGTTTACCTCAATCTTCAATTAATCCTATGAAAAGTTCCTTGACTAGTGATTCAAAAGATTGGAAATATTCAGTTTGTGAAGAGTTTCTTCTTCGAGAGTCTGGAAATTCAAAAATACCTAAAGCTTTGAGGTACCATGTAGACATTGATGACCATAAACGTCTCAATGTTGATCCACCAATTGATAAAAAAGAAATGACTAAATGTTTGCGAAATTTAGCCATAATTCGTGGAACCGATGCCAGATTCAGAGGACTGGAGCAGCTCAATAACAACAAAAATGCATTATCGCCAAATCCCTTTTCTTCCTCTTCCTCATCTTTTCCTCCCTCTTCTCCTCCTAGATGGCCATCAGACGGAGAGAACCAAGCCGGTATGACTACTGGCAATCTTGAAGCAAACCGAGCTCGAATAATTTCCCGGTTAAGTGAAGAACAGATTAGAAAACTTTTACTCCTTTTAACTGAAATGTTGGATAAAAGGATGAAGCCAAGTCCAGAGCTAGGAAAAGTTCCAATACATGGAAAGTTAACGCCACTTATGTACTCCAGTACATTAGGATTTAAATCTCCTGGCCAGCGAAGACGACCTCCTCTTCCTCCAACTGCTCCACATTCATCTCCACCTGGCAATAAATTTCCAATCTTAACACCATTATCTGGCTCTGGTAACTCACTAATAGATGGTGGATCAAGTAATATGATTGATTCAAACTCGCCGATTCCATTTAGTAATGAATTTGGATATAATTCTCCACCATTTTCATCTTCTTCGAGAGGAGTCCGACCATTTTCTAGGTTTACATCAAGTTCTTCTTATGGTCCATTATCTTCTCC
Source organism: Tetranychus truncatus (assembly GCA_028476895.1). Taxonomy (NCBI): domain Eukaryota; kingdom Metazoa; phylum Arthropoda; class Arachnida; order Trombidiformes; family Tetranychidae; genus Tetranychus; species Tetranychus truncatus. Next base: position 7,692,920 of record CM052062.1, read on the forward strand.
ATCTTATTCAGGATATTCACCGTTTCACCCATCTTCTTATCCTATGGTTTCCCCTCTTTATACTCATAACCATCACCCCGCTACCCAAGTGACTCGCTTTCCATTTACTTCACCGAGTGGAGTAAAGAAGCTTTTAGTCAATGAAGTTTTAGGAGTGAAAAAAGTGGAAAAATATAACGGTGAACGTGAAGTCGAAGTAGGAGGTGGACCAAAAACTGTGGTTGTTCACGAAGGTGAACTTCACGTTGATCCTAGTGGCGAATCATCTGCTATTGAAATCGATGAAAATAAAATGAAACAATATCGAGACAATTATTTAAATGGGTATGGAGGGTATCCTCGATTTTCTGGTTTATCAGGTAGACCAGGTGCCACAGGTGAACGATATGGGTCTTCATTTTATGATTCTTTTCGTGATTCAGGATTTCCAAATGATCCAACTTTTCCAGGATCTCCCCTTGACTCTTCGGGTTCATCTCAAACAGAACTATCAGCCCTTCCAGTTTCACCTCCTCCAATTGGACGCTATCACCGTGATAAACATAACCACCATCGCCATCAAAGCTATCATAATAACAATCCAAATGAATATGTTTACTCTTCGGACCAAGGGTCAACATCTCATCCTTCTCCTGGACTTCAAGTTACCAAATGTGATGAAACAGGAACTTGTACTGGACCTGGTATTGATGGTGAAGAAGAAAGCATCAAATCAAAATACAAAGCTAACAACTCGGCTACAAGAGCTGCTTATGGTAGATATGGAGCAAAATATTTAGGACTAACACTAACATCCATCGCTAATTATGCTCTTGGTAATTTAATGGGTGTACTGTATTCACCTTTCATGAAGGGCAGAGACTACGACAAGAGTGGTAAAGCTAAACCCGATAAGAAGCATCCAGCATCCATTCCCATCGGAGGTCGACCCGCAAAAGGAATGTTTGATCCTACAAATGGCATGAAAATGAATGGTAAACCGCCGGGAAGTACGGGCCCAGCCTTAGATCAAGAAATTGAAAATATGCTCGATGATTACGATGACTTGGATGGTGACAGCAACAAAGCAAGGAGAAGAAAAAGAAGAAGATGAAGATGAAAGTGTTAAATAATTAATATTTTTTAGCTTGCTTGATAAAATTAAGTTAAACAATTATATGCAATAATAACAGTATTGCCTTTGAACAACACGCAAAGGATTAAATTTTTATCTCCATCATTAAAATCATTATCATGATCATTTACATCATCGCCATCACCATCATAACCGTTGCCGCCGTCCTTTTCGCCATCATCATCATTCTCACCACCTTCATTATCATCAGTGTATTTCATTCATCAATCACATTAAATTATGTAAACATTTTAATAAAAACAAACAATTTATCGTTCTGTTTACACTTTACCTGTTTACCTTAATTTATGATGTTTCTCGGCTTATTCACGGCTCCCACTCACAGAGCATGTAACTTGAAGATGAAGCTTATTGCCAGCAAAAACAAGTCTCAGGTCACTTGTTTTTATGTGACAATTAAGAGGAGCAAGTGATAATCGAATGTCGATAATAGTAATGATCATCTTTTAACCGTTTCTTTAATTTTTATCTCATGCTCAGTCAATCATAAGAGTAACGATCCACTTTGATTGAGATCAAATGATTGTTTATATTTCAATTAAGCCATTGCCATTAGAATCACTATCAGTTCCGTGTGATATAATCAGATCATGGCCGGAAATTTAGTTAAAGGCAATAATTTTTTCCTCCTTTTGTCACTATCAATGTCATGTATTATTGATATTGTATTAACAATTTACTTTTACAGATTGCATACTTAAACCATCAATTTATTCAAGGTAAATCTGTGATCAAAATTCACTTCCCTTTAAAACATTTGGTTAACCAACTAATTTGTCGATTATCAAAATAATCAAGAAAAATATATTCAATTTAAAATCATATCTTCACGTAGATACAAATTGCTGCAACTGATTGTTTCGGCTGAAAAACTTGAGACTAATTTAACCGAATAATGATATTCAGTAATAAGGATCACTGTAGAGCTTAGAAATACCTGCATACAAATATGATCAGATAATATAAAATTGAATCATCAACACATTTTCAATGAATCAATTTGAAATCAAGATAAGATGGAATCATTTCATTCACTTTACTGAACATTTACACAGCAGCTAGAAATGTTTCAATTTCAATCAGCTTTAGCAGTATTAGTGATTTAAGATAGCTGTCTTAGCTGATGATCTGAATATTTAACCATTTCATTTAATATGTGCAGTGTGACACGAATAATTTGTTTTACTTCCGAATCACATCACCACACTAAAATAAAGGGTAATCTGACTAATAGACTCAGCCATAATTTACTTGCAGCTGCAATAAAACCAAAAATCGGTAAAATTTTGGTTTGGTTGATGTAGGCTGGCGTAGGCTGAGCGATCAGTTTGCTTAAATTTCATGTTACGAAAATTTCAGATTTGATTATCTGTGGTAAGAGCAAGCCTTCTTGAATTTATAAAGATGGATTTAAAGATTATGAATAGAGTGGCCAAGGATCTTTATGATTCGAGTTATGATAATATTTGGCCAACAATTTAGGTGCGATATCTTTACGGACGTATTTACGAGCCAAATTGATGCGAGACGTAAAAACAAAAATCCCTAAAACCGTTTTTGTAGCTCTCACTAACAATTGAAAGTGTCAATTTTTATTGGTGAGAACGAGGCTTTTGGTTGGTAAACTCAATTTTCAAATCTTCATAGTAATGCTGAGATGCTGAAAGCATGAGACTCAACTGAAAACATTCTAATAAATCTAATTTTGATTTTCCAGAAGAATTTTTAGAAACACAAAAAATCCACTCTCATGCTGAAATCTGAAATTTTTGCTTCTAAGACTGAAAGTAATGAAAATATTGTATTGTTAAATACATCAATAAATGTAAACAACAACATTCAATTGATTTAAACTCAATCAGTAGCAGTAATTGGAATTGAATATTCAATTTGATGAACTATAAGGATATTTCATCTCGCTCAAAATTGCTAAGTTATATTGAATACGTTCATATTAAACAGAAATCTTTCAATTTTGATGATCGAGATCACTTCAATCCAAACTAAAACTAGATAATCTGTTGATATCGGGGGAAATCTGAGCGTGCATTTGACTACAAATTTCACTTTTTTCATTCTGTTTTAAAAACCTCATTTTATTATGCATTTATTAGAAAAGGAAAAGAATGAAATCGATGAAAAACTAATCCAATAACTGTACAAAAGGCAACCGAAGTTGAGCTTTGAACATGATTTTCTCGAAACTCGTTGACGAAAGAAATTTTAACTAACGCGTAACTGATCTTCATTTTCATGCACTTACAAGCTCACCAAGTCTTGACTCTTAACTCAAGAGTTTTTACATGACTTCTTATGAACAGAATAAAAATAAACAGAAAGAAAAGGGAAAGTTGAAAGCGATTCGCACAATTTATCTAACTTGTTTTAACGTTTAAAGCTAGGATTATATAAATCATTAAGTTTGATTATAGTTGTCGCTATTTATTTTAATCAATGGCAACTAATTTTTGGCAAATTAGGCCAAATTTAACCAAATTTCTGCAATTTCCAAGACCTGTAGATTTTGAATATGAAATTTGATTGAAATCGAACCACTGGTTTGTGCTCGAGCGTTCGTAATTTTTGACCTTTTTCATATCAGCGTCTTCGCTTACACTCAGACATTAATCTTCCGAGTATTATACTGAGGAGAAGATGAAAAAGGATCAGTATAGAGATCTTGGTTAAAAAATGCCTTGTTTAGTACAATTACGGTTACTGCTGTGTGTTTGTAAATGTCATGTATCCTAACCAATTGGTTAATAATTGGGTGGATTTAGATGATAAATGTAAGAAATGTAGGAGAATGGGTGAAATTGAAATAATTTTGTTGACGTGAAAGTTTTAACTTTGTCTAATGTTAATACACAAATAACCTAAAAATCATCCAACCATTGTTATGAGTCAAAAGTGGCCAACCATATCCGTGAAAGAATTAAAGGGAAGACGCAAAAGAGGTTTATCATCAATTATTAGGCTCTAATTGTGAATCGATGATCAGGAAATATGAAAAAAATTATTGATGTATATGTCATTGTTGGCAAATCACCAGGAATCAACAAGAAATCTTACAAACGCCCCTTTGATTGAAAGTCAATTAGCAAAAAGAGAGAATATCTTGAAATATTTCAAATGGATTTGAAAGCAAATCCAATTTGATTATTGATTCGATTTCTGCGATTATTCAGGATTTTCACTAAAGTATAAGTTTCAAATCTTTGTAAGTTAAAGCGTCACTTGGACAGTTAGTTAATTGCTGGTTAGAAAAAACACTTTTCCTTTCTTCCGGGATCACTTTTTACTTAACCCATGTTAGGTTTAAGTGAGCCTGAGAGTTGAACAAATTGAAACCGAATCGAGTTATAAAAGGTAAAATTGGTCCAACGATAACAATACTTTCCTAACCGTTAAACAATTATTACTATATTATTATAAAGCATTTTGGTCATTACAGCTTTGATTAACCTGTAAAAGCAGCAACCCATGATATAACTGACAGGAGCAGGGTTACTTTGGTCTTGACTTGGTTAAACGCTTAATTGTTGTCACTAATTATTGGTCATTCTTTTCTTCTCCTCACTTCTCTGCTGGTGAGGCCAATCGAAATTTGTTCAAATCATTTTATAGCCAGTCCAGATTAAGAACAAAAGTAACCAAAATAACTGGAAGAATGGAACCCAAAAAAATAATGGCCAAAATGAGTGAGAGCGTTTCCAACCGAATGCTGACCCATCCTTCCTCAATGTAATTGTCCAATTAAAATTATACCAAGATTTTTATATATAAACAGATAAGACAACAGGTGAGACGATTTTTCCACTTCGAGATTTCAACTCGAGTTGTTCATAAGCAACAGTTTAATTGCGGATAACATTTTAAACCAGTCTTTTTTCCTAAATCCATTGAACAATGCGTTTCTTGGTGAGTATCTTTGAGGCAAAATTTTTAAATCCACAGGTTCTGTGTAATTGGACGAACTAAAGTGCCACTCATTTTCATCCAAGTGTAGCTTAACTGATCAATAGTGATTGTGTCGAAAGATAAATCCTTCAAGTTATCTGTTTCTTTATCCATCAAATTTTCTTGCACTTCCATGGATTTAAAATGTTTGTGAATGTTTGCAAAATAATGATTTCTTGTTTCATTTTTTGGTTTCTTTTTGTTTAACTGCTTCCATTGGATCCAATACAATACAATTTGGAAACCATTTCATCAATTGGATATCATTTTACGTCAATAAGTTGAGGTTACTAGCAATTTTTGCTGTCATCTCGTCTATGGCAGCAACATCAGGTTGGGGTTGGTATCCTTGGCTTTATCCTGGACATTATCCATATTATTTTGGTAAATAACTTTCTAGCTGTTACATTCTTGAGTTATGGTCCCAATAATTAGTGTTGATTAACCATTTTTCTTGCTCTTTTGTGCGCCATGTTAGGTTATCCTCATTATTATGGTGGCAGCTATGGAACAGGTTACGGTATTTGGGGTGGATATGTTGGTTGATGGAATCGATAACAATCGAATGGATCGTGATTAATTTTTTGGAAAAATAAAAACAAACAGTAACAATGGTATATGATGGGAGTCAAGAACTTATTCACTGTTAACTAATCACAACTCATTATCTCATCATCTCTTTATGTTCGTTTCTTATGATGATTTGTTTTCACCATCTCTTGTGATTTTTGTTCGTCTGTTTTCCATCATATGCAATAAATTACTCATTTAATCGCTATTAATTCTTTGTTACTTTGCCTTTCGTTGCTTTACCATTATCTGTTCATTGTAATCAATATAAACACCATGAGTCAATAAGCTCAATTGTGCTTTTATCGCCAACTTTCCTTCATTTCATGATTTAGTCAATTGGATGAGCTTATATGTGAAAGACTGAAAAAGATAGATGTGAGGGAGGAGGAGAAAACAGAAGAAAGAGGTTAATCTAGTTAAAATAACAATCCAATGAAAACCAGATTAAATATGTTGACATATTTTTGACAAGAGAAGTGTTGTTAGTCTTTTGAAAATATCAACATTAACCAGCTTGTATTAAGTTGCAATAAGCCGATGATGATTCAGGTTGACTCGATTATTTCCGAAAATGAGTTCCGATTTGTAGAAATGAGTGATAACAATTGATTCCAGAGTTTTAAAGATGATTTAGTTGCATCATAAAAAGATAATCAGAATTTAGTTGACAGATGGTTAAGAAACTACAAAGTTGAAATTATTATGACAACCATAATTGACTGACAGGTTGACCCGAAGTTAAATGGCTAATTAAAACAGAAAGAAAACGAAGGAAGGAAATAGTCAAAAAGTATAAACCATACATTTACTCCCGAAAAAAATTCATCGAAGATAAATTAGAGTTTTGACGATGATTAAAAATTGTGAACACCGGAGTTTGAGTCTTTTCACTATTTTTTGTTTCATTAAAAAATCGATTTGATTGAGGCGTTTTATTAAACTACTTTCGCCTGAAATCATAAGCATTCGCTTTTGGTTTGTTGTTTGTTACTTATATCATATAATACGAATAATCATTCAATGAACACCAAAGTTCTTCACTTTCTGTTTTTCATTCAACTTTTTTTTCTGTTATACTTTTCTGATTTTAGCTTATTATTTTAACAAAACATCTCTTTGTTGATGATTAATTTCCAACTCATACTTTTCATTTTTTTGAAATGTGCTTTCTTACATAAATACGAATTCTCTCTCCCGCTCATACACTCACACACACAAACACAAAGACAAATATTTAATCTTTCGCTCGTTACCTTTCTCTCCCTCTAATACACATCTTGAATTAGGCAATACATTTATACACTCATGTTTGACAGCATGCTTTTTTCCTTTGGTCCGAAGGATCCGTTGGAGGAATGTTAATTGGCCTAATGTTCTCTGATGGAGAAGGATCACCGTCGCCATCATTGCGTATCTGTTTTTGGGATACTATATGATATATTTCGGTGAGAATCTGTTGAAAAGCGGCTTCCACATTAGTCGAGTCTAGGGCTGATGTTTCAATAAATGAAAGATTATTCCTCTCTGAAAATAAGAATAGAAAATAAATAATTAGTAAAGAACAGTAGTTCGTAGAAAGAGCAAGTAACAGATATAAAAAAGGAGAGGCAAATACGAAAAAAATTAACAGACAAAAGATACAGAAACGTTACAAAGGGAAAGGATAAGATTGGGAGTGGGAAAAGTAAAGAGGTGTTTTTTTGCTTCAATTATGGTAACTCAAACTAGAATAGGGTAATGAAACATTACACCCATCATTTCAACTCACCGGCAAAAGCACGAGCTTCATCAGTAGGCACTGCGCGTAAATGGCGTAAATCACTTTTATTACCAACTAACATTATAACGATATTGTTATCGGCGTGATCCCTCAACTCTTTAAGCCATCTTTCAACATTTTCATAAGTCAAATGTTTGGCAATATCATAAACCAAAAGAGCACCAACTGCACCTCTGTAATAAGCACTGGTGATGGCCCGGTATCTTTCTTGTCCAGCAGTGTCCCATATTTGGGCTTTAATGGTTTTATTGTCAACTTGGATACTTCGAGTTGCAAACTCAACGCCAATGGTTGATTTACTTTCTAAATTAAATTCATTACGAGTGAAACGGGAAAGAAGGTTACTTTTTCCAACTCCAGAGTCACCAATCAAGACAACTAATATCCGTTAGTAAAAATGAAGCGAAATAATCAAACCCATTGCCATCCAATGAGCGAAATCAGCCAAGACAAAAAAAGGTATAAAATATTAGTGTTTTAATAAATTACAATCATCATGAAAAATTTGCAAACAGCCAATAAACAGAAAGGAAATGGATTTAGAGACGTAGGAGAGGATTGAAATGACTATTAAATCCATAAAAGTCAAAACACATTTAAAAAATCAAGACAAATAGGCTTCGAGTGCGTGCAACTGAATGTTATTTCTCCACCTTCTGATGATCACAATGAGATAGCTACGAGATTGGCCTTAAACAAGGTTAATTCTAAATAGTTTTGACATGAATTAGATAGTTCAATTAATTTGGTCAAGTTATGAAAACAACTTAGTCATTGTAATCTTATAGTATGATAAAAAACAAAGACAGACGACACAAAAGCAGACAGGCCCTTCAACAGATAGACACATACATAACAATAAATTAGACAAGCAAATGAGAGATGAAGGAATACAAATTTAAATTAAAGACAATTACAAAGCTAACCAATGACCTTTCCTTGATAGATGGAAACTTCTCATTGAACAATGAGTTGTGAAAAGGGTGAAAAGCAACGTCAAAAGGGTTGAGGTGTAATTTTGCTGGCTTTAGTAATAAATAAAAGGGTCTAAATAAACTAATAACGGATGTTTTCGGGTGAATCAGGAAGAAGGTAGAAGAGGGAAAGAAATACAATCTGAGGAGGCTAAGTAATGCAAATTTAATCTCTCTATGTTGATATACTCTATCAAGAAAAAAACCCAAAGGATGATGATGATATTATTGATGATGGAAACCAGGAGAAAAAGAGAAGGAAAAGACAGGAAAGAAAGAGGATGATGAAAAAGAGAGGAAAGAAGGAATAAAGAGACAGAGAAAGAGAGTGAGAGAAAACAAGAAGAAACAGAGAAATCAAATGAAAAAAGGACAGTCATTTAAGATTACTTTACCTTTAAATAGATAATCATATTCATCTTCTTTAGTAGTCATTTTAGATAATCAAATTTGTTGCTGGTCAACGGTGAGTTAATTTGTAGGAGTAGATGTTAATTACAATTGAAACAGTTAAAAAAGATTTAATCTAGCACAACCCAGCTCTTATATTTTTGAGTTTTGCTTTACAATTGAGGTGTTTCACTCACTCTAACAGTCATCAACTACACAAATGGTAAAGTCTAGTTACGCCATCTCGTTGGTTCTCATTTAGATTTTAAAATTTTTCGATAATCTGTTGATTACATAATTTATTTAGATTGTATTATTTCAATATCTACCACTCATTTTTTACCTAGTTTTTTTTATCAGCATATCTTGTCACTCCTTCACTCTCTTAAAATTATTCAGATAGGTATTGAATTTAGGTACGCCGGATTTTCCACTTTGATAATTCATTTGTATCCGTAACTTCAATTTTATTGATTTTAATCGATGGTTCATTTAAGTCGCATTGGACTGAATGCTTCCCGTATTTTTTCAGTCTCTATTTAACTGTACAGTCTGATACCGTGAAAATTTACTTGTCTTGAACATGATGCGAGATGTGAATGTAATTATAATTTCAGTAGAGAAATTGAACTGAACCTCGTTCTCACTTGAATTTAGATACAAAAAGGATGGAATTATTATACTTTACATGTGTAACATTTGAAACTTTATCAAAGAGATGTACACATAACAATCGAGTCATCAGTTAATCAGGGTTTTCTATATAGTTTATTCTGCTGGAGTTGTAGGCGATTTTAAAACACACCATTGATAGTAAACATGAAGATCAGCTTGCGATCTGACTTATATGCATTTAACGGAATCTTCTTCATGTATTTCACACTTGAAAGCACGATTGAAAATCATAGATACAATTTTTCTAATGTTATTACTTCAAGGCATTCATAAAAATGGATGATAAATTGTCGGACTATCGATGGATTATAAGCAAACTTAGTTAGTCACAAAATTGATTCTCAAATCAAACAAGATTCTTAGTAATTAAGCTTACAAATCAATAGAGAATGCAATTCAATAGAATGTTCTTTGAGCAATCATGGAATTATTCACGTTAGATTAACGTATTTTTGCTAAGACTGTATCAGTAGTTTGTCCATAAAAAGCTAAGCCGAGTGTCTTCTTGAGTCAATAGCCAGTTTCGTTTAATTCAAATAACTCAAAAATCAGCAACCACCAACAACTTAAATTACTTCTATTCGAGATCCTTGCTATAAATATTTTCAGATTAAGAATAAAAGGACAAGTTTTACCACAAATCAGGAATATACTTCAAGTACACATTAGTCAACATTAAGATAAAATCAACATCATAAATAACTGATTAAGGGGATTCTGCTGAAAACAACAAAATTTATAAAGGAAAATTCTAACTGTTCGTAAGATAGTAAACAGAGGTGTGCTAATTAAATTCCAAAATTTATAATAAGAAGATAGTTGGACTAAGTGAAATAAAAGTTAATTATGAATAACTTCATTAAAATAATGTTTTTACTTGACTTGTTTGCGAATTTTTTAAAGTTATTTATGTTAGTTCATATGATTGAGTTTAAGAGCTAGGATTAATCGATTTTAGAGTCAGCATTTGCTTTTCCTTTTTGTCTTGAAGCTCAAGTATTTGACAACGTTAAGTTTTGAATAGTGTCTATGAACCATGTTGATTCTGCAATAACTCAGTCGCTTAACAGAAAAGCTAATACAAGAGCAAGTAAAACTGCCCCAATACCGACAATGAAGGCATTACGAAGAAAGTTGGACCTTTGTTCGATTCTCTTCGGTCTTGGTGAGAACGGAGAAGGCGATGTTGCAGGGAATGATCTCTTTATGGAAGTGAATGGACTTGGATCGAAAGGTTGTTTAGTTACTAGAGGTGAATTCCGAGAGATTCTTGGTGGAGTAGGAGGCGAGAGAGATGGCAATGATTCTTGGGTAATTTCTTTAGGTTTGATTTCTTCATAATCACTATCTGATGGCATCTCGGTATTACTCTGTAAAATAAAAGAGACAAATTTTAATAAAAAAATCAGTACCAATATAAGGTGGATAGTACATAATCAAAGTACAGGTTTGACCAGTTCATTACATCATTTTATGATCATTCCTTATACGAGTACATAAGTTATGACTACATCGATAGACTACATACCTCATTATTATCCTTATCAAACACAATCGGATGGCCAATTAAAGCTCTTTTGACAGCTAATTTGTACAAATCTCTAGTAGAATCTGTGATAGGACCTATGTCTCTTTTTAAAACCATTTGACAAGCTTTTCTCAAGTCTCCATCATCCATGGCATCTAGTGAATCTGGCGTAAAGTCAGCCTGAGAAAAGGAATATAGAAGTAAAATATAATGAGTTTCATACAAAAAGCAATTGAATAAGAAAATAACTTACCAGTTGTGAGTCCTCACCAAGAATTTGGTCACCAGCTTCCATAATTGATTTCGAATTAAATACACAAAGCTGGTAATTAACGTTTACAGTTGAACAGTAAAAAGAACACTTTCAAAGCGTAACTAGGTGAACTCGACGATATAAAAACCAACTTAACTCAATATGACAAATGAGACACTCATTAATCGAAAATGAGAAAGCTAAAAATCAACAAAGTATTCCAAAAAAAACAAGGAGAAAGAGAAAGGAGAAAGAGAGGGAAATATGGATGAACCAAGGGTTAACAAAGGGAAAAGTGTGTTTGACAAATGAGTAAATTAAATGAAACCAGTTAAATTATTAGCAACTACGACCAATTATTTATCTATTGGTGTAAAATAATTTAAACAAGTTGACTGATGGAAAGAATTAAAACAATTTATTGAAACATTTATCCAATTTGTTTACAACAGACCCGTTTCAAGTATAGTAAGACACAACGAGGGATAGTTGCAAAATCTCCATCTCTAACATTCACCAGCTTAATCGTTTTCAAACAGCTTTAAGTGTATAATGTTTCTCTTGTTGAGTCAACTATTTTCCTTTTATCTTTGTTAATGCTCGTTGTTTCTCTGCTTGCAAATAGTCAATTTAAATTTAATTAATTACTTATTATTTTAGAATTTACTATTAGCGATAACTATTGTATTTAAAATTATTATAAGTGAAGTCTGCGACTGAGAAAGTGAAGAAAAATAAGTCATCTGACTTATTTGGAACCATCACATGACCTCTGAATATCTCACATGACCTCGTAATTGAACCCGGGAAATGGAGCAAGTCTTGTAAGTTGTTTAATCAATTTTTCCTTTTCTGTTCAATTATTAATCTCACCAACCTTTGGTGTAAAAATAATTCAGCTAATTAATTTTGCTCAAGTGCTTCAATGAATGCTATTTCAGTGGTTTATAGCATTTAGCTATAAGACTTGAGGGACAGTTCCAACATTTCCATCTATAAACATCAACTGGATGAATCATATTCAACTTATAAATATGTGCCTTAAAGATGGTTGTACTGAAACAAAATTAGATGAATACCATTTCAGGGTGATTTCATTTCATGAATTAGACGATCTGGTTACTCTAGAACGTGTTGGAAAATTGATATTTGACCCTGATTGACTAGTATTTATCAGGTTGAAACTGATTAACTCATTTTTTCTTTGCTTTTCCTTTCTCTTGATGCTTTTGTCTCTCTTAGTTTACTATGTTGATATTTTTTCTTCATTAACAAGTAAAGATGATTCTGTCGTCTTAATTTGAGAGTGTTAATAAACCTACGAGTTTGCCTGATCACATCTTGAAAGTGTTTTGCTTATAATTTGCTGCAAATAGTTGTTGAAAACTTAAAATCAGTTATGGAGACTGGTGACCAAGTTCCTGAGGATCCGCAATTTATGGTAAGTGTTTTTATATCTTTTATACCTTTATGTTGGAACTCATTATATTTTACTTCTATATTCTTCTTCTCAGGCTGACTTGACGCCAGATTCACTAGATGCCATGGATGATGGAGACTTGAGAAAAGCTTGTCAAATGGTTTTAAAAAGAGACATAGGTCCTATCACAGATTCTACTAGAGATTTGTACAAATTAGCTGTCAAAAGAGCTTTAATTGGCCATCCGATTGTATTTGATTCTAATAATGAGGTGCGTATATTCTGTAGACATAGTTCCAGATGGTAATTATAGCATGATTACAAGTTGATCATAAAATGATTCTAATAACTGGTCAAACCTGTAGTGGTTCCGTTTTCTCTATTTTACGCATTTCTTATTCCTTATTCCATTTTACTTATTGTATTTCAGAATAACCCAGAAATCACATCGGAAAATGACCATGATCTGCTGCTTATTTCACCAGTGACTTACAGGGTTGTTCAAGTAGTTGATAATACTGCAGAAAATACTGCTGGCCATCATATGGTTTCTCCGATAAGCAGCAACTCAGGTGTCGCACAGACTATTATTGCTCAAAATCAATTGGTTTCTAATACATCCACTGGCTCTGCTAGTGATGGCCCTTTTTATGTTATGATGACCCCAAGTCAGGAAATTGTTACGCATACTAGTTTAAGGAAAAGGACATCATCCACAAGTGAAGGAAGCCGCAATCCTCGAGATGAGAAGAGACGAGCGACCCACAATGAAGTTGAAAGAAGGCGCCGTGACAAAATTAATAATTGGATAACAAAATTAGCAGGTATAGTGCCAGATTGTGCGCAAGATCGAACTAAGCAAGGACAGGTAAGTGGCTTTTGTTTTCAGCCAATTTCTTGGTCACATCAAATTTTAATTTTCGATCATTTCACTAATTTAGATTCGCTGCTCTTTACAGTCTAAAGGAGGTATTCTTGCCAAAGCATGCGAATATATTAACCAATTGGTTAAAGAAAATTCAAAGCTGTCAGAAATTATTAAGGAAAATGAAATTTTAAGGTAGGTATAGAATGTCAAGACAATCTCGTTCTTGTCCACGATCTTGTCTGTTTCATGATGAAACACTTTTCCTCATGCGTGTTACAACTACTGATCTCACTTATTTTTTCACATTATAGCAATGAACTTGATAGTTTACGCCTTCAACTATTGGACGTTAAAAAAGAAAATCGCCAATTAAAAACAACACTCCAGAGGCATGGTTTACAAGCAGAAGAGTCTTGAATTGGCAATGTTTACAAACCGATTTGACCAGATTCTAATATTTTTCATCGCAATATTATCAAAGTGTAAATGCAAATTTCTCACGAACTTATTTTGGTAACACCAACTTTTGAGAGTTACATCCAACAAAGAATCAAATGTTTTCGCTCTATCTCTATATTTCCACTACTCGTACAAAGACAGTGTGTCGGATGTTAAAACTAAACCAAATCAAACAAACTAATGACTACATTAAACAAAATAAATCCTGAGTTATTATCGAATATGGTTAGTGAAACCAAAAGTAATTAATAATTTTTTTCGAAAAACACAGTAACCTATCAGCAATTGAGACTACCTTGAAACATTTATTTGATACTTGTATTCGCAATTTTTTAAACTAATGTTAGTTAACTGTTCTACTATTATATTATAGCCTTTGTAACAAATTTACGCCTCCATCGACATACTGGTTAATTTGGTCGATTTTGTCTGTCAAAGAATAAATCGCCCTTTTTATGGACCAACCAAGGTTTTAGCCTCATTTATCGATAGGTTATTGTACAAAACTTGAGCAGTTAGATGAAATCTAAATATGTAACATTATATCATTATCGCAAGCAAGTGATGCAAGAACGAATTAAAAAATTATTTCAAATCAAATCATGTATTTAATGTGTACATCTTAGTTATTATTAACCCCCAGAATGTAAACGATTATATCACCGAATATGATGAAATGTTCATTAAAACATTTAAGCCCTAAAAACAATGAAGAATTAAAAAGTAGTGGAAAAATTTGTGAACAAGGTAGACAAAACCTAAGGTAACTTAATCTTCCAAACTGCGTGTTACAGTTACATGAAAAGATGCCAATGTACTCGCTACAATTAAAGAACAGAATTATTTTACGATCTTTTTAAATCAATGTAAAATTTTTTATCATTGAATAAGTGAAATTAGAATTAGTAAAAAATTTACTTCTAGCAAATTATTTTGCCTACTTCCGAGACGGAAGGAAATGTATTCACCATTCGCACAAAATCATCTGATTTTTGCTTCCACGCGACAAAATTATTCATCAAGACTAACAAGTATCTATGTGTCTGAAAATTTATTGAAAATTTACCATCCGACTAGCCTGCAAACATGTTTTGTCCTTATTATAATATAAAAGATAATGGTTATGAAAAAAATCAGAAACAAAGTTCAATATGAAACTGTAAATCAAGTGGTGTAATTCATTGCATACCCTGTATTTAGCTGAAAATAACAAGCGTAAATACTGAAATGTGTTGAATTGAAATATGAAATGAACTCCCAAAGGCAGGTATTTAGAGTGGGAAGAACTGTTATAATGGTTAAAAAATATCTATTTGGTTCGAAAATGGCAATAAATAAGTGAATATAAAGAATAAGTTTTGAACTGAAGATACAAAAATAGAAGAAGAAATGTTAAACAAGCTTTTGTTATTTCTCTTGCCTTCTCCTTAACTGATTGAGATAAGAAAGAAGACAAAAAGTGAGACAAGAAAAATTTTCTTCTTCACTTACAAGGGAAGTTTCATTGACCAAGTCCACTTTGATGTCCATTAAATAAGCGTTTTTCATGACATCTTTAATGTTTTTTTTCTGTTTACCATGTTCAATCTTTCCATTACTTTCAGCTAACCAGTTAATGTGGAAATAATTTTAATTTGTTTTCCTTGTTTTTTAATTGAAAAAAAAGAAACTTGTATTTCTCTTGTTTGATTGTAACTTGATTTCAACTTTAACTGTCATCATTTGCGGTTTGGATTACACTATTTTTTCAACTCTCCATTACTTTTTATCTACTTTGAACTGTTCATTCAACGAAGCAATCAATTGCTCATCAGCTTTCCCTCTCAGTTTGTTTTCAATTCATCATATAAAATGGCAGACAATTTGCCTCACATTTTATCAGTTTTAATTTTAATCAGTGTTTTCTATTTACCATCTTATGGCCAGTATAATCCAGGAGCGGTTTCGATCAACAATGATTGTAACAGTTGTCAATACAGTTTACAATATTTGAGTTTTCGAGAGAGAAGATATTGCTGTCGATATGGATTCCTTCAGTGTTGTCAACTTTCAGTAAGTTTATCAATAATTGTCCATTATTGAACATATTCCTAACGGTTTTGCATTTTCGTTATTACCAGATAATCTGAAAGGGCATTTGTTATTGACTCTAAAATATCAAAGTTGAAATTAAACACTTTAAACTTTAGATTAAACACAGTAGATATGAAAAAGTTGATATCAAATCAAATATTGAAATTAATTTTTGTTTTTCATTGTTAATTAATCAATTCTTTCCATCCATTTTTAGCAACTAAATCGACCAGATTACCCAGAAGAAAGACCAGAATATCCAATAGTAGATATACCTTCAAGTGGGCCTGGACCTGATCCTTATCGTAACCAATATCCCAAGGAACCTGGCTTCACCCAGCCAGATAATATCTACAGAAAGCCTGAAACTGGAGGTTACATGCCTAGTGGTCAAAGTGGTCAAGGCTTGTTGAGACCAGATCCAGAAGAGGAGATAAGACCTGATCCGGAGGAAGAGATAAAGCCGGGCTCTATGGAAGGCTCAAGACCAAACAATTATGGATCACAACCAGAATCAACTGGCTATCAACAACCTGGTCGGTATCCAGGACCCTCAATTAATCCTTCATATGGACCATCATCCAGCCAATTCCCTCCACCTTCTAGACATAATCCTAGTCTAATCCATCCTGACAACCAAGAAGTTCATCGACCATACCAGCAACCTTCTTACAACCATTACCGACCCAATTATCATCAGCCATCACCCATCAATCAAAGGCCAGCTAATTCAAATAGATTTGGATCTTGGTCATCCAACCCATTGATCCAAGGAATTGTGGCTCCTATTCTGTCCAGTCTATTTCAACAAAATCCATCAAATCAAAACAATCCTGATCCAAGTTCACTTGCTTACGATGACAATAATAATGAGAAAAAAGTGAGTGAAACGCTCAAGCATGGAAATGAAAAAACGATATCCACAGAGCCTACATCATCAGCTTATCAAGGTGAAGGACAAGGAGGACACCGAAATAGTGATGCAGATCGTATTAATAAAGATAATTATGGCAATAAGAGAAATTTTATTCATTTTCAAGGTGAACGGCTAAATATTAGTGAAATTAGTGAATTAAATCCCAATAATAGTGAAAACAATGGTGTTACATTTAGACATGATGATCGATTAAAAACTCAACCTACTCGCAGCCTTGAACAATCAAATCAAAATGAAACTACACAAGCAACAAAATTACAAATTTCACCAACTGTTACACCAACGCTATCGTAATTTTCCTTAAAATCTCCGCAATTTATTTTCCTTTGCATTTTCTTAGCTCGTCCCTGTCTTCATCTAAACTCTATCAACACATTTTCATTATTTAAACCATTATAAAACCATCAACTTTTAACACATTTTTTGGTTAAGAATCTCAGCTCAACAATTTGTGATGAAACGACTCACATTCAATTTGATTTCACTTTTAATGAATTCTGTTTCACATTCAATCTGACTGGAATACAAAAACTTTTTTACCTTTTTATTTATTAATTTTATTTGTTCAACATAAGGATCAAAGTAATAACTATAATCTTTGGGTGTGCAAATTACATACTTAATCAAAAATAAATATTTTGGACTAAAACCTTAAAAGTTTTGGCTTGGCCAACCAAAAGTGCTCATTAAAAAAGGTTAAATTACCGTGTTGAACAAATTTCAATGAAGGCCTTTGAAATTTCCCTAATTTCTCTTGAATTAATCACGGTTAATCAAATTGAAACTAAAGTTAGAATAGTTATTTGACCTTTGTTTTCAAACCTTGAGGTTGCTCATGGAAATTGATTAAAACATGAAGCTAAACCTCAATGGTGAATTATAATTTCAAACAAATTAGCCAGATTATCCAAATTAGTATAATAATATTTGTTGTGATATTTTCAAACAATCGTTACTTTGTATTGCTCATCATACGATGAAACCATGTTCTATTTCAATGGTATCAAAATTAATCAAATGAAATGATAATGATATTCATTGTTCATTGTAACTTGATCTAGATATAATCTCAAGTTTTATAATCACTCTTCATTGCCATTTGAACAATAATATTGGTGATGTTGAATCTTTGGTGTAAGGTTGACATTGTAATGATATAAATTGATCTTATCTAAAATGACTGACAATTTAGATTGGGGTAAAATAGTTAAAAAATGAAATTTATTAAATTAAATACAGTGAGTTGTGATTCACTTGTGATGCATCGAGAGATGAGTTAGGCTTAAATATTAACATAATTGATAATAACATTAGATTTTAACTTGATGCTAGTCAATTTGGTTTTTGCGGTAAAGTAAAAAGCTTTTTGTACATTTCTTACCGACAAGCTTTGCATATTCGTACACCTCATTCGAATCTTCAGTGCCACACAAATGTTTATAAAAAGAGTAGGTTAAAATCTTTCGTGAATATAGAATTAGAATGTCATCATCCTGGATATTAGTTGCATCCTCATCTATTTTATTTGGATCATCTTCAAATCGAGGATGTGTATGATGTTTCAATTTTTCTAAACATTTCTCAATGGGATGCCATGTTAATGCTTGATCACAGAGGAGAAATGATGGATGAAATTTGCCCTGTAAAATTGATGAAAGAAAAATATAAATATGAGTTAGCAAAGGAGTCTGGTCTTAGAAAGAAGATGAAAATTCCGATAAAATTACCTTATAATTCATTTTAGGGCAATTATAAATATAGAGACCGAGGTAATAATAAGAGATGGAAGGATTTATTTTGTGAAGATTGCGAACCAAAAGAATTTCTCTGTTTAAAAGAAAAAAATGATTAGCTTTATTAAACCATTCGGAGTTTTTCATAAATTACCTTAAAGCTGAATATGTCCCGAGACTTAAAAAACTATATTCTGGATCATAAAACAGATATACAGACGATACAGAATAAGGTAATATGTCGAGAACAGCTACAGCAATCAATTTATCATCTAACCAATATTGCATGTGATACGATCCATAGGAAGTAGGAATTGACTTGGAATCTTTAGATTCGTTGCAGAAAGGTTTAGGCTGAAAAAGAATGCAAAAAAAAACAGAAATTAGAAAAAAAAATCAATCGAATATGGAATTGGTAATACCTCAAATGGATTATCTATCAGGAATCTTTTAAATTGTTTGACAGTACATTCTGATGGGTCATCTTTATGAATACTTGTTTGATATTTTTCATACAGTTGATGGGAGACTTTTAAATATTTAACATGATCTTCGGTGCATGTTGATACGAATTGAATCTAAGATGAAAATAAAATAAATTAAGTCAATTGGAAAATTTTCAAAGGAAACTTACTCTTAGGTCATGAGCAGGTTTATCAATATTTTCTGGTCTTTTAAAATAATCTTCAAATAATTTCTCTGACTTTTGATGTCTTTGTTGAAACTTTTCTTTGATGACTTTCAAAGCCTCTTCCTCTGAACAATTGAGTTTTAGAGAAATTCTGGCGATCCGTCGTTGCAGTCTTAAGTATTTAGCTTTTTTTGTCTTATCTTTAGATTCTTTAATTTTGCTAGGTTCCAATGTTGACGGTTTGGATTCATTATCAGTGGTTGCTTCGGTTGAAGGAGGTTTCGTAGGTTTACTTTGAACAGGATCCACCAAATCATTCGAATTGGAAGATTCTGCTAATAATCAAAAGACTTCAATTTAACAACTTATTAAATAAACAGAAAACCCGTATGATTCGTTTAAGAACAGTTTGTGAAATTGTTTATAAAAATTATTAAATCTATCGAACCTGGTTCGAGTTTTGCAAGCTTCAAACGCTTTTGACTATCTCCGTACACGATAAATTCTGATTGTGATTCTTTTCCAAAATTTTTACCTTTGTCGTATGATTTGGGTTTGATTCCATGATAGATAAAATCGTTGAAACGTTTGATAACTTTTCTTTGTGATCGAGATGGTTTAAAATTTAAAGCTTCACACCTGAAAAATGAAACATGAGAGAAGATAAGAATAAGGCACATGATATTATGCATTCAAACAGACAAACCTTATTGCAAAAGTCGGACAGCAGATTTTATCCAAAACAGACTTGTAACAAAATTTTCCGCTTCTTCTCAATGCTCTATCAATCATTATTTGGTACTGCTCAGGGGTCATTTCATGAGCCCATAAACCTGAAAGAGTAAGTCAAAAGGGTGAGATCGATTGAAAATTGAAAAGGAGGATAAAGATTAGATAGCATATCAAATAGTCAGATAATAGGTAAACAATACATTTAGAGATCAAATACGAATATTTTACACGTACCATAGCTTGAATTATCAGGTTTACTTGACTTGCAGTAACCGCAAGGATAATTTGATTTGTTAGGTCCAAAGTATTCCACGATTCCCTTCATAGTTTCAATTAAAATACGCTTAAGAGTAAACAACAGGTGAAGTCAGAGTTAGTATTTGTAGACCAAAAATGTGAATTCAAAGAAAACCAGAAAATATCATTAGATTGGACAGATTCGGTTGGATGGATTAAAACACAAATTATGTAGTGAAAGCGTGGATGATTTAAAATTTAAAATCAACATTCAAATACAATTAAAGGTTAACATCATTTGCTTGAAACAAATCCGCAGCAAAACAAAAACATGGTTAGTAAGGCCATCTAGTGCATGATTTATCAAACATTTTGCTCAAAACCCAAAACTTGGATTAATCAAAATCACATCTTAAGTTGATCGAGCGTCAAAATAATCACAAAATAAATCAATAAATCTGATTTTTTTACGAAACGAATCTTTCAGAAATGGAAATTTTCATTATAACATTGAAGTTTTACCTTTTGAATAATATTATAATAATCTAACAAATCGATCGGAAATTCAATTTATATCTACTGATAGTTTGATCATTTAACCATCACGTAATGTAAGTTGGATTGGGCGTTTTAAATAAAATCGGACTAAAAAATTATCAACGGAACATTGAAGGCCTTTAGATTCTGTTGTGATCATTGACCATAAAGAATCAATATGATGCCAAAGAAATAATGTAATATTTGAACCCATTCCATGCAGATAATAAATTATGTCATTAGCATTGAAACAATTGGCAATTCTGATCATTGGATTAAAGGTAAATGTACAAATGAACAGGCAGATAAGCTTCTGGTTAATCACAGATCGGTTATCTTTTCAATTACAATTGAATTTATTACGCACTTAAAACAAAAATGACTCGTTATTTTTAAATCTAGATTAACTGGAACAAGCACTATAAATCATGACAATTTACTGAATATTAATTCATTCAAATCTTTGATATCCAGGAGAATTGTGATCCAGATCCCGTGAAAAAAAAAACAAAATGAAGTTCTCAATTGCCTTCCTTACTCTTCTCTGTGTCTCAGCCATCAGCTCTGCCCCTGTTCAAGATGGTAAGAGTTAACTTCTTTGTCTTCTGTATTCAACCTTAATTACTGTTTTTACCTCGTTTAATCAATTTTTTAATTTTCATTATTTTTATTGTGTTCAGAGCCAACTCCATTCCACAAATTGATCATCAGTGTTATCGAAGGTTTCGTACAACAAGCGGAAAAACAAATTCCCGGTAAGCCTTTCAATCCCTTCTTTACTGTTTATCTTACAGTGTCGACTCCAAATTTGACAAATTTTGCCATTCATCTGGAGGGCAAAAATGAATAAATTGCAATTGTATCATTTTAAGTACATCTTTAAGTTATCATCAATTCTTGGATTCTGTTTTTTAACTGATTTTAATTTAATATTTCACAGGATGGGTTAACACCAAGCCTCTTGAAGACAATGTTGTCAATGTCGTCAACTCAAAATTGGAAGCTGGTGCTCTTCCTGGTAATTATTGATGTCGCTGTAATAATTTAGAGATTGAAATATTTCTAATTGTGTTAAATTATTTCTTCTAGTTGGCTGGAAACCAGACTTGAGTCTCCAAGATAACGTTAGCAATGGTGTCAAAGATTGGTTGAATTCACTCATGATTCCTGGTAAGTATTAGCAATTAGTTGATTCCATTGAATTAGACTTATTGAATTATTAGCTAATCAACTATTTTTTTCAATTTTCATATCAGACTTCAACATGAACAAATCTCTTTCTGAAAATGTCAAGTCTCTTGTTAACGACGCTTTCGCCAAATTAAACGTTCCATGTAAGTACTGTGATTATTTGAGTTATAATTGCCAAACGGAATGAGTCTAGTTTTTAATCACGTCTTTCACTTTATTTCGTTATAGCCTGGTTCCCCAAGGATCAAATGGTTACTGCTTTTGACAATTTCATCATTGATTCACTCAAGAACCTCAAAATTCCAAGTAAGTCTTGCTATAATCCATAATCACCTTCCAAACCAACTAATCAACTATAATTTGTATTCATTTACAGACATTGATGTAGACAAAAGCGTTTCAGTTAACATTGACGCTTACGTTGCTGCTTCTCTCGCAAATTTAGGAACAATTGACCCTAAAGCTCCTTTGGAAACCACCATTGACAAATCTCTCGTCAGTGCTCTTGGATTGATCAAATTCCCTGGTAATTATTTATTGGCCCTGATGACTTATATCCCATTAAAAGAACAATCGACTAATCACTGATTATTTGCATTTTTTAACAGGTTACTCAGAAAAAGCAACCCTCGAAGACAACGTTGCTACTTTCCTCGCCGCAGTTCTCAAAAACTTACCCTTCTAGATGTGCTACCTAATTTAAATGATGAACCTAAATCACAAACCAAATCTTTATTTTTTCTAAATAAAAATTATTTGCTGAATTAACTAAATGCTTCCACTCATTCCACTATTCAATTTTGAGCCGACATAATTCAATCATATAATTGTATCTATCTTATATTTATCATTTCTCTATGCATTATGCTAGATATTTTTGTTAAAAACAAAATTTAAAAATATTTTACGAAAATTCGCACCATGAACATTAGCCAATTATTTCAATCAATTAGCGAGTCCAAGAGGGCGATTGAGACAGTTAATGTTTTTTTTCATCTACTTTTGTTTTCAACAAAGGCATAATGCATAGAGAAATGCTTGGGTTTGCTATGAAACTACCAATAGCTTTCGTTAATCAAAAAAAAACGGACACTTACTATTTTTCACTTTTTTTATTCTCCTAATGGGAAATCCAAAATTATATATTTCATTAGGAAACTCGACAAACAGTTCATGCCAACCGCTTGTTAGTAGAATTTTTTTACCCATGTAAAGTTTGACAAACATATTATAAATAAAAATTTCGTGAAAATATCGGCTAAAGTCCAGCCGCGTGAAGATTTCGGGTCGTTGACAGCTAATAAATAGTTGCCTTTTGAATCTTTCACGCTTAAATAGTATTTTAGTTTCAATATCTTCGAGTATAATGTGTATAATGTGTGTATATTGTGCTTATTGTAACTAAAAAGACACAATAAACAGAATTGTAACATTTATGCATCAAACTTGTAAACAAAGTGGACGAAAACGGGTAGAAATTAGTTTCTTGAGAATTTAATTGCTGTTGATTTGTAGGGAAATAAAAAATGTGTCCATTAGTACTATTAAAAAGTTTCTCCGATCACCGGTTATCGAGAAAATCGAGGTAAAAGTTGAAACTTCGATCTCCTTTTGTACAGTTGTCTGACCAGATTATTTCACCAAAATCATTTGCCTGATGTAAATTTTGATGCGCAACCAGAAAATGCTCTTATTGCAAGGAATGAAATCCCGCATTTTCTGTAAAACAGATAAGTTCGATTTGCAATCAAATCGATCGATTTCGATGACCGGAAAAGTTAAAGACCTAAAACTTATTGTCTGAGCATACAAAGTGCCTGCACACATCATGGGTTGAATATTTTTGTCAATTTATGAGCAGTTCTCTAGATATTGGCCATTAACCTAAAAACTTCGAGCCTTAATATTTCGAGAACGGCATCAGCTAAAATAACTATTTTTCGTCCAAACTTCAGATTTTACTATGTTGTTATATTGTGATATAAGTAATTTCCAATGAAATCTTAAACAAGCTATTCAATAATGATTTGTGTTTAAGTACCCATTTTACTTTATAAACCAAGTCTAAAATCTGGTAACATAAGTACTACATGCTATAACTTTTTTCAAAGACTCTTGAATAATTCAATTTTTCAATAAATTATAGTCAATAGTAAAATCTGAAGTTTGGACGAAAAATAGTTATTTTAGCTGATGCCGTTCTCGAAATATTAAGGCTCGAAGTTTTTAGGTTAATGGCCAATATCTAGAGAACTGCTCATAAATTGACAAAAATATTCAACCCATGATGTGTGCAGGCACTTTGTATGCTCAGACAATAAGTTTTAGGTCTTTAACTTTTCCGGTCATCGAAATCGATCGATTTGATTGCAAATCGAACTTATCTGTTTTACAGAAAATGCGGGATTTCATTCCTTGCAATAAGAGCATTTTCTGGTTGCGCATCAAAATTTACATCAGGCAAATGATTTTGGTGAAATAATCTGGTCAGACAACTGTACAAAAGGAGATCGAAGTTTCAACTTTTACCTCGATTTTCTCGATAACCGGTGATCGGAGAAACTTTTTAATAGTACTAATGGACACATTTTTTATTTCCCTACAAATCAACAGCAATTAAATTCTCAAGAAACTAATTTCTACCCGTTTTCGTCCACTTTGTTTACAAGTTTGATGCATAAATGTTACAATTCTGTTTATTGTGTCTTTTTAGTTACAATAAGCACAATATACACACATTATACACATTATACTCGAAGATATTGAAACTAAAATACTATTTAAGCGTGAAAGATTCAAAAGGCAACTATTTATTAGCTGTCAACGACCCGAAATCTTCACGCGGCTGGACTTTAGCCGATATTTTCACGAAATTTTTATTTATAATATGTTTGTCAAACTTTACATGGGTAAAAAAATCATACTAACAGTTAGTAGATATTATTATAATGTATGATAGATATAATTATATGGTTGAATTATGTCGGCTCAAAATTGAATAGTGGAATGAGTGGAAGCATTTAGTTAATTTAGCAAATAATTTTTATTTAGAAAAAATAAAGATTTGGTTTGTGATTTAGGTAAATGTTACGATTCTGTTTATTGTGTCTTTTTAGTAACAACTGGCTCTAAATTAATCAACCAGGCGGAAGGATAGCATGATTTATAATGCATGATTTCATACTCTGGTTCAATAGACTAAAAATTACCATTTTATTTTGTAAATATCGCTCTAGAAGTCTGGTTAAAAAAGGTAAAACAGTCCAACTTTCGATTTAAATGATAACTAAACTTAATGCTACGTTCACAGCTTCCATTACCATCATATTTCAACGTATATCGATTCCATTACCACTTTATCTTTAAATAAAATAACATTTTGGAATATAACTTGATAATTTTATATTCTGTTAGCGTGAATAACCTTTGTCTTTTCAAAACTATTATCATATTAGTATATGTTAGATCATCACATTGAAGATATTCATTTATGGATTGACCATGAACTAAGGAGTGCTATCAACTATCACCATCGATGATCTAGATCATATTGTTTTGCTAACCCATTGTTTTTGCTCAAATGGTTAAGCATTTAAGATCCATGTTCATTTCAATATCAAAGGTTAATCATGATTTGATGATAGCACGTACTTTTGCTGTGAATTGCTGCCAATGCAATCGATCAGCTTAGGTGCCTTTGATCCTAGTTTCAACTATTAATACATGAAGAGATGCTGATCAGACCATGTTGAGATTATTCAATAGCAACCAATTCATTATCACAGTTTCATTGGTTAACATTGCATATTAATGAATAACCGAAAGTAATACATTATCTACATAATAATTGCGATCTACATTGCTTTTTACGGTTCGAAAAATTAATCCATTGTAATCATCTAGTATATAACCAAGCAAAACTTTAATATCTTCATTCAGTTTGTATCTTCGTTCAAGACTGTTTGATCAAAACAATTAACAAAACTCAAAATGAAATTGTCATTCGCTTTAATTGCTATCTTCTGTGTCTCAGCCATCAGTGCTGCTCCAACCAAGGGTAAGCTTTAACCAATTCAACTTCAACACTCGTCATTATAAGTTTACATTGTTTCAACAGAACCAAGTCCATTTGTTCAAGCCATTGTCAACCTTGTTGAAGGTTTTGTCCAGCAATTGGAAAAGCCTATTCCTGGTAAGTTTACTTTTAATTAAGGGATAGTGTTTGATTAACTTGATTGCTTTTCATAATAGGCTGGGATAAAAAGGAACCACTCGTTAAAAATGTTTTGGCTGTTATTGACAAACCATTAGAGGCTAAAGTCATTCCTGGTAAGGTCATCTGCTATTTGTTTTACTTTGAAATTTCATTAAAATGTCTTAATTGTTAATCAAGGATGGAAACCTGATGCCAGTGTCCGAGATAATTTGATCAGTGCAGCTGAAGCCTATGTTAAATCGCTCAAAATCCAAGGTAAATATTACAATTGTGCATCTTATGAACCCATTTTATTAGCAATATTAACATATTAATAACAATCACTTTTACGTCTAATCTCATTAGGTTTGGATGAAAACAAAACTGTTGCTGAAAATGTCAAGATCGGTGTAACTGACTTTGTCAACAAATTACCCATTCCATGTAAATATTTACTGACAATCATTTCAATTTGATTTTAACTTATTGATTTCCAATTATTCATAGCATTCTTCCCAAAAGACCAAATTAACCAAGCTTTCATCAACAATGTTCTTGAACAGCTCAAAAAGATCCAATTTAAGGGTAAATATTTTATATGATTGATTTCGCAGCAATAACTGTTACAAGTTACAGCAAGTACTAATTCATTGTCCATTCCATTTTTCAATTTCCAGGATTCGATGTAAACAAGTCAATCGATGAAGATATAACTGTCGTGGTTGACGATGTTCTTGAAGGAGTTAAAGGTTTGTTCTGACATAACATATAAGTTTACTATTAAAATTGTAATTGTTTCATTAAATTTTATCATTTTTATCCATTCAGGTTACGACCCAAAGGCTTCATTGGAAGATTATGTAAATGCTGCCGTGAAGAACCTTTTAAACCAAATTAAGTTCCCTGGTTACAGTCCCAACAAGACTCTCGATGAAAATGTCAAAGAATTCTTTGAAAACGTTGTACTCAAAGATTTTCCCCTTTAATTTATGCAACCCGATATAATTAACTTGATTATTTCAATAAATATTTTTCATTAAATACTTGCATCATATTCAATTTAACGTACAAGAGTAAGCGAAAACTATGAACCAATGTATATATGTATGTATGTATGTATGATAGTATATCAGGGTTAGATTGCAATTTTTCCGTCTTTAGATTGCTAATATAGAATAATTCTCGCATTATTATGCATCCAAACATGCACAAAACCGACATTTTAACAATGATTTCTGGATCCAAAAACCATACTCTGGATTACATAACATCATTGAGCCAATCTTCAAATATTACTATTATTGGATTGTATTAGTCTCTTATATATATAGACAAAGGAGGGTCGAGAACCAAAAACATTTCTTCCTTGATTAGTTTCGAAAGGAATATGATTGGTTCTTCCTCCGGATTATCTACCTCTTCTTTTCCACAAATCTTTTCAATAAAATTCCACTTTTCTTTGGTTGTCTGCTGATTTTGTCCAATAACTCGCTCAAGAGTAAACTAATATCTTCGGTAACCCGTCTTTTCTTTTGCTGATTAATAAATTCTGTAAGAAACTGGACGCCACTATCAAGGTCCACACAAGACTTGAGACCATCAAATGCTTCCTGCAAAAAAAGAGATGGGTTACTCCAGCACTACATTATTAATAGCTTAAACTTATCATTAAAACATTATCCATGGTATAAAATAGAAAAAAAATAGATGTTACACCAGCACAATAGCACCAGAAAACGAATGTAAATGACAATGGATTAAACTAAAATGAACAATTGTAGAACCAATGGACAGTCCTCAAGAGTCTTCGGACTCTTAAGAAGAGGAGAATGTAATGATACCTATTTGTTTTGGCTAAAACCAACGCTATCTCCCATATGCAAACAGGTTTTGGAGAGTGCTTTTGTAAATTTAGATTTTTTAATTTCTATTTTGGTAGAAAAGGCTGCCATTTCTTTTTTGCCTCAAAGGAAAATAGCCAAATTTTCCCATGATCGCTAATTGGTCGAACCATATATCAATCGAAAGCTTATGACGAGTAAAATATGTCTGCCTAAAAATCAAGTCAGGCCTAGTATATATTGTTCTAGACTGTCAAAACTATAATGAAAGTCCAAAAATTATTTTCCAAATGTGCGTTTTTTGTATTACTTATATGCTTTTTGATCCAATATGCATTGAATATAGAGACATGGATGGTGAATCTAAAGCCGCACACTTGGAAGATTATATTTGGACTTTCAAGATAGTTTTGTTTGCGCTGAACAATATATCAATAATATAACAACATACTTATCATTTTTTTCGATTTTAAAAATTTTTACTAAGTTTGAGAACTTTTTCCCTCGAAAATTCAATTTTTCGTTTAAAGTTGTGAACATAAATCCACATATTCTTGATAATTTATGAAATAATTATGCCAGCTAAAGTGCCTCTTGAGATGGGTATTTTTTTATTCTTGAGATATTATGAATATTATGAACAAAAGTTGTGCAGAGGTGATAAGAAGGCTCGGACGACAGTCACCCGCTGTTAACCAGTAGTAATAGTAATGCACGTATATCTTTCGAAAGGTAACTCTGACCAAAACATAATTTAATCATTGAACTTAGCATAAAAATACATAAACAAAGTAGTTTTAAAGTAATCTGAGTTTGGGCAATTTTCTCTATTCATTTTGACATCCTCCTTAGTGACCAATAAAAATCTTTAGATAATTTGTGTTTGTTTAACACTGAACAATTCAGTGGTCAACTATCATCTAATCAGATAATAATACCATAACATCTCCTTCGCCTACTTAAATCAAAGTCCTCTACGATAGTGACTCAGTTTCAAAGGTATGACGGGTAAAAACACAGAATAAAATTTCAAAATTGAAAGGCGTCTGATAGACTAGACATTATGGCATTATTTTTGGCTCGTTTTAGACAATTTTTTGAGGGTCATTCTGATGTCATTTTCATTTCATCTTTCTTTTGTTTAACATTAAAAATGGTTCTAACGCAATTATTTTTCTGGGCTCATTTAAAGCGAAAAGTGTACTCAGGAAACTGGCAGGCCACTAATTTCAGCAACTTGAAAAGGAGAATCAAAGCCAAATCTAAGGAATTTGATTCTGAATATTTCATTCGACTTTTCTATCATGAAAAAAAATTCATACAGCTAATGACAAAGGTCCATTGTCATTGATAAGACCAAAAAATTAAAAAAAAAAATCAAAAAAATCACTATTTCTGTGTTTGAGTTTATTTTGTGTACTTACCGGTCATACCTTACAAATCAGGCAAAAGTGATTCTCCCTTTGTTATTTCATCATAAATGGTAAACATTGTAATTGTTTTTATCAGTGTTTCTTCTCACCATGACAAAACGTATAAATATCGTACCTTCCATAACAGTAAAAACGTGGTTAGGGTAAGACATCTTATCAACTAATGCGATTGAAAAACCATTTAGGATTTAGAGCATCGAAAGATGGTGCCGCCATCTATTTATGAATGAATGACTAATTCAATCACCAAAATAGTCTCGAATGAAATCATGTAAAATCTGAATTGAATTGAATGAGAAAATCAATGAATATGTGTCATCAAAATGACAAGATCAATTTATCCAATAAGATTTTCTAATAAATAAGAATATGATAGATATAATTTTTTACAGAGATTTTACATAATTTTTATTCTAAACTGTTTTTTTTGGTCAAATTAACCATTTATTCATAAATAGATATTGAAATCGCACAAATATATATGGTGTAGCAGTTAGCCTTTTCATTGTTGCTACTTTGAGTTGGACTTGTGCTTTTAGAGAAATCGAAGGGCACTTCCCATCTAGCTTCGGCAATTGGCATATATGATTGATTCCAGACAGTTCAGTTGATCAATTGAAGAACCATAAGTTCGTATGTTCATAGTTATTCACGGTCAGTTGGTCATTTGACCTCCAATCGACTTTTAGATGTAATTTTCAATTTTTAATTGTAATGCAGCAAATTTTTCGATTCATTTGCTGTTCGTTAGGTGTTCATAACTCTTGCTGTCCAAGCAAACACGATTGTTTCCACACCTTTAAGTTAACCAATTAATAATTGTTTCGAATGGCAAGAGTTATAAGCAATAAACAAACACAGATCGATATGAAAATTTTTGATTTCAGAAAATGACTTTTAAAGCTCAATTAGAGGTTAAATGATGAACTGACCTTGAATGACCACCAGCGTTCGAACTTATGGTTTTCCAATATGCGGAAGTACATGGTTCAAATCTGGGGTCTGAAGCAGCAAACGTTCAAAAGTAGGCCTGCAAACAGACGTAAAATGAAAAAGCCGCCCGCCACTTGCGAATAAAAAATAAACTCAACATCACTAAATCTTTACATTACAGTTTATTCATGATGGTTAGTGTATTTCACGATTTTCATTTTCGATTTTGGCTCATTGATTGAAATTATAAAATTATGAAACATGAAACTTTATTTGATTATTCCGAAAGTAAGTTTTTGATGATAAATGTTGAGTTGACTGTTTTCGCGTTCAATCGAGATTGACTCACCTAATGTTTAACAGCAAATTGACACGCTCATTGATAAGAAAATTAATCAAAATCAAGATTACCCTTGAAATTGATTCACCAAATTTATTAGGAATTATTATTGAATAGCTGATTCAATTATTGTTTGCAAAATCAAGCTTAAAATTTAAACACCAATCAACACATAGATGCTGCTTCGAGAAAAGTACCGTTTGAGAAGAAACAATTTCAATTAAAATTCCTAACTACCAAGAAAAGCTGTTTTCAAAGCTTCCCTTTCAAAATTCTGGTGTGGATCGTTTACACGGTAATGAACTTTTTGATAGAAACGGGCTCAGATTATGTAGTCTGTTTGCTGTGTTTCCATTGACAATGAATGATGTTGAACTGCTAGACCAAAATAACTTGGATTAGATCAAAGACTTGTTTAGTTATCCAAAGGGAAACCTTGGTTAGTCTCGTTGATTAGTTGATAACAATAAATGGATATAATGCGTTAGTCATTCTGTTAATCATAGTTTTTTTCATCTTTAATACAATATTTCAATTTTTGATGAAACTTGACAGCAAGCAATATAAAGATATTTTTGATTATTTTCAAAAGTCAATGATTAGTCGTAGATCTGGTAGATGAGTTTCTCAGAAAGCACAGAATTAATTATTCTCGTTCATTTTTCATGATCAAATTCATTCTAATACTATCAAATATTACTCACTTTCAAATCCACTTATCAATCTATTTACCTTTCTCATCCATCCATTATCAAATATGAAGAGTCAAAACCACTCTTACTATCAATACTTTCAGTAAAAACCATTTATATAAAATGAAGGTACCTTTCAGGATCTACTGATCAATCATAGTGTTGATAGGCAAATTGTCCTTTTCTTTGTGAATATTTAAATAATTGTTCAACAAACCTTCTAAGCGAAGGATGCAATCATCTATAAATTAATTGAATCATTTGCTAACCATTCAACCAGTGTTACCCATTTAATTTACTACTAACGGACTTGCTGTCGAAGTGAAAACCAAGATGGCATTTGTTTATTGGAGCCAGTTGAAATCCATGTTAATAAAAGATCAGCTAATCAGGAAGAGACATTGGATATCTTCATTGTTTGAATTTTTGTTGCCCATTTTGCTGGTTCTGTTGCATGTCTGGTTCTTGGACGATCAAGGAACGACTCACCTGTCAACATCTGATGCGCCTAAATCAAATGTTGTTAAACAAAACAGTCCGCCTTTGAAATATTCAAGTGATGTTTACTTTTCACAGACATTTTATTGCAATTCATTTGGGTCACATATTTATTACACTTCACCCAACGATGCTGCTTCAAAACTGTTGCCTCCTAAATTTGCCGCTTGTAGTTTAAGGACTGTATCATTGGCTAACGACAGTGCAGTGATCAAGGCCTGGGGAGATGCGGTTGATGAAAGATTCCGTAATGCAAATTCTGCCGTCTTTTTCCATGAATTGGATGTTGACAAAGGAATCGCCAATTACACAATAGGAGGGTTAGCAATTGAATATGGAGGGCCTTACAGTGAACCAGTATTAAACACTTATCAAGACTATATTAGGACGCAATCAGTGGTCAATATTTTGATGGCCAACTATCCCGATTTAGCATCATTGAAGGAATCAAATTTGGAGTATGTTTACACATCCAAGTTGTTCAATGAAGGAAATCCATCGGATGGAAAAGAAATGGATCCAGACACAAAACCAGCCTCACAAAGTACATTTCAAATCGATATTTTCAACTATCTTGAGGCCTATGCTTTCCTTGAGATTGGTTTAATTTATTTATCATCCATTATAACGCGTCGTTTGATTCGGGAAAAGGTAACCAATTCAAAGGAATTGCTAAGAATCATGGGATTAAGCGATTTGGTTTATTGGATTTCACATTTTATAAATTATCTATCATTATCCATATTTCATGCAACTTTCATCACAATCATTTACTCTGTTTTTCGAACCAGAAATCCTTATGGCAATTGGAATGCAAGTTTATTCTGGTTCAATTATCTCATCACTTCAATTAGCAACATTTTATTTTCGTTTACTTTTACAACCGTATTAAATCGACCCATTATCGGTGTTTTACTTGTTATCGTTGGTCGAGCTGGGTTGGCTTATGCACCGATTGCCGCCAGTACATCGACAGTTAAATTATTATACATTTCACCCAAAGTATGGTCTTGTCTCCTTCCATGCGGCCAGTTGCACTTTTCAATCTATGACATGTTTTACTTTGGAGCCTCGGTAAAGGGTCTATCTTGGTCTAATATATTTCAATCGATCGAATCACCTGAAACTCTTCTTCTTGGATACATTTATTTAACTGCGCTTGTATCCTGGTTTGTTTACAGCTTGCTAATCTGGTATCTGGATGCAGTTTGGCCATGGCAGTCAGGAACACCAAAACCATGGCATTTCCCAGTTTCGTCATTTTTCAATAAACCAATTGGAGACATTGAAATGAATGGATCAACTACACCCGATTCAAATGATCTCAATGGCAACACCAACATACGATATGAACCCGAGCCACCTCTTTTAAAACCCAGTGTGAAGTGTATCAATTTATACAAATCCTTTGGTTCAACAGGCGGTAAAAAGTTTGCTGTTAATGGATTAAACTTGAATATCCTTAAAGGTCAAATAACAGTTCTTTTGGGTCACAACGGAGCCGGTAAAACGACAACAATGTCAATGATTACAGGGATGCTGAAACCCTCAGCAGGAAAGGTTTTGGTCAATGGTATTGACCTTCATCAAGACACTGTTGCAGCTCGTCGTTGTCTTGCCTTGTGTCCACAAACTGATCTGTTGTTTGAAGAGCTTACTGTGACGGAAAATTTAGAGCTTGTGACTGGTTTGAGAGGTTTAAGTCGAGAAGTGAAAAAGCAATTGATACCATTAAACATAGAGAGAGTCAATTTAACGGATAAAACTGATACACTGGCTTGTAATTTATCAGGTGGGATGAGACGCCGTCTTCAGTTGGCTTTGGCTTTATCAACTGCTTCAGAAACGCTTATCCTGGATGAGCCAACATCGGGCCTTGATCCAGAATCTCGACGTCAATTATGGAATTTATTATTGGAGTTGAGAAAAGACTTGTCCATTTTATTGACAACCCATTTCATGGAGGAAGCCGATGCTCTAGGTGATCGTATAGTTATTATGTCCTCTGGAGAAATTAAATGTTCCGGAAGTCCAATGTTTTTGAAACATCGATTTGGCACTGGAAACTCAATTAGAATAGCTAAAAATGTTTCAACATTTAATCAAGATAGTCTACTGGATACGATGAAAGCTCATTTTCCTAATGCTGTTGCCACCAATGAAACTAATGAAGAAATTGTTTACCAACTAAGCTCAGGAATTAAATCTACAGCAGATATATCAACAGCAACTTTAGCTCAACTCTGTGATTCCCTGGATGAAAATTTAAACTCACTGGGAATCACTTCCTATGGGATCTCAGTGACTACTCTTGAAGATGTTTTCCTCAAGGTTTCTGAAGATGACGGTGAAAGTGAACAAACTAGAGTTCAAATGGAAGATAAACTGTTTGAGTTGAATAAAATTCTGGGTTATCAGAGACTCAATGGATTGCCCTTGTTTCTTCAACGAATGAAGGGACTTCTCATGAAGCGAGTTAATTACACAAAGAGACATTACAAAACAATTGGATTCACCATCATTCTTCCTGTGATAGTTTTACTATTCACATTTTTGACTGCAAAAAGTACAACATACTCTTTCATGCCAAGCCAAGAATTGGATTATCCTTATCCAATTGAACTCAATTTGAAATCGATTTATGGACCAAATGCGAAAGCTGTTATCCGAG
Source organism: Tetranychus truncatus (assembly GCA_028476895.1). NCBI lineage: Eukaryota > Metazoa > Arthropoda > Arachnida > Trombidiformes > Tetranychidae > Tetranychus > Tetranychus truncatus. The sequence goes on from CM052062.1 coordinate 7,727,609, forward strand.
CAACATTCAAAAAAAATGTACCCTTCATCAAAGCTTACAACGAAATTATGGAAAAGGCAGGAGTCGAAGTTATCAATATTCCAGTTTCTCTGTCTCTCAATGAATATATGAAAACGAGTAACCAAAGTGCTGGTGAATTCATGAGAGACAACATTTTTGGTCTTATTGAAGATTCCTCTAAACTTTCAGGCTTTGCTTTATGGTTCAATCCGAGAGTCGCCTTGTCCTTGCCATTGACAATAGATGCATGGACAAACACACTGATAAGACTTAATGGCAATGAAATGTCAAAGGTTACCACGACAATAATGGCCATGCCAAATCGAGGAACAAACGAACCTTTTGTTGCATCTTCAATCTCTCAAATTGTTTCAGCTATATTTGCACCGATCGCTTTCGCTCTTATCTCTTGTTCATATTTCCTATTCCCATCTATTGAAGCTCAAAATAAGGTTTGTTAACAATTAGACTTTGATTTTCACTCTTCAACTAATGATTTTACTTCTCATTGCAGGCCAACTTAATCCAAAGAATGAGTGGAATCAAAGCGCCTATTTTCTGGTTCAGTCACCTGGTTTTTGACTTTTCTTACCACATAATTGTATCCATAATCATCTTGATCACGATCACTGTAGTTGATCAATTTATATTTACCAGCGTAAAAGCTTTCGGTAAATTGTTCATTTTACAGCTTTAATCGACCAGACACTTTGAATGTAACTAATTTTTATTTACAATCATTTTTCAGGTTCTATTTTTTTACTTCTTTTACTTCATGGTTTATCGTCCATTCCTTTGTTTTACATATTTTCCCTTTTACCAATGAATACGGATCGAGGATTCTCGCTATTGACAACTATATCATTAGTTTGTACCTTGGTTGGTTCAGCATTGGCAGCTTCATTAGTTTCTTTTGGCAAAATAAAATCTGTTCACGTTGTTTTGGGTGATCTTTTCCCACCGTTTGCCATGTCTTTTGGGTTGTCCAAAGTTTATGGAGCAGCAAAGTTGCACTCTGAATGTGCAAGAATCAATGCCTGTGATCCTGGCAACACCGTTTCTCGTCGCCTTTGTTGCAATGAAGATGTAGAATTGATCTCATTCAACCCATTTAAATGGACCAAAGATGGAATTTTAGTTGAAATTTTAATGCTTACTTTAGATTGGATTATTTATACGGCCATCTTGATAGTATTGGATGTCAATTTACATAGACTCATCTATTGGTATGACACAGTTAAGAAAAAATTATCAGAAGCTTCTGAAACCCAAGGAGTAGTTGAAGACGAAGATGTTATTGCTGAGAAACATCGCGTTCAACAATTGATTCAATCACAAAAGATCGACTCTGAAGCTTTGGTTGTAAATGAGTTGAGCAAAGACTTTGGATCTTTCCGAGCCGTTGATAAAGTCAACTTTGCAGTCCATAAAGCTGAATGTTTTGGGTTACTTGGCATCAATGGAGCTGGTAAAACAACAACATTCAGAATGTTGACCGGCGATGCAATGGTAACGCAAGGAGATGCTTTCATTGAGTCCTATTCATTGAGAAACGATTTGCAAAATTTTCAACAGTCAATCAGTTATTGTCCTCAATTTGATGCCTTAATTGATAACTTAACTCCACAAGAGACTTTGACTCTGTTTGCTCGGATAAGAGGTAAGCTGTGATCTAGTCATCTTAATGCACTAACAATTTACTCTTTCAATAGGAATGCCGGAAAGTAAAGTCAAAGACAATGTAAATTATATCATCACTTCAACCGATTTAACAAATTTTGCAAAAACTTGCAATCAAAATTTGAGTGGAGGCAATAAGAGGAAATTATCGTTAGCAATTGCTTCCATTGCCAGGCCCAAGGTAATGTTTCTTGATGAACCAACGACTGGTGTAGATCCGTCTTCGAGACGTAAAATTTGGTCAACATTAATGCATCTTCGGGATACGAGTGGCTCATCAATTGTATTAACAAGTCACTCTATGGATGAATGTGAAGCTTTATGCTCCAGGATTGGTATAATGGCCAGAGGAAACTTTAAATGTTTAGGTATTTATATTCATTGATCATTCATTTTATTCATTGAAATCTAAATGGATTCCTTTTGTCTTCAAATAGGTTCAACTCAACATTTGAAGGAAAAGTTTGGACAAGGATTTACATTGATTGTTAAGATTAACCAAGAAGCTTTAAAGAAAGAAGACGAAATTGATAGAATCAAGCAATTTATCAAAGATGAATTTCCAAGTTCAATATTGCGTGATTTCCATCAGACAATACTTCATTACCATATAACTGACACTTCATCTCGGTGGGGTGACATGTTGCGATCATTAGACCATGGAAAAGGTGCTTTAATGATTGAAGATTTCACTTTAAGTGGAACAACATTGGAACAAATTTTCCTGTCATTTGCCAAAGAAAGTTGATTGTTATTGAAATTAAACTTAGTTCATGAACGCATCTAAATTATTAATAAAATTTTACCAAAAGAAGAAGAAGACAAATTGTTAACAATTTTGTTTTAATTAAAAAATAGCAATAGATATCGACTGATTGACAGTAGTGATTATCTTAACGAACAATTTCGGTATTACATTGATTGACAAAGAAATATTGACACAAAGTTATTGATGAAATGTGGTTAAACATGACGAGAGACTCATAAATGACCATCAATGTATTGAGATTAATGTTTAAAAAGTGGGTTCGGTTGAAAGGGATTTATGTTTCAATGGCTAGCAATCTTATCATCCAGTGAATCCCGCAACTAAGGGCACTTCTTACCAACTGTTTGTCCCAATGATCGTACATCAGCCGACTAAATAGCACAACAGACTGAAGCCTGTTCAAATGTCATTCATAAACATTTAATGTTTTCACTTGCTACCAGTTAACCTTCTGAAACGATCTCAGGCAATGTTTCTTTAGACCCATTTTCATCGACAATATCAGGAACAGCATTTCGTCTTCCAGTTCTACCCGATTGCAGGAAATCATCAAATCCAGGAGCATCAGTGGAAGAGGGTCCAGCATGATTGGAACCAGATGAACAACCACTCGCAATATTAGCCTCAGATGCAACTTCCATCATCAGATCAACCCTTTAAACGAAAAGAAAAAATGTTTATTCAGAATTTAATTTTCCAAAAGCAAAACCATTAAACATGTTACAATTTGTATTCAACCTTGATTTCAGTCTTTACATTAAAATCCATTTTCCCTATTCAACCAAAAAATCATTCATTTAAATCATTTCTTGATATTCATTCAACTTACATCAATAGATATTGATTGAACAGATTAAAATGTTTCATTTTCAATGATCATTTTGATTTGAATCGACTAAATGAATTGATTGAAAACAGAAAAATGAGAAAAAATCGAAAAATTGAAAGCACAAAATGATAATACGAGAAGCTTCTATCGGTTGGCAACATTTCACTGTAAATGAACTTTCCATGTCCAAATATTGCGATAAGCCGAGCATTTGCAAGTCTGAAAAATGATCAATTTTGGGTTGTTTACCCATTGCTTCAATATAATGATAAAAAGTAAGCGTTCAACTGACAAGCTTTTTATAACAATTGAAACGACTTGTATATTGACAAATATTGACAAGCAACTATTAAACTAATACAAAGATAATATTAATAAAATTTGAGTCTTTTCAGAAAATGATCCTTTCTAGATGATTTCCCATGAGATTGAAGCATCTTATATGGTTGAATTTGAGTAATCATGAGCATCCCTGGAAATGTCATTATTGATGAAATTGAAACTTGTTAGTCAATCATTATCTAATCAATTGCTGTTTAGTTTTCGTTTCAAGTTTACTGTTTAAACAGTTTCATTCATTTTATGGTCAACATGATATTGGCTCAGTTGTTTTTATTGGAACATGAAAAGCATTCAACTAATTATCATGATGGTCATTAAATTTTCTATTTTTAAGGTTTAATTTTTATGGTTTGATTACAGGTCAATTTATGCTGGCTCAAGGTTGCCTGTTTAGGTTTACATTATTCACTTTACATAATTCAAGAGGAATTAGTTTGTTCCATTGTTCATGGAATTATTCCAAAAGCTTTTATTACTCAATGAAATGGATCGACTATAATTAAATTATCAACAGTAATTTAAATGCACTTTCAATGTTTACATTCAATCTTAACTCATTTTTGTCAAGATGAATCCTTTCATAGTTTCAATGTTTAGCATGGCGATGAATCAGATTAATTTTTGCTCATTTTCTTTCAATCTTTTGATCTGGCAACAGATTAATCATGAGAAAAATAACTTATTGTATGAACATTATAATGTAATAAGAAAAAAATTGAATAATAAATTGAACTTAAACCAGAATAATCTGTATTATTCAAATTCATGAGCAAGTTGAAAGAGTTTATTCCAGGAAAAATTAACCAAAAATGATTACAGATTACTCGAGACAAACCGAGTTGCATCAAAAAAGTCGGAATTTTCAGCCAATTGAAAATATAAATAGAACAGTTGGTTTTAAAGGGAGAAAATTTTGAGCATTCATTTGATAATAAACTGTCGGTAAAACTTGTGAACCAATGGAAAACCAGTTTCTGATTATTCTTTTACAAATCGGGTAATTTGGGTAAAGATCCAAAAGAGTTGAAGTATAAAGGCCAAAAATCGAAACAGCTTTTGTTGAGTTGATAAACTTAGCTAAGCTTGCGAATCGGAAACGGTAGTAATTGACAGCATTGAATAGCAAACTAGCCAATAAAATGCAAAATTTACCGATTTCTTTTATATTAAGTTAAATTGTCAGAAACAGTTAGCTAAACTGAGGATTGAAGCATCTAAATGTAGACTAAATTAACTTGAATATGAAAACATTAGCTTTCAATGATTGATGGCTTCGATGTGAATTCTGGTAAATAAATTAGCTCTTTTCAACCTTATGCTTGAAGCTTTGATAATAGTAAGTTAAACTATTTTCTAGCCAAACCAAAATTTACACCAAAAAGGATTGAAAAAATTATTATTCATTATTAATAGAAAGCTAAGACATGAATGATCACCAATGAATTGGTTAAATAATTAAAAGATGAAAGTTATTATTCGATCTCAATTCGCTTAATATTTCTCAAATGATATTCAACAATTGATTGAAAAAGCCTTGAAATGTAAATTAAAACAATCAAAATCCAAATCTTTGCTCGCTTAACTCAAAAATTTGTCCAAAATTACCGAAAAACACACTCAATTTGCTAACAAGTGAATTTGTCAGTAAATCCTTTGCTTTTCCTCGATTTTCTAGATTTTTTTCAAGCTAATATTTTATTATTTTGTAATATGTTTTATCCACTGAATTTACAAACAATTATTGATAATTAACTGAATTTTCAGCAATTCAAAATAAGATTATCCATTCAAAGATAACATAATGTAATAGAGATGCAAATAATTGAAAAACTCTGCAAATAAAGTCTGCTTTTGTCATGAAAAGAGCAATCACAATAGCGCTTTGCATTGGTAAATACATTTGTTTAGCAAATGATTTCTCATCGGTAATATTTTTTTACTTGAAATTTGCTCAAAGAAACACTTTTGATTAGCAAAAAGTTCTGTTATTCATCATATAAATTCTGAAAGAAAAAGACAACATTTTCCATTGAAAGTGATTCATTGGAATAAACAAGTTAATCATTTCAAGTTGAAAGAGAAACGATGATTTATTGTAATAACACTGGAAACACACCCAACCTTGAAACTTGTCTAATGGTTTCAATGAACTTTCAACAATGCAACATGGCCCATGTTACCCTGTCAACATATCAGTTGAACAAATGAAAATTAAGATTGAAAAGCTGAACCAAACAAGAATAGCAAGGACTTTCAAGTTATTAATGAGCAGCCAAGAGAAGGAAAAACGATTCTACTTTGAATAATGTGAATTATGGCTTGAATTTTAACCATTTCATGAAGCCCATTCTGTCATATCAGTTTATGTACTATTTATCATGGAAATGATTCCAGGGATTAGCTAAAGATTGGAAAGATTGGAGAAGAAAAGAGAAGAAGACAGAATATCAACAAACTAATTGAACACTGAGAACTGGAAAATGAAAAAAAAACCGATAAAAGTTAATAGCAAAAAGGATATAAAAATGTAAATAATTGTTGCTCATGAGTTACAGATTTTTCCCATGAATCATGACCAATCTCGTTATTGGCTGAAAAATGTTTAACAATCAGTCAATTAATTTCATTTGTTTGATTGGGTTCAAAGAAGCATCAACATCCACATTAACCATTGGAAGGAAACAAATTTTGCTGCAATTTTTTTCTAACTCGATTCTCATGTAAACATGAACCTCTGAGGTATCTTCGTTTTCCCTTTTGAGTTACTTTTTTATTTATTTTTCCAACTCAATGTTCAGTTGCATTGTGAATACACAGGTAAGATAAAGAAGAACCTGAAATGAGTTACACTAAATTCAAAGGTTACTAAAATAAACATGAACTTCTATTAGATTCGGATTAAAGTTAACCTTTTTTTTCTCTTCATCTGTTTCTTTCCCTGCTTTTCTTCTTGTTTCATGTTTCAGTTGTTTTTTTTTCAACTTAAGAGCCACTCAACTTGGTGAATATGAAGAGAAATATCAAGCTTAACAGAATTAATAGACGAAAGTTGTCATCAAAAGAAATTGCCTTTATTTTCTCTTCGAAAAGAAACACTTTTTGACAAAAAATTTCAACTCAATCCAGATGTTTATCACACTTTATTATCCAGATTTTTCAGGGAAAAGCATTTTCTTTTATACCTTTTCGTTCAAAATTGTTTAAAGTTATTCAAATAATTTACATTTTTCTGCATGAAAAAATCTATTGGAAAAGTCAAGTCGCTCTTTTTGTGTTCACAACAAAATTAGATGATATATTCAGTCCTAATTTGATAAATGAAGATGAGGAAAATGAGGAAAACCAATGCAATTCAAATCTCTGAAATGCAGGATGTTGGAAGAAATTCAATTTTCAATAATAGATTAAATCAAACAGAAAATGAAATAAACAAATTCATTTTGATTTCTCTTTATCCATCCAAGCTAAACATCCAAATATCTCAATGTTTCTTGCGATTTATAAGTTGAGACTTTTGCAGTCTAAAGAAGCATAAAACGCAATTCCAATGGCACTATTAAAAAACTTTCCCGAAAAAAACATTTTGAGAAAATCGGGTTCGAAGTTGAAACTTACAAAGCTTTTTGTACAATTACGGAACCAGGTATTTTTATAACACTCCTAGTACTGATGTATCTTTTGATGACCAACCAGAAAATGATATTATTTTGAGAAGTAAAACTTTTCTTTTTCTGTAAAATAGATTAGTTTGATTTTAAGTTGAATCGACATTTTTATGTGACCGTAAGAGATAGAGAGTGGAAACTTATTATCTGTCCATGAAAATTAAAGGCACATAGTCTGGATTTAATCCTTTTTTCGATCTGCCAACAGTTCTCCTGATTTAGGACATTAACCCAAAAACTTCGAACCTCGATATTTCGAGAATGGCATCACCTACAATCATCATTCTTTCGATAATTTAGTTCTTAACTAATTGCTAAACTATTTCATTTCGATAACTTTTCATAAGTGCATTTAGGTTATGATATTTGTACTTTAAATGCAAAAGCAAAAGCTTATTCAACAAAACAAACTCATTTTAACCCATTTCTTGTTAAATAAAACAATTTTCTGGTTAAATTTGCGAATCAAATGCAAAAAGTACTGCAAAAGACTCGAAAATTTGAGTTGAGAGTTGAGACTAAGTAGGTTTGTAAATACATCAAAACTAAGGCCATCGGTGCTATTAAGTAATTCATGGGATGCATAGTTTTCTGGGAAATTGAGGTCAAAGTTGAACCTTTGATCGCATTTTGCTCAGCTATGGAAGCAGATTTTTTCAGTATTTCTCTTTTGACTGATGTATCTTGGGATGAAAAACCAGAAGTTGGTCTTATTTCGAGAAATAAAATTTTCTGTTTTCAGCAAAACAGGTCAGTTCGATTTTAAGTCATTCTTTGACCGAATATTAGATCCAATTATTTGCTGTGTTGTATTGAAATTTTAGATTATTGAAGAAACTCAAAAAATTTTAGCATTGTATTTGCAATCAATACTGGATTTATTAAGATAAATAGTCACTCAAACATAAGTCTTATGAAGTTGCAAGAATATTCATTATTTAATGAATAAATGCAGATTCTCTTATATTTTTGATCATATAATATTACTACTCAGATTGAAATATAATATTCGGTCAAAGAATGACGACTGTAGATTGCACAGTTCTCAAAATATTGGAACGCAAAGTTTTTAGGCCAATGCTCGAAACCAAGAGAACCATCGATGAATTGAAGGAAATTTTTATCCCATGATTTGTAATAACACTTTTTATCTAATTATGTTAAGTTTCAATTCTCTATCTCTTGTGACCACAGAAAACTGTCGATTTGACTTAAAATCGAACTGACCTGTTTTGCTGAAAACAGAAAATTTTATTTCTCGAAATAAGACCAACTTCTGGTTTTTCATCCCAAGATACATCAGTCAAAAGAGAAATACTGAAAAAATCTGCTTCCATAGCTGAGCAAAATGCGATCAAAGGTTCAACTTTGACCTCAATTTCCCAGAAAACTATGCATCCCATGAATTACTTAATAGCACCGATGGCCTTAGTTTTGATGTATTTACAAACCTACTTAGTCTCAACTCTCAACTCAAATTTTCGAGTCTTTTGCAGTACTTTTTGCATTTGATTCGCAAATTTAACCAGAAAATTGTTTTATTTAACAAGAAATGGGTTAAAATGAGTTTGTTTTGTTGAATAAGCTTTTGCTTTTGCATTTAAAGTACAAATATCATAACCTAAATGCACTTATGAAAAGTTATCGAAATGAAATAGTTTAGCAATTAGTTAAGAACTAAATTATCGAAAGAATGATGATTGTAGGTGATGCCATTCTCGAAATATCGAGGTTCGAAGTTTTTGGGTTAATGTCCTAAATCAGGAGAACTGTTGGCAGATCGAAAAAAGGATTAAATCCAGACTATGTGCCTTTAATTTTCATGGACAGATAATAAGTTTCCACTCTCTATCTCTTACGGTCACATAAAAATGTCGATTCAACTTAAAATCAAACTAATCTATTTTACAGAAAAAGAAAAGTTTTACTTCTCAAAATAATATCATTTTCTGGTTGGCCATCAAAAGATACATCAGTAAAATAAGTTTTTTTGCGAAAAAATCTAGTTCCATAGCCGAGCGAAATGCGATCAAATGTTCAACTTTGAACTCGATTCCCAAGAAAACTAGTGATCGGAGAAATTTTTCAACAGCACTAATGTGTGTAGTTTTCTCGTCCCTACAAAGCCACAAAGCTTCATTCAGTAAATCGAAATGGAAATGTTGCTGCGTACACTTCTTGATTTATAAATAGATAGTTTTAGCAATAGACTGATCCAAACAAAGATTATTATAAAATCAATATTTGCTTGGAAAATTTGTTGTCTAAATTTGTACGAATTGAGCGCTTCAATTCATTACATTGTATGTCGAATGACTTTTAATCATATTATGGACTTTATTTATTCCTATAACTATCAATAGAAATAAAATTTCAAAAAAAAAGATCAGAAACATATCGATTAGATTCGCTAAAACGTGGTATATTTTGAGCCAATTTAGTTGATCCCAAACTTGAAAGTAAATCTGATAACAGAATGAAATCGATGAGAGCTGAATGGTTTTTCAAGTTACATTATGTTGCATTCAATTTAAAATCGAATCCATTTTCGTTCAGATTAAATGAGATCTGGAAAAGTATAAAAGACCAGTAGATCTACTTTTCAACCAAAAAGCTATTGTTCAATCTTTAATGGAATCATTTGAAATGAAAAACATTCGACTAAAATCATGATTCTGATCTGATTTTGTTTAATCTTATGAACGAATGCACTGTTTATTCTTGTTAGAAAACCATAAGTGCTCCTAACGATTTTACACATTCAAATGATGGTTATTGATTGAAAGACAGTCAGAGAAAAATGTTTAATGAAAATTGATATTGCAAAGCATATCGAGATAATTCTCGTTGATGGCATAAATTGCGATCGATCGTGAAACAAGTTTTTCAATTTTAAATTTTCCATTTGTTTAGTCAATTGAGATTCAATGTTTAAGGCACAAAACAACCTTGTGTTTGCTCGTTAGGCACTTAAAAATAGAGTTTGAATGTTTGATTGTTTGTGTATGAAAATGTTTGATTAAACAAAGCTTTGGAGATCGAAGCGAGAGATGCAGCAACTTTAAATTTTATTTCTCGAAGCAAGTCGATCGACTAGACTAATCAGTTCAACGAGGATTGATTGCCAATTAAAAAATGAAGCTGACAAAATCTTGTTTTCATTTTACTTGGTAATAAGAGCTTTGAAATGATCGAATTGTCTTTCGTTAAATTGATGAAAAAGGCTTTCTTCGCTCTTGCATGCATTTCAATTTTACTCAACAAATTGTCACTTTTTATGCAGGTTAAGGTCAAGAGTATCTGATAGAACCAAATCTTAAGTGAAATATTTCTAATGCTACAATAAATTGACATATTTTCGTATTGAAAATGACGTTAACTACATAAATCATTGCTCATTAATCATTCACACTACCAATAACTCGATGTTAATGAAGAATAATTTTAGTCAATATTTCAATCTTTTGAATGTTGAGAAGGAAAATTCAGTTTATTTCATCTTTTAACCAGAAACTTTAAACGAAAAGTCTGCAAAATTTCCAACATAATATTACAATAAATGCAAATTTACGGCGTAAATCAACTCTACTCTTTCAATCTAAATATTGAGATTTTTATTCTAAGTATGTTTTTATGAAGATTTATGAAAAAAAACTATGAAATAAAACTAGAGGCAATAACAGAATCTATCCAGAAGAATAATACTCATCACGAAAAGAAGAAAAATATAATAGTTTATTTGCAAATCTTTTGCATTTCATTTCTTTTTCCATGTTTTCTGCAAAATATCATTTGAATATTTTGAGTTCATTTTTCAACAAGTTGTGAGATTGAAGGATTGACTTCGATTGACAAGTCGATTGGTGCAACCAAAACATGGTTAAACTGATTAGACTAGACTATGAAGCATTCATTTATCATTGCTTTATTGAAACCCTTTGACTTGCTCGAATTGCGATGCAAAATATCAACAAGTTTATGGGATTGAGCAAAATCAGAACAAGAATTTGCATGATCTAGTTTCACGAGGAAAGCCGTATAATCTGTTGTTTTATTGAACAATCAATCGATAGATTTTTGCAGTTTTTGTCTTCTCCTTTCAGATCATTTCTCCATTAGATTACAAATCTTTCTGTCCATTTCTAGTTTCAAACAATGCAAAGTGTTGTTTAAATAATGATGAGTATTGAGAGGAAAATGGAGAAAATTGAAATTCTATTAAACTTTTATTGCTAAATGAAAATCATGGTTCAATGGAATGCTAATAATGTAAGAATATCGTTTTGCATGGAAATCGGCGAAAAAAAATGTCAACCTGTTGAGGTATTAAGACGAGAAATTCATTTAAATCAATAGCTTGAGTCGAAAGGTTTCCTGATGTTCATTTTATCTGAAGCCAACAAGGAATGCTCATCTTTGATCAAATATCAGTTGAAACTTATTTTTATCCTTTCTTTTTGCTTATGCCAAATGCTTTGTTCAACACAACAATGCAACGAATCAATTAAGTAAATGTTTGAAATGAAATCAAAGGTGAACACAAAAAAGACATTGTTGGGCTTGAAAAGACTTTGTTGACATTTCACTTCTCAATTTTCATTAAACTCTTGATTCTCTCTTTCTGCTAATGGTTACTTGAGAATTCAATTAAAATGAACAATTTGGTTAATTTGCTCATCGTCAACACCAAAAGCGTGCAATTTCATCTACAGATTGGATTAAGATTCATAACAACATTTCATTTGTTTTTTCAAGGTAAGGTTCGAGTTAACCTGAAAATGATTCAAAGTGATTTTGTTGAATGACTTTGAATCCAGTTTGACTCGGATGACTTTCGATTTTGCAATTTACTATTATCGATTGACAAGGCTTTCAAGAGGTTAAAGGGTTCATCATCACCTGAAGCATCGTGATTGATGAAGTGAGACAAAAATGAAGTAAACAAGGAAAAGATGTCTGAATTATCGATTTACAGTCAAATCATTTTGAGTAAATTAACATGAAATTCAGATGAGATTAGACAACGTTTAGAAAAGTAAAACCAATCCGATTATCTTTTCAATGAACAATTACAAACGAATGAATGGAAGGAAATCTTTAAATTTCAAGTTAAATGCTAACAAGTGTAAACAAGTTGTTGATCATTTGAAAGACGATTGAAAATGCTCTTTCATGAATTTTGTTCAACATTCAGAATCGAGAAACTTTTCAAATCCAAAGGCCATTATTTGTCTTCTTATCTTCATTTCTCAAAACTTTTCAATCAACTTGAATATCGAAGAGAAAAAAATTAAGTCTTTAGGTTGGAACCAGCTTTTGAATGTTATTTAAAGTCGAGATTATCAAAAGTGTTGTAATTTTAAATTATTTACTCACAAATTCATGGATGGACAATTTAAAGATAATTGGCATTTCATGTTACAGTCGAAATAAAAAGTGTTTCATCTATTTAAATGTTCGATTCTTGTCAGGATAAGCGGATTAATTCGCAACAGATTAGTTTCCTTCTGAATGTTTTCTAATCTGATATAAATTTCATAGCAATTCACTCCAAAAGACTTGACTTACGGTTTGATAATTGTGGATAAACCATGGAAAGGCAGAAAATTTGGGTTGAAATATTGTCAGCTTGGAAGTTGATTGATCAAAAAAAGCAATTCCATATTCATCCAAGATAAGCTAATGGGTTAACTGATTAATGTCTAAATGTGAGTCAACTGTCGTTAATCATATGATAGCAAGAACCATTAACGCGTAATAAGAGAAACATTGGCAACATTATGATAATCAACTTTCCTCATAAAATGAAATGACAAAATAAATTGGATATTTGAATAAAAATCAATTGGAATAATTAGTCCATCAGTTTTGAGTGAGAAAAACTGTTTATTTGAAACTGAACCTAAAATTGATCAATAAAAGGCTTTGAATCTTTTATCAACCATTAGTATGTTAATAATGATCACTGAATTTCAAGTGAATTTGATTGCTGTTAATCTGGTTAACTCAAAGTGATACTTTGGATAATCAGAGAGACATTAGAGCAATAAATGTGAACAAAAAGGTTTCAAAGTTGAAATTGTAAACCCATTAGGAGTCAGTCTATTAAACCCATTTTTGGGTAAAAGGAAACACAATTGAGTCCAAATTTTCTTTGACTTATGTCAAAGTATTCACCATTTTCTTGGTGTATAATCATTTGTAATAATTCTGTTGAGAAAATCTCTTGGAATGGAATATTTTATCGCTTTTAGCCAATTAAAGGATGAAAGGAATGTCGATTTTGTGACAAAATTTGCAAATTTAAAGCCACTTTTCGTTGCAAAAGGCAATCAATTACCAATTATAAAGAGACTTTAATGAACCCAATGTTTCGTTGAGAGTTGAATATGAAGTGACATTTATTGTTATCAAGTCGATTCAATTTATTTTATTAAACTTGAACAGTTTCGTGATATAATCTAATTGAGCAAATTTATTGATGTTATCATCAATGAAAACTCAACTCTTTCAAAACAGAAGCTCAAAAAGAGAGCTTTCATCATGAAATGTTGACAAAAGTGCAAAGTATTTATTCATTAATTTCACTGTTCAATTGAAAACAAATGCTAATTTGATATTCACTTTAAATTTAAACTTACCAATTAGTTTATCCAACAAATGATTAAACAAATTATCCAAAAGAATTTGATTCTTTGGTCACAAATGATGATCTAAAAATTAACTCACTTGATTAACGGTTAAATCAGTTGTTGACAACAGAGTGAAGTCACTTTAATTTAACGTGAAAATATTTGCTGGTTGCAGGATAAATGGTGTTAGGTTGAGTGTTTAATTTGGGAAAAAGTTGGACTTGTAGTTGACACAAGAATTGAAAATTATATTGCAAGAAACATAATGAAACATAATTGTGAAAATCATAATAATCAGTAAAATGCAAATGGAAAGATGATGTTAATGGTTTGCAAGATCATGATATTGTCTTTGTTTGATGACACTCGAGGGTTACACTGAATTGGATCAACAAAACAAAAAAGAGTCTTGAAAGGTTCAATTGAAGTTCAATTAATCCAAGTGACTTGAGTTAAGGTTTTTTTTACTGTTAATAAAACAATTGTTGCCAAGACGACTGGACAGTGATGAATGTTTAACAGGAAAATATTATCCACGAATCTGGAAATGGGAATGCTCGTCAACTACGCAGCTCAGGGCAAATGGTTACAGTGGAAAGGAGAAAGGATTATAAACATAATTGTTTTTTTATGTTTCTCGAGTTTCTATTTGAATATCGTATTTCTATATTGCCATTTTGCTTTTCAAATTGATAACGATGGTCAATAAATTTCAGCTTTTAATATGAGTTTATCAGTTTAACAACGAAAATTGATGAATTTCAACTTATTTAGTTAGAGTTTAAATGACGCGGTTCTTATTTAGTTTACGGCTTGTTTCCGTGAGCAACACCAGTTGATGTAGTCGTTAGGTAATCCCCTAGATGGCGTGAACGGTTGTGTTTTTGTCTTTTTACTCTTTGCTTGAGCCTGAAACTTGAACAAGAATATTATCAACTTCAGGTTTGAGCTTTTTTACAGATGAAATAGAATTGAATCTTTGATGATTATGAAGTGAAATTATGAAGGATTTTATTTGCATATTACTGTATTAAAACGCCTTTCTTTCTTTCCGTTACAGTAGTGAATGTTCTGGAGGCAGCAAGAAAAATTGAATGGTTATAAATGTGTCTATCGATTTAAAAGATTTACCCGATTCGATGTGATTTAACTTTACCTGTTTTGCAACTGGCCCTCAAAGTTTTGTTTTAATACTCTTTGCTCGCTAATACTTATACTCCAGATCGATAACTTGCCACTAACATTCAGCTTATTCAAAAGAGATGATCTCAAATAAGAATAGATTAGTTGTTAATCAGTATTTATTCGAGGAAGGAGTTTTGGTTAATAAAAAGGACACAGTTGAGCGGAACTGTGGAGACATCCTTGAAATTTCCTTTGTTTATCGTCAAAATTGCTCCAGCCATTTTAAAAGGAAATTGACAAAAACCAAAATAAAAGTTGGTACTGGTCCTACGACTCTTGAATCTAAATTCAAACGATGTGGACAACAAAAACTCGTCGAACGATTGTTCAAGATTCAGGATAAATCTTTGAGAAAATCTCTGTAAAAAGCGACTCAAAAGTTATACCGATACTAACCTCATTAATATAATCGGCAACTTTCAAGTAAACTTCAATCGAGGTAAACTTACAACGTGTTAGTCTCATTATCAACAAAATATAAAATAGCCAAACAAATTCCTTGTCAATCTTGAGAAAAAAAAACTTGAATTTGAATTGATTCACAGCTCTAATGACAAAGCAACAAAATTGAAAAAGTCGAAAAAAAAATTTACCGAGGCCAATTGCCGATTTAATGGGCCAATGTACATTCAATGAGCCGAAAGGAAATTCTTTATACGGATCAAATTTAAGGCTTATTGTAACCTAAACCTTTTTTCTAGCATTTTACTGTATTGATACGCAAGGTTTATTGCAATTGAAGTTTGCGCTTTAAAATGATAATGTAAACCGGCCCATGCCAATCATGTGATTACGCTATGTAACCGTATTTAACAGTTGTCTTTCATTTTCTTCCAGTGAGTGATTCAGATTAACTGACCCTTTATTTTTCCATTTATTTGGATTTTCTAGTCTATTTTCCCAACCACATCTTGTCATAAAATCACCTGTTGAATCTGAAAAGCCTTCCTCATCATGTATCAATAAAACTAAATTCACACCTCTATTCGTAAGCCTAAAATACTTATCTGTTACTGTTCCGACTTGTTTATTTGAAATTTTTTCGACAATTAATTGATAAATTATTTCTATTTAGATATCTCAGTATTGGTTACTTCTTCAATAAACATCCCTAGTTATAACAATGGACGATCCATCTCAAAGACGCCTCTCGTAAGTCTTGTCGTAATCAACTTTTTATTCTATCGCGTTTCTGATTTGTCATTCGGTTGATTATTTCATTGAATTTGTGATTTTTTGTGCATTCTAGAACCTCGGGAGAGTCACTTTATATTATTTTGGGAATACCTAAAACAGCAACAGCCGATGAAATAAAAAGAGCTTACAGAAAGGTGCGAATTATACTAATGACGTGACTAGCCTTCTAAAATTTTTCATTATCGTGACTCTCGTCTCAAACCTTCTAACTGTATCTTGAGCTGTATATTCAACTATTAATAACTTGTCTTGTTATTTATCATTACTCATAGCTGGCCCTAAAGTATCACCCAGACAAAAATCCTGATAATCCGGAGGCCCTAGAAAAATTCAAAGACATCAATAAAGCTAATACAGTATTGAGTGATGTTCCTAAGCGAAATATTTATGATAGCTACGGATCTTTCGGCATATACGTGATCCAGCAAGTTGGAGATGATTTTGTGAATACACATCAATTTTTATCATCCAGATGGGGAAAATTTTTGATTACTATTACCAGTATTCTCACTTGCTGTTGTTGTTGCTGTTGTTGCTTTTGTTGCTTCAATTTCTGCTGTGGAAAGTAATGATACAGAATTTATCATAAATTTTTTATTCCTATTTCTAATTCATTTTTTTTATTTATAGATTTAAACCTAAAACTCCAACGGGAACGGGCGATTATTCGAATCTTAAAGTAAATTGCTCAGGTTACACATTTTTTGCTCTCATTGTATGGTAATGATAACTTTTTACTTCTTCATTTCAGGATGAATTTGAAAGTGACCACGAGACTAGCAAAACCGTAATAGACCAACAGCCTTCATCTATGGGACAGACTTGGGATCCAAATGTCGATCCATGGGCAGAACCTGCTTCTAGCTCATCAGCTAATGAGAAAACAAGTTTGGCTCAGCCTAGTTATTCTAATCAATACCAATCATGGGATTAATCTAGGGTTAAAGCTTTGAAAATTATGATAAAGATCTCTTCATGCAAGTAAAATTGTCGTATCTTCAATACTTTTTTTTGTAAGAAAATGATATTCCACGTAATTTACACATTGCTTTGACTCGTTGCTTGTTATTTTTAATATCAACATTTATTACTCAGAATTACAAAAATATTCAATTGTTTCAGCTGAATATTAAAACAATTTAACAGACTATTCAGTGAATCCAGTATTTTTCAAACGAGATGGAATTTCGGAGTTCCGAGTCGTTGAGTTTAACTCAAATTGAAAAGGAAATCTTATTAGCCTTGAGTGGAGCCATTGGTTCCGTTATCTTGATGATCCAAATGAGAATTATTATCAATTAGACAATTTTGTTGCTTTTTTAAATGCATTAATATATTTCGAATTATTTTGACAGATATTAAAACAATCGATTCGTTATTAACAGAAGAAAAAACAAATATTAAAATGAACAAAATGAAATTAAGCATGATGGTGAGATTGAGAATTATGGGAATGTTGATCATGCTTATTTGATTCCATTCATTTATGAATATCGAAGATAAAACATTGATGAATGGGTTTGATTTGACACTGAAATAACTTAACCTTAAATTTCAATGGAACAAAATTGAAATTAAAAAAAAACGTTTTCAATTCAAAGTGACGATAATAAGTGTTTCAACCAAAAAAAAGAGAAATGGTAACCATAATTTCGTTTTCGTTTTGCATTATTGAATTGGTGACCAGAATGAGATTTACGAGAGTTCATGTCTTATCGAACTCTTTTCTCCAATTATCTTTCCACTTTATCCTATCATTGACATTTCAAGTTTAAATGTTAAAAGGAACAGGAAATTGAGTGGTCAATTAAACTTGAAAAAGAAAATATTTGTCTGCAAATGTTGGAGTGAACTCGATTAAAAGCATGCAACCGGATTAAAGTAACATTTGCGAAACATTTTCTTGGATCCTGTTCGCCTCGAAAGATCCATTTGTTGGCTTGAAGATAATGAAGATTGATAAGAATCCAAATAAATTCTATTGGAACGAGATTTATTATTATCCATCGCTTTATGTAAGGCGCTCACTATTTTATTCAGTAACATTGCAGATCTTTTTAACCTCTCAGGCCGCTTGATTGCTGACCCTTGTTGATATCCTAAATTATCCTGTTATAGAAAAAAAAGAAAGGTAAAAATTTGATTAGAGTCAATGAAAAATCAAATTAACGAGTAAATAATGAGTAACTAAAAATAACTTTCACACAAGCGGAGCTAAATTTTGAGTTGGTTAATAAATCATGTACCCATAATTTTTCAAATAATCTTGTAATCAGATTACATATTTCTTGGTCTTGTAGTTAAGTAACCACAATGACAATCAGATATTTTGAATCGAACCCTTTAACATCACAAAATCAAGTTTTAATCGTCCACAGTATTCCAATGGATTTTACAAAAACTGTATCAACTTGCAGTTTGTTTTGTTTTTTCCTCAAGAGCCGCCATCTCATGCAATTAAAAACCAACCTTATTAGCTTATTTACAATCACATTAGAGGGCAGCTCTTACTTTCTGGTTGATTTAAAAGTCCAATTAAAAAAATGAAACTAATTTAAGCGAAACAATTCAGCAATCTTAAGCTTAACCTGAAACCAAATCCCAACATACACAGATGCACCTATATTGTACTTAAAGGTTTTATTCATAATCATGATAAAAAGTATGACAAGTTCATATTCAATAATAGTTGATCAAAGAAAAGGAAAAATATTTTTTAATATTGTGATGAAAAAGAATACAAAAAAGATGTAAAAATGTAGACTGGAATTTGAATAGAAATGATTATCAAGCTAATAAAAGGTCAACTAAAGGGTGTATTGTTTAAGAGTGAAATTATGGGAGCAAAGAAAGTAGCATTTACTTACCTGATTGTGGAGATTATGACGATAAAGATTTTGATAAATATGGTGCATTTTTAAATTATTGTCCATTTCCATCTTTATCTTCGTCACATCAAATCTTTATCTAAATTATCTTTATTGTAAATGCTACTCTCTTTGCTCCCATAATTTCACTCTTAAACAATACACCCTTTAGTTAATCGATAGTAATTAAGATTTAGCCTTAAACCAGATTTAATTAAATTTGACTTTTCATTATTACAAGTTAATCAAATGTAAATGAGCAAAGTAACAATAATAATTAAATGCTTCCCATTCAAGTGAACAATCATCAAAAAATTTGTATTAATACATTGCTACCAGTATACCCTTAAGTCCAATAGAGTTTAATCTCAATTGCAAACGAATGTAACTCATTAGAATCTGGTTGAGAAATGAATGTTAAAAAAAGTTGATTAACATTGAATATTAATTGTTGAAAAATGTAAAACAACTGTTGATTAACAGTTTCATTTCAATAAAAAGTTCAACTGTTAAATCAATTGGAATCATTTATAAGCCTTTCATCAACAAAACCAAATAAACTCCAATTACACCAATTAGCTCACAATTTTTGCACTCAATTAACCTCTGTAGATTTAACACGATAATTAACAAAAGATGGAAAGGTTAAATCAATGATTTGATCGAAAAAGAAATTAATAATAATTTCAATTCAAATGAGTTAATCAAACACTCACAGGTTTACCCAGTCAACAGGCATAAATGAAGGAAAAAAATCGGGTTTCTTTTGGTATCAAACCTTTTGCTTATCATTAATCAAATCAATTTGAATCAAGTTTAGTCTTTCAATCGTTGATTGAATAACTAATTATCCTCTTTTAATTGACTTTCATCACAAGAAAAGAGACAATTAGTTAAGAAATCAGATAATCACCTAAACAGATCAACACTTTACAATCAAAGCTAATCTAATTTCCAGGTTATCCAAATGTTGATTGAAATGATTAAATCGAGTTATCAATTGATTATCTTTCAATGAGACAAAATGTTTGAAAAAAAAAGTCAAAATTTAATAAGCTTTTCACTTAAATCATTAGCTTTGATTAATCAATAATTAAGTTAATAAGTAAAAGTGTTTTCACATTAAAAGTTGAATAATTTAACGACATTCTGCAGACGGAATTTAGTTAATGATCTTTCCAAAGTTCATTAAAAGCAAATCATAAATGTGTTAATTGAATCGATAAATTAATCGTTAAATTATGATAAATTTTTGATGGCGAACCTCATTTGGCATCAATTATAATCCAATTTTTATTATCCTTTGGTTATCATTCCTTAATCAACTTAATCCCGAGATTAATAAACTTGGCAACTCATTTAATGTTAAAAGAGCAACAAATGCCGTTTAATCGTATAAAAAAAGATATCATAAAATGATTATCAAACGATCCTAATTTGGTCCTTTTAATGATTCCCTGGATAAGATTGCGAATTGTTAATTAGCTCGACAACCAAATTAACCTTTAATCTAACAATCGATCGTAAAAGCCTTTTCTCACTTAACCCAAATGTTACCCAAAAAACTGGCAATATTTTCATTGGAATCAACAATTGCATTGTAATGTCAAGTTGTTTACATATTTGAAAGCTTACCTTATGATTAGGATTGTGACTTTTTGCTTGATTAGATGATAATTTTGTTGCAATTGATGATGATGATGTTGATGGTTGTAATGTTGCTTGTGATTGATGAAGATGTTGATTTGGCGAAAGGATTATTTTTTGATTAAAACTAGTCGTTGGATTAACTGGTTTCAATTGATGATTTGAATGTTGATTAATATTATACTCGTTGATAGTCACTGGAATGGTATTAACCATTGTCACAAGGCCAAAGGTCAGGGTTAACCATGTCACTTGGTTTGATAATAATGACTTCATTAATATCAAATTGTCTTAAAACTTCCTAATGGTCACTCAATTGAGAAACAAAACAGAAGTAAAAACAAAATAATGTTTTCTCTCTGTTTTTGGTCAAAACGAAAAGTCAAAGTGATTCAAGTTGATTCAACTTTAAATTTTCGTTGAAACACAATTTAATTTTTCAGATTCTGATACAAGAAAAAAAGGTTTAACCTGTAAAATGTTCATTGATTCTGTTGGGAAAGCAAAAGTGTTGAACTTTCCAAATTGTCTACATTGATGTTAATCAACGAGAAATTACAGTGAACAAGAAAATTGATCTTTAACTTTGGGTAATTTGGTAGTTGCGAGACAAAACAAGGCTTCAACTTTACCAGATTCTCGGTAAATTGTTTTGATCAAAATTAAATCAAATTGTCAAGTTAATATAAGACGAAAGGGAAACGATGATGAGGATGAAAGAGAAAAAGAAAGGCGTGGAAGAGAGAGGAAGATGGAAAGTCATGCCTTGAGATTGTCTTCATTTGGAGTCAACGCAACAAGTGTAATCAATGGTAAGCCAAGGAGGGAAGGATTCAGTAGGCGATGGAAGATTCAACTGCTTTTTGGCGCGTTCCACATTCACCGATAATTGTTTATCGAATAATGATTATTTAAAGATTGATTACATTTGTCACCCTTGTAATCACCATGTAACATCACCATCATTTTCACCTTTATCATTACTCTGTTTCCTTATCAGATGACACTTCTGTCAATGAAACAATAAATAGAACAATGAAGATGAAAAAGCAAATAAAATGTTCACATTTTTTTCTTCTTTTCTCTTTTTTTCCATTCTCTATTCATGGATTTCTTTCTAGCATTTATTAGATTAGAAATGATAAATTTTCTTGGAAATGTTTGCTCCATTTTCATTATGAATATCATTCCGTTTGACTGACCAAAATTCAGTCGACCATAACTTTCAAGTTATCATACAATTCATGATGCTATTCATGGTTCTATTCAATTCCTAGCAACAAGAAAAAGTTTCCATTCATTTCAAACAATGATTGCTTTAAATGAACTCAATCCAGTCAAATTTACATGGTAAAAACTGATAACTCAAAATAACATTCCTTAAGGCTTTAATCAGGTAAAAACATCTCATGGCCATTGGACTTTTAGGTTTACATTGAGAACAGGAAAGTTACCAGAAAAGACAATGTTGATCATTCCACTCGTGATTTAATTGTTTAATATAAAAAAAAACAAAGTTATTGCATTGATTGGGTATCAATGTTTATCAATATTTGGTTAAATTGCCTTTTATTGTGAAAATACCAAAAAGAACCAGAAAAAAATGGCACAAAATATCAAAACAAATGTTTAAAAATGAAATGTTTTTACTTCTTTTAACCATCAAAAGGATTCTTACACTTTTCATGGTTCATGATCAACATTATCAAATGGCAAAAGATTATTACAATCATTTAGATTAATTAACAGTTAATGTTCAATTAAGTAATTGTTTTCATGTTAGTAAGTGATTACAAACAGCCCAAGGATATTTACTTAGTCTATCATGAGCCATGATTAAAGTTGATTGAATTGGATGGAGACAAAGTTGACAACAGTTTTTTTTGTTGCTTCGGTTTTACACTAACCACTGTTGGGTTAACGTTGGTGTTAAACAAAAGCCTTTCGAGTCAACAATTTAAATTGTTGTTCACTTGTGTTTTCCGTTTCTTTTGCCTTCTCCAGGTTTACCTTTCCATGTTTCATCTCTTCCTTATCAACTAACCTTGTATTTAACTCAATTTTGTTGATTACAGTTATTATTATTAAAGCCTGTGGTGATGAACGCAAACTCTTTTAGCTTTTTTTTTTATTAAAACTCTTGTATTTCCATTGTAATCAATGACGTTCTCATGATTAAACCTAAGAATAAGGAGAGAAACAAATCTAATTGTTTTTTCGGTAAATGATTTAATGAAGCTTTTACAAAGCAACCTACATTTGATTACAATTATATCCATTAATCTCCCATTGATCTGAACATTTGTTAGCCGCAGCTTCATTTAACCCAAAATTAGATGTTAACTGAGAAGTCCAAGCATTCATAACTAATATAGATTGAACACTTTTGTTTGGTTTTCAGTTCAATGGAAACTCTGATTTTCATTTTCTCTGAACAAAGTTTCAATTTTCTGATCAAAATTCATTTTCAATTAGAAGAATAAGAGAAGCAATCAAATTAGCCCGTATATATTTGGATGAATAATGATCAGAAACTAGACAATTTTATTTTTACCTCAACCTACAAAACTTGGTGAACTTTGTATTGATTTGAGGTTAAGCGCTGAGAATTGATGATTTATTGGATGTTCAGTAATCTGGTTGGTTACACGATGACAGTTGATGATTGTTTTTCTGTATTATATTCATTGCGATTACAAATTTACCTCTGAATCCATGGGATTGACGTTTCGAGATAAACATTTTATCCAATCTGTTTACGGTAATCACACTAAGATGTAAAGTTAATCATATCATGAATTATAAAACGCATTTTGTTGCCATACAGAGCAGTTAAAGGAAGACACTTTTTGATTGTCTTTTAATTGCTCAGTTACAATTAACACTAACTGTAAATTATGTAAGAAGCGATTAAATTTTTGTTTCGCAATTGTAAACTGTTTTTGGTGAAATGAACATTTAATAAGGTTTACTTGAAAAGGTATAAAAACAAGAAAACATGTTTAACCTTTTATTGGTCGACTGGACATTAAAGGAGATTCATTTTAACCTCAAAAGGTTTCACTTTTAATCATTTGAATAGGAAAAGGTTTAATGTGAAGAGTTAATGTTTAAATTCAACTGGGATCCATTTACTGTTAATTGTAATAGTTGGTGTAAAAGGTCAAGTTGTTGAACTTTGATTTGTCCCTGTCAGCTTATCGACTGTTCTGTAGGCTCCTTCTGTAGCATCGTCAAAGATGTCTCCAAGATAGCGTTTCAACAAGTCCATAAGTCCTTTATCAAAATCAGCCGCTTTATGCAAACCTTTGTCAATCACTGGTTTATAAATTTCTGCCAGCTTTGCCATTGCTCTGGCCTTCACATCATCGGGTGAAGTCCCATTGTTTACCGGTGCTTCAGCAGCAGCCGATAACAACCTACCGAAGTTAACCATTTGTGACATTAATTTTGCTGTATCTAGTGGCTGTTGAGCTGGTAAAACGTTGAAACCAGAAATTGGATTAGGAATTGGGTTTGGGTTTGGGTTAGGAATTGGATTGGAAATGGATGGTAAATTAAATGTTGGTCGTCGTAATCGAAGGAAATTCAATTGTCCATTTATTGGCTTTATTTCCATTTGGATTAAGATAATAGCGAAAATTATCATCAAAGCTTTCATGATTAACCTTCAATGGAATGAAATTCAACGTTCCTGAAATGGTTTTTTTTGCTTTAACTGGTCACCAATACTGTGAAACAACAGTTTCAATTATCACTCTTAATCACATTCTTACAATTGACTGAATCAACTTTGAATAGGTTTGCTGTTAACAAATGCCACTGTGCTATGATAATTTGATTTACAGAATTGAATGTAATTTGAGTGAAGTACATTTTTTTCAATTTTATCCTGATCTTGATTAATTATAACGATTCACTTTGACCAAAACATTGATTTATTTAACCTGATAGAGTCGAAGCTGTTCACTGGAATTCATTTGTTATTTGAACAAAATGCTAAAAATGAAAAATGAAAACTCGAAATTGGTTAAACCGTTGAACAAATAGATTAACATTTTTAATACAAATTAATTTCTTGGAAGCAAATTTTGCAATAAAATGTGAATTTATTTTGATGAATAAAAAAAGACTTTTTAATAACAAAATGGATGCAATTTTCAGGTGAAAAAATGGTCCATTTAAGCTTTTCTTGTTTATTATTTTTCCAATTCAAATACCAGCTGATGAAGTGAAATGTAACAAAAATCAAATGAAATCCTTGATAATATCAAATAGTTTCAATAGTTGAACTACTTATCTTGTCACTTCTCTTGATCCACATTCATATAAAGTCTGACTCTATTTATGCTCTTTACCCACTCATTACTTAATGTAAATCACAGATAAATCAGTTCAAATTTCAAGGATTTAAAAGATTTAAAAATTCAATTTCCAAATACGCCAACATGAAAACATGATTGACTGATTTAAATAAAGTGACGATTGTTTGAATTGATAAAGGTTAACAATAAAGACAACAAAACTGTTGCCAAAATAAATAAATATTCATATGCAGGTGATGACAAGCCTTTAATGAGACATTTAGTGAAATGACAAAAATCAATTGATTATGAATACAAGTGAAGAACCGTGAAGAGCAGGAAGATTACCATGAAAATTGGAAGCAAAGAAGATGATTAAAAGATGAATGTTTGAATACGGGAGACAATTGTTTCTTTTCCGGGCTTAATGTGAATCTTGAGTGTGAACAGTTTCCAAGTGCGCCAATCAAGTCACGGACCAGAGAAGCGCGAGAAGCCCTTTTAAGCTCAACAATTATGCAGTCTTGTTTTAACATTATTCTGGACTCTTGGAGATTGAACAGAACAAAATAGAATAGAAAAAAAAAGTCAAGAATTCAGGGTCAACTTTTATTACGACAATTACAGGTCAGGTTTAGATGTGTTAATGTCTCAATCATTAGCCATTGTTGACATCTAATGAAAAGTGTTGATTAGCAAAACATTTGACCTTTTCAGTTGATTATTCCTTTAAACATTGTAATCAGTAGCGCTTTTATCACCACAGAGGCAGTAAATAGGAAAAGAATAAGTGAATTTGGAATGAAAAAAAAGAGTCGCTACGTTTCAACGGTTTTATTGCCTGCAAGTATTCATTATTACCTGTCAATGGAGTTTTGCAAAGTTCATTCCAGGCTCATCATTATTTAGTTATCTGAGTCTTCAGTCAACTGAGAATTTAATAGCACTTTGTTTACAAGTATTATGTATCATCACAAAGATCAATATCATTTATTTCATGCTAGCTTATTGCTAATCATTACCTCAATTGAAATGAACAAACTGGTTTTTCGACAACTTTTTTGCTTCTTAAACCAAACATTGTAATGTTGTACCATTTTAATCATTGGATCGTTTCTCCAATTGAAATGCCAATTGACGATCAAATGATCAAAATTGCCATTTCATTTTGGTTAACCTTTTTCCAGCTTTTCACAGCGAATCAATTATTAACGTTTTTTTAGGTGATTTATCTGGTTCAATTTATATTTACGTTTAGATGGTTTACAGATTTCAATGAAAATTAAAATTATTGTTTTTATACATTTCCATTTACATTAAATAAATACAAAAATAAATAGATTGGTAAAAAAAGTGTTATCACAAAAGATTGGCCTTAATTTGCAGTTACACCTAAAATGATTCCTGAAATGACTCCAATGGTGACAACGGTAAGTATTATCCATAAAACAATTAAGTGACCTTTACAGCAAACTGTATCATCATAGATCAACGGGTTGGCTTGATTGGCAAGGTGACTTTTAATGGCCTCAATGGGAGCAGGTCCATGGCCTGGTATCATCATTGAAGCACCTGAAGGTACAAATGAAGTTGATCCGTTGTTATTACGGAACATTGTTCCTACATAAGTTGGCAGTGGAAGTTTATTGCCCAATGATTTGCCTGAACAATCATAATTGCTTGGTGTGGGTGCACCTTGAGGTGGGCCTAAGCCGAGTGCACTTCCATTGACTGGGTAAGCAATCAAGGGTTGAAGTGAGGGACGGCGAAGATCAGAGAGTGAGTTAAAGCGTTTAACTGTAAGCATGGGTTGACTGTGAACAGGATGAGCTAACAAGGATGAAGAAGCAGCATGTTCGTAGGGATTGACAATTGGATGATGTGAGGCCATTGAAAGGTGACGAGGGTTCATGGTGAGTGAAGCTGTCGGAGGAGGAGGAGGAGGATAAGGGCCTGGGTGAAGGTGATGATTTGACCCATGAACTGGACAGGGTTCACCGTCAAATGTTCCCACTTGAGCCATTACCAGACCGGGAAAGCTTCGCGTTGATCTTAATGTGGCTGTTCTTTGGTAGTTACGCATTGGTCCCGGTCCATAGCTTACAATTGAACCTCTGGCCAGGGTTGAGCGAGGAACGATTGATTGGGAATGATGTTTTGATCGACGTCGATCAATGGTTGTACTGTAAACGGATCCTCTGTAAGACAAGATGGTAAAGTGTTAATTGGTTGACCAATTGACTAGAAAAGTTGATTACAATTTCAATGGGAAAGGATAAGGTAAAGGATTTAAAAAAGGATTTGAGGTGGATTCACAGTCTATCATTTGTTATGACTTGTTAACACCTTTTCTCAAGCAATTTATTAATTTGATGTGTTAATAAGCAAAAAATGACATTGGCCTTGCAGATGTTATCATCTATTTTGTTCACCAACATTGATAAATGATGGGAGAGTTCACATGAAAAATAACATGAGCATGATTATGGAAGGGGAAAAAATAGATGAATAAAGAATCAGAATAAGGGTTTTTAATGGTAAACACTGTTGACTCAATCAATCAGATGAATAAACAAAAAACTGGATTAAAAGTAAATAAGGAAATGATGAATATTGGTTAAGTATCTGTTAATAGTAACACAAATACACACAAAATGTAAGATTAGCAAAAAAGTTATCCAATTGTTCAACATTGTTCAATGAGATTCATTATTTATGCGGTTATTTTGTTTTCGTCTACAATTATGCTTCAATGTAGGCCACTTTTTCCGTCTCACTTAACAACTATTATAATTTTAATGGTCATCAAAGAGTAAAAAGCTAAGGGTCAAACCATTTAAAAAGGCTTTTTGCTTCTAAAGGCACAAGAAATGAGAAAGAAAGGAAAAGGTAAGGGAAGGAAAAGAAGAAGAAAAAAATGGTTTCTTCTATTCTAAATGGATTCACATACAAAAAAAATGAAATATTGTTGAAAATGTTGAATTGTTGGTAATGATGAAGAGTGAACATTTTGAGTAGAAAAAAAATCAACATCCGGAAAGTGAGGAAGTTTTATGAATGAAGGTTTAATGCATACCCATTGTGTCTTCGAGATGAAGAATGATGATGATGACGAACCATTGGAACCTCTTCACGATCATCCGATGAGGTTGTCAATACGGATGGTGAAGAAGTGCGTTGGTTTGATGATGAAGGATGGTGATGTTGGCTATTTTGTTGTGATGAATGATAACTTTGTGAATAATGTTGCTGAGGTTGATGTTGCTGGTGATGTATTAAATGATGATTTTGATGGTTTGGATGATGATACTGTTGGTGACTCGGGTATTGATGGTGTTGATGGTGACTCGATGAGATGACCGATGGTAAAGGTTGATGAATTGGTTGGTAATAGCTTGATGACATTAAATTTGCTTGTGGCAAGTGAAGCTCTCGATGACGCCAAGCAACTGGAGTACGAGGTAAACCAGTATCACTGTCAACCAGAGGGTCACTGGTTTTGGGTCTCATCTTTTAATCAACAGGAGTCAACCTACTTCAGTTGAACATGTAATCACGGTTAATCAAGTAAAACATGGAGTATGGAAAGAATCACGTTGGAACGGTTTCACGTAGACACTGACAATCGATGACAAATTGAGAAATGATTGTCGACTGTGATTGGGAAAAGGGAAAAGAGTCAAGTAAACCTTAAAAGGTGCAACATTGAAAGCTGGCCTAACACTCAACGTATTTTAGTGACTTAACCAAGCTTCGCGTTTAAACTGAAAACTGGTAACAACAAGAAAAGTTTAATGAGAATGGGAACATTTCTGGGATGAAGAAAGGGGAGGAAGAAGGAGAAGAAAAAAGAAGAAGAAAAGAAAAAGATGGAAGAGAAAACCTGTCTTGGGAAAAACAAGTCGTTAACCTTTACATTCGGTGAAACAAGTCTCTTCAAGAGGATAGTCACAATCACAATTAAAACACCAACTAATCTGCAAACTGTTTCTCCAACAATTAATCAAGGTTAACGAATATATATATTCATTTTTCTTCTGGTTGTTGCTCATTTTTCAGATTCATTTGCATCTTGAAACACCAGGCTTCTAAGGTAAACCATATATTCCTTGCTTTAACCAGAAACACTTACCGAAAGAGCCACTCTAAAGGTTGGTCAAGAAAAGGTAATTTTGTGCGGATAAGCCTAAGGGCTAAGCATTTTTGGGATTCCAATGAACTCTATGTAAACCCAAAATACAGTCTTGATCTTGAAATGATCGGCAAGGGATAGTGAGCCATTAAAAGTGAAAGCAATTTAAGTCAAATTTAATGTCATTAACGAAATAACATGTTCAATGTGAATTTTTAGATTCAATTTTTCCCAAATGAAACAAGCCAAATTGATTATCGCTATTTTTGCTCTTTCAATTTACTCCTTTTACGTTGTTGTTATTTAATAATGTGAATAAAAATGAAAAAAATATTACAAAATACTAAATGTTTCCAATTTTATCACTATTCAATCAACTCCAATCCAATCTTAAATAATCAGTTAATTTTAACGTTATTATTAATCAAAGGAAATGTCTGATTCAATGACAATCGGAACTGTGCTTGAAATCCATGAAAATTGTTTAAATAAATAACTTATCTTTACCATCTTTGATCATTCAACCCTTGAAGGTTCACCTCATCTAAACGGTAGACTTGTCTGACCAAGGACAGTTTAAGATAATCAGATTGACCAGAGCAACATTTATTTGTAAAATTGATTGAATGATCAAATGAAAAGTCGATTAAGTTGCTATTATTAAACACTTTAACAGTTTAAATATTTTTAATGGTGAAAGGAGTGTTTAAGTGAAGAGTCAATTTCATTGAATGTAAAAGGATGAATTGAGTTAACAATTAACTTGATTGTTGATCAAAAGTAAACAGTAACCTGAATTTGATTGAATGGTCAAAAAATGAGAAAATAATTATTTTGTTGGTTTTCCGATTATCAGTCGATTGTTTGGTGAAAAGAAAGGAATCCAATTAAAGTCAATCAAAACATAATAATATCAATATTAAAAGGTATATCATGGCTGATGATGAAGACTAATCAAAATTATCTTCGCATTTTGATTACTTTATTCAATTGATTGGAAGGAAAGGAAAGCATTTCATATTGAACTCATTTTTACATTCAATACTTCAAACAATTATTGCCAATTTATCATCTCTGTATGAAAATAATTTCTTAAAAGGTTTGATGTTTTAACAGAAACATGATAAACTCATTTGAAACAGATTGAGATGAACTATTATTCAGTTGACTTTTAGCCTTTTTTACTTGATTAACATTGTTTCATTATTCATTGAATCAGGCCATGTAACCCTTAAGGCTATTCATTTCTTCACCATTATTATCTTAATCCTTTATTAATAATCATTTCTATTAATATAGTTGAACTGGATCAACCAGAATCGATTATTGTTTATCACTTTTCATTGAATATTGCAGTTCAATGATTGTTCAACATGAAACTGACTATTCTAATTGTGATTGATTCACTTTTCTCTCGATACCTTTCATCTCTATGTTTTAATAATGAATGTTTTAATTATTGATCTTTTGCTCTTTCAATTTTCACAAAACTCTAATTGTCAGGCTTAATCAATTCTGTTAATGATACTTGCTCTTTCAAGTGTCTTTTCATTATTTAAAAAACATACCTTTTTGTGGGTAACAGTTTTGATTTGGTTGATTAATTGAGATTAGTTATTGTTCTTGTTTTCTTGAATAGCCTATTGAAATCAGGAAGAGTTATTAATTATAAACTAAAATTAACTTATTGTTTCCACCATTTCAGCATTTGTTTAAATTTTTATTAAATTGAATGAAGCAAAAATTTTGTATAATTCAGTGAACAATGTTGACAAATTATTTTTTTATGCTTTACACGTTTGATTGTGTTTTCCCTGATTTATTTTTACTTCAGTCTCGATTAGCGATTTGTTTTGATTTTAAATTATTATTCAATTATTTATTATGCCAATTTTGTTTTAAATTTTGCGCTCTGATTGATTGTTCCTTGCGTAACATCATAGATGGAGACAATATTAAAGTTATCTCAGGCTACCTGAGTCAGGTAACTGAATGAAGTTTAGTGAATAAACGTCAATAAAATAATGTCATTTTTGGATTTTTCTTAAAATTTGTTAGTTTTTATTGTTCTTTGTTTTTTTAAAGATAATTTAATCAATCAAAGTGGTTTTATGGAGGCTATACCATCATCTGAGTCTACAAACATGGATTCGATTGATAACAATCCTGAGGAATCTTCTGATTATTTAGATGTTCTCGACAATAAACAAATATTGAAAAAAGTGATCAAAGAAGGGAACAAGGAAAAAGCAAGACCTGAAAAAGGGTGTAGAGTGAAAATAAATTTGTCTGTTTTTCTTAAAGATACAGATGAGAAAGTTGAATCACTAGATAGTATTGAAATATTTGTGGGTGACTGTGATCTGAATCATGCCGTGGACTTGATTGTGCCTCTTATGAATGTTGGAGAAATTGCTGAAGTCATTGTTACCCCTCGGTTTGCTTATGGGGAAAAAGGACGAGAACCTGATATACCACCCAATGCTTCGTTGAAACTGATTATTGAGCTCATTTCCATCGATTGGGTTGAAGACTTGAGCGAAATAGAAGCTTTGGAAAGAATCAAAATAGGTACGTTTAGTCTATCATTGATATATTTTGTTCTTTTGTTCTTACATTCCTCCTTTTTTTATTCAGGTGAAGCTAAGAAAGAAAGAGGCAACTTCTTTTTTGGTAGACAAGAGTACTCCAGCAGTGTAATGCTTTACAAAAGAGCGATTGAATTTTTGGAGTTTGATGTTTCTGAGCTCGGTGATGATGTGGACAAGGCAACTTTGGACAAACTCAATGACTTGAAAGCCAGCGTTTACAACAATTTAGCTCAATCTCAAATGAAATTGGAGGCATTTGATGCTGCTTTGAATGCTGTCAACAATGCTTTGGCAATCAACGAGAAAAATGTCAAGGCTCTGTTCCGCAAAGGGAAAATACTCACTTCGAAAGGGGATCTTCAAGAAGCTCTCGAAGTTTACAAGGCAGCCTCAAAATTGGATCCAGACAATCGTTTGATTAAAATTGAAATTTCCCAAGTGTCTAAATCATATTCAAAACAGCTGGCTGAAGAAAAATTAATGTTCAAAAGGATGTTACAATTGGATAATTGTGAAACATCAACAACAACAATAAGAAAACAAAATGATAAATTTTACAAATACAGAACTTTTATTATTGCGTTAACAATCGGTTTTGTTGCAATCGGAGCTGCTTTTTATTTTAATTAGACATATCAATTAATAATTTTGCTATTAAACAAATTTAAAAAGTGAAAATCTTAGTTGAAATATCTTCTATCAGCCAATCAATACCTTCCAATAAATTTTCCCCCGAATGACCACTACACCCAATTATCATGTAGTGGCGATTTTTAAGTGATTTTAAATCCAAAAAGTTTTCAATCTGTTGAGCAGACAAAGCTCCAGGTAGATCTTGTTTATTTGCAAAAACAAGCAAGCTAGCGCCTAATAGACGTTCTTCTTGCAGTAGGAGATGAAGAGATTTCGCACAATCGGATAAACGCAGTTTATCAACACTATCTACCACCCAAATCAGGCCATCGGTGTTTTCAAAATAATTTCGCCAATAAGCTCTTAATGAAGTTTGTCCACCAATATCCCAAACATTTAATTTGAAACTATTGCATAAACAAAGAAAAATTTAGCTCCAGGTATCTTAATAGTAGCATGTGTTGGACTGTTTTAAATTCAAATGACAACCTACTTTTTATAATCAAGAGTGTAAATATTGAATCCTAAAGTGGGAGAAATATCGTTTATATCATCGTTGTTGAACTTTTTCACAATTGTGGTTTTTCCAGCATTGTCTAATCCTCTGAAATTAAAGTAAAATTGAAGTAAAAAAATGAAAATGAAATATTTAGGTGGACTTACAATACAAGAAGACGAATTTCTCTTTCCTTTTCCTTCAATTTCTTCAAAATGTTCATGAGACCCATGGTGATAGCAGAATATTTTTTACTTGATAGCTGTTTTAAATTTAGTAAACTAAGCAAATTGACAGAAGGCACTGAATGCTTCAAAAATATCGGATAAGATTCAATTGTTACTGATACCAGTAGTATTCCACGTTTTCTAGAATCTAGATTAATTCACCGAATTTGATCAAAATGAAGCTTATCAAAATTCGGTTCACGTTAAATAACAAAATTCAATTTTATTTCACTAGTTGAATGCGATATCAACTGAGAAAAAGTAGGTTTATAAACTTGACATCACTATTGAAACTCAATGGAAAGATCTATGGAATGTAGGAGCGAGTTCAAACTGAAGTCCAAATTATAAATCGTCGTTAATGAAATTAAGATTTGATAATGAAGACACTAAACGAAATTTTTCACTGACAAGCTAACCAATAAAATAAAACCAAATATGATTTGAGCTTATAAGTATTGTTTATTACCGAGTGTAAACTGTCTAATACACGGTCTTCCTAAAAATGAGTTGTAACCATAGCTTCAAAACACCGCGCTAAGTTTGAATAAACATATCAAGATTGAGTATCAATGAAATAAATGAGGAACTAACCAATACCCGAAAAAATCATCATGACATTAATCATGACAGTAATTAAAGCCGAAATTAATACACGATAACCTCATCCAATAAACATCATAATCAGAATCATAGGCTCAATATGAGATTCAAGTTTAAACTCAAAATAAAAGTAGACATTAACTTATTCAAATTTTTACCAATTTGTTTTAATGATTTAAATTGAAATTTATATTAGACAGTTATTCAACAGGTTTTCCTCGTCCATATCCTTTGAATTTAGACTCAGGAGCTCCAAGACCAGGTCCAGTACCAGCACCAGCACCAGCACCGGCTCCAGCTCCTGCTCCAGCTCCAGCTCCAGCTGTTCCTCTGGCTTCGGTTTGTTTCCTTTTTAGAGTAGCTGGGACAATTTCGGCAGGTAAACAGAGGAAATTTCGAAGATAAGCAATTCCTTCATTTGTTAAATAATAGTAGTAGTGTCTCCATGCGAATTGGGTTTTAACCAAACCTTTAGATGTAAGTGATTTCATAGTCACTATTACTTGAAGGTTTGTTACACTTGGGATGAGTGGATGTCGAGGTAAATTGGTGTCCTTTTTGGCGACCAAAACTCCTTCCTTGAATAGATATTCATAGATTGCTAATCTATTGTTCTTAGGAATCAACATTTTGAAATAAACTAAACTGAAATTGAACTTTTAAAAATTAATTAATTTATCAAAAACTGCCGTCAATGAAATTGTTTAACCAATTTTCTTGCTTTTCAGATCTCACCAAAGAGGAAGTAGAGGAAATTGCCGTCGTCAAGTCAACATCTATCCATGATGTTTCAAAAATGCGCGAAATATAAATTCATGTTTTGGCATAAATGTTGTATTTAATAGTCTTTACCCAATCTAGATGGCGATGGCTGCGAATAGCCGGTAGGTAGAGGGAAAACATCAATTTTGTCTGACAAAAGAAGTGATTGTTGTTCATAAGTTATTCGTAATTATTCAATTTTAATTTGTTATCTGATATTAAACCGTCTACCTAGCACTATGTCTGCTCAAAGGACGCTTAAAGATGCTCTTTATGAAAATTTGTTTGCCTTGTTATCAACTGACTCAACGACAAGAAGGAATGCCGAAGAACAACTTAAGATGTTTGAAGCTACCGATGAATACGGTGCTCATTTGACCGAGATATCAATTGATGGAAAAATCAACGGATCGATTAGGAGGCTTGCGTCAGTTATTTTAAAGCATTTTATCGATTCTCATTGGAGTTCGAAAAGTGATAAATTTCAAGCCCCTGAAATAATCAAAGCAGTAAAGGCTCGTATCCGCTCTTCTTTATTGAGAGGTAATTTTCACCACCTTCGTTACTGGATGCATACAATTTATTTTAAATTTGTTTTCACTTTTTACAGCTCTAGGAGAGCCAAGGCTACTGTTAAATGGTGATGACGCATCAGAAAAAAAGATGCGAGGATCAATTGCTTTTGTCATCTCGGGAATTGCGCATTACGATTGGCCTGATGAATGGACTGATTTATTTGATATCCTTATTGGGTATATAAATTCGGAAAATCTTTTAGCCATCTATGGTTCCATGAAAGTATTTACTGAAATGTGCCATGAAATAAGTGAATTACAAATCCCAGACATAGCACCTATATTATTGCCAAGAATTTATGATATTCTAGTTAATCCTTATTTTTCGATCGGTACTCGAGGAAGAGCTATCCAGGTATACTCAGAATTAGCTGAGACTATCACCATGATAGGAGAATTAGACAAAAGTGCAACAAAGCAGTTCTTGGATCCAGTTCTACCACAGTTCACTACTGCGTTAATTAAAATTATTGAAGCTCCTGATAGTGCTGCTGACGTTGATCTGGGTTTAAAGAAAAGAGCTCTCAGCGCTTTAACTTTGTTAATTAAAAATTGCCGGAAAAGAATGTGGAAATATATGCCAGCTATTTTAACACCTGTATGGTATAATTTAACTTCCTTTGCATCACTTTATGTTAAAGTTGTGGTCAATAGCGAATCAGAAGAAGCTAAATTATCGAATTATCAACCAGGAACTGATTCCGATGGTGATTCTGTTAGTGTTGAAGAGTTTATTTTCGCTATTTTTGACTTTGTCTCTGTAATTACAGAAACTTCAAAATCCAGAAAACTCATTAAGCATGGTATATCGGATCTTTTATATTATATTCTTATCTATATGCAAATAACTGACGAACAAATGGAAACATGGAGTAGCAATCCTGACCGTTTCGTTGAAGACGAAGATGATGACAGTTATAGTTATTCAGTGCGTATATCAGCATTGGATGTCTTAATGTCCTTAGCTCGAGAATATGAAGAAAATGAGAGCAAAGAAGAAAATTTAAATTTCCAAATGGCGCTACTTAATGCAATAAAGAAACATTTCACTGAATCTTATGAAGCTAAAGCCAATTCAAATAATTACTGGTGGTGGAAAATTCAGGAATGTTGTCTTCTGGCTTTTGGCTCAATTTCGACTGCACTAATGGACACAGTCAAAGAAAATGGACCTTTGGCAGAGGAGATAAGAGCCATTCTCGATACCTGTTCGAACATCTCTGCTGATGTTTCGCCTTTTTTCGCTGGAAGATATTTATGGACGGCAGCAGTTTATGCACCAATAATGAACTCGTCAGTGATTGACAGATTCATTCAAGCAACTTTATCAGGTCTCCTTAACGTCTCTCCTATTATCAAGATTTCATCAATTCGTGCCGCTTATAACATTTGTATTTACCTCCAAGAAACGCATCAAGTTGACTTTATAAAGCCATATTTGCCTCAAATACTTGAAGTTATGGTTTCTATCGGGACAGCTTATTCTAATGAAGTTCTAGCTCTAGTGTTGCAAACCATAAAAACGCTAGTGTCATTGGATAAAGTGTTTGCTGCCAGTGTTGAAAGTAAAGTCTCAGCGCTTGCAATAGAAACATTTCTTCGACATTCAGCTGACCCTGTTCTGATTACATCTACTCAAGACATCTTCAAAGAACTATCAAAAAATCCAGATTGTATCGGTCCTCTTCAACAACAGATTATCCCTACTCTAGTTTCTATTCTCAATCCACCCCAGTCAAATCAAACCGTTCAAACTTTACAACCTGTTGCCATGGACATTTTAACCACTATAATAAGAAATAGCACTACTCCGTTATCTGAGTCATTAATCAATCAATGTTTTCCAGCTGCAGCTTTTTGTATTCTATCAACCATTGATGATAATTCAACTATGCAGAACGGCGGTGAATGTATCAGAGCATTTGTTTCGAAAGCCGTTGAACAGGTTGCTGCTTATAGAGAGCCAGAGTCTGGTGAGGATGGAATGTCAATAGTTATGCAAGTTTGTCTTCATCTCCTTGATCCACGAGTTAACGAATCTTGTGCTGCTTTCGTCGGCAAATTGATTTTCATCACAATAATAAAAGGATCCCAATTCATCGGAAATGACAATGTAAATCTTCTGTTGCGCTCTGTTCTTAGCAAACTTCAAACAAGTGAATCCCTTTCAGTTATTCAAAGTTTAATTATGGTATTTGCTCATCTTATCAACCATGATTTACCGACTGTTCTGGATTTCCTTTCAAGTTTGCCTGGACCTTCAGGTTCCCAATCTGCACTGGAATTTGTGCTGAATCAATGGCTTGGACGTCAACACATGTTTTATGGTGCCTATGAAAGCAAAGTTAGCATCATTGCTCTTTGCAAATTGTTGCAAAACTCATTAGTTAATGCTGATCAAGATCAGAGATTAAATTTAAATTTGATTAGAGTTCCCGGTGATCCTATGGTAGATTCATCTCCTGGTATAAAAACTCGTTCAAAAACGCAAAACAAAAATGAAAGATGGACTCTTATTCCATGTTCTGTTAAGATTTTAAAACTTTTACTCAACGAAGTTTTTTGCATAGAGTCAACAGATGATATTAGTGATCACGAATTTGACGACGAAGAAGAAGAGGAAGAAGACCATTCAATTGATGAAAATCGAGGTCCGAATCAATGTGGACATGGAGGAGATTCTGTGCATGTACCATCAACTCAATTCCACGAGTTAATTGAAGCTATAGAATCTGACTTCGATGAAGAAGATGAAGAAGAGGAAGATGAAGATATTTTAAATGACCCGATAAGTAAAATAAACCTCGGCCAACATCTCACAAGTTTCGTCAGGTCTTTTACATCAACACCTTTTGCCACTCAATTCATGCCCCACTTGAACGAGAATGAGCTGAATATATTGCAAAAAATAAGTCGTCATTAATTACATCGTTGAATTGTTATTTTCACCTTTGTTTTCTCATTTTGTGTCAATTCATTATATGCCTGGCTGTAATTTACCTGCCAAAAAGCAATAAATATTTTCGATCTTATTTTTTAAGAAATTTATCATAAAATCTTATATTTTGTTTTGGAGAAAAAAAAATATGGGCAAAGCTGACGATTCTTTCAACATGATAATCATAGGGCGTTGGGAGGTTTCTTTTTGCCCACTTATTGATAACTTTTGTAATTTCAGCTGTTTCTATCAGGGTGGAGTTGGGAAGACTCAAGAAGATGCTTTGATAGCTGAAGACAATTTTTTCGAAAATTAGAGGCGGGTCAAGTATTATGTTAAACATATGTTTATGTGGTTGATTATGGCTATGATGTTCCCTTTCAGGCAGATTAAATACAAATTATTGTCCACCCGAAACAATGTTAAGGATCAATTTAATGAAGTTTAATGTAAAGCAAGGCCTGAAATGTAACAAAAATACTAAACAAACTAAATAAACTCTTGCGTAGGTGATTGTGATGATAAACATAAAATGTTTTCATCATAGAGATGATTTCTTCTTTTCAAGTTGCATTATTGTTATTAAGATTATGATTATTTTACCAAAAAATCAGGTCTTAATGATTTTTTTCTGCTCTGCCCACTCTCACTTTCGATTTTCATCTCTAAATAATATCATAAAATCAAGAGTCAAATATCGAGAGTACTTAAAACTGAAAAGCCACCAACGCCACCAACACCGTCAAAATTGTAATAAAAACACGTTCAACCTTGTTTACCACCTTTTCCTCCTCTCGATCGCATATTTCCACCTTTCCAGTTCATTCGGCCTTCATCTAAGTTCAAAATGGTAATCATCTTCTCTGTGGTCGATTGTGTGCCAAATATCATTTGTTTAACCATTTGATGATACAATTCGATCAAACCCACTTTCCTTTTACTAATCAATTGTTTTGGGCTTTGACGATCCTGGAAAAGGATGATGATTATCTCTCTCGCCGACGCCGCCATATTCACTTATCTTCGTTTTGAGTTTTTTTCTCTTTTCATCTTATATTATCATCATGCTACTCTCTTGCGTAGGAATCCATCAAGAGAGGGTGGATCAACTTATTTCGATCCATTAGAGTATGGGTGAGCGGCCCTGATGATGATAATGATGATCAAATGAGAAGTGAAAAATTTGCTCTTCATTTCAACTTGACTTGACAGAAACCATTCAAAATCTTTCATTTGTTATTCTTTACCATTACAAGTTTCATCTTTTTTTCGCTATTTTTTTCATTCTTAACCGTCCTGACGAGTAACCTGTATTAAGTGCATCATGTCATCCAATTCGTTATCCAATACAATGTCCAACGATTGTTTGCCATCTGAATCTTTGGTCTCTTCCAACATTGTCGGTTTTCTTGGTGAATCAAGTTCAGGTTATGATGAAGATGAAGAATCAAATGAAAATATACTTTGTTCGTGGTGCCAGAAAATGGGCCCAAAAATGTTTACTCTAAGGTGTACAAATGGTTTGAAAGCGTTTTGCAGTGAACTTTGCCTTACTCAATGTAGAAGAGCTTCTTTCAAGAAGAATAAAGTTTGTGATTGGTGTAAACACGTTCGCCATACCGTAAACTATGTTGACTTTCAGGATGGCCAACAGCAACTTCAGTTTTGTAGTGATAAATGCTTAAATCAATACAAAATGAATATCTTCTGTAGAGAAACTCAGGTGCATCTCAACTCTTTACCAACTGTATATCGGTCAACAAGTCCATCAACAAGTTGTCCCCCCCATCTTCATGGTCTCAACCGGATTCTAGATAATAATGTGACCATAAAAGAAATCGAAGATACATTGGTTAATCCCGAGTTTCGGATGAAAAATCTATTTATTCCCAATAAACTATCATTTCCAACCTCATCAATAACATCAACATCTAGTCCATCTTCAGGTTCAATTTCAAATGGTAAATGCTTAAGCGATTCAATAGGTAATTTTCGTTGTTCCTTAATTGAGAAAAGTATTGACAATTCAACAAACAAATCAATGACAATAGAGGATAAAGACAAGGTTGGAAAAGAAGAGCCATGTACAGAGTACAAACCTTCCGTGCCAAAGAAAAGCCTGACTAAAGCAAAAGTTCGAAGTCGACAGATGGAACCTAAAAATAAATGTTCTCCGGTTAAAGTTGAAGAAGTTTGTGAATCAACCAAACTGCGCTCATGTAAAAACCATCGTAATGCAATCGGTGATGAAAACCAAAACAATGAACCAAGTAACATTGAAATTAGTAAAGATTTGCAACCTAAAAGTGTAGCCAGTTCGAAAAGCACATCTAATCAAACCCAAGAACCAACAATCGATCCATTAACTTCATCAGTTAATGGTTCAATGCCACTCCTTTCAAGATTCACTCCTAACCTTTTACAAAATCACGCAAATGGATACAGAACTGTGTATAATAATGATCATCATATTTCACCTTTTCCTGACTATCTTAGTCAACGTTTATCAAATTTGCCTAACAGAGATGGTTCATTAAATTCAATGGGTTCATTCTTGAATCCTCTTCAATTGGAACTTTTGAGACATCGAACTTTCAATTCACCCATTCGTCATTCAATGTTCCCTCTCAGTTCCCCTGTTGTGGCCAATCAAACAGATTCAGGTCAAAGGCAATCCATTCCATCAATTTATTCTCAACTTCCAGAGTCTCATCATTTTAATTCTCAATCAATACTTTTTAATGAACAAAATAATCTGACAAATGCACGGGTCCAGTACACAGTACCACATCCTTTCTTGTTTCCCCTTCCATTGCCGATTCCGTTACCAATTCCTATTCCCATTGATTTGGCATCTTTGTTTCTCAAACCTACAATCTCAACTCAAGACAAAGAAGTTCAAGTAAATGTTTATGAAAGATCTGGATTCATGACACTCGATTCAAAGATTAATCCCGATATTGATGACCAAAGTGCAGGATTCATCAAGAATAAAAGATTCAAAAGAGACATTATATCAATATAAGAAACTACAGTTGAGAAGTTAATTGAAGCTTGATTGGACAACTTTAAAAGATGGCCAATAATGTATAAAAAACATATTTATTAACAAGTATTATCAAGATAAAATAAATTATTGTTGAGTTTTCGGTGGAATTACTTATTGTGTAAGTTAATGAACATTGGTTTAAACTAATCGATTCCAATTTGTTCTGAAATTAGACCTGATATTGCGAATGTTTTCAATTACAATTGGTAGGTTTATACCGTGTTTAACACTGGAAATAGCGTGAATAACATTGGAAAGTAAAGATATGGGTGAAAACCGTGTGAACAAGAAATTGGCCGATGAAGGTGAATTTCGTTTAACAAGCCATGTGACAGCGGGCTTAAATTTGCTTGGGACACTAAACTTTTTAACCACTGAATTGATATAAGCTGATGCATGAGGTTGCAATGATTGAACAAGTTCATCGGCCAACATCCAAAACAGAACTGGCCCGACTTCCCCAGAAATTGAATTTGAAGGTAAATTCATTCGACCATCAACAGATTTCAACGAGATTGTTGACTTTGAAAAGTCAACAAACGGTGGGTCAGCAGATGATAAACTGAGAGTACCATTGGTAAGGTCAAGATTAACAGTTGTACGAACTAAAACATCAGTATATTCAAGGGTTCCAATGCCTGATCCATGGACATCTAAAACACTGTACAAAGTGCCATTAACTGCATACTGACAGTCAGCCTCCAATTTGGGAAACAAAAGTCCAATCTTGAATCGAAGTTCACTTAATTTGGAGCTCAATTCTCTGACCATGAAATTAGACAAACCAGTTAAGCGAAAATTTTTCAAATAAATAACAAATGGATCGCCACTTATCAAAGGTTCAAAGTGAATCTTTTCAACCCGATAAGGATCCACCGAAGGGATATCCAAATCACTTAACCCAGTCTTCAAATTAGCTCTCAACTGATCACCAAGAGAATTGTAAAGATGTTCTTCAAACGTTTCCTCCAAAGAAGCATTGGAAGCTCCATTGTTTGGTGTGCTTGCTGAATATTTTGGTGGATAAAATTTTAACACATTAATCCGATTGGACGATGAAAAGAGGTTCCCTTTATAAGAAGAATCTTCAAATCCTGAAAAGAGACAAACATCGACAATTAGAAATTTGATTAAATTTGATTAAAAACACAAAAGCTAAAAATCGAGACATTTGAAAATACTTACTTCGATTGATTTTATATTGGCGTTTTGCAAAAAACGGATGGACACATGTGATTAAGACGAGTAAAAGGATCAACTTGAATGTTATCATAATTATGATGATCAAGTTTGAATTAAATGTTTGCACCCAGTAAAACTGAATTAAGTAAATTTACTTTGGTGTTAAATGGTATTGAGGTTGACTTTGGCTTATTGACTGGTTGGTTAAGTTGAATTTAGTTCAGTCTGTTATCAAGCTAATCCAGTTTGATGGTGAACAACAGTGAAAAGATGAACATAAACAGAAACATAGTCTGATCACTTGCAAGATTGCCTCAGGAATGACGACAAACACCAAACAAGCTAAACGAAGGCCAGTTTATATGATGAAAAGCCTCCTACTCAGATGATCGGCCAGACCCTTTTACCTCTTCGGTGTCTCTTTCTTTTCTCTTTAGTTTCTCTCCTTTCCATCATCTTCTCATCCTTGCCACCTTTATCATCTTCAACCATTCTCTTTACCTTTTTTTTCATTTCTCTCATCATTTCAACCAATCTTTCAAATCTTCATATTTTTTTGTTCTCAACATCAAATGTTAATAACTTTGACCCATGGTCTATGACATGCAAAGCTCATTAAAAATGAATTTTCCTATTCATTTACTTCATTCAAATAATCATCTATTGGCCCTGTAACCGGAAAAGTAATACTTAAACTTGACCCAGAAAAGAAGAGATGAAATCTTCTCTTTTTTTCTGATGAATGATGATGTTTACTGTTTCTTTCTCCTTTTTTAGATGTATTTCATTTTTTCTCAACA
This sequence comes from Tetranychus truncatus, assembly GCA_028476895.1. Taxonomy (NCBI): domain Eukaryota; kingdom Metazoa; phylum Arthropoda; class Arachnida; order Trombidiformes; family Tetranychidae; genus Tetranychus; species Tetranychus truncatus. Next base: position 7,770,714 of record CM052062.1, read on the forward strand.
TGAGACTCAGTGATGATGATGACTGGGATGAAACCAGGTAAAGATGTTTCAAAGCTAAAACCAGGACGGAAGCTAAAAACTCATGAGTGAATGGAATGATAATGATATTGATGTTAAGATGATTACTAGAAATGGTAATTATTTAAACTAGTAACAAAAGGAAAACTCGTTTTCTCAAACAATTAAGGATAACGATTATTCTTGATAATTAATGTTAACAGTTTCCGTTGTTGTCTTGTCTCTCATTAATTCAACATTGCATTATATTCAAATGTTATTACCATGAAAATGGGTTACCAAGATTTTAACAAATATTTGCTATAAAAAAACATGTTAAATGGCTTGTTGTTGCTTCCAAATGTTTCACTCATCACAAGCAAATATCCAATTTTCAATTTTCTTGATCATGTTGGGTACTTAAATAAATTGAATTATTTTCTTGATTAAAATCTCAAAAGATCCAGTTCTACATTTAGATTATTTATTTTAAAGCGATCACAATTATGAATATTACGGTTACTTTGAGTTAATCTTTCTGAAATGAATACAAGTAGATGATAGTGATTAGATAAGATGAAGTGATAAATGGTGTCAAGGTTAGTTCTGGTCTATCATCAGCATCTAAGTGTCCATCAAAGTCAAATGATTGTCCAGTTGTCCAAAAGTGCAATTGTTGTTTGTTTTTTTTGCCATTCCTCAAGTTATAACATATTCAAATGGCTTTCATTCAAGTTATAATGAATTATTGTGAGGATAAAAATACTAAACAGAAGAAATGTTTGACTGACCGAGAGAGCAGAAAAGATTCATTCGGAAGACTCTTTTTTTTTCATGATAAATCATGAAACTTGTAATTTTAAAGAAGCTATACTTACCAAGATGATGAAGAAGAAAAATATTGAAAGAAGAGAAGAAATTTACCGTTTTCTTTTTCTTCTTCTTCTTCACATCATTTTGATGATCAAATTTTCATCTTTATCCTTTTTCTGCTTCTTCAATCGCTACTTTTTATAACTTACCTTGATAATGGAGACAAAAAATTCAATTAAAATAATCAATCTGAAATGGTTTAACTTAACCAATCAAAGATGATTTTACTCGCTTCTTGAACCAGGTCAAAGTCACTTTATTTTACCTGTTAACCTTTACCACTTTTTATATTGAAAAATGTCTACAATAATTAAATTGACACAATCAAATCTTAAGTAACACCACAAGGAAACTGTTGATTTATAAATGAAAAAGTGATGAAAATTGAAAAAAAAAACATCTTCTAAACGTCAAATCAAACCTTTAATCCAACTAATCTTGATCGTTTAATTGGACAGCAAAAAGGCTCTTTTATTTTCAATATACTTCGGTATAGAAAGTGATCAACAATATGATCTTCAATTAACGTTAAATTGTATTTTTTCATTGAGATGGATGTAAAGAGTGAAAATGTCTTCAATTGTTATGGATCAAGGTCGGATGAAAAGGCTAAAAAAGGACGAAAAGATGGTTAAGATCATTGGCATCATTGGTGGCGATCGTGCGATTCATCCTTTTTATTAATGTACAGTGTGATCATTTTTAGGACAAACTCGAATTGCAAATTTCATCTTTTCTACCTTTCATATTGATCATCATTTCATTTTTAGTTTGAATCGTGATTTACTCTAAAAGTATCTTTTCTGTTGCTTTTTCATTAACGCGAAAACGATTATGTTAATTATTGTGTTCATGACAAGTTTCTTTAAATTATATATAAACAGTAAATTGAAACCTTTTCCAGTTATTATGGTTAGATAGTGTTTAGTGACCAGTTGATTTTCAACATCTTTTGTTGATTTGAGCCTCGAATTCAACTTTAATATTCAAAGTAAAGCAATTAATCAAACAGAATTCCCATCTTACTATTACAATCACCATCATTACAGCTGTAGAATCGACTGTCATTTTTATATTATCTATTGTATTAGGTAGCTTTCAATCTTTGACCTCTTCCAATGCCAATTGTCCAGGGAAATTTCTTTCATCTTTTCTTCTGGCTTAGTTGCCATTTCTTTCAATTTTCTTGGTTTTTGATTAAATCTACTACTAATGTATGTTAATTTTATAAAAAAATTGTTGACTTATTTCATTTTGGAGGAGAAGCGAGGCTTTTAAAAAATTATCAATGAATTTGTACAATAAATTATGTTTTTAGGTTGTATAGTCTTCTTGTTTTAGCAATGGTTATTCAAATGAACTTGAGTTGAAAATTTTCACGGAAAGTTGATATGGAAGGGGTTAAAGACTTGTGGTTACCTTATATCTGATCATCTGATTAGCTTGTGGCTTGATTATTGTCTGGAAAGTTTCAAATTTTAGTAGAGATTAAGAGTGAGGCAGCATCGAAACTTGTTTTGAACAGAGTTTTATTAAAAAAGCTTGATTGAGTAAAGAAACAAATTCTATAATCATGAGAGTTGCAAAAACTTTATCTAATTTCAATACTTTTTTTCTAACTTTCTAGATGGTAGCACAAGTCGATACTGAAATATCAACTGTAGCGGCGTCTTAAAAACCGCCTGGCCCCAGGGCCGACAAAACTCACAATACTATCGAAATAAGATTAAAGAAATGATTGAATGTTCACGAAGAGTGAAGAATAAAAAGAATTGAAAAAAATGACATTACATTAGAGTAAAAAATAACTTGATAGAACTTAAGCAATTTCGTTCTTAGGGCTGTTCTTTGGGGGATTTGTTTTGAGCTAACTAATTGGAGAAGTTCTGGAGATTGATTCTATCAAGTTAGGTTCCCCTCTTTTGTAATTTTATTAGATGAAAAAGAATCTAAATTATCTATAATTGACTAATCGTTATGTCATCTACTTTATGCTTTGCATCATTATGTTCACTGGATACTGCCATTTTCATCTTATCTTCAAGGAATGATGATGGCGACCTTTTCATTAATATCTCAAGTTTCTGTTGAAGAGAAGAAAATAGCAATTAATTTTTAGTAAAATTAGTGCTAATATTTAACCAACCTTTTTGAGTGAGTCTCCTGGAGTCACAATGAGAGCGTAAATTATGTAAAAAGGAACAGCAACCATTGAGCTAAACGATAAAAACCAGCCAAACGCTATGGCCCAATTTGGATATACATAAGTATTGTTATATCTGTTGATCAAAGCAAAAAAGAATGTAAGATTTTTAAAATACAAACTAATCGAGGTAGAGAGAGAGAGGAGACAAAATCGTAGCAACCAGATCATGCGTTTACTAAATTAATGGCTTTTTGATTCATTATAAGCCAGGCTAAATGATTTCATGATTTCCTCTCCTCTTCCACCCTATTTTGCCATAAGATTACTTGATAGGTTCAAGGAGGAAAATTGAAACAATGAAAATGGCTGCAGTTAATAAAGGAGTTAAATATTTCCAACACCAAATGAACCAAACTGAAATTTCCATTCCAATCATTTCTTTGATATTTTTCCTAAAACGGTCAGCGCCATATAGCCAAGCAATTGTAATACACTCGAAAAATGACATCCATAACAAGCACATTCCCGATGCACCGTAAAAGTCGAAAAGCTGGAAGACATACATTCCTCCTCGTGTTACCATTGAAAGGCCAAGTATGAATGATATAAAACAGATGAATGAGATGAAATATTCACGTCGACGTCCAACCCGTAAAAATTTTGGATACATGTCAACAATCGCAGTGACAAAGCCTTCAACTGCTACAAACTGTTGAAATAAATTTCCATTTCAATTTATATTTATATTTCAATCTTAAACTAATCTCAATCTTCATTACCTGACTTCCAAGTCCCAAAAGTATAATCATTAGAAAGAAAAGAACTGCCCAAATCGGTGCTCCAGGCATAACTGAAACTCCTTTAGGATAAGCTATGAATGCTAGACCAGGTCCTGTTGAGATATTACCAGAGCAATATGTCTATTTATTTTTAACAATGAATCTAACTTACCTTTATCAGCAACATTGGCAACATCAACGCCTTGTTGGTGAGCCATGAATCCTAGGACTGAAAATATTGCAAAACCAGCAAAAATGGATGTCCCACTATTCATAAAACAAACAAAGAAGAGTTGACTGAAAGGAAAAAACAGAACTGAGTTATTAATTTAACAAATTTGATGGTAAAGCTTGTTACGAATTTCACTTACTGGTAGAAGTTGTTATGGAAATCATTATAACTTCCAAGAGCAGTCATAGTTCCAAGAGCAATTGCATAAGAAAAAAATATTTGAGTTCCAGCATCGATCCAAACCTTTATATAGTGAGATTGATTTAGAATTATTAGATAAAAAAAATTGGTAAAAAATTTATCAATTCACCTGAACTTTCATTAATTTGTCGAATTCGGGTTTCATATAAAATGTGATTCCTTTACCAGCACCAGGTAGTGTTATTCCTCTTATGAAAAGGATTACCAACATAACGTAAGGGAAAAGTGCTGTCACGTATGCTGATTTACCGGTGGATTTGATTCCTCGCCAGATACAGAAGAAGCACAGAATCCAAGCGACCGCCAAAGAGATAACCAATTTTGGTTGTAAACCATCCACAGAGTTAATCCCATCCGAGATCTTATCATGTATAATTTAATACCTTACACAAGATTATACCAATATATCGGACATTTTAGAGGTTTAAAAGTAAGCTTCGATCATTTGACTTCATCTAAAACCTCAATTTAAACAATATATTTACAACTAGAGTACTGATCGAAGCTTGGGAAATAGTTTCGAATGAATACAATCTACAAAAATATTTTGTACTATAACTCTTATAAATAAATCTGATCGAGCTTTGTCTTCATAAACAGTGAAATGATAGAAACTATAGAAAAAATCGTCCGGAAAAAAGTAAATCAAATTAATCAAATACTTACTTGAAGAATCTCTCTTTCCCAGAATTCAACTGCAGCATCTTTAGTTACTGCAGACGTATTTTGAACAACTGAGTTAACTGAATTACCAGTGAAACAATTAGGAGTATTCCATGGATTGTTACATGTTGCCCAGGGAAGCACGGGAGAGAACGAATAATACAGGTAAAGTAAGGCCCAAGCCAATATTACAATGTAATAGATATTCAAGATGAAACTGATGATTGAGGTTCCATATCCAATTCCTGAAATATGAGAAATAACAAAGGGAAAAATTAATTTCTTATACAACTGAGCAGCTGATTTTATACCTTTAAGTAAAGGACAAATCTTTTGCCAAACTGTTATTCCACCTTCCTGCCAATATTGACCGATGGCCACTTCCATAAAATAGATCGGTACTCCACCGGCAACTAAACATATCATATAAGGTATAAAAAAAGCACCTAAATAAAAAAAAGTAAATTGAACAATTCATTAGATTTCCGACAAAAACCAAAAACGCAACAGCAAGAGAAACTTCCGTTATACCGTTTTTTTAGCAAGTTTGTCCCTTTTATACAATTTTAGACCTTGTAACATTTCAGTAATCACTTTTTGATCTTGAATACATTATTATGTTTATAAGATAAAAACAACAAAGACTTATCCTCTTTGGACAAAAAGCTATCAAGTTTGTAATGTGATCGGATCCTGGACTCGATAATTATTTATTTAATAAACCTGTTGATTGCAAGCGTATTGAAAAATTAATCAATAATAATCTCAATCAATTAATCATAAATAGTTTTTAATTTTTCTGGTTTATTGTTCAATGCTCTACCAATATTTAAACATAACGAACTCACTTGTTTGTATTTAAAACTTTCCCAGTCTCTTGCGCCTATGCACTTTAGTGGTGTAATCATTAGGAATTGTCTTAATCGAAATAAAAAGTAGGTAAAACATTATGATCTTGTTTATCAATATAACAGATCAAACAAACTTGAGCTTTTCCAGTTGCATAAGGCTTTAAAAGGGAGTGAAATTGTAACAGGGATATCAGATAATAAGGAATAATTTTTTCATGGTCTCTATTTAAGAGGAAGCTGAATCACAATAAATTTAGTACCTTGGCACTGCCATTGGTATTCAATAATGAAAATGAACTTAAAAGTACAATTTCTGTCAAGAAATGTCTAATCAAAAAACTGATGAATTCAGTTAACATTTAAAATTTTAGCTGAAATTGACCTATTCAACATAAATGAAAATCATTGAACTGTCCAATGCATATTGAAAGGCTAAATCTTTAACTCTACCTTATCCAAGAATCTGGTACACCACTGTAATCTGACAAATTGTGAATGTTGCCGAGCCAATTAGTTCAACGAACCAAGATCTTTGGAAAATGATAAATTGTCATTTCTGGAATCAAACTTCAATTAAAAGATCAGAATATAATACAATCAACATTAGGACAAGAAGTCAAGAGGTCAAGAAATCCTAAGAAAATATGAAATGTGATATTTGAAAACTGAATAACCAGACAATAACGTTATGCACAAAATGTGACACAAATCTTGACAAACCAGGGATCGTTCAAAAATTTAGATAAAATTATGCAATTCATCTATGAAATTAATTAATGTAAATCTTTCGAAACTGAATGACAATTGCTTTTGTTATTATACAGAAATTGTAATTAGAAAAGTTTGAATCTAATTATTAAAATGTCAGCTAATTATGACCAATTTGATTATTGAACTTATTCAATAGCTCAACATAAGCTAATCCTGATGCTATTAATCTTGATCAATGATTTTAATGATCAGTGTAAATTAATCAGTAATGGAATGAACCCAATGGAAGAAGACAATTTCCTTTTTATCACCGACAAATCGCTAACACATTACACCGTTAAATTCAATTGGCCATTTCCTCAATCAATTATTTCCATCATTATAATGAAAAATATTATCTCTTCATCTTTTCTTCTTCTTCTTTATCCACAACCGTATCCATAAAAGTGTCTGAGGCTTGAGATTATCTTTGGTAAAAATTAATTTTGATTAAGACGATTCAGACAAAAAAAAGCATTTCAAACAATTTCAAGTTCAATGTTGCTCAGTTCAAGTAAATGTATAAAATTACTTGAGACCTTTCCATTTGCAAATCCGAGTTGATTGAAATATTGAATAACAATAGATTCTAGATGCAGAACTAAAATTGGAAACAACTACATGTGAAACTCGGAAAACACTTTTCTCATGTTAGCTATTCAGTTACGGTTCCACGTTTTTTGTTTACCCACAATTACATCATTTTTATCCTTTTTGTTTCCACTTTTGGAATGGTTCCAAGTTTATTTGTGGATAAAAAAACTTGATAACTTTCCACTTTGACCAAAAAGGCAAATGTTTTAAATTTAAATTTGATTCAAGCAAGATGAACAAGATTGGGTAAATAACCTAGAAAACAACAGCTTTTGTCAGCTTTTAACCCAATCTTTACCTTTCTGGTTGCGTTTTCAACAAATTTACTCCCAAATGTATACCATTGCACGATATACAAAGATGACAGTAATGGATGAACCCAATTTGAACCCAATAAATAAAAGGTAAAACAGATAATCTTACCTCCACCATTTTTAAAGCACAAATAAGGGAACCGCCAAACATTACCCAAACCAATGGAGAAAGCCATACATGAGAAGATGAACTCGAACTTATTAGCCCATTGTTCACGCTTACGGTAACCTGAATCTGATTCAACTTGGGTATTTTCATTATTCAATGGTACACTCACAGCATTGGAAGATTTGTTATCAGATGTTGATTCCATCATGCTACACTTGATACAGATTTAAGGTTACAAAGAAAAGTTAAGGTTACTGAAGACGTACAATTTGAAATGAGACTGACTAAATGAATGGAGAAGATTTGAGGAATGGATGAAAGTGAGCAACATGAGGATAAAGATGATGGAGTGAGAAAAGGAAATGGATAAACCAGAATTTTGTTTCCAAATAGCTTCTCTTTGTTATTTTCTTCCCTCTCTTTTTCAACCGTAATAGTATATTTAAATGTGAATATTAAATTTTAAGTAAATGCATTAACAGTAAAAGCTCTTATTACTATTTAATAACAATGTTAATGCAAGTAATTCAATTAGATTTAATTGTCCAGCCTGAGAGTAAAAATTAGATGAATCTATTCCAAACAGACAGAGTCACAGCCTTGAGATTCACTTAAATTTCGGAAACTGCTAATTTAACTTTAGCTTTGGTTTAATCTACTTTGATTAAGATTGCTTTTCTGACAACAAAATTTATAAATTACTTTTCCTTTTGCTAAATTATTTTGTATCAATTGAAACACTGTTATGCATTAGCAATGCATTTGTCATCGCAAGTCTCACAATTTTCAGTAAATGTGAAATTGGTAACAATGAATAACAATGAAAAAAAATGCTTATATGATTTGATTTCCATAGTAAATATAATAAGTTGGTGTTAGTCCATGTTGGTATAATTTTTAACCAGAATTTAGCTAATATCGAATGGTTGAATATAAGAATTTCAAGTTATTTCATAAATAAATTACTCAAAATGCAAACAAGATACAACTGGGTTCAATTAATCTTAACAAAAGCTATGAACCGAGAAAATGATAATTGAGTGATCTTTTCATTTCACGGTTAAAATTTTGTGATATTAGGCAGTTCAGTTAAGTGTGATTCTGTGTGATATCGAAGAGTTTTTGTTAGAAGCAAACAAATGCGATGCCTTAGACCAACTATTACTCTTTGACTCTTTCAAATGTGAATTTTTAAAACAAAAACAACATTGATATCCATAACTGAGCAAGAAACTTATTAAAAATTATGATTTATTTAAAATTGAGTTTTTATTGATTGGACGAGCTTTTTTCCCACCTTTCTTGTCAGATAGATTTTCATGTTGAAATTTATTGAATAATAGTTCAAGAGAATCGAGTTTTTAGAATAATCTAGATGAACGATTCCCTTCGAAAACTGAAAAGATTATTTTGCCACGAATTTTGGCGATAATAGAAAGGCTCAGCAACTTTCTTCGCTTAAATATCTTGCAAACCTTAGCTTGCAGAGTAACATTATACAAATATATTTGAAAAAAAACTGTAAATATTACTAATATGTTTAGATATTAAATTGTGCATTATATTGGTATATCTTTCTGACTATGTGTTTCAAATGATCTTCATTGATTGCTTTGCCAGCGGCTAAATCGGGACGCTCACGAACAACTGATATTCCACATCATAAAACTATTTGTTGAGTTCTTAAAATTCCAGACAGATTGAATTCATTGAGTCAACTGAAAAAAATTTAGCTAGTCATAGCTGCGAGTTTACACAAATTGAGGTTGAGGCTTTACACAAATTTACGAATTGTCTGGCCTAGGAATAGATTGAGAATACAAAGCTATAAGTTAAATGCTGGTCATCTCGAATTATTTCATTCGACAAATACATTTGTTGATGTTTATCCCATACAGATGGAAAGATAAAAAAAATTATTCTAAAAGCATTAGTTAACTGAATAACACGTAAGCAATCACGTCTTTTAACAGCACAAGTTATAAACATTTCACAGACACATACCAATCGGGAAAAGTGGGAGCTCTGAAAGGTGACCTTTAAAAATCAGAGAATTATTCAAATTATTTAGAGATCAAATAAATAGTGACATTGAATGACCTTGCGATTGATTTGCGATTCAGGATTCTATAGAACGGAAATCATCAAGGCGCTATTTAAGACGCTCTGATTCTCAAGTTAATATCACCAAACGATGGTGTAAAACATTCAGCATGTACACTTGATACCAAAGAGTGATATTACTCTTTGCTCAATGATTAGATAAGCAGCAAAAAAATGGAAATGTAACGCAAACGTAAAGCTCATTTCATTTAATGTCGCTTTTTGTGTTACGCCAAAGAGTCGAGCTTCAGAATCAACATGTACTTTCATTAAAGAGATCATTTCAGTTACTAAATCATCGACAGCAGTTACCCAAAGCACCACAGCTGTAAGCGGTGATTATCAAGTGGAAAAACTTATTAACAAAAGTCGGTATGCCGATGAAGTACCAATTCAGATGTCACTGGCTTGGGAAAAGACGCTCTCGTCGCAAGACACAGTAGCGTTACAAGCAAAATAACTGTTCGGACCTGATATGGCCATCAGGAATTTCTCAGAAAATGGCCTCCAAATGTCAGTTAGAGGCCAATAACGGAGTTGCCTTGAATGAGCTTGTGCGTTTGAACTTATAGTTTTTTAAATTGCGTTAGCTCATATTTACATTCTGAGGTCTTTAGCATTAACTGGGCGTGAGTTATGATAAAAAACAGATAGAAAAATAAACGCCCGGTGCTTATCATAAACTTACGCTTTCCCGATAAAATGTGATTAGTTGGGATTAGATATTTTAATAATAATGAATCACAGTTTTTTTTAAATTCATGAGCATTCCAGACTAGCAAAAGACTGACTCGCAGTGCTCAATTTAAATCCATTCAAGCTTTCCTATGGAAAAGCCTTAATTTGTAAGGAACTCTTAAAGAGATTCCCGTCACACAGGCACTGCATGAGGTTTAATTATTTTCAATGAAAAATGCTCTATTCATCCATTTACTGGCTTGGTGGCCACACTTTTCAGCGAAGTTAGTTTTTTAGTGAAAAGTTTCTTCACAGAAGTGTTTAGGTGCATTTTAAATATTTGGAAAGAGTTTCCAGAGTTGGTTTTTGATTTGATTATCTTAGAGAGCAGAAACTGCTATCTGGGTAATAACTATAAACAATCAAAAAATCGATGGGTTCGAAGTTTAAGGGAAATAATTCTGCTTCTGAATAACATATTTGATTACGAGAATTTCAATAATCGTTTTAACATTTGGATTGAAGACGCTCGATCAGACTATACCGGCTCTCGACTGACTGGTAAATCTTAAATGAGACAAGAAAATTGAATTATTAATGTTGAGAAGAAAGTAAAGCTAAATGAATCGGAATAATTGCTAACCCTTCATGTTCACCAACCATGTAATGAATCAAATTCATGTTGAATGCTCAATGTATTCAAGGTTATTCTTTATTTAGCAAAAAAAAATTCTTGTTTAATTAGATTTTATTTACAATGGTAGAATCAGAAAAAAAGAAAGAAATTAATCGATTAATGATAAACAAAAAGAGTCATCATTAACACAATTAGACTGTTAAGACTCAAGAGGTAATCACAATGAAAAATGTATTGTTACAAAATGATGAATAATGAAACTTATTCACAATCAATTTACATATTGATTGTAGGAAAATTTCAACTATTTACTTTGAAAGGTTGATCTTTAATAAACCAAAACATTATTGTTCTGGTTTTCTGGTTTGTTTTGAAAAATGTTTATAAACCGATCATCGATGGTCTCACTTTGGTAATTGTTTGATAAGCCAGTCGATTGACTGGCTGATATTTGTCCATTGATTTGTACAGTTTCAGTCAACTTCTTGGGCCAGAAGATGTTTTCCAGGTTAGCAAATGGCAACTCGAACAGGATGGCAGAAACATAGCTGAATAGCATGGATATGGTTAGATAGCCTAAATATAATATGAACTAAGGAGAAGAAGAGAAATGATTATAATTGAATTTATCAATTGGATCAACAATCCTTACCATATTGTAATGTGAGAAATTAATTGTTGTCCTATTGGAAGCAATGTGCATGTAGATGAAAAGCAAATGAATGAGATAAGCATGATAAGTCAATTTGCCGAGAGGAACAAAAGCTTTCCATCCGAGTAGGTTATTGACGAGTGGACAATGGCCATAATGGCATGAGACAATCATGTAAGACCAACATATTGACCAAATGATTCGATGTAAAGAGCTGTACACAACTGATTCAAATATAGAAGCTGGATGACCATTTGTCCATCTATAAGATGCCATTGTAATGACAGTTACAGTTGATAGACATAAAACCCAAAGAGAAACATTTATTCGCTAGAGAAGAAAAGAAAATGATTAATTTTCATTTTTCAATGTAATTTAACTAAACAAACCTTGGAAATTCCAATATCTCCATATCTGAGTATAACATATCCAAGAAGTATTCCAATCAGGAACGGTCCGACACGGAAAAAAGGCCAAATGTAAAGGTGGACTTCTTGGATAGTTTGGGATGAACCGTCGATTGAAACAGCTAATGGAGTGACTGAAGAATGGGTTACAAATGTAGTTACTGCAGTTGCCATTATTGATGCAAACAAGGCTGATCCAATGATTGATAAACCCACCACTGGAACACTGAAAATAAAGACAAAATTTAAAGTTACTTTTGATTTAAAATATTTTAGCGTAAAAAATCACTACCTTGATGATAAAAGAACAAGAATAAAAGTAGAAAAGATATAAAATTGAAAATCGTCAGCCAAATACCAAGTATGTCCAATGCACTGAAAAGAAACACCAAAATGAAATGTTATATTGTCTTGAATATAAGGAGAATAGTTTTTTCAAATTACCACATTGGATGAAAAAAAGTTGTTGATATAAATGAGATTCCGCCACCAAGTTAATTTACAAGGATTACTGATACTCTGCATGAAACTCCATTCAGGTCCTGAACCAATTTTACCGGCAACAATGTAAATACAGATTGTAAATGCCAATGTCGGAGTCATTCTGTAGGTTAAAAGTTACATAAATATAAGCCAATCAGTAAAACGGTAAAATCGGTAAAACATCGTCCAGTTGAGACTATTGGCTCAAAATAAATTAGCAATTTTTTTCTCACCTTAAATATCTATGAGCTATGGAAGCTGCCATTGTTTTCATCGAGTTGACTGCACATTTAACCATGGAATCGTCGTTTGTAAAGATTTTCTTGTAGTTATCCAGACCTCCATAAGTGACCAATAAACCACTTATCAAGAAGAATGTATCAACCCATGGAGTAAAGTTCAAAAACACTTGGAACCACAGCTTCTTAATCTCAATCTGAACAGATTCAGGATCAACTGTAGACCAGAAAACAAAATAAAACCGAAAAACAATGAGAAAACCGTTTCAAGTTTAAATTTAAACTCATTTACCAATAGAGATTTGACTGTGATATGAATATGTATGGCCCAAAACAATGAAACAGAGAGCAATGAAACGAAGTCCAGAAAGGCATGAAATGTTTTTATCAGATGTTTTTGGATCCATTAACTTTAACGAATTTTCATACACAGAAAATGCAATCAGAATTTTGGCTCGTTTGCGAAAAGGTTTATGACCACATAAACGAAAATAGGTTGACAATGAAGTTCCAAGAAGAACGACCAAACCAAGAATTATAAGAACACAACTAAAGGAGGGAAAAAGAGAAGAGCTTCAATTTACCATCTAATGGTCAACCTGATGTTACTTTGAAAACTTACATGACAACTATTTCAGAGGAATCCAGGGTTTCCAGAGATCGACCATGACATGATAAAACCTTTGCCTCTATCACTGTGCATCATCGTGAAAATAGAAATAATCAGTGAAATTAGCTTCTCTCTTCTTTTCAGTAATAGATCAATGAACTATCATTTTATCAATATATTTCATCGTTCATAACTGGAACAATTAAGCAATAATTATTGATGATAATAAAAAATCACAAGACATTGATTGATAAACGAAAAGGCATGAAAATGTTAAACTCTGTTTTTACAAGTTAAATGTGTTGATCAAGTTTAGAAGAAGACAAATTGGGACAAAATGATATTGATCGAGAAAATTAAGTTGGTTAACAGAATTGATTGTTGTCAATAATTAGATTGTCAAGTCACGCATTAGCCTTGTAATTTTACCTTTTGTTTACTTTGTATTGGTTTTGTCATCGTATGATGGGTTGAAATTGAGGTGACAATCAATTGTTTCATTAGGTTGACTTGTGAGTGTAAATAATTTTTGAGCAAAGTGTGAAGCTACATATTGACTGTTATTAAATAATAAATAAGTAATGATTACTTACCATTATTTTGAATGGCTAGGAGATTTTCAATGTCCATTGTTGAACAAGTTGAAGGTGCACACAAACCCATCGACATTTGTTCACTTGCATTTGGATGTAATGGGTTAAGCTGAGGAAAAGATAAAAGATTAGAAATGTGATTTTTTGTTGTTGTGATTCAATGTTTACATTTGAAACAAGACTTACATTGGAAACATTAAGCTTTGCTCTACAGTAAACTCCATGGAAGGAAAGATTATTAGATTGTTTCACATCAATACTGAGACACTCATCGTAGGAACCAAACAATCTGAGATTGTTGATGAATAAAATTGGTGAAATTTGAGAATCATTATGAACTGAAAAGGAATGAAAAGGCAACATTGGGTAAGATATTGGTTTCGGGTTTAGCTTAATGAATGGCTTACCGGGTTGTGTAGAATTGGTTTGATTAAAGTAAGTTTTTAATGATTGGAAACAAGTTTCACTAATATTTAAAGATGAAGATGAGGTTGAGAGGGAAGATAAAGATGATAGTAATGATAATATCCTGGTTGATGGGGATACAACAATTAAAAAAGATGAAAATAAAATTATAAAAAACATGGTAAAAACGAGTGGTTTGACTGCAGTCGATGGATTTAGATGTTAACTTGCGTTACCATTCCGCAACTTGAACCCTTGATAAGTGGCATTTTTAAATTTAATTTTGGCAATGGATCAACAGGGTAAGAGGAAGATAGATGAGCAAGAAAGATGGGTAAGAAGATGACTGGAAGAAGGAAGAAGACTGGAAGGGAAAAGTTGAAAGATCTGTGAGTAGGAAAAGGATTGTGACTGGATTAACCCAGAGCAATGAAATGGATACTTGTGTTTGGGTTTATTGTGTTGAGTCAAAGATGATAATGGGAAACACTTTAATTGTCACTTTAACCATTGATAACATTGTTTATTCCCACCAAACCAAAATCTCACCGAGTCTAACCAGAATCACACAGAATCTCTCCAGTCTCTCTGTGAACACAGTAAAATGATTAATCAACCTTGGAACTTTTATTTTTACTTTACTATTTACTCAACTCACAATTGATAAGGTTTGAGGTTCAACTAATCACTGGTGTAGTTTTTGAGCACATTTTTTTAACACACATTTGTAAACATTGCAAGTAAAAGGTCAACCCTTTTTTAGGAAAAAATGGGTTTATCGATAGATTGATTTGTAAACAGTAAAATGTAAAGTCTAAGTGAGAATCAACATTGTAAATTAACCAGTTTTTTCAGTTTTAATTCCTTCATTGGTCATGCAGAGTTAAAACAATGCCAAGGACAGCAATGCTTCATTGATTATTTACCAAAGAAATTCAATATATCATGTGGATAACCGTTTTAATTATAATCATCATCATGTTTCTATCTTTAATCATTTCAATTTTAATGTATTTTTTTGTCATCAACTAAATATAATTATTCTTCTTTTGTACCCATTTTACCCAAAACCAAAAAGATCAAGATTTATTTGACCAATGTCTTTGAACAAACTAACCAAATCGGATTATATTTTTATGAAAAGTTGATATAAATGTCAGATCAGTTTAGATCAACATAAATCTATGAAGATTATTGTACGCACCAGAAAACACGCTTAACTGATTAAAATCACAATCTAAATCCTTCTCAACAAGACTTTTAGACTTTAGATTTAAACTATTTATTTCAACCATTTCAAGTGCTTGTATGTTAAAGTTCAATCTTGAAATGAAAAAATTGGGTTTCATACCAAAACAATCAATAATATATTTAAGAGACAATAAATGCTAATTTAACCCGTTATTATCTTGAAATCAATCCCTTTCTCATATTTTTTGATGAAAATATTTTTCAGCTGTAAATCGTGATTGAGTCAAGTAATTATAAATGGAATGAGTAAATTGCTTTTTTAAGATAAAAAATCATCTTCAGCATTGTTTGATTTTCAAAATTTGTAAATAGTCGATAACTTGGTTAATCAGTCTTTGGTTTGCCTTTGATTTTGGGTTTCAGAGGCTTAAGAGTTTAAGTTAAATATGAAAAACTTGAATCAACTGACTTGTTAGCTTTTACCTTTTAAAAATGACTCGACATGTTTTGCTTTTTGAACGAAACTAATCAGCTATAATTAGAACTGTACAATGTTACGACAAAAGGTGAATTTCAATAATTAATTTTAGAAAAAATTTGTTCAACAATTCTAGATATGATAGATATTCTAGAATTTAAACATGATCACTGTAACGTCAAATATAAAGAATTCAAAATTGGATCATTGGAGGTTCTGTGCAACATTCAGAATATCAATTGACAAGGAAAGTGTCTAAATGTGTTTGGAGTTGCATAGCTTTTCCGAGCATCTTCCTTCAAACTCCATTCCATTCTCATTTAACATCAGAACTTTACGAATTAAGATCGTAATTTAGAAATAGAAGAACCACAAGATTAAGTACACCAATAAGTTCTGTTGATTTTTTACGGTACACTTTGATTTTAAAGCTATTCGATTTATTCGATTGAGCCAGTGATTCCTATTGTGATAATAAATGTTCGTTGGTCATTCGGAGCAAATCATTTAGAATCGATTGATCAATATTTAGTAAATTGATGATCAGTAAAAAAGTGGCACAGCTCATTGATACCAGTTGCAAGATGAATTTCAAGTTTTTCTGAGCTGATATTTTAGACACTTTCCTTGAAAGATAATCCAAAATTTTTTTCACTCTTTTCTTTGTCGTACAGATGATTCCAATTTGGTGAAGAATGAAATAAAGAATAATCGATGAATAAATTTTGTCTAATCATAACCAATATGATGAGATCTTTATTATTAGAAAAGCCAACAACTCTTGAAAACTGTATTTTTCAACAATTTATCTGATTGCCTTGAATTGATTTGAGGATAATATCGCCTATGATGAAGCAAAATGGTTGAATTGGCTGGTCGAAGGGGAGGAATCAAGTGAAACCTATTCTTATAACGAAAATGATGAATAACAGGAGCATTACAATTGGATGTTATACCATGAGGACCATTCATTCGTTTACGACGATACTTTGATCCACCAGTTGATCTTAATTTAAATATTGGAGCTGAGAGAAGAAAAGAAAAGAAAAATGAGACAAAAAATAATAAAACAGCAAAAGTAAAGAAAGGAGTAACAAAAATTGCTGAAAAATGTGAGTTAACTTAAAATGGAATGAAATGACCTTAAAAGATGGCGATGATTAAAGAGAGTTAAAGGCTATTCTCAGCTCAATAGTTGTACTTATAACAGTTGAACAACAACAATAAGAAAATGAGATTCATAAAGACTAAAGTTGGATGAGTGAAGAGGAAACTGAGCGGGTGGAAGGTTCAGGGCAGGTTAACTTGAAATATAAAATGATTGAGATAACAGCAAAAAGATAATGGTAATAATGATGATAATGATGATGATGATGATGAATTAAGGGATAGACTAACTTACTTGATATTAAGTCCGATTTTTGGGTAGGATTGGTCAATTTCGTGACTGACCTTTCTTCTTGATTTTCCGTTACAGAGTCTACATAAGATTCTGCCAAGTATGAAAAAACTGCAAAAATGTTCAATGATGACGGTAATCATGAAAAAAGAGGGGCGAAAAGATGGATAAATGGAGCAAGAAGGGAAGAAGGGAAGAAAGTGGAAACATTAATGGTTGGTTAAATTTGATTCAAATTGTGATTCGAATAACGGTTTTCTTTCAGTCAATTTCCTTTCTTTTCTCTCTTTTCTTCTCAGTTTTACTTTTCTCTGGCAACTCTTGAAGCTTTCATCAACCAACTGGGTAGAAACCGTTAGGAAGCGGAAGAATTGGAAACTGGCCATTTCCATTAAACATGATCATTCAGTGTCACATTTACCTGAGTCAACGTTGAGATTTTCCTTGACGGAAGTGCGAAAAACTTTTAATCTTATTGATCTTGCCAGCGAGTCAACCTCATCTCGAGACACTTTACTTCGACTAATCAAGTCCATCTTGTTTTGAACCAAAGCCATTGGGATTTGACCACATTCATATTCAACCTTTTTCTTCCAACTAACAACAGAGTCAAAAGATTCACGATCAGTTGTTGAGAATACAATAACACAGGCTTGAGCACCTAAACCAGAAAGCAAAACCCAAAAATAAGTGAATGATAATCTTGTATGATAATCATTTTATATTATGATATTGAGATGGGAATTTAGCGACACTTTAAAGGCAATGTCATCATTAACTGTTAAACAACTCGTCTTGAGACTGATTTACAACAAGTCAAGTTTAAAACAATTAAAGTCAAATGTTTCTCACATTAAATGGCTGGAAAGCTAATATTAATTTATATATAGGAACGATTAAAGTGTATAAAAAGCAATTTGAAGGGCCTCATTGATTAAATTGATCGAGTCACAGGTTAAGATTGACTGATGACCTTAATTAAAGCCTTTTAGGCAATCAGTCAATTAACGTTATTAAGTTATTATCTCAATTAGATTTTGTGCAATAATGGTAAACTTAAACATTTCAGGTTAAATGGACCATTGAGACAATGAATTTAGTCATGAAAGGAAAGGTTGAAATTGTTTCATTTAATACAAACCTCGGTAATAAGCTTTTGTTAGAGCATCAAACTCTTCTTGACCAGCAGTATCCCATAACATGAGTCTAATCTCTTGTCCATGAGCCCTTTGGAAGCACATTTAAAAAAAGAAGACACAAAATATAAATTAGTAACCAGCAGCTGATTGAACAACTGTGATAAACTCACTTTACAGTTCGTTCCAGAAAATCAACACCCAAAGTCTTTTTGTACTCATTGGTAAATATTCCGTTGCAATATCTTTGAATTAAAGATGATTTACCAACAATTCCGTTGCCTACAAGCACAACCTGATTTACAGTTGGAATCAATCAAAAAGTGTAATCAATGTTAGGCAGAAAATTTGTCACCAAATGTGTCGATAGATTGTTGGTTATTATTAAATTATTAATTAAAACACTAAACATGTTTACCTTGATGGTTGATTCAAAATCGTCGTCTCTCATTGAATTCTTTTCCTTTGATTAAAATGATAAATCACCACTGATTATTTTAATGATAAAAAAAGATGATTTATAAACACACAGATTAAATCATGGACATTTTAAATGTGAACAAAAATGGCTTTCTGTTCATTTGTCAAAATTGGTTGATGATCAAGTTAGTTGGTGATGAAGTTAACTCGATGTGTGTTGTGAACAGATTTAGAATGAAGATGATGAGAAAGAGCAATGAGGTTATTTTGTCAAGACCGGTTTAATTGTTTAGCTTGAAAACCCGTTTCTGTTAACAATCATTTTCTGAGTCTCATCTTCCACTCCTTGAGGCTTCATTTAATAATTTGGCTAATTGTTGACCAACATCACATAAATTACTTTCCTACAATAACAACACCAAAATAATGACCCTAATACATCGAGAAAAAGTAAATTAAAGGAAATCCATCAACTCCTTCACAATATCAATCGGAATAAACCGACAGCGAAGATTCACAAACTCAGATTGAATGAAATCTTTTGTTCCTTTTGCTTTCTTTTTAAATTTTACAGGCTTTTAGCTAAATTAAATGCCCGTAAGAAATTAGCAGTTTAATATTTCGGTAAATATCCTAGAATTGCTTAATAAATTTGGAATCGATATCGAAATTTTGACTTGATTTTCTTGGAATTTTATTATAAGTTAATTTCATTTTGTTTACAAATGCTACTTTCAAATAAAGCGCCAAATATGCTCAGTAAAAATGGGTTAACTTTTGCAAAGAAGAGCCCTCTTCTGGTAAACCGTAGTTTGAGGTGGCTTCAAACAACTGTCTATTTATTATGTTTGTCAACATATTTTTATAATTAATTTAATTTAAAATGACATTTAGAAAAGTTGTTGATAATTTTGAGCGTTTCTTCGACAAAAATCTAACTGATCTTGTTAGAGGAATCCGCAATAATAAAGAAAATGAGGTAAGTCATTTTATTTTCTGTATTGAACTCAATCTCATGTTTGTTGTTTTTTATCTTCCGCAGGCCAAATACATTGCCCAATGTATTGAAGAGATTAAAGAAGAGTTAAAACAGGATAATGCTGCTATTAAATCAAATGCTGTTGCCAAATTAACTTATGTGAGTACCAAAACAATTATTTATGCTCCTAATGTTAACCATGATTACATATTATAACAGTTACAAATGCTTGGGTATGACATGAGTTGGGCAGCTTTCAATATCATTGAAGTAATGAGTTCTACCAAATTCACCCATAAGGTAAGTCCACCCGACTTATATCGATCCTTTCTAATGAATTATTCTCCTTGGTACTCCAGAGAATTGGTTATCTTGCAGCTTCACAATGCTTCAATGAAAACACAGAAGTTATTATGTTGACAACAAACATGATCAAAAAGGTAAGATTTCAATTCAAGATCTTCAAGACTTATTCTAATCTTCGACTGTCTTTTTCAGGATTTAAATTCTCAAAATATGTATGATGCCGGCTGTGCAATGTCTAGCCTTTCCTGTTTTGTTTCAACTGACTTAAGCCATGATCTCGCAAATGATATAATGACTCTGTTGTCGTCAACAAAGCCTTACCTGCGAAAAAAGGCTGTTCTGCTTATGTTCAAGATATTTCTCAAATATCCTGAAGCATTAAAGCCTGCCTTTCCTCGATTGAAAGAAAAATTAGAAGATCCAGATCCAGGTAATCTTGCAGTTTGTATTGAATTAATCTACGAAAACATATAAGGATTGCAAATTTTAAATTTTGCATTTTAATTAACCTTTCTGCAGGAGTACAATCTGCCGCTGTTAATGTGATTTGCGAGCTTGCGAGGAAGAATCCTAAAAACTATCTTTCATTAGCTCCAATTTTTTTCAAAATAATGGGAACTTCAACAAATAATTGGATGTTGATAAAAATTATAAAACTTGTAAGTGAAATGTTTTATATAATATTATTTTATTATTGTTTCAGAAATTGTTTTGTGTTTCATAGTAACCTTAGCTCTTCTTTGAAATTTAAAATCAATACTGTAATAAATTAGTTTAATTTAAATTTCTATTCAACCATCAGTTCGGTGTTTTTATAAACTGTGAACCTGTATTGGGTTATAAATTAAGCAAGCCTATGATTGAAATTGTTAGAAGGTAAATCATAATCATTAACTAATTTTATTCTTCCCATCAAATCACCATGCAACTTTCTATTTATTTTTATTTTACTTTGACAGAAGTTTTAGTTGTAGAAACTCTATGTGATAAAATCCAGAGCATTTGAGCACGAATTAAAATTGAATTTCCATGAATGAGCTACCAAAATTACACGCAATTTTTTACCCTAAAACCTTTATAATTTTCTTTTTTTTCAGTTTGGTTCTTTGATGCCCATTGAACCTAGATTAGGAAAAAAATTATTAGAACCATTGACTAATATCATTCACAGGTAAATTAGCAAATTTTTATTAGCCTTTTTTAATTTTTTTCCCACTTCCCCTCCTGACTTCCACCCATCTTTGATATTTCTCACATCCCTGGTTAACTAATTGTATTTTTTATTTCAGCACCTCTGCCATGTCACTTTTATATGAATGTGTTAACACCATTATAGCTATTTTGATTTCTATTTCGAATGGTTTGCCTTACTACAATTCTTCCATCCAGTTATGTGTACAGAAACTACGAATTTTGATCGAAGATTCTGATCAAAACCTCAAATATCTTGGACTACTTGCTATGAGTAAAATTTTAAAAACTCATCCTAAAAGTGTCCAAGCTCATAAAGATCTGGTGTTGGCGTGTTTAGATGATAAAGATGAATCTATTCGATTAAGGTTTGTTTTCGAATTAAATTTTAAAAATGTATTTATTACTATTACTCGTGTTTCAATTTTAGGGCTCTTGATCTTCTTTATGGTATGGTCTCAAAGAAGAATCTTATGGAGGTAGTGGAAAAATTAATGAAAAATATGTCCGAAAGTCAATTAGGAAACAAATACCGTGATGAATTATTATCCAAGATAATTGACATTTGCTCGCAAAATGACTATCAATTCATAGTTGACTTTGAATGGTAAGCCATTTTCACTAGTTTTTTTTGCTTTTGCATTTATTAATAACCTTATTTTTTCTTTCAGGTATTTGTCAGTTCTCATAGATTTGACTCGAGTCGAAGGAGGGACCAGCCATGGTACCCTTATTTCACAAAAGATTCTTGATGTTGCTATAAGAGTGGAATCTATTCGAAAATTTGCAACAAACCAGATGGTTTGTATATTTTCCGATTAAGTTATTCTCACTTATGCTATAAATACCTAATAGTGCTTATTTTTATATTTTCAGGCTATAATTATTGATAATTCTTATATGTTCATCAGTACCTCAGTATGTGAAGTATTATACGCAGCTTCTTGGATATGTGGTGAATTTGTTGAGTAAGTTTTGATTCTTCGACGTTCTGCTTTCTGTGTTTTCCTTGTCCATTTTTAATTTCTATTCATTTTTCTCCCTTTTTAGATATTTACCTGATAAACAAAACGTCCTTTTTGGCCTTCTAGTTAAACAGTCTTTACCAGCACATATTGAGTCAATTTTTATTCATAATGCTTGCAAAATTTATTCGAAAATTTGTGAAGAGGAAAAGGATACTGAAAAGTTGAAAGAAATTGCAAACAGAATCATAGGTTGCTTAGATCCATTTTTGGTCAGTGAAGATCTTGAAGTTCAAGAAAGAGCAACAAATTTTTTACAAATAGTTAAAATTAGTCTGGAACCAGAAACCACAAACTTTGCATCAATCTTTTACGCTTATCCATTAAATCCTGTCGCTTCGATTGCGCAACAAAAAGTACCAGTTCCTCAAGAGCTACTTATCGATGAACCTTTCAGAGACGCAGAAGAAGAAGTGGAAGAGGTTAATCATTTTATACAAAGTTTCTATGTTAAAGAAAACAATGAAGATGGCTATCAAGATCATCAAGAATATCAAGATCAACAAGATCAAAGCGATCAACAAGATTCAAAACACAAAGATACCAAACATAGACAATTGGATCGTGAAAACAATCCTCATTATCTGAAGACAAACAAGAAAAGAAATTTCAATGAAACTGATGTGATTTGTGAACCAGATTCAGCTGAAGAAGCCTATGACTTTACACTCAAAGAAAGAAATAAAAACTTCATTCCTGGACTTGCCTCCTCTGAGG
Source organism: Tetranychus truncatus (assembly GCA_028476895.1). Taxonomy (NCBI): domain Eukaryota; kingdom Metazoa; phylum Arthropoda; class Arachnida; order Trombidiformes; family Tetranychidae; genus Tetranychus; species Tetranychus truncatus. The sequence goes on from CM052062.1 coordinate 7,793,872, forward strand.
CTTATGCTAAGAAAAGCAAAGAAAGTAGGAAAAAGTCGAAAAAAAGTAAAAAACCCGATGAAAACCAGGAAGAAGAGGATAGCCAACTAGTGACAATCAAAGGTTTAGAGATGCCGGAAGGGGCTGAAATCGAAGAACCAGAACCTATCAAAGTTAAAAAGAAAGTTACCAAAAAGAAGGTTAAGAAAGAGAAAGAAAAGGAAAAAGAGAAGGAGAAGGAGAAAGGAAAAGAGAAAGGAAAAGAAAAAGGAAAAGAAAAGTCCAAGAAGAAAAAAATCAAGCAAGAAAAAGCGACGTAATAGTTTATAATAATAATTATAATGAAAGATTAGAATTCCTTGTAATTTTGTTTAATGCGATTTAAAATTAATAAATTTATGAAGTTTTATTTTGAATTTACTTTATTTACAGATTTTTATCCTTTTCCTCTTTTCTGCCCAGATAACTTTGAACAACGCTCTAAACATTTTATCAGAATTCAAGTTTCATTTTGTAAAGCGAGTTCGCTTTTCGGGATATAGATGACGTTGATACTTTTTGTAATTTGAGTTACATTAATTTAAAAAATTGAGATTGGATACAATTTCGATATTTGTTCGTTACAAAGCTTTAAGAAAGTTCGTGTGAGGGGCGAAGTATAAAATGAGATATGCAATAGCTTCAGCAGCTTCCTTAGCATAATATCAATAATACAAAATATACGAAAATCGTTGCTTTGCTTTGGTCTCATTGGAATTGAACATGACTTGTTTCAAGATCGGAGCTTTTACCCCAGTCCCATAGGGGCTTAGGGGTTATTTTATATTTACTTAGTAATCTTTCGAGATAAATGTAGCATTCTAAGTACTAAAGATCAAAAGAATATTGATAGCACAGCCATTGCAAATAGATTTGATAATTATTTAAAATCAGAATTTTTAGCTGATGAGTCTTGCTGGTCGAATCGAATCAAAATCTGAATATTTTATCAAAAGAGATAGACAGCATTTAGCGTAAGACACACATTTGCTGTATGCATTATTATACGGATCGTCAACGATATTCCCCTTTTAAATATTGAAGTATCAGTTGGATGTACAAATTCAACCATAGACACCATTAACGATCCCAATAATACTACTAATATCATTGATGATCCTTATGGTACTAGAAGTTGGACCAATGATTTCATTCGAGAATTCAATAGTTAATATCTACAGATAAATTTCACTTTAGAAAGATTTTCTGGACTTTTGGTAGCTTGTCTCTGTCAGCATCACGAATTGCAAGCCACTTGTACACTTGTATGACCCACACAACAGCATTGAGGATCTTTGAGACAATATATCAAACTAAAGCCCTATCACATCAAACTCATGCATGCACTCAACGCATAAGATTTTAATGGAAGAGTTGAGTGATGTGATAGTGTTTTTGTTCGTCTTGAAGACCATGATGACCATGAGGTTTACTATGACTCGTCGAATCAAAATAGGATTCTCGAGGCAGACAATCTTAGATTCGAATAGATAAAGGTATGCTGTAGGATCCGGACAGGAGACACGATCAGGCAATCCTCAAATATCTTTGCTTACAAGCACGTTTTGTAAGCCACAAAGTCTCGACGCATGATTTTTTGATGCCAGATAAATCTAAAAGATCACTTTTCTAGACTTTTGAAAACTTGTATGTCATTGTTAAAAGTAGTTTGATACAGTGAAAAATAAAATGAAAGCATTGTGTGAAAAGTTTAATTCAGTAATGCTAACTCAACTCCATTATAAACATCTTTAGCTGATTTTGGTTTGAACCGTTTCACATAATGCTTTAGTTGATTAAACAATTTCTCGATGGGATTGAGAAATGGTGAATAAGCAGGAAGAAAAATTAGCTCATGGTTAGTTTCTTTGATTAGTTCATCTACAGCATTTGCATGATGGAATCTCACATTATCCATTACCAAAAAAATTTTATCGATTTTATCAGCTTTAATTTTGACAAAAAATTCTTTCAAGTATATCACGAAATTCACAGTGTTGTATGATACTCGTTTGAATGAGCAATGTATTAGATCCATATAACGTTGAATTGATATCAGTCATGAATTGAGTTTTTACCAAATTTTTCACTTGCAAAATCCCGAATTTCTCCAGAGTTTTTTTTGAAATCTTGGTCAACATAATCCTTCATCTCTTCGATTTCATCTTTATTCAAAACCCTTTGACGATGACCTCTGAATGGTGGTCGACGACGATGGTCTTTGGATGTTACCAAATTTTTTAAATCGGTATATGACTGATCTCACAGTAGCTGAATTTACATCAAAAGTTCTAGCTAAATCAGGCGTTAGTCGATCATAACCGTAACGTAACCGATCGAGTTAGTTCATAACCCTTAATAATAAAATTCATAACGCATTCAGTAACTCTTTTATAGCCCATTTCCAACAATCAAAAACACAAGTAAAAAGATTTTTTGGAAACACTGATCAAGGTTAAGTAAAAGAGTGAATTCAATCGTTAAAGAAATTTTTTCTTTTGTGTCTAAACAGATTAGCCCTGACGGGCTTAGAAGGTTCCAACGGATTTGTATGTTTCCATTCGTTATAACAAAGCAATTTAAAAGTAAAAGACTGTAAAGAAGGAGAAAGCAATAAAACCGAGAAAGGACGGACTAACAGTCCAAGCAGGAACACGTAAAAATAGTACTGTGACCGCTGAAGTTTCCACAAATGAATTGTACATTTAAATATTGTACAATAAACTTTTACTTATGCTACGGTTTCATCTTACAAAGTTACAAAACAGTATCATCTAGTTGAAAATAGTTGGCAACGATCATATTTTTATTTTTCGATCTTTTTAGCGATTGGGTTTATTCATATGTGAGTTGTCATTGAAGATAAGATGAACTGATCATTATTACACCCAATTAAGAAGTGAATCCATGATTCTATCGAAATCTTCAATATTGAATCTGCAGATGTCGCTAATTTTTGCCGAAATTCGTAAGAGTAAACTATTGATTCTACTTAAAACAATGAAACAGAAGTTAACACATTAAAGAATGGGATCCGAGGTGGGAAAAGGATGATGAACCTACTTAAAAAGAGAACAAAGAAGAATGCGGGTTCGAAATCTGAAGCAACATAAATCAGGACCAGTAGCCAGCTAACATAATAATACAACCAGAATGTTCCCGGATGAACGCAAAAGAAAAAGGACCGCTAATAATATCCAGGACAGAGTGAGAGTATTTTACCAGTATTTTTGCGCGAAAAACAAAATATAAAGATCAAGTGAACTGATGCGAGAAATATGCAACCTGAATAGATTCAACGAATCGAAATGCGAATTGTATGATTAGTGAAATTCGGAATCAGGTTTACTCTCATCATAATACAAGTAGATCCAACCTTCAGAGACTACATAGCAAAAGAAAGAAATAGAAAACTTTTTTTTTTAAAATCGTGTCTGTAAACATGGAAACAACCGCTAAACCTTAATGAATGTTAAAACTCATCAAAAATCGAGCAGATAACATAGAACTTCCAAAACAAAAGCAAAAAATTTAACGAATTAATAAAGCAAAATAAAATTAACAAAGAAACAAGGATAAAAAAGACCGAGAAAAGAGACAAAGCCACAAAGTCAACATCGAAATCAAAGGATCAAATTCAGATTGAAGCTTAACTTAACACACAAAGTACCCAAGTTGACAAATTGACAAACCTCAAAGATGTCTCAGAAAACCATTTTATCATAAAGTCTTTGCATTTGCTTACACAAAATGTTCCGAAAGCAGTAATTTTTAGTTTAATTTGTTCCTTTCAAGCATTTTATTTCTGACACACTTTTAGTTTCTTGTTTATAATTATGATTATAATGAAAGATTAGATTTTGTTTAATGCGATTTAAAATTAATAAATTTATGAAGTTTTATTTTGAATTTACTTTATTTACAGATTTTTATCCTTTTCCTCTTTTCTGCCCAGATAACTTTGAACAACGCTCTAAACATTTAATCAGAATTCAAGTTTCATTTTGTAAAGCGAGTTCGCTTTTCGGGATATAGATGGCGTTGATACTTTTTGTAATTTGAGTAACATTAATTTAAAAAATTGAGATTGGATACAATTTCGATATTTGTTCGTTAGTCTCGATCTGCATTAAGATAAACAAATATTATTTAATTCATCGGAGCAAAGTTGAAATTTAGTCAACGGGCAAGCCGGTTAAATCGATTATAGCACTTTTTTGCAACGAAAATCGTTGCTTTGGTATTAATCTCCTTGGAAATGAACATGACTTGTTTCAAGATCGGATCTTCAATCACCGATATTTTACCCATCAGCAGTAAGAGAGAGTGAGAGAGAGAGAGTTTATCAAAATTAAGTCTTTTTTCTATTCGTATTTTTCATCTTGAAAACTAATTGTTGTAACTTTGCCCGTGAAACGACACTAAATAACAGGAGAGGGAAAACACGTATTCTGTTCACTTCTTTAACACTCTCTCTCCCTTTTTCTCTCTCCCTTTTCACTCTCTTTTTTCTCTCTCCATCTTGATTGACTTTGCAAGAACCAGCAGGCTGAAAGAAAAGGAAGTAGGAACTCACTCTCACTCTCTTTTCTTTCTCAATATCTCCTTCTCTCTCTCGTTTTCTACATCCTTATAAATCTCCCACTGACCATCACCATTGGTACACTTATCTTCATTTTGGTTCTTCTTTCTGTTATCGTCATCATCTTCACTGTCAGCTCATAAAACCACACCACCATCCCCACCTTCGCAACTTCCACCTCAAATCATCATCGCATCATCATTACCTTCCGCTGGCCAGAAGTTTGAGATACTACACAAACATTCAACTTAAAAATAATTCAGACCTGATAGACCTATCGTAGAAACGACTGTCATATATCTCAATCAACCTGGAGGATGTTCAACAACTCTTCCTCGTCTAGTGTCGTCGGTAATGAGACCTGTTACCATTTCAAGATCTTGGTGCCAGCGGTTGCTGCCGGAGCCATTATTGGTAAAGGAGGAGAGACAATAGCTCAACTACAGAAGGATGCTGGTGCTCGAGTTAAAATGTCTAAAGCAAACGACTTTTATCCCGGTACCTCTGAACGTGTTTGCCTAATATCTGGCAGTGTTGACGGCATCCTTCGTATACACGAGTTTATCATGGAAAAAATTAAAGAAAAACCTGACCCTAATGCGAAAATGGCGATTGATTTCGACCACAAACAGCCAGCCGAAAGGGAAAAACAGGTCAAAATATTGGTTCCTAACAGTACAGCGGGTATGATCATAGGAAAGGGTGGAACATTTATTAAGCAAATTAAAGAAGAAAGTGGAGCATATGTACAAATATCACAGAAATCACGGGATCACGCACTGGCAGAAAGATGTATCACAGTTATCGGGGAACCAGATAACAATAAAAAAGCATGTGCAATGATTATATCGAAAATAGTCGAAGATCCACAAAGTGGAAGTTGTCTAACTGTAAGTTATGCTGATGCTACAGGACCAGTTGCTAATTTCAATCCAACTGGGTCGCCGTATGCCAACATCGGAACATCAAGTGGTCAATCAAATGTCACCAATAGTAATCCATCTTATAGTTCAAATGGTTCTCTTAATAGTTTAAGTCCTACGTTAGCGAACAGTTTCAACAGTCCACAAGGAGCCGGTACACCCGGAGGCATGCTTCAGTTTGGTGGAGTTGGTCTCGGACCAACCATACCTCAAGCAAACTCCGCTCAAATGATTGAAAGTATCAAAGCCATGCTTCGTGTATCTGGATATTCAGAAGAAGCAGTTTCCGAGATATCATCAGCCATGAACACTCTTGCCAATTACGGCATGCTTGGTCTAGGACTAGGATTGGGTGGTATGTTTAATAACATTAATGGTGCACCGATGATAGGTTCACTTGGAATGGGTATGGCAACATCAACCCCTGTCCCAAATAACTGTGGCCTAGCAATGGGTACAGTTGGAGGTGGGGGGAATGCGCCAATGTTCACATCACAAGGAACTGGAGTTCCTGGCTTAGATACATGTAACAATGTAGCCGCAAACTCTTCGGCAGTTGCTGCCGCCGCTGCTGCAGCAGCAGCAGCTAACGCCGGTGGAAATGGATTATTCGGTTCAGTTGGTAACACAGCAACCGGAATATCAGGTTTAAGCATGAATCACAGTGGCTTCGGATCACCTACTGGAACCCGTGGTGGAGGGGGAGGAGGTGGTCCTGATCGATTAACCATGCCTGACGGACCAGTTTACGATCCATTTCGTCGATCATCTCCATCCATAGGATCTCCTGGAGCAGCATCATCAGGAGGTCCTCAATTAAATGTTAACAACAATTCATTTGGACTGGGTACTGTACTCAATAGCCCAACTTCTTTACGTAAAAGTCCGACACCAACCGACGGCCAAGATGCGCAAAAAATTGAAGTTGAAATTGGGGATAATATAGTGGGAGCTATACTTGGACACGGTGGTAAATCTCTGGTTGAAATTCAACGCATTAGTGGAGCAAATATTCAAATATCTAAAAAAGGTATATTTGTTCCTGGAACACGAAATCGAATCGTTACCATCACTGGAACGCCTCATTCTGTGAACACAGCACAGTACCTTATAGAGCAACAGATCAACGAAGAAGAAGCGAAAAGGGCTCGACAAAATTCAACCACGTTGAGTAGTGTTCTCTGTTAAAATCAAATTCATTGATTCTCTATTCTATTTCTTTCTTTCTTTTTTCATTTTCTTTCTTTCTCTTCTCTTTTTTCTCAAACCAAATCCCCCACGCATGTAACAACCGTACATACATATACAACCAACACAACACACCACAACTTTTTTCAATCAACACCCAAAAATTAACTTAATATGTCAACGGCAACAACGACAGCAAAAAAAGCCTTTGTTCATTGACTCATCATCCTTCCACATTTTTCTCTTACACACCGCATGAAAAACGCGATACTCGCGAACACTTATGGAAACAAAATCAAATTTAAGCATGCATGACGCTGTTGTTAAAATTGTTTCTTTTTTCATAACATCATTCAATCTAATTAAGTTAATCTAGATGCGTCTGAAACCCGTGTGAGATATTTTTTATATTATATAAACATATTCATAAAAAATACACCTCATTGCAAATAGTCAGGGTAACTAAGAAAATAACAGTAATTCATTTCATCCAACAGCACAACATACACTCAACAAAACCTCGCCCCATAATCATTGATAAAAAAAATATTTACTGTTAATATATTAGACCCAACCTTTTTCGTCAACTAAATTGTTCGTATCATCATCAGTCAATCTTCATCTTCGTTCATAGAAGACCTAATCCATTTAAAAATCACAATCAGTTGTTAAATTAGGATCAATTTTCTTTCATCTCAATAAATTACATCTGCATCGTAGGTGACGTTGTCAGACTTATTTATACACCAAAAAAATCGTTCAATAAATTGAATTGAGAACGCGATTTATTAATCTTTTGTAAAAAAATCATTTTTTTGTGAACAGCTAGTAATAACCGTCTGATATCGAATTGGGATAATCAATCAGGAATCAAAATTACAAGATTTATTGAGCAAATGGGAGTCATTATTTCCAACAAACTACAGCTGATGGGTGCTTTTCTACCTTTTCTTCCAGCTCGGCGTGGCTTTTACTCATTTCCGTGCAAATTTTGTCATAGCTATGGTTTCCATCAAAAAACCTATAAACACCGCGTTGATGTGCTATCGATGTTAAGTGAGGAGCATCAACCAAAATTGGATATTTGTTCAATCGACGAATAATACCTTTCAGTGAACCAAAATGTACCAATTTTTTCTCATCAATACCATTCAGACTAGGATTGAATCTGACACAAAGATCTTTGATCGTAACACCAGGAGTCATGCTGCAGTAGAGTTGGAAAACTGGTCTAAAGTTGGGTTTGAAACTTGGAGCTTTGGCAACACATCGAAGACACTCCTCTTGTAATTCAGTACTTTCGACGAGATTTGATATCTTAGGGGTTGTAACATAAACATTTGAATACTGAAATATGGGGATTAAAGTAATAATTTCATAATAAATCATATTTTGGATGCAAGCTTTGACCAAGGAAACTTCGACATCAGCCTCACTAGCTATTTTGGCAACGTGACGGTAACCATCGATAAATGGGATAACCTAGAAAGAATAATGGTTTTCTGTGATTTTTTTTCTTTTTTATGAGACAACAACTTACTTGTTGAGTTGTCAAATCCCATTCGCTAGGAACAATGGATCCTTCACTTGTTAAGAATATTGGTACATCATGATCCTCTACAGGATCAGGTTTTGGACGCACTCGAGCAACTTTCAAATAAATGGTGGTTGACTCAGCTGTTGAATGTCATAGAGAGGGGATTTTGTAAATTTTAGTGACAATTGAAAAGTTGAAAAAAGTTAAAATGATTAAATAAATTTGTCAACTTACTTATCGTAAGCTCACAAGATCTATTTGCTGTTAGTTGATCTCTGATTGTGGCCATAATTTTGGGCAGAGTACTTTTAGTTTCTTTATTAGAGATAAATTGGCATTCTTTTTCCAAGTTTATCAGATAATGAGCTAACTTTTTGACAACAGGCTCATATTGTACAGTTCTCATAGCAGAGACACAAACAAAACAAAGGTTGAAGATAAGTCTGTTTCGAGGGAATTGTGGGCCATCCAAGCCAACAGGAAATCCAATGACTTTAAGATTATTTGAATTTCTTAAAATACAATTAAATAATTAAAATATTACCAAACAATGGAAAAGGTAACTTACACAGTGATTAATCTTCCTTCCAACTCTTTTTTAGGTATAAGGTAAACATTAAGAGCATTGAATTTATCTTCTGAAACAATGTCTTCAGGAACCTAAGGAATAGAATGTTGTAATTATTGTTTAATATGCGTTACTAAAAATTCATATTGAATGAAAGAATAGAATCAAAATACAAATCGTTGAAGATAACAACCTGAAATGTCAACTTAGGCCCATAGACATGATCAAATTCACAGAAGAAAATACAACAGATTGGCGATTCATTCCTTTCCTTTTGAGAATTGGGCATAATATTTAAAGATGAATAAAATTCTTTCACGATTGTCTGCTTAATTGAACACCGTAAAACAATACAGGATCATAAACAGCAACAGAACGAAGAATAATTGCTGAAATAATGGGAAAGAGAAGCATCAATGAACAGCAACAGATTCAACAGAAAGACAGAAATGGGGAAAGGTTTTGATAAATATGATCAGAACGGGATTGGAACTTAATTGCACTTAGGGTAACTAAATAATTAAATTGATTGTTGAGTTGAATACCCGACTTGATGATTGGAATTAGTTGACGGCATAACAAACGTGGTTAAACTAAATTTAATTTATCCTTACCTTCTAAGGTTTCCCTGTTTATGTTTGTTGTTATTCTTTAATCTTGTCTCAATGCTCTCACTCACTCTCTTTCTGGGGGTCTCACTAAAAAACCAAAAACTGGCCAAAATACCAAAAATGGCCAAAATGGCCAAAATGGGCCAAAAGTTACCAAAAATGGCCAAAATTGAACACAACAAAGAAAAAATGATTATAACATTAAAAACTTAATTAATACTAACATTAAATTAAATTAAACAAATAAAAGGGCAAGAAAATAAACGTAAGGCAATGCTTATCTAAATTGAGATTCTAATTTTTTTCGTTTTTGCAAAACTCAATAGAGGGCGCCACCATCCGGCGCAATTTTTTTTGCACCGGATTTATTTATGTTAAAAATAGCGTTTTTTTCTTCTAACAGTGATTTATTGTTAATTTAACAACAAAAATGTCATTTATATGTTATTCTGAGTGTGAACCAAGTGAAGATGAAGTTCTGCAGTATTTAAAAGATGCAAAAGATGAGGAAATTCCAACAGCCATGAAATGTAAACCATCAGCAAACGCTATTTACATCTATAAATTGTCAAAATTTAATGATATTAATGTTGATAACTTCATGTGGCATCAATCGAGTAAATACAAAAGTAGAACGAGTTCTCTAGTGATCACAAGGTATTATGCTGTTATTGAAAGAAAAAAAGGAGTAAGGAAAACAACAAAAGAATTTACTAAAGCAAAGTTTATTGTGCCTGATAGCCCATTTGGAATTATTTATTACTCGGGTGATCATGATTGTGTATCTTCTAAGCCACATGGAAATAGTAAAAGTGTTAGGAATTTCCATTCAACTCTACCATCAACTCTAGCAAAAATAAAAGAGCATAACTTCTCCAACAGTATCCCGAAAGATTACACTTCTATAGTTCGTGAGCTAAAAGTTGAAAATAGTAGTGCGAAAGATACTTGTGAGGAAAAAATATTCAAAGATCAACATTTATTCCCTCGAAACCCTAAACAAATCAGCAACATAAAACAAAATGAATCTGCAAAAGCAAATCTACATCATGATGAAATTTACTCCATCTATCTCTTGGCCAAAAATCAGTTGACTGGTTTCATTCAACATATATCTATTTACCCAGACATTTTAATAATTTGTGCACTACCATCGGCTATCACACTTGCCAATCGATGCCTGCGAGAGGCGAAAGAAAGAATGAATCTCAAACAGTGTATCACTTATGATACCACCTTTAACCTAAGTGACATATATGTATCATTCATTGTGATGCGTAATACCGAAATAATAGGCAATCCTATTTTTCCTGTTATTATGATGCTCCATTCGTCCAAAGCTACAGACACACATGCTTTTCTCTGGCAAAGCTTCGCCATCAAACTTATTGAGTTTAATGATTTCGTGCCAATTATTACGGATCGTGAGCAATCCATTACGAAAGCTATTCGTCTTGCTGGTCTTGGTGAGAATCTCCTTTTTTGCAAAAATCATCTCCAAAGAGACGTTAAATTTTGGATAACTAAGCGACGATTACACGTAAAAAACTACGCCATTTATAATGATATGATCGATAAACTCATCGAGACTAAATCACTATGGGAATTTGAACTGCTAGCTGGTAAGTTAAAAGGCAGAATGTCTAAAGAATTCAAAGAATATTTCGAGAAAAAGATTGAACCAGACCTGAAAAATCATATTTGTCGATTCGTTTCGGAAAAATTTCCAATTTTCGAAAACAAAACCGATGTGCCTTCAACTAATATTGCAGAAGCTTTTAATGCAGTTGTTAAAAATTACCAGCAGCGAAAGAATGCTAGATCAGACATGCTGATTTTGAATGCAATTGAACTTCAACTGTCACTGCTATTGGAATTCAATAGAGCATTTAATGAAACTGGCCGTTTCTGTTTGAAAGAAGAATACAAAGGTATCGCACAGCCTATTGAAATTAATTGTGCATTAGAATTCGCAACAAGTAAGGAAATAATTGAGATTGTAGCTGCTTCAATTGAACCAGAATCGAAAGATGGAAATGAGGATGCATCTAATTATTTATCGCAGCTGGTATTGAAAAACCGTCTTGTTGCTTATGAACCACACAATATGGTTTTTACTGTGAAATGTCCATTCACAGGGGATGTACATGCTGTTTCTCGAGTCAAAGATTCGTTCAAATGCAGCTGTGTGCGAAAGAAAAATTGCTATCACGTTAAGACTGTTAAACTTATAAATCAAATACCAGATGAAACCGGCAAACCTGTTCATTTCAAGTTATCTGAAATAAGCAAGCGACTTAAAGAGCCTAAAGCAGGGAAAAAACCTAAAACCCTGAAAGTCATCTATGAGCATCCTGATGATTCAGAATTGGCTTCTATTCCATCTAAAAAGCTTGTTGATGAAAAACAAGATGTTGAACAAAAAGAGAAACTTGAGATTAATGTAAAAAAAGAGATATCAAACTCATTAGATGACAGTTTTGATGATTTGGATTTGCCTTGGAATATTGATGGTTTTGAAGATGATGTTGTTGAAATTTCAAAAAGCGACCCTGTGACTATCTGTGACTCAGCTAACTTATTATACCTTGGAAAGCCGATCCCTGCTAACTATAATATACCTGTCAATAAACTGGGGCTTGTTTCATCATTACGAAGTGGTGAATGGTTATCAGATAATACCTTGAATGAGTTTTGCTGTCACATGGTAGCAATTTACAAAAAAACAGACTCAATATTGGTAGTTCCGAGTTATATATGGCAAGTTTTTAGCTCACAACGCAACCAAAAGCCAACAAAAAAGTCACAGGATTTGTGCTTTTTGAACAACAATGATGCGCTGAATAAAGACATGATTCTCGTTATAATAAATACCTGTTACAAGAAAGGTAGTCATTGGTTGCTTGGCATCATTTTATTCAAAGAGAAAAAGATATTAATCGTCAACTCCATTAAATCAGAAGTCATAACCATTGCTAGACAATTACAAGATCTTGTTCACATCATTTATTCACTTGCAACCATCACAACCGATTTATCAAAATGGTCTATTATTTCGTCAACAGATTGCCCCATACAAGATAATCATAATGACTGTGGGGTGTTTGTAGCTTTAGCAGTTACTTCAATCGTACAACAACAACAACATTTTTTACAAGTTCCCAGTGAACAAGCTAGAAACTATATAAAATATATTCTAACAAAAACAAAACCGATACCCAGTCCAAAAAAAGTAAAGAAAATAAGTGATTCAGTAATCAAAGTTGCTGAGGCTAATAATCTAAGTAGAATTGAAATGAATCTATTGAAAAATCCTGTTTTCTCTATTTTGCATAAAGCCATGACAATGGAAGAAAAAAGCAAATGCAAAGCAGCAGTTTGCTACATAAAAGATGATTCATCCAAAAAAATGGACTTCTGTGTCATCTGTCGCGATTGGGTACACCGAGAGTGTCACAACCAAAATATTGCATCATATTTTATTTGTACAAGCTGCCAAATTGTAATATGTCATTGATAGTTTTAACTATTTATAATACCGTTTTTATTATTTGAATAATGAAATAAAACAAATTTAATTCATGGAATAAAATAATTTTATTTAAGGCATTTCATAAATTACTTGAATAGCTTCCCGCTCAGCCTTCTTAGAAATATCTGGTTCAACTTCAAGTCTTTTTTTACAACAAAGGTTGGGTTCATCTTTTCGATAATTAAAGTGTCTTGTACATGAAGATTTTCTTGAGCTGATTACTTGTTCACAATAAGGGCACATCCATCTTTTATTCGCTGAAGCATGTTTCGCCTTTTTTTCGAGCTCAACTATAGTAGGGTATCGAGGATCCCGAGGTGCTTGCGGAATGTCCACTCCACCAGTAGTAATAAATGGCATCCGCTCATAGTATTTCTGGTGGTTGACCAACCCGAAAGTTTCCCCATTAATTATTGAAATGTGTTCGATTCCACCAGTTTCTGCTAATGGAAAAGAAACACCAGCATACCAAACTGAAGGCTGAAATAAAAAAAAAGTTGTTAAAATATGCTAAAAATTGAGAAAGTTTACTTACTTTTAACGTGATACTATTCTCTGGATTAGACGAGGTTGATGATGATTGTGAAACAGAAGACATTTTAGGAAATAACAAAAAATTGTTTGTTTATAACTATAAAACTTGATTGAGGTGAATGGTGAAAAAAGGACAAAAAAATAGCAAAAAACAACAAAAATTGAGCTGGAAAAATTGAAAAATGCGCGAAAGTGAGTAAAAATAGAGTAAACAATGTGTGAGGATACGGAAGTATTTAACCCTGTTGTTGTTATTATTTGTTTTGTTGTTTTCGATTTTGGCCATTTTTGGTAGTTTTTGGTCCATTTTGGCCATTTTGGCCATTTTTGGTATTTTGGCCAGTTTTTGGTTTTTTAGTGAGACCCTCTTTCTGGTTCTGGTTTGTTGATGCTGCTCTTTCTGGTTTCCTTTATCACATGTTGGCCCAATGTCGGCTCAATTTTTTTTTAATTTGTTATTAATTAACAAATCAACATTTATCGCCGAAGATATCGGTTTTCTGACGAGTTTCTTTTGTTTACAAAAAGACTTACCCCAGGATAGAATCATCAAGCCTTGGTATGTAAAAAAATCTCAAAAATATAAACATTTATAGAAGATTCTATTATTATTGTTTTTATTTTGTTCCAGGGTATGGATCTTGATTTTGTGTTTAGTTACCTCATTACTACTTGATTGGATTTATCATTTGTCCGGTGTTGCTTATATTACAACTGTGATTTGCTTGCCATGTATTTTTATAAATTTATATAATCTACTTCGTTTCAAGTAAGCTAAAGCCTTTAAGTTGCCACCATTTTTTCGTTGATTTCAAATGCTTTCTTTTCTTCCAGGTATTGTGAGATACGATTGAAAAGTGCATTTAACGGACTGTGTGATTGCCTTAAAGAAACTCACAAATTGCTCAAAAAATTGTTGAATTTGGCGCAGGAATTACAAGTAATTGAGAAAAACTGTTCCATAACTGACATCAATAGTTTAAAAGTAGCTAAATCGACGTTCGACATAACAGTTAAGCTATTTAATGTGCTTAGAGAGGAAACCAAGCAGGCATTATCATTACCAGCAACCATTGAAGATGTTAATCAAGAAAACAATTATATATCATGTCTGCCAAGCGAGCTATTTGAAGAGCTTTTAGAAGAGGAAAATCCTACCCCTTATCAACTGAAGGTATTTAACAAAGATCTAATCATTCAAGTTATACTTTCAAATTAATTGCAGTGTTTTCTCACACTTAGAGTCTGATTCAATTGATAAGAATCCAGCAATCAGAATTTCTTCGAAGAATTCTATGTGCTCACGTTTCTGGAACACTTAAAGGTAATTATTTAGTATTTATCTGTCAAAAATCTAAAAATCGGCAATATAAAATATGTATTGCCTTTTGGTACATAAGATTGGTTTTTAATACATCCGTATTTTATTTTTATTTAGAGAAATGTCAGATTTTTCAACGCATTATCAGTTCATTACAATATTGCGAAAAAGAAATTTCACCTTTATATGCTAAACTTAAATCTATCCACGCTTTTCATCATTCATCACATTATAAACAAGACCAAATACCTCCTGCATCGCCATTAAACCATACCGCATTGGACCATAGTTATTCCATAAGACAGATTCGCCTTCATCTACGAACCGCTTTGGCCATGTAAGCATTTACAAACAAATTGGATAAAATAAATTTTAATTGTTTTCTTATTTCAGATTGGAAAATATTGAAGATTTCAATAAAAAACGTGACATTACCGAAGATCTTTCGAGAATAGAGAAAGAGCTTGTCTCTGGAATTGAAAATGTTAAATTGATTTCCAGAAAATTTTTCAAGAATGGTATTAACTTTGAGATACTATTCCTTGTTTAGTTCGCTTATTATACTAATTTATATTTTTATCGCAGACGATTCGAAATCTACTGAGCCAATCGATTCTCTTCAAGAAAAACAAGAAAAAGACGAAACTCGAACTATTATTATCGGAGAAAATTACCAGCCCAAAATAGAGGACCAAGTTTTTGAATTGTTCATAGATGATGATGATTGTTTAGACTTTCAATATGAAGATGATATTGAGGTGAGATCCTATTTCGATTTTGAAATATTCTAACTTTTAAGTAAAGAAATATTTATCACATCACTAAATTCTAATTTCTTTATTATTTAGGACTCAACAATGGTCCAAGATGATTTTGCCGCAATATCTTCCAATTTGTTTCAAGAACTAAAGACTGCTCTAATTCCCAAAGCTAAAGAAATACAAGAAAGGGAAGCCAAAGCCTTAGGAGTGCCTAAAGAAAAAGTGCCTATGCAGCTGAATTTTGAAAATTTCGATTCAAAGCCCAAAGATAACATTTCAGAAATACCTCTGTCATTAAGACAGGAGAATCGATTCGCCGATTTATTCTTAAGTAACAGTAGCCTAACAACTAATTTAGCTGCACGAGCAGCACAAATTAGTAAAGATTTGAATCTCAACAGCCTTGAAGAATGTTTCGGTGATACTGATGAAGATATTTGTGACGATGATCAGATCGATTGAAGCTTAATTTTCTACATTAAAATGATACTAACTGTGATAAAACTAGAAGAGCCAAAAAGCGTCACGAAATGTCTCAAAACAAATCGTGATTTTTTGTTAAAACAAACTTTTTATTAAATCTTTACCGATTTTACAAGCTTTATTTCATTATTTGATTTTATTTTTGTTGATACGATCCAAATCGCATTGGGAAAGGTGATGGACAAAGAAATTACTCACATGTAAACTATTTATCGATTTCGATGCCAAGTCTTTGGTTTTCCTGGAACATTTGTTGTAAAAGCAGTTTCTCCTCATAACTTGTTAAACCTGAACGGATACAGCAATCACATCGTCTACTGTTTTTACAGTAAACCAAACCTTCTGGCCTTTCAGAAACCGCCTTCATAACACGAAAAGTATCGGTATTACATTCTGTTCGATAACACTCATCTTGTTGGTCGTAAACATCACCACTGGGAACATCTTTATTCATATTTATATCACCATGACCAATATCATAATCATAACTTTTAAAGGGTCTCTTTGAAATAGAGAATCGATCATAAGGATTGAAAGGAGGATTGATTTCATCAATTGCGTGGGATTGGACATACATGAAGTTAATTGTTGTCAACATGACCATCAACCACACAGTTTTAACCATTTTAGTGACTCTATCTCAGTTATCAAAGTAATAAACTGAATGTTAAAAGGAATCGTGATTATTATGGTCAACTGTTTATATACCTTGGCTTTGAAAACTGTAAACCCATATATAAATACTTTTATGTGTTTAAATGAAAGTACATTTATCTTTCCAAGTCATCATCGCGTCATCAATAAATGTACTTGGATGTATAAATATACGGGTAAATGACAGAAACTAGATGTGTACCTTTACTTGTTTCTTAACGGATTGGTCCCTCATGAATTCAATACTACCTTGTCATTTTAAATGAGAAATAGATTTGAAGATGTTTATTAGAATGATTTATTTCAATTCAAGTTTAAGACTTTCTTGTTCTTTTTAAGCTTCTTCTCCATTATTTTCCTGACTAACCTTGCCCAAGAAAATAAGTGATATTTTATCCTTAAATGATCAGGGTTGAGCAGGTTGATACAAATTTATTGATCAAACTGTCATTTCAAAGGTTTCACTGTTATTTGGTAATATTAAAACTAATCTCGAAAAGTCGTATTTTAGGCCTTTTTTCTTTCCATTACTTCTAACATCGAGTTGTATTCACATTTATCTGATCAAAAGTTTCAAAAATCATTCAAGAAGTCGATTATATTTGTGATTGCAATACTAATAATTGGCAATTGAAACTGTTACCCAAAACCTAACATTGAAAACATGCAATTCTGGTAGCCATTAATGGTTTAGTAAATTTGAATAATGTCAATCTTTAATGGTGCACATTGATGTCAACAATTGAAGTATCTAACGTGAATGTTAAATGTTTCTCGGCCTTGAATTTTTCGGTGCAAAAGAGAGTTAAAGAAAATGGAAAAGAATGAAGAAGAAAAGGCAAAATTTTATTGATTTATTTTGATAGCGAAAAAGGATGATGATGAAGACTGGGAAAAGAGGAATGCAAAAAGAGTCTGATGTCTTTCAAGTTTTTAGGCCAGAAAAAAAGGGATAACAAAAAGCTGAAAATGAAAAGACGATAAAATGTACAGGGAAGTAAAAGACTTATGGTGAAGATAATGGATAATGTTAATGAATCGAGAATATGTTTGCTCTTGCAATTTTCATATTGGATAGCCAATGATAACTAACAATGATAACTTAATTCAACATCATCTGGACTCTTAAAGTGGATTTTAAGTACATATTGACTGATAGGTGAGAGCATCAATAGGCTACTAGTTAGGACATTTAAGGAAACTCAGGGAAAGTCAGAATGTTGGAGTGAAAAAGAGTCTGTCAAGAAGAAGAAAAGGAAGAAAAGGAAGAAGAAGAAGAAAGGAAAAAGAGTAAAGTAATTCTGAAGGAGGAGCATAACATGAACAGTTATTTCGTGTAACATGGACAAGTGAATGAGTTATGCACACAACATTTAATCATAAAGCTTCTTCTTTTTTTGTTTACCTTTATTTATTTACCTTATATACAAATTAAAGTTTGCCATTGCATTATTTTTAAGTTACAAATCAACTGGACAGGATTGAAAGGAAAATCAGATGATAATGTTTCTACTTCACCTTCAATCCCATTGTGCTCATCTTCAGCTTTACCTTTCGTATGACAACATTGCTCTTTGTGTTCCTTGCTTATCAAATTTAAACCTTTTCTTTCACTATTACCATCCGAGAAAATAAAATAAACCCTGCTAATTGTAATGATAATCATTTCTCATTGAGTGCCTCATTGATTAAGTGCTAACTCAACATTATTGTTTCACTAATTTAAGCCATTTTTATTTTCCTTTCTAATTTCCATTCCATTCTGGTTTTCATTTTTTAGCTTCTTTCATTGTGCTTTACTCCAACAATAATAACATCAAGTGCTTATCATTTATTTATTTACGTGATCAATCAACAATCGGAGAAGGTCTTTTACTCCTTAAATTATCAATTATTAAATGTCAATTGATTATTGAATATCAAAACCACGGAGCATTTGCCATAGAGAAAATAATAAGTGAGTTTGCTACTTGAACCAGGCGACAAATCAGTGAAAACCCAAGTGCTCATTATCATCTTGATCAATTATCGTCGTCGTGGGTTTTCATGGTATCCAGTGCCATGTTTAACTGGACATTGGATAATAAGTGTCAAGAAAAGTGAGAAAAAAGCCGGGAAAAGCTTTTAATGATGGCTGAAAGGAAAAACAAATTTCTTTGTGTCAAGTATTTTTTAATGGCATCCAATGCATTTGGTGTAATGCTGGGCATTTTTGTGGTACTTTTTGGCCTGGCCTATTCAATGGAAACCTTTCCTGGGGGTTACAAGGGACGAACCTGTGCCATTGCATCAGTTGTATTCATCTTTTTCGCCCTGATTGGTTATTGTGGAGCTCATCATCAGAAGATTGTTTTCCTATTAATCTATTCAGTTATTATTTTTCTGTTCGTCATTTCAAATGCTCTTATTTGGATTATTGCTCCACAAGAATCGTTGCTCGATTCCCATTCAAAAACAGTTATTCTGATGGGACTTTTGTTTATTGGGCTCATGTTGGCAGCCATAGTGCTTTCATGGCACCTCAAGTATTCAACTGATTACGTTGAAGAGGAAGAGTTAAATGAGAAGACAATGATCAACAGACCAGGAACCATAACATTTAATTCAATTCAACGAATAAGAACTCGAAGTTTCTCTGAACCTTCCTACTAACAACTTACCGATTATCTTTGTCCAGCAACAAACAAAAAAAACAGTGAACCAACAGAGCAGATGAATTTGAGTGAATATCGTGAATCTAATACACGTTTACCTTCACCTTTCACTGAAAGCAATATCAAGATAAACCCTGCCTTTGTCTCATCACTGTGATTAATTGGTTCATCTTTATTCCCAAAATGGAGTCCACAACTGGACACTCTTTGATCTCCTTTTATTTCTGGTCGAACAGTTGGGCAAATGGTAACTCTAGTCAACTGTTTATACTTTGGATTAACATGAAACTCAACTGTAATCTGACCTCTATTTTCCTGCCCTGATTTTACATTCCATTCAAAACAATCAGTCTTTCAAAATTTTGAGAAAAATTGCAAATCTGAACAAAACCGAGATAAAACAGTGAAGTCTTTACTGTCCTCAATCGGTTGGTCCAAAGATATTGACTCTTGAATGAATAATTTGCTGTCCTTTTCAACGTTAACCAAACTTCAATAATCAGTGACATTACACACAAATTTTTCATAGACTTTCACTATTCTCATAAGTGTAAATGGTTTACGCTAACGATTAATGGAAAAGAAGAGAATCTGAATGTTAGAATATTAAATAGAAACAGAATGAAGGAGGAGGAGAAAAAGGAACAATGAGAGAAGAAGAAAATGATTCTGAATTACATTGAATTCTGTAGAAGCAACAAAAGGACGGAAAAAGTCAAAGAATAGATAAATAGATAAATATGAATGAACAATATTATTCAGAATATATTAAGCATTGAATGTAAATGAGATTTACAATCAGAATAGTGATAAATATAATGTTTAAGGTGCCAGGTTGAGTTTGGCTTTTATTGAGTACAAAAAGTCAACTGGCAACTGATGATGGGAAACCTTTCAATTTTCAACATTTCTCTTTCTTCAACATCTTCAACCTTATCATTTTCAGTTCCAATCCAGCCATAGAAAAGATTGTTCCTCTGAACAAAACATGAGCATCGATTTACTTATAGAATGTTTCAAAGAAGAAAACTCAGAGAGTAAAAAAAAATTACCCAGAAAATGAAGGGAAAGAAAAGGAAACCGTAAAGAAAAGGAAACAAAATGAATGATGCGAAAAAATGAATAGCTTTTTAGACTTGAAAGTGAAAAGACAAAAAGCCAAAATTGAGTCTCAAAATGATTACAAATGGACAATCAAATTAAATTGTTCACTTTCTCTTTTTGGTGTTTTCACCTTTCCCTGTTTTCCAAGGTGAATAACAGAGTAATTTCAAGAGCAAACAAGATGAGCAGAAATGATAATGAAAAGTGGTTTCTATGAATTTACAGTTGAAGCAAAGGAAATTAATGAGATGTTTCCTTAACAAGTAGACTATTGAATTTACGATAAAAGGTCAATTATCGCAAGCCATTATTAGCTAAACAAGAATCGAATCAAAGCCTAATTGTTAATCAACTTTAGTTGTCTATTAATTAATTGCACATCGCCTTGAAAAGAAAATAAGAAAACAATTCTTCATTCCTTTCCTTCATTTGGTATTGAAATACACTGATATTGACACTTGAAATCTTTTCAATTCACATCTCAATTTGTTTTAAAATGTAACACTAATTGAAAGTTAGATTAATCATTTGAAAATTAAAAGTGAACAATCAAGTCTTCCAATCTCTTCGGAGAAACCTTCATCATCATTAATCATTAAATTGTTATCATGAATTTAAATTACATTATATCTTTCATTATAGCTTTTCAAAAACACTGTAAATAATGATCGACTATTAACTAATTAACAGACCAACAATCACCGAATCACTTTCAAATCTAAATCTTCAGCACATCCAAAGTTCTTTCACTTCATTAATCAAAAACCTTGAAATAATCAAAATGTTAACAGCAAAAGCAAATGAATCAATAAATTATAACGAAATAAACATTGTCTTAAAGAAAATTTGAAAATGTCTCTTTTTTTGTTATAACCTAAGATCAACCTGGTTAATTGAGTTTCTACATGAATTTACAATTTAAAGTCAATATTTGAAAATGATAATGACTTGGAATTTTCATGTTGCTTGGAACATTTGAGGAAAGACGCAAATTTTTTAATCACAATTCAAACAGATTTCCTTCAAGTTATTACACTTACTTTGGGTTCATCTTAATGATGAAAAAATGAATGGAAATGCGAATGGAAAAGTTATTCTGACGTTTCACTGTTAGACTCTATTATTGATGATCATGGGAATGATTCATAATTGATTTAACTTTAATGATAATGGAAATGTTACTTTCTCTGGCTCAATATCTTTTAATGAACTTTCACCCATCAGATGATAATAAAAAGAAGGAAGAGAAAAGGGAAAACAAATTGAACGATGAAGATGGCGCAAACTCATCTTAATTATGATCACCATAATCATTAAGGTTACTGTTATGATTATAATTGTATTATCGAGGGAAAAGGATTTTAATGTGTTCTGAAAAGAAATATTAAAATCGATTAAACAACCGAGAATCCATTCTCAATAATCATTTTTTTTCTAGAATATCGGTTTCTCATGTAAACCTGAGGTTATCAATTTTTTACCTCAAACAATTGAAAAGATGGGTTACAAATGTTTTTAGTATTTGTCAACAGAATTTTTTACCTTTTTTTAATGTTGTGGATATTATTTGATAATAATTATTAAGCTCACGATATTCAGTAAATCAATTGAAATCGATTGATTTTTCATTTTCAAACAAACATTCCAGTTTTGTTGATTAAAATTTAGGAACGAAATTGGCACAAGATGAGAATGGATAAGGTTATGAGAAAATGTTAATTAATGTTCAGAGTTGTTGAGATAAAAGTGAAAAAGCACAATCAAATATTAAATCTATTCTTGAAATCAAGTAATTATGTGGCGCAAAATTAAATTAATACTGATCAACCAAATACTGTTGGAGAATGAATGAGAATTAAAATTTGTTCCTGAATCGATCAAGTCATCAGCTGGGGTAACTTTTTCTTCAGTTTGTAAGGTTATTTGTTCCGGCGAAATATCGTTTTTGTAGGAATTGGTGAGGAATGAAGCAATATTCAATTTATCTGTGAAAAATTTAAAAAAAAAGTTAATTGAAAGCAACAAATAATGAAATGGTTCAAGATTTTCACACCGTTCTGCATACCTTTAACATTATCTTCAGAGTTGAGCGGATTTTTGGAAGTACCAAGATAATTTTTTCTGCTTTTCGATACTTCCTTGACTGGAGAATGGTTTGGTATATTATTAATAACAGTCCGTTGAGTTGATGGACGAGGTATCTCGTAAAGTACGATAGTTCCCGAGGCTTCACTTAAAATGTTTTTAGCAATACAAGTATAACTGGTAAACTCGCCGATTTCAACGGTTTTTATATTCAATCGCATTTCATATTTATACGTTGAGATAGGTGTGAGTATAGTTGAGTATTTAGAATTGTCCAGAATAATTTGACGGGTAGAAGTTTTCATCCAGTAACAATCAGGTTTCGGATAAGCATCAACTGTACAAATAATAGAAGCATCTCCATTTAACGGTGAACCAACACGTTGATTTGGCGTCCAAACAAGAGGTGAGACTAGATTGATAACAAAATCAGAGTTTAGTAAAGAGATTTGACCCAAAAAATGCTAAATTGGAAAATAAGATGAAAAAAAAGCATATTTAATGACCAAAATTCAACCCAATTCAATCACATTTGTACAACAATTTCATTGAAAGTTAACCCAAAATCTGGTTTGTTTACTGTTAATCAGATGGTGACACCAGATGTGCTCCCAATAAAACAATTAGGAAACACTAGATGACAGCACAAATCATGGAAACCAATAAAGTCAATAGCAAGTGGCGCCAAGCTTGAAGATTAATGATTAAAATGAAACAATTTATTTTGTTCAATGATCATCACTAATTGATAGCATTAATTTCATGCAAATTGCTTTGTGGTAACATTTCTTTCCTCCAACGAAAGTAATAAATTCCTAAAAGAACATTTCGTTTCTAAAAATTCAATAAAAATCCATGAAAAGTTGAAGTTTCCTGCTGATTACATCAATTTACAATGATTTACTTTCTTCCATCTTATTATCTTGATGATATTTGTATTGTTAAATGGTGAGCAAATTGAGCCAAGCCAAGTTTAAAAATTCAATCAAAACCAAACAAGCAAACAAGACAAACCTAATAACAAAACAGATGAATAAAGTTATAATTCTGGTAAATAGCGAAGCAAAAAATTCAGCTAATAACAATTTTCTCTTCATTTTTTCCCTTTTTTTTGCAAACCTTTTCACGCACCATCAACCACTATTCCCATCATTTCATCCTCATCATACTTTTTCATCTTCAAATGCTAAGATACAACAATTGATCCAAGCTTAGAGTCACAATTACATCAATAATCAAGTAATTTGAGTTTGACAATTTTAAATGTTGCCATGAAAACAAGAAGTAAAATCAATTTTAAAATTCCCAAATGAAAGAGCAAAATGTAAGAAGAAAATGCTGGTAAAATAGTCAATTCTTGTTGATTAACTTTAATTTTGATGTAATTAGTTGACAAATGGATTGTCGAGATTGGTGGCCAATTGATTTGATTTGCTGATGTTAAATTGTTTTCTGTTTCTTGTTTTCACTTAAATCGGTGTTTATTTGATTGAGTCTTGAAAAAGTGGGAAAATGTTGAAATGTTGAAAAGAAAACGAAGAAAAAAGAGAAAAGAAAATCTAAAAAAATTGAGCTTTCTTATCATGTGATTGATGTGATAACAGAAACTCACTGGATTCATCTTCATCATTCCCTGTGATCTTGAAATGTTTCCCTTTAAAAGAAGCACATCTTGAAATAATCCTTTTTTGAAGTAAACTTTTGTTACAAAAACAATCTTGACAAATGAAGATTAAGACGAAAGTGAGACAAAAACTTGTAAACTGAATCGATTGCAGAATCGGAAGAATCAACAAGATTGTAGATCATAGTCTAACTTGTCATCCTGATCTTCATCTTTCCGAACTGTTCCCTGATTATTCCAAGTTGCTCACCTATAATCACAATGTTAATCTAACTTTGTGAAAAGACGAAGCAAAAAAAAACTATTTAACCAAAGTGTTTCTACCAACGATATTTTCATGTTTACTTTGATCACAATCTGATTACTCCATGAGGATTTATTGTTGTTTTGTTGTGAAAACAAACACTTTTCAAATGAAACAACCAATGAAGAAACCTTTAAATAATCGGTTCACATGAACATTAATTGTTAATTTGAACCTGTAAGTGAATGAAAGACAAAGTCAACCATTTAACCTGTAAAAAAGATGAATCAACTAATTAACTTGAAAGTGGTTTTGCCTGTTCATCTGATCAACACTTGATAAAAGAATCTAAAAGTTGATTTTTGGTGAAATTGATTGAAAAATGTTCTTAAAAGGCAAAACAGGTTTAAATTTAATTCCCTGAAATGGTTGGACCAACCGTTTTGTTACCATGAAAATGATTGATTAAACAAATTGTCAAAGTCAATTTACATGAAAATGTATTCAACTGATTGAATATTTTCAATATCAATGGGCAATATGGTTGATGAAAGATTTACTCATTTCCAAAGACAACTTCTGTTCGCTTGAATCAACCATGAACAGTGAACATTAACCATTATCCTTTTTGAACATCAATTTTGGCCAAATCTTGTTTAAGCCTTCAGTTGATTCATTCATCCTTACTGAACAACAAATGAAAAGAGGTTCAATGAGATACAAATGTATGCCTTTCCTTGTGAAGACAAGAAGAGATGAAATTGCATTTCTAATCAATCTTAATGAATTCTGGCAAAATATTTACTCACTTTCTTGACTTAAGACGAATCACAAATTTTTTGGTTAAATTACAGATAAAAATCTTGAAGGTTGATTCAGTTGGAAAAAGGTAAGGTTAAGGAAGAAGAAGAAGAAGAAAGGATTATTCAGAGTTTGGCTTCGTTTCTCCTTCCAAAGATGAACAAGTTTCTTCCTTTTGATTCTCACCTCAAATTGATCTCCAAACGTAATAGTTTATTAAGGCAATAGTTAATCTTGAAGATGTTCAAGTTCAAGATTCCATATCCAAATGGTATTCATGATCATATTGACCCTGTTATTACTACTTATTGTATAAGTTACTTTACTGGGACTTGGTTATGCAGACAATCATCAAGTGGGTTAACATTTCCAATGGAAAAGGTTACCAAGTAAAATTGTACTTTTCGCCATCTTTTCCTCTTCTACTTCTGGACACTAAATTTACATGGACAATCAAATGAATCTTTTCTTATATTCAATTAGTTTTCCCATCAATATCATCATTATCATCTCAACTACTTAATCAATCTGGAAATGAGGAAAGAAAAGTCTTCTTGTTCATCACTCAACTCAAGTATTAATCAGTTTTGATATAATATTTGCTCAGAACAGCCAATCGACTCCATCTGGCGATAATGGAACTTGCTCGATTCTCAGAAAAAAATGAAACATTTTCAGAGTAAATTGAATATTTATCATGTCTAGTGGAGACGATGGTTTAAAAAGTCGCCAACTTTTAGTGCAAACTTTACCAGAATTTTCAATTCTTTTAATAAAATTAAACCTCTTTTTATACGTTTCTTGAATTATAAAGAAAGAAAGACTTGTGTTCATTTTTTCGAAATGTTCAAGATAATTGCTCAATTATTCTTTTAATTGAATTTACAGGAACAATCAATCAGCCAGTTACCTCAAGTGTATCTGATTGATCACATCTTGAATATTTTACTGTTTCCTGCTTTACCAATGAAATTAAAACAGCAAAGCCAAGTTTCTCATTTTATCCCGACCATGCAATTTCGCCTTACATTTAGTCAATTATGTTTTCGAGTTGGGTTATTTTTTTATTGCAAAATGCGGAACCAAAATTTTCTAGAACTCTATAGTCTCTCTGAGAGAAATGCACAAACCGAATGTTTTCTGACAACAGATTTCATCTGTCAAACTTTCTTCCAAATAGTTAAGACTTTTGATAGACTTTAGTAAATTAATTGCTCTCAACATTAGCAAACAAATAGATAAACTTTTCAAATGGAATTGTTATTGAAGTTATTAAAGCGATTTAATCAAATTACAATTAGCTTTGTAAATCTGCTACGAATCCGAAATTTGATTTTATTAGTCAACATTAAAAGCATTTATTGAATTACTAGGAGCTCTTTTTATTGAAATTTTCAGAGTCCAGAATATCGAGTTTTCTTATTCCATGATTCTCTTGAAATTATTGAGAATCGCTTTGAGAAAATTTTCTTTTTCACCAAATTTTCTCTTCAAAGAAGACCATTCCAGTGTTTTCAAGATTACATTTTGATTTGAAATTAGCTCGAGTTGTCATGAATCGGTTGCTAGAAATCAGTTAATGTTGATTAATTAATCGATTCTGCTTAATTCTAAGAGATTCTTTGACAAGAACAAATGAATGTTGAGCAAAAAGTTAGAAAAAAAATAATTAAACGACAAAAAAGTAACTAATCTGTTTAACTGTTGTTTGATTAATTGTTTGTGTCAATTGAATTGTCACAATGAAGCAACAAAAGCTACTTTGATAAGGAAAACGATCAAAAACGATCGAAAGATTATTATTGCTATTATTTTAATCAGAATGAAACTGATAATACAAACAAGATAAATAATAATAATAAAAGTAATAATAATTATGATAATCAGTGAGTGAATCAATATTCTGAAAGAGATTATCTCTTCTGATGAGCAAAAACAAAAGTCCATCGACTCGTGTTTCTTTCATCAACATTTGACCTTATGTTATTGATATTAGACTGCCTTTTGATGACCTTAATATCCTCATTCTGTGCAGCTGAATTTATCATCAAGTAACCCTGAAGATCAACAGAATAAGATGGAACAAGAAAAGACAAAAGAGATTGAAAGAAATTCTACTGAGAAGATGAAGAAGATCTTTGATTGAGTCTTTCAATTTCCTGCTTATTTTTCATCTTATTTTGTCTCATTTTCTCCTTCTTTCAAGTTCCATGTCACAATTATTTGTTGTACCGCCATTCAATAGATGAAAACATAAACACATCATGAGTGTGAGACTCTATCGAAAGCATGAGGTTCAAGTAAACTGAGACTTGTGACATTGATTAACAATTGTCCAGAACAAAAGCTACCTTTACATATGTACTTTTTCAAGTCTCATCTTCTTCTTCCCTCTTCTTTTTTTATCCAATCTGTTCTTTTTCATTCTATTTAACTCATTTATTGGTGAAGAAACACTGGATGAAGATATCACTTGATAATAGTAATCACGATAGATGCTTGAAATCCTCTTGAGAAGAGAATTGATAGTGAAAAGGGGAAATAATAAAATATAAAAGAAATTAAAAGAAAATTATAATTATCATCTTACAATTGACTTATCAATTGTGAAAAACACGACTCATCGAAAACTCGATAAAAATCTTTCATTGAAATGTCGGAGTACTTTTATTTTTTCAGTTGCTATGTATATTTTATTCATTATTATCAAAGCATGCAACAATTCCATTTATTTTATTCGTTTCTGCTTTTCTTATTTCGATCTAAGACTCGTTCAAGTCAGCTTTCTTGCTCTACTTTGTTCATGTTGGGGAAAGCCCAGACACCATCAAGAGACACAAAGAGATTGTAAAAAATGTTACCAAACCTAAGCGACTCTGTGATTGAATTTAAAAACTTACACAGACATAAGTAGTATATAAGGTATGGCCGATAAAGTTTGGGTAAGGTCCTAGTTATGAGGACACTGGTGTGGCTTCAACAGGCATTTAAATTTTCCTTCAATCTGGTTGAACCTTACTTTCCTGGTGAGTTTATGATGTTTATAATTGAATAATTACGATGTTATTAAATTACACTTAACAAAAATAACACAATAAACTTGTTAAATTTTCAGTTATGATTATTTTTGAAGATGAAGAGCTGACTTCTGTATTGCTTAGCAACAAATTAAAACATTAATTTAAATCCCAAATTTAATTTCCAACACTTTTACCGTAGAAATATCTTCGTCAATCAATCATGTATTCCGACTTTTTCGGCCCATTAGCTTCTTTCGGTATACTTTCCTTGAGGCTTTTTCACAATCTTTCAACAGTCTAAGTTTGTATATTTTCGTCGAGGGGATTGATGAAATTAATACTATTAATAACACTGCTGTGAAAATGACTTATTTGTTCAAGATTATTATAACCTCTTCATTGGCCAGTCAAGATTGTCGTTCCTTTTTTTTCTTCAGTTAATGTACTCATAGTTCGATTGGGAACAATTTAAATGAAACATCTAAGAGACTCTCTCTTATACTCGGTTATACTTACGACGAAAGAGAAGCACTTCATCAATTTCTACATGTCGACTTTCACCAATGCTTGAGTCAAATTCGCTCAATGCTCCTAGAGCAACTTCTCTAAAGAACTAAAAATATTCAACTATGGTGTTTTTCTTCAGGTTAGTTTCTTCTATGGTATTTTTGTTTCATTCATTCAAGCACCACTTAAATAGCACTTCGAAGAACTCAATAATTGTTATACACGATTTTTCAAAACATGTTCCGTTGGTTTTCGAGGGATTCTGCAGAAAACGCAAAGTTGCTTTTTTCAACATCAGAAGCTTGTATACCTCGAACAAAATAGTGTTTTTCATGATGAGAGGATGGAGAGGAGATTTTTTCAACAGTTTAACTCCTTTAAATTTTAATCTAAAATAAGTTCAGCCGAAGATGAAGGGAAACAGGAATCAGCTTTGCAAAATATTTGAAAAAAATTAATTCCGAATGAAGAGCGATTTCACTGCGTTGAAACTTTACAATGTTCTGGTCAGATGAATAAAGTGCCAGACAACTAAATTTAGATAACTTCATAAATGCAATAAGTGTACAAAGAAAATTTCACCTAGTAGTAGTATTACTTGGTTTGATAGAGGTCATTTGTCGATGAAAAACCTAGATATTGGGGCTTTCTGATGTGCTGATACAAATAGCAAAAACACGGTTAAATTTACAAATGAATCAGAAAAAACAATAGTGCAAAAGCGTAAAGATATAATTTAGCCGTAAAATATTGGCGACCTAATAGAACTGAGCTTGAGGGATTTAGAAAAGAAGTTGAAATCGATGAATATTTGTTTTTAAAAGAAAGAGCAATGTTGGACAACTGTTATCGATGGATAACACCTTTGATAGTTTGAAAATGTATGCGCGCTAAATGTTTTGATTTAATAAAGCTTTTATATCCGAGAATAGCAAATGTAGAGCTCATGGAAAGCTAGTAAACAGCAAGTGTAGAGATGGGCATAAATTGCGGCATTTAGCAAAACGGATTTGACGGCAGACATTAAACAGGATTGCATCTGTTGGTGGGCAACACCTTTTAGATGATTAAAAGGTGTTGTCCTACATGAATGCTTAATAATTTGATTAACTAAAGCTTCTTATATTTGAAAGAAGATGAACCCTACCCCAACCCCGACTAGCAAGTGGAGGGCTGTTAGATGAGTTCATTTTAATGGTGATATTTTAGTGTCTGGTGGATATGATTCTCTTTTAAAATTATGGAATTCAAAACAGGGATCTTTCTACAAACTTTATTATTAGGGTATCCCAAGCAAGTTTCGAAACGAGTTTTTGAATTTTGCGCTCGCTACAATCGCCCTAGCGGGCAGTTTTATATATCATTTTGACCGTTGAAGCTTAGTCTATTTGAATATAGTTTTAGTTTTTTTCTATCAAAATGTCTCTTTTAGAAAATATTAAAAAAACGAGTGATGACATTCAATGCTTCCATTTTACTAAATTTTGTGTTGGTTTAGAACATTCAGGTGGTTTTATACATTCTAACCTAGTTAAACTACTTGGACCTTCTGCGCCTAAAAAGGCAACAGTTGATAATTGGTGTACGCGAGTGAAAAAAGGTGATATGGCCTATAGAGTCAATTATGGAGGTGATCGCTCGGACAACAAAATTCACCAGGATAGAATCGAGAAAATTAAAGCTACTTTTGTTGATTCGAGAGCCTGGTCTATGGAGTCTTTAGCGAGCGCCACAGGAATACCGAAGTCAACCTGCCATAGAATTGTGACCCAAGATTTGAAAATGAAGAAACTTGTTAACAAATGGGTACCTCATGAATTGACCCCACATCAAAAAGAGACCCGGTTAATTTGCTGTGAAAACAATTTACAATTGTACCGGAAAACAAGAGCATTGCTCAAAAGAACGCTAACAATTGATGAATCATGGGTCGCCCTTTACATGGCACCAAATAGGGACCAAGCAAGGAGTTGGAGGATGCCTGGTGAAAAAGCGCAATCTGTTGTTCGCCAAAATGTTCACGGTGTTAAAAGAATGTTAATTATGGCGATGGAATATGAAAAAATTGCATTCTGGGAGCTCCTTCCCGAAAAAACCACTGTAGATGGTAACGTATACCGTGCCTTTCTAGAAAAGCATATTGGCCCCTGGCTTGGTGAAAAAGATAGTAACCATCTCTGGTTGTTACACGATAACGCAAGACCCCACAAGGCTCAAACTGTCAGAAGTTATCTTGAAGAAAAAGGAATTACACTCTGGACACATCCGCCATACTCTCCAGATATTAGCCCCTTGGACTTTTGCTGTTTTGGCCCATTGAAAAGAGCTTTAAAAGAAAGGGTTGCAACTGATTGGGACCAATTTACTGCTAATTTGGAAGAAGTGGTTGATAACCTGAATGGGCGTGGCCTAATGAATGGAGTTGCGAAGTTACCTGAGCGTTGGGCACGAGTAGTTGAAGCTGAGGGTGATTATATATAACCCTGAAAATTTCATGTAATTCCATCAAGGCATTCTCAAAATATTCAATAAAACTCATTTCGAAACTTGCATGGGATTCCCTAATACACCGTGATAAGATCTACACTCTGCAATTAAACGAAAATTTCATTGTCTCGGAATTGGTCTTGTACGATCCGAATTTCCGTGACTGATTCAAAACTGCTGAAACAACTTTTGAAAAGTCATAAATCTCCAATCACTTGTATCTGTTGATTGATTGATTGCACTGTTGAAGTTTGGGATTTGAATTTCGGTAGCTGCAGTTTCAAATCAGAACCTGAAAAGCAATTCAGGGGCAGGCCTACACTTGCTAGTCACTTGTCGGTAGTTTTGAAAACTTACAGTACAAAACTCATCTCTTCTCAAATATAAACAGCTTTACTAAATCAAATCATTCAGCATTTATGCTGGACAACACATTTCAACCATTTTTTCAAGTTCAGAATTAACTTCCGATAGCGAATCAAAAATTTTAGCTTTGACTTTCAGAAAGTCTTCTAAACAGCTACAAATTTACATACATATGCACATAATCCACATTCAAAATCACATCATTAATGCTTCGACCCGGTTGATCTTTCTTCATCAGCTCGCAAACACTCGAAATTTAGTCGTGATTATTGAAATTTTTGGGTTAAGAATAGTTCGAGAATATCGAAAAAAATCGTCACTTATAACGTAAATTAATTTTGTTAACTAATGTATCCAAAACTAATTTCTGCTCAAACGAGAATAACGCTCTATTTTTTTTCCACACGCTTCGATGTTGGCGATCGATTCTCTGACTAAGTACATATAATCAGATAAGTTTTTGGTTAAACTTAAAAAGGACTTTTAAATGTCGTTTATCACTCATCGCAAGTTGATCAAATTTATAAGCTGAATTTATTTATCGAATGCAAAAGCAAATTTCGATTGAAATGTCGAGCAAATCTAAACTGATAACTGTGTCACTTAATTAATAATATTCAGTAGCATGTTGTGAATCTATTCTCAGTGTATTTACTCTCATTTTACAAGTGATTTATCTTTTTCTCTTCTCATGAAATTAATCTGAGTTATTTTCATTGCTGCTTTTGTTTCCGGTTGGTTGAATCAATTATTTTCATTATAGCTTGAGATTGTCGATTAAAGGGTTTTCTTCATTTTTTTCTTGTTGATAATAATAATGATGAAAACATCTTTAATTTGACACAGCAAACAAGAACAAGTGAATCTTTGATAATATTTCATCTTCAATTTGTCACAATTATAGTCGACTTTTTTTTACTTCATTTACCAACCAAATAATTAATTTCTTTGATCGTTATTTTCACCAATAGAACCAAAAGAAGGAAAAAACTTGAGCTCACTGAATTTAAATAGCAATCCATGAAATTGATAAATAACTTTTGACACAATTGTTCAACTGAAGTTCATTCAAGTTTCTTTCAAATGATTCCCAAACAATTAATATCTTTTCACTGTTACAAGATATTCAAAATGACAACAAAATTCGTTGGAAACATTTTCATGGAGCTTTTTTCTCATGCAAAATCGTGCAACTTCCAAAATATAACAAGATAAATGCATTTCCATCCAATGGTTACAATTGAATAGAAAAATGTTTGATTCTTGAATAATTTGAAAAGATTCAAAGGAATTCGGCAAAGCTCTCTTTTCCACATTTTAAAGTTTGAATTCGGCGAAAGTGAACAAGTTTGGCGGACATTTCATTTGATCTGAAACAAATGCTAAGCAAGTGACTTAAGTCGATATTTATTCCAACTTTATTTATTCATTAATCAATAAGAGTTGAACACAATTTTCATTAAGAAAAAAGCTATTCGTCCTTTGAATAATTTCACCTTTCAAGACTAGCATCTTGACTTTTGGTAAACACCAGCCAACTCCAAATGAAGTAATCAAATGTGAATAAAAAGGGAAGAAGATTAAATAAAGAATCAAATATCAATTGATTCTGTTTGATCTCAATGTTTGTATTAATTTGCTCTCCTTTTATTTTGTAACTCAAATGATCAATATCAAAATGAAGTGAAAGCAAACAAAGAGAAAGCTCTCAATCAACAATTTAAGGCAAAGTTGTTGATTAAAGATGAAAATCGAACCATTTCAAGACATGGAAAAGCAAAAGAAAAGTTGATCCAAACTTGGCTTCTATTAAAAATGAAAAACTTTTCCTCGAACAGGAACAAAAAAAAACAACTCGAACAATGATGAACATTAGTCGACAAAAGTTGCATCTTGAACATTGAATGAACAGCGACATGTTTTAAATTTGAATCAGTTTTTGCCACAATTCTTGAGCTCATTCCAACCATTTTTCATGATATTATTATCATTATCATGATGATGAAGTATTAGTCTGAGCATTAATTTTACGTTCAAATCGTTCGTCTTTGCCTTTTTCTCGACTTTATATTCTCGGTTAACGACGAGTTTATAACATTTTACTTTTTACTCTACAATGTGCAATATAATTTGATGCTGTCAACGTTTCTACTTTTGACAATAGTTTTTCTGTTGTTCACTGATTATTCTGTTGAGATTCATCTTGAAAAAAAAACCCAGTAATCATCTTGTTTCAACATTTATCAGCTCAGGATTTGCATGATAAAAATACAATAAAACTCATTTACACTGAAAAGGGTTGCATTAGTTTTACTCATACTTTTACTATTTTCTGGTTGACAACAAGGAAGGTTTCAAGTCGTAAAGACAACTGTTTTTTAGCCTCACGGGAATACCAATTGACCAGTAAATTAAGATTATTTGGATTGATTTAAAGCTCAATGATTATGGTCAATGCAATCATCATTACAACTTCAATTGCATTATCAAATAAACAATTATTAATGATCACTTGAACGATCCATTTTTACTGCAATTCACTAGATTCCATCCTCTAAACTCACCAATCTCATGAACGTAATTTAAACGTTATTCAATTATTGTTTCGTCATTTGATTGTTTTCATCTTGACGAGGTTAAACTATTTTTGATTGTCGAGTTTGTCGAAAAAAAGTAATCTTGAAAATAACGAGCATAAAATATGAGAAAATATTCAATTGAAAGGATCGAATGAAATTTGTCCGATTCAAGTGTTCTTATCTTTTCAAGTTATTGATGGAAAGATAAACGTCATTTTCAAATATGCAAAGTCAAAAGGTGAGAAAAGTCGATGTTGCGATTCGAGTTATTGAGTTTGATGAAAAAGGTCAAGAGAGGAAAAGAAATAGAGAAGAAATGAATTGCAAAATGAAATAACCATTGAATAGGAAGAAAAGAAAAGGAGAGAAAATTTTCACGTTTTTTTTTTCGATTCTCTGAATGGTGGATGCATCAGGAAGGGAGTTTATGTTATCCATTTAAAGTATCGATAAACACCAAGTTCACTTGATCATTCTGACAAACATTCATAAGCGAAAAGAGGAAAAGATGCAAAAAATAAGATGAAGATGGATAATGACGATTGGATGATAAAAGGATAAGAAGACCACTTTCTGATCATTTATCGTTTTGTGTTCATTGTTATCTTTTTTTAACATTTTCCTTAACCTTATGATCCTTTTCGGCTCTTGCCTTTTCTTATCCTCATCATTGCCAGTCATCACAGTCACCATCATCATCATTATCATCATTTGCCAGTGTTATGCTAGAAAAGTGGAGAACAAGAAGAATCATCTTTTCAATGGGAAGAGATGAAAAGATGTGAAGATGATCAAAGTGAAAATGAATTGATGTAAAGCCATAAGTGGAATGAAATGATTTTCAAATAATAAATAAATGAATTGAATTGAATTGCGGCCCAAAAGTTGAATGAAAAAAAAGGCTTACATTTAACTCCAAGGAATATCCTTTTGCTCACAGAATTTGGAATTCCGTTTGAAGCAATGCACAGATAGACACCAATGTGCTGACGTTTCACTCGAACAATGTTCAAATATTCACCCTGAATCGTTGTTACTAAAGAAAAGAAAATTTTTTCAAAAAAAAAAAGAATTTCAATTTTTCTCTCTATCATTAAAATTGCATCAATTTGCTTAGCATTTCACAAACAGCAAATGAAAATGAATTTATCAGAAATGCTTTTCTCTGAAAATTTCAAAAATGAATCGCAATTTACTTTAATCTTTTTTTTTCTTCGATTTTCATTTCTGCCGATATCATGACTCGGCGATTGAATTTCATCTAAATCTAATTCCATTTCATGTTGTCACGTTCAAGCGAGTAAATCCATTTTCTTGTGTGTTCCCCTCATTTTCATGATAAAATGTGAACAAATTGAGATTTAAAGTTGTACGAAAGAAGTGAATGGAATAAATGTTTCATTCGATTGAATACACGTTCCCATGTTTATTGATGGCTTGGCGGCGATACTTACCATTCTTATTATCACTTGCAGATGAAAATGGTGATGATAATGGTAGTGATGATGATGATGATAAGGCGTCTATTGCTTCTTTATCTTCCCGTCTCCATTCAATTGTTGGTGCAGGAAAACCTTTGGCTATGCATCGAAGACTCACAGAGTCACCTTCATTTACATCTGTATCTGAACTGGTCAATTCTTCAATGAAATGAGGTGGCACTGGTTATTCATGATCATCATGAGAGAGGGAAGAAGAACGTTATTCAGAGGAAAAGATTAAGCTTTTTGTTTTGACTTATTTCAACAACATTTACTCGAGAAAATAGAGTTTGCTGATTAATTCTTTTCTTTCCCTTCTTTCGGTTAACCTGAAAGCTTTTGTAAGAAAAGGATTAAAGATGATTTAGTTAATTGAATTTAATGAAAGAAACTTGATATCATTGACTATCTATAAAAGTCCAGTTAATAGTCCACTCAGTTGACAATAGTTGATCAAAAAAAAATGCGAAAATAGATAAATGAGAAAAGGCAAAAAATAAGAAAAGAAGATTGTTCATGGCGATAATTATTACAGTTTATTTTCACAAAATCATCTTAGGCATTTAATGTATCATTTAATTGATTGAGAGGAGAAAAGTGATAAATTCGTTGAATATCGATGAATCAGTTAACATGGTGGTTGAACACGATTTCATCGAGGTGGAAGTAGTCTGGATGTGATGGGATCAAATTCAAGTCTCGAAAACGTTTAGTTTGTCTTTAATCAATTATCATGTTTCTTTGAAAAGAAACAGAAATTCGACTTTTCGTTATGAGTTATAATATTAATGATAAGCAAAATCGTTTTCAAGTAACATTGTTTTTCAAAGCGTATTGTTCACTTTAATCATCGATTCCAACAAGATCCTTGAAGTGCTGGACAATTCATTAGATAGCCATGGCTTGATCCAAATTCAATGTGGAATCAATTTTACTTTAATTTTCTGATCTTTCTTCAGAAATAATTTCCATTCATTCTCTTTGTCTGACCTTTAATCGAATCCAATGTAAAGTCTTCGAGATGTAATTTTTGACGAAATGAATGCTCATTTGACTAAATTGGTTGATGAAAATTTTCAGCTCTGAGAAATTCTCGATAAAACTGTTATGCAAAGTGGAATTTTTAAGGGCAGTAGCAAGGAAAATCCAAAAGACTTGGTCACTTCTAATATGTTTATTGCTTGTCTCATGTTCTTATTTGCAAATGAATCGAATAAATTTAAAATTTTAAAAAAACTTTGCCTTTTACTCGAATCCGACTCTTTTGTGCTTTGACGCAAAAATTATCATATGATATTGAGAAAAGTCGGGATTAAATTTTCATCCATTTTATAGAATGCAATGAAACAATTGAAATTTTCTGAAAAACTCCGAGAAAATAAATATTTTACTCCAAGTTGCAAAATACAAAGTTTGCTTTTGCACGAATTAAAATTAAAACTTTTCATCCTAATTGTGAAAAACCAATAAGTCAGCTATATTTTGAGTGTAAAATAGCAGGAAAAAAAGTGTGAAAAGATCATCAAAAGATACAATAAATCTTTAGATTATGGAAAAAAGGAAAAGAATAAAATAATAGAGGAAAAAGGAAGAAAAATGCAGGCAATAAAGAGGACGAGGAAGAAGAAGAAGGAGCAAAAAATTCATGGAAAAATGATGAGAATGCTTTTTTCCTCAACAGTTTTGCTGGAAAAAAAAGAAACAGATAGATAATTGATTCATTGTTGGTCTCACTGGTTAAACTGAACTCATTTGATTTTGCTTATTCTTATTCATGGGCATTGTTATCATGTAACAAAGATAACATTTTGATATGAAGATGTTGATTCCTATTGAACTGGGAGTGTTTCAGGGAAGGGATGGTAGAAGAGGGCAAAACAAGAAGGGAAAAGATGAAGATGATAATGATGATGAAAGAAGGGAAAAGACTGAAAGATATTGAAAAAGCAGTGTCAGATTGAGTTTGTTGTGAAAAGCAAGATCCATCAATCAAGCAAGCCCACAACATCATTGATCGCTTTGTTCAACCCATTCTACTTTATTTATTCCAAATGAAATTGCAGTTAACTAAATTGAACACAATTCACTTTGGAAACATTAAAAAATTTTACGTTAAAATAGAAACAAATTATCAACTGAAAATGTCTTTCAAGATTCACTTGCAAACCATTAGAATCGTTTTCACTTATTTTTACACTTTTCAACTTTTCCTTTCCACTCTTTTCCAGTCTCTTCTTCTAACATCATTATTCAATCAATTGGATAGTTTTTGGCAATTTATATGCAATTTGATTGTTTGATCCCATTAATGAAATTAAATTGTTTTCATTTTTCTTCTTCTTCTTCTTCTTCTTCCCTCAGAATTATGGTTTTTCTGTTGACTTATCTTCTTTCCCCTTAAATTGTTGGAAACATTTTTGGTTTGTACTTTTGTTTTGTTTCAATTTTATCATTTCTTTTGATTACATTTTGCAGATGAAAATTGAGTGAATTAACTTGAATAGGATAACATATTAAGGTTCAATGATGAAATTCATTAGACCTCAATTCGTGGTTAATGGAGAAAACCATCAAAATTCTTGTAAGGTTGAGAATGATGAAGATGAACAAGTTAACTAAAAAGGTTAAGAATCAAGGTATACTAACCTGAGAGGTAAAGAGAGAGAGAGAGAGATATTAGTAGGAATATCTTTCGCTTTTACCTTTATCAATATTTTACTGTAACCATCATGAGACGACTTGAGCTTCTATTCGCCTTCATACAATTTTCATTGGTAAAAACTTATTCCATCTTTATCCTGTAACTTTCATCTTGAAGAAACTTTCCCTCTCTTCTTTCACTCTCTTTGCGAAAAGAGATTCATGAGTGAATCTTAAGAATGAATCTTGACTAACCAGATTAACTTTTACAGATATTTCATCCATGACAAGATACAGTAAACATAATCATCAAGGGAGTTTAAGATCAAATAGTAAAAACTTTGGACTTCATTTTTTCCCTGTTTGGGCCTCTTGCAACTCGCCAACTTGAAAAGTTGAAGCAAAACTGGTAAAGGTGATTCAATCGAAAATAATCATGTTTACAAGTTTACATGGAAAATTATCAAATAAAATTGTAATCTGAAAATGAAAACTTGCAATTTTTCGCTTTTCTCAAGACTTGGTCAGTTGGATTCTTGAACCGTGCAAAGATAAAGATGAGAAACAATTTGTGATTGGTGAAAATGAATGTTATCTCAACATGTCTTGAAATTTACCATTTAATATTGACTTGTTTTCAAGTTCTTTTGTCATCTCATGATATAAAGTTTCTGTTATTTTTTCCTCCAACTAAAGAATAAGAATGTAAAGTTTTTTCATGGAACTTCAATTTTTCTAATGTTGCTTTCATTTCTGATCTGTGAAACTCAAGTTGATGACAGACTTTATTCTCTTCGAGTATCAACACTCTTAACACTCTAACATCTTGATCTGCCCAAAGGTTAAATACTGCCATTGATTCATCAAAAAGGTTACAGCCTAATGATATAATGCATTTTGCGAAAAAAATAAACATCTATTTTGACGGGTTGGCATATCGACTAAACTTGAACCTATTAAAGCGAGCAGTTCAAGTCTATTTATAAGAGTTTTGCATACAATTATAAATCTCTTGAACGTTAAACACTCGCTTCAAAAAGTAATCGATAGAAATTTCTTAATTCAGATTTCTTTATAACCAAATAATTGCCACTTAAATCGTTGACATTGCGAAGAACATAAATAAAGTTGTGGTTTTTCCCAAATTAAAAGACAAACTGATCTGTTCTAACATCTAAAAATGCTAACAAGATGCAACTTTGAAATGGACTGGGCAATTTATCTTCATTAACGCAAAACACTTATAACACCATCAATAGTTGAAACTGACTGTCCAACCAACGTCAAACTAATAAGACTTGCAGAGCGAAATTTGATATAAATATTGAAGGAAAATGCACAACAGGAGTGGGATTCAATGGAGTTTGATGAAAAGCTTTTTGTTAACTTTTGTCTGGATCAATATCCTTGACCATTTCAGTTGTTGCACTTGATTATTATTATTTATCTGAAGTAAATTAATAGTCTCTTTAAAAGTTTTTCCCTTTCCTTTATTGCAGACATTTCTTTTACTTGCAATCCTTTTGAACCAAACCAATGAAATGATTTTCAATTTGCATCTTTAGTTGGCTATAAACTAATCATCACCTAATTCAGGTTCATTGTTTATTACCAGAATGTTGCTGAAAATAGCCCTGTGGTAATAATTTGGAAACAGTGAAATGAATAATTTAATGGAAATGCAAGTCGATTGGTCTTATTTTTGTGCTTACAATTTGCTTGTCCAAGCAAAACACATTGTATTATGTTATATTAGTTAATTTTGAAATGTATCAAGTTGACTTTATCTGTATCATGATACTTTCAAGTTTATCCTTCTGTATCTATCAATGTTCAATGATATGTTATTCGAGAAGCGAAACAAAGCTCAAAGTAACCAAGGAACAACTCAAACTCCATCTTGTTGGTTAATCTCATTTCCACTACTAATGCTACATGATTATTCCAGCTTAATGATGATAAATTTACATTGGAAAGAATGAAATCAATGTCAAGAGTTAATGCAGATTCCGCAAGTTCAAAATTCGATGCTAATGCAAAATTCAGTCAACTTTGTGATACAACAGTGATAGTCATAATTGATCCACTTATGACCAAACGTGATTTTAAATGGCATCTGTTCCTGTTTAAAGCATCAAAGTTTGCATTTAACCGACATTGTCTTCGACCTTGCACAACTTGCTAGTAAGACGTTTGCAAAGTCTGCATCTCTAGGTCGGGCAATTGTCCCTTGTCTACAGTCGATAGTTGAAGTCGTTCTCATCAGATTATTCCATACTTTTCGATAGAAATCATTGATTCTTTGTTAGTCTGGCACTTTACCAGAAATAGTTTTATCTGTTTTATGTAGCATTTCATTCGACTAAACTTTCATTGAAATGTAAGTGCAAAATTCGTTAGTACTGATTTGTGTTATAAATTGAGTTCAGGCGTTTTCATGAGCAAGAGAACTAAGTCTATTTATCTTTTGAGATATTCTTGATTCTTGAAATTCCCAGAAGTTCTATCAGTTCCAGTTTTAAACTTTGTTTTCACTCACTTGAGGTGTAATAATGTGTAATATGTTTTGTTGAGCAAATATGAAAAAAGAAAGAAAATTTTCGGCAAAAATCTCAACTTGGTTGCATCTTTTACTGACTGACAGTTGATAAAAGTAAAGATTCATTTTCGAAATGAAATGATAATATCGAGTTCAAGTTATACGATAACTTTATGATATCAAATGTATCTCACTCAAAGCTAATGGAACTCGATTTTATTTTGAAGAAAAAAGTAAAATGACAAAACGATGGAATCAGAAAAGGTAATGTAACATTTACAATGGAAAGATTGTCGTTATTCTGTCAAATAATTTAACCAGTTTATCACGATAACCTATGCGAGGCTTAAAGACAAAAGACGAAAAAAATTGTTGGGAAAACACATCAAGTGAGGACATAATGCTTGTCAAGACTGTCAAAACAAGTGAATGAAATGCGAATTTTGAGAAGTGAGAAGAGGTTTCAAACAGACTTCATTCCTGTATAACCTTCCGAGCCAGGCGAATATCTTGAATCTTAGACTTGAAACTCGACTCGACATTGACACTGGGAAAAGTTGCAAAAGATTTGTTGCTTTGAAGGAAGGAAAACTTTTTGAAAAAGTGCAAACTTGAACCATTCAATGACACGATTCATGTAATCTTAATAAATCACTTGATAAGCCAAGTAAGATACAAGGCTGCCTGTAAAGAGAGTTACAAGATTTGTCAGTATTAGTTCAACTTGCATATCAACTCATGAACCTGAAGCTACTTTACTTGACTACATTTCATTCAATAATCAACAGGTTAATCCAAAGCTCAATGCAACACACTTAACTTGAACCATTTAAATTATCTCAACTATAAATGAGTAATCAAATTGAAGCGAAACCAAGAGAAGAAGAAAAAAGTGACAAAATTTTCCTGTAATCAATTCTCATGAATAACTTAGATAATGAAAACAACTGCAACAGGAAACTGCAAATCTAAAGTAAAACAGTTTTCTTCCAACATTCTTGCCCATACAAAGAGACTGAATTTCTCTGGAATTCAATAGAGAGAGAGAGAGAAGAAGTTTTCTCATCATGATATGGAAAAGAAGAAAAAAAATTGAGCCAATTTTCCTGAGCAATAGAACCTATAAATTTCATCCTTTCTATGTAAACAGATTTTCCATGATTACCTTTCTTATAGGATTATGAAAAATATAATCTCATGAATAAATATTATCCAATGATGAGATGACAACGATCATGATGTTAGATGGTCAAGGTCAACAGATTAGAGTAAAAAGTTTCAAGTCAAAGAATAATTTCAAACGAAAATTTCAATGGAAACAATTAAAAGCAAAGCTGGGAGTTAAAACTCCCAGGGAGTCCATAAACTCCCAGTAAAAAAGGATAATAAACTTTTCAACATTTTTAATGTGAAAAAATGGAAATCAATTTAACTTTAATCAGTGGGAAAAGTGTTCAGTGAAATGAGAATGCAAGTTGAACCTTTAATGATAACCATTAAGGTTTGCGAGTTTTTCATTTTCAAATTTTACTCTTGAATAATTGTATCAAAATTGAATGGGAAGAAGGATGAAAAGTTGAAATGAATTGAAATAACATTTTGACCCAATAAATATAATTTGACTGAGCAAAAATATTAGATTAAAAGATTCATGAGAATGATGAAAATCCATTGCTTTTTGTTCTCTTCTTCTTATTCACTCCAATTTGCTCATCAAAATTGATTTGATGCCGGGACTTTCAGGGAATCCTTCTTCTAATGGCTATCATAATTTTTATCCAACATATCAACTTATATCTATTTTGACTTTATGAGGATTACTATGAATTTATGTTCAAGAAATATATTCATATTATCATCAGATTTCATTCCTTGATTCAATCTAATGGTCAAAGTTGACCAACTTTTCTCTCTTTTTTTTTATTTTCTATTTTAAGTGAATAATAAGATTAATGGACTTCATGAGATGGATAAAGAATGAACAAGAAGAAAATTGTGAAAATAATTCATAAATTTTCAAGTGAAATGAGATAAAGTGGAACGCGTTTTAAAGGATTTTGTTTTTTTTCTCACAATTTTCAAATTCTAATGGAACAAGTGATTCTTTTTTTCCCTTCATTTTGTTGCTGCTTCTTTACCATTCAATCGATACTTTACATGATTGTTACATGATGAATTTGGACAAATTTGGATGAAAGTCGAAAATAATTATAACTAAACAAATATAATTTACCATCAAATACTGAATAATCTGATTAGTGTTGTGATTTTGTAACAATAATAAAAACACTTGACTGTCAAAATATTTGATAAGCGACTGTCATCCAATGTCTCGATCTTCATCTTCTTTCTTTTTATTCGCCTTTACTCTTCTCTCTTCTGTTCATCATCTTAAATTGGCCAGTTCCATGAAAACAACTCAATTGATTAGAGTAAGCAATTTGTTTGAACAGTAAACCTTCAATAGACAAGGATAAACAATACCAAATACATTATTTGCTCACAATTTCATTTCTTCCCTTTTCTTGCCCTTTCACTCCAGCCTTTTGTACTTTTTTGTTCTTTCTTGGTAACACAGTTAACAAGATACTCACAAACAAACTCAACTTGCGATTCAATGTTAATCTTTGATCGAAAAGTGCGTTTACTTTTCATGCTTTTTCATTGAACAAATAAGCAACACTTTATTAAACATTCAATTGAAACTTGATCGCACAATAAACACTTCATTTTTGATCACATTTTATTCACATTGTATTTAAATTTGAACATTTGTCTTTAACCCTTTCCAGCAAAATTTCATTCCATTTTGGTCCAGTTACATACACATTCCAAGATTAATGTTTTGCGAAAATGTTGACCCTCTTTTGAATCGCCTAAAACGATCAACTCAAAACAATTATTTTTATAATGAGTTGAAATTTCGAACAAAATTTTTCGAAATAGATATCAAACTTGAAGATTTGGTTAATTATTGCTGATCTCAATTTGCATTTTCGATGGATGATCATGATTGTTTGATTAATGTTGCAATTTGATGGAAGTTAAGGACCATTGTTAACTGAAACTTGGACTTGGATAAACTTTGGACTTTTATGTTTTTGAATAAAAATGCAAACTCTATTGAGGGAAGAGATGAAGAATGCGTTTGAGCTCATTTACAGATTAAGTTTTAATTGAGGCGCTTCAATTTTTAATCGCAGTTCACTGGATCAGAATCAATGTTGAGAACTATTTTCTCCTGGAATTTTGGTTCGAAAGTGTTTTCATGAGCGAAAAGCAAATGATTCAATCTTTTCAATCTTCTGTGTAAATGAACCCAAGCTCACTTTTAAACGGCATTTTCAGCGTAAACAATAATCTTACCTGTGACTTGAAGAAATGCGCTTTGATCTATTTGAGGTGAACTGTTTATTTGGCACATATATTCACCTCTGTCCTCCTCCCGAACAGCAAATATTGTCAGATAAAATATCTTGTCTGTATGGTTCGAGACTAAAATACGATTATTTTTTAAAATAACTTCATTTCCAAGTGCTAAAAGTGTATGTTTATCTTTACGAAACCAGGCAACCTGAGAATGAACGAAAGGAAAGGAAAGAAGAAGAAAAAGTAAAATTAGACTTTTCATTATTAATCCAATTTCTGATCATTTTGGTGAATAAAATTAAATTAAATGAAATGCAATCAATTGTTGGCAAAATGATGATCCATTATCATTAATATCTATTGATTGGCGAAAACAATTTCCATCCAAATAAAAGTGCATCCTGATAATCCCTTTTCAAGTAATCATCATCTTATTTTCAATTGAAACGGATGTTTATTAACATTAAGGTGAACCTTTCATACAATGATTTAATTAAGACTTATCTCTTGGACTTTGTCTGTATATTCAAAAGCCATGTACACTGATCCACTCTTGTTGACCCTTTTGCCGTACTTTTCAGCCGGATATATTACTCTTGAAATGAAATTCACTAGAGACTTGAGGTTTGATCATGAAAAGAGAACAGAATTGAGAGTGAAAATAAAACTGCAGACTAACCTATCCAGTTGCACCTTCCTTAGGCTAGTATCAAATTTAACCCTCTCATCTCATTTTGTAT
Source organism: Tetranychus truncatus (assembly GCA_028476895.1). Lineage (NCBI taxonomy): Eukaryota > Metazoa > Arthropoda > Arachnida > Trombidiformes > Tetranychidae > Tetranychus > Tetranychus truncatus. Next base: position 7,838,824 of record CM052062.1, read on the forward strand.
CCTCAAAACAGAATCAGATTCAATATTATTCAGAGTCTATCATTCTACACACCAAATATTCCTTCATCTCGATCATCATCACTTTTCTTTTTCTTCTTTTCTTCAATCATGATTAGACTCACCCCTTTCCACACTCTTTTCTCCCTTGATTTTTCTTGATGAATATCGCTTGGTAAGCTTAACAAAATCGGCTTAGCGGCTTTCCTTCCTCATCTTCCTCCATCAATATAACTTTCACTTTCCTCTGTCTTATTCACTCCCTTCTCACCCTCAATCTCATCTTGTATCATCTTTCTTCCCAGTCTTTTATCTCTTCCCTTTCATGCTTATACTTGTTCAAGCTTGCTACAGAAACAAAATATTGAACTTGGAAAGAAACTTCTTTTTACTCTTCATCAATTTAATTTAGCACAAGAGAGAGAGAGAGACAGAGATGAAGACGCAATCTCGTACAATGGGACAATTTGGCCCGGGTTAAACCAATTTTCATTTAATAACCAACAAACATGTTTATGGTTAAAGGGAGTAAAGAGAGGAAAAGAGAGAAGAAAGAATGATGATGCTGATAAAGATTGAGATGCAAAAGAAGATGAAGATGGATAAGAAGAGAGGAGAAACCGATGGACTTGGGCTTCTTCAAATGTTGAACCAGTTTCAGTGAAAAAAAACTATATCATGATAATGGCTGCACACCATTGCTTGGGATGCTTTTTCCCTCTTCCTCTTTATTGAATGTCCTTGTCAGAAACCCTCCATCTTATCGACTCTTTTTTTCTCTTTCTTCTCATTCTCATTTATTTACAACAAAAAATCTCAGATTCATCGCTTCTTCTTCATCTTTAACCCCACTCTTTTGACTAACCAATGAACCAATCCTTCAGCTTCATCTCAATCCAACACAAAACTCTATTCATTTTCATTTACATTTTTCATTTGCTGCACAAAATGATTGCTCGATTGGCTCAAAAAGAGTTGAACACAATTCAAGAAAAGGAAATTTTTCATTGACAAGGAAAAACTCGCATTTGATACTTACTTGATGATTGCCCAGATTGGCTACAATACATTGAAATTTAACTGGACGTCCAACTTGAACTGTAACATTGGACATTGCTTCAGTGAAATAAGGCTCATTGTCATCCTTTGTAAACTTTTCATTAATCAAATTAACTTCTTTCGCTAAAGAAAAGTGAATATCTAAAAGTGAAACAAAAGTTGCCAGTTAGTATGGATTTGCATTTCAACATGTTGGGATAACTTCATTGTTTGCTTTGTCAACAGAAAATAAAAGTTACAATTTTTAGTTAAACTTTTTTTTCTTATAAAAAAGTCTAAAAATTAACACTGTTTTATAGTGATTTAGAAAATCTCATGTCAATGACCAATGAATTTGAATGAAAAAGAATGAACAAGTTTAAAGAGTAAATTGGTTGGAAAGTCAAGGAGCAAAAATTTTAAAGAAAAGGTTGACTTTAAAAGTTGATGAAAAGTTTTACTCACATTGTAATAAAAGTAAATGTTGAATGTTAATGAAAAGTTGAATGAAAAGTTGACCAGTTTGGTGTATCCACATTTTTTGTTTGACAAATGCACAAGTTGCTGTTGCAATAGCTATAGCTGTACAAGATGAACTGATACTCGAAGAAGATAATGAAAAGAAAAATGTTCAAAGAAAAACATGACTAAGATTTGTACGGACCAAGTCAAGAGAGGAAAAAAAGTTGTTCCCTCAACATGTTTACTTTCGAAAGAAAATTCTGATTAAATCTGTAGATTTCATGACATCTAGTGGTTATATTTGCAAATGCGAGATGAGCAACTGGGAATGATAACAATATTAAGAAGTTGGATCGATACCAAAAATATAACCACTAAATGAGGATTCAAAAAAACTTTGGAACCGAATTTCGATTATCCATCCAAGTTAGCATTAAAAAACTTAATCAACCCCAAATCTTGGTGTAAAAAGTTTTACCTTCGGTGTGTCTGTTCCTATCGCTATAAAGTTCAACTTAACAGTCAGCAAGGTTACAGCGTATGAAACAAATTTCTGTTTAGTGATTCTCTGATCTCTTATCCCCGGTGAAACACATACAGATGGCGGAGATGTTTTATTTCTAATTTTATTCAGTATTCAATAATATTGGAGTTCTCAATCATTCTCAATTTTGGGCCAAGCCATTGAGATTAATCACAAGCAAATCAACCTTATAGATATTTGAACAATTCATATCTGATTTATTTTATTTGATTGCCTATTGGATTGAAGTTTCAGTGAATTACTATCGAGAATTGACGAATTTTTAATTATATCTACCTTCTATTCAAATAAAAAGACCTCTACTTGAACTTAAATTCTGTCAAATGATACAGATAAGATGACTCTGAACGAATATCTCAAAATTGAAGAGCATCAAAGAGAAACATTAGCAAAACTTGGTTTCGATGAAGTTCAAAAACAAATTATGCCTGTTATTTCTCGACAATTACGATAAGGTCTAATATCAACTAAAATTCACCTTTTAATGGTTCAACCAGTGCAATCATTAATGTGTTGGATCAGACATTTCTTATCTTCTATTATTTAATATCTTCTATTTCATCGTTGATAACTGTTTTTCGAAGGCATCTATACAGGGTGCTAGCACCTAAAAAACAGTTTTATTCCTAAAATAACTCAGCAACCTTAAACGAAAGAGAATTTTATAAGCACCACTAGACTTTAAATTTGATTAGAATTTTCTTGATATCAAGCTTAAGGTCATTAAAGTCCATCCGCTATTTGACCTCTAATTGACATTGGAAGGTCATTTTCCGATAGAACATAATTTTTCAGATTGGTTTACTTTAGTCTCATGGACATTCGCACGGACTTATTATCGGAAAAATAATTGAACTTTTCACAAAACCGATTTGTTAACTGAACGGTGTGAAATCAACCATATCTTTTGACCAGTATGGGTTATAATTTTCTAACAGACAGTGACCTATTTAAAAAATCATGTTCTATCGCAAAATGAGTCTTTCCAGTGTCAATTAGAGGTCAAATAGCGGATTGACCTTGAATGACCTTGAGCTTGACAGCAATAAAACTCTAATAAAATTTAAAGTCTAGTGGTTCTTGTAAAAATTTGCTATCGTTTAAGATTGCTGAGTTATTCTATGAATAGAACTTTTTTAGCGCTAACGCCCTGCACAGCGTCCATACCAAAAGACAGATTTAGCAATTACTTTTGCGGTAAGGGCCTAGTATTGGTAACACTGGTGTGACTACAAAAGACTTTTAAATTTTTATCCAATGGAATATACGCCAGGGTAGTTTCCTTGTGAGTTGAAGTTTCAGTGACGCTTTAAAATTCACTAATATTGAATTATAGTTCATTATACACAGGCATAGATAAAAATAAAACAAGGTTAACAAAAGGGGCAGCTTGAAGGATCAGGTACTTACTTTAACTCACTGTACTACTGCTGGTGCAGGTGGAGATGGAGGTGATTGAAACTGGAAATGATTAATCAAGGAGATATTCGTAATAAATCAAAACACAATTTAGATTGAAAATGGTTATGGAAATGAAGGTGATAAAGTGATGGTTGACTATTTTATAATATCCAAGTTTTTCTGGTAGAGGAATACGGCGAATTGGCGGGTTAATCATTATTTTTTCAAGTGAGATAAGCATGGTTGACTCTAACTTCTTTGCCGATCTAACTAGTTCTAATTTAATTCTAAAAATAACTCACTTTGATGATGAGGAAGTGCCAGATTATTGCTCAGCTTCTTGAACTTTAACACCAAAACCAAAGAACTCAAACAATTATTTTGTTTTCTCAGTGACGATTGTCCAGGTTATTTAAGTGTTATGAAAAAATCTACATCTAAATTAAATTATATTCTTCGGTGTACAATATGTAAAAAAATATTTCTCTGACTAATGGAACTTGTTTTGAAAATATCAAGTCTTATCGAGTTTTTTGAAGTGATATTTAAGTGATGTTTGGACGAAGGCAACAAAAACACAATCGTGGAAACTCACCTCAATAAGAATAAAATTGTTAGTTATTTTCAATTTGCCGTGAGGTCGCTCTTTCTGCACTCGCTGAGTTTGAATCACTTGTTGGAGTCCAGCAAAGACATGTTGAAGTTGATTAATCATTATTGTTTCGAAGAAAATATCAACGAGGAAGACTTTTGAGTAACGAGAAGAAACATGTCTGGGTGGTTGGAGGAATAGAACGTGAGTCAGGCCGTTGTTTCATTGAAATCGTTCCTGATAGAACCATGAATACATTAAATGCTGTCATAGAACGAAATATAAAGAAAGGAACAACTGTAATAACTGACCAATGGCGAGGATATAATGATTTGCAACGACTTGGCTATTTTCACAGTACTGTAAATCATAGTGTGAATTTTATAAACCCTATGGATGACAATGTTTGAAAGGTTACGGAAAAGCTTGCAAGAAAGCGTACCAAAAGAGAGTAATGGACCGAAAAAAATCAGAATATTTGATTGAATATTTATTTAGACGAAGATATTTTCACGGGATTAAGAGGTCGAACTAAGGTACTAACTAAATAATCTTACTGGTCAAATCACGTCATTCTGTTATAAGCCCTTCGTGATTTATCTTAACTATAAACTTTGTGTTGATTTATTTTCTCACTGAAGAAACACAAAGTTTACAGTTAGAGAGCTAAAGCCGGTAGACAAGGGCATCCGGATGATCAAAATTGCCAAAAATTCCACAAATTGCAACTTCAACTTCACGGATAATGATTATGTAACTCCGACGAAGCTCTGTAAGTTTTATAAAAATTTAATTACTTTTAATTCTGTAACTTCTCAGAGTCAAAATGGAGATAACTCAGTTTGGGCTCGATTTGACTGAGAGAATGACTTAATTTGACCAGTAAGATTATTTGACCTGAAAAATTATGATTTGACCTTAGTTCGACCTCTAATACCGTTAGGAGCGATTTCTGACAAATGACCTTGAGCTTGAAATATGACAAATGAGTATCCGCGAAATAGACGAAAAAAATTCTTAAGTCTCTTGGACAATCACAGGCCGAGTTATAGCCGTTTAACATCGGTAAAGATAGCTTAAATGCCTGTAGTTTTACCTTGATGTATAGACAGGTATTGAGCAAGAAAGTCTCCTTTGACAGTGTGGCAGGCCGCAGATACTACAGATACTATTCAATCTGAATCTCAGGACAAAGAGCCAAACATCACAGCTACATGGCCCTATCTCTTATTATTATAATTTCCAAAAAAATCCAACCATCATCTGACGTGATATAAAAAAATAGCAACCCTCAAAACTTTTCCCAACAGGTTGTTAGCAACCTAACATGTGCGATTCGTAACTTATTAATCAATAAATTAAATAAAGCCCGTTTCATATGAACACAATTTAATGAAAATAATCAAGATAAATTGGTTTATTAGGCTTAAAAAATTTTATTGCTTTATCAGAATGAATATAACTCAAAATTCGGAATGATTGTTGTTTTAAATGTTTGATATTTCCAAATGGTTAACCACAGAAACCCGTGACTCTATGCATCATCGATTTCAGGGTCGATCTCGCGCTTATCTCGGACTAATTGATTGTCTTCTTGACTGGTAGCTTCCACACAAAGCACAATAAATTGACTTGAACATTCATGCTTTTCTTGATCCAACAATTTACCATGAAGAAGCGAACTTGCGTATCCATATTTTTGCTGGTTATTAGAATGCCAAGCATCACAGTATGAATCAACATCTCGAGCTCCTCGTTTATTGGCACCATGCCATATCAACTTTTGAGGCCTAAATTTAAAATAAAAATAGATAAATTGAATTTTCTCATAAAGTTCAATTAAAAAGCTTTAACACACCAATTACTGTCAGCCAGCACATTCCGACCATCAAATGAATATATCCTTGGAGGGAAAAGGAACGGAGCACCAGATCCAATGAATAAATCACGCCATGAATTGAAAAGTACTTCACCCTTTATGATAAATCAAGTGAAAATTGAATTGCTAATTGTCAAATGCTTAAACATTACACACCTTTAAGTTAACAATTGGAAGTTTTGCATCCTGCATTCGGACAATGCTATCCAGATTTTGTAACCTTGAGGCCAAAAAGGCTCTAAATGTTCCTTTCAAGTTATAACGTCTCGATTGACGGTAACATTCATAATCCACTCCTCGAATACCATGCATATCACCAGAATATGGTTGGTTCAAAGCTACCATTCGAAGTTTCTTCTGAGTCTAATAAATCGAGAAAAGAACAAGAGTTTTTACTATTTGCAATTTTTAGATTAAGTTTAACAACCAACTCTTTCAATCCTATCGTCCAGTGTTTGGTCAAATCTGGGCTTGAATGCAACTTGAGGTGTTGTTGGCTGTGAAAAGGAAGTCAAGTTTATTAAAAAGAGAACAATGAAAGACCGGAATAAACATTACCTGACTATTCTCAGACTCTGTCTCTACCATTGATCCAAGCTTTGGATATAAAGAGAAAAAACAATTAGTAATTAGTATTTCAAAAAATGATTTGAGCGACATACAGAAACATATTGCCATCCGCCGTTGACTCTGATTAAAAGCGCTTGTTCATCAGTAATGAAGCAAAGAGTTCCTGGAGAGTTTATTGTTGTCATTCGTCTCAGCGAAGCCATATCTTTCACGATAACAGCCTAAAAAGTTTTGGTACAATATTCGATATTAATGTAATTTAACTGAACTGAAATCTTGAACTTACTCCAGGCACGACCGTTGATTTATAATCCTGTGAATCATATTGTCCGGCTGAACCAGGTGGACCTGGTGGCCCAGGTGGTCCTGGAGGTCCTCTTATTATCTCTAACAAATTTGTACGTGGCAATTAATACGCTTTCAATAAGATAAAGACATAAGTTTACCTGAAGCTTGTTTGATGGACGATTTAATATCCTTCAGATCTCGATTGACTTCTGATTATCAAGAAAATCTATTAATAACCATTTTTAATCATCTTGATTGGGCTAACCTTTAGGTCCACCTAAACTGTTCTCAAGCCATGACAAGTCGAGTTCTCCCGGTGGTCCTGGAGGTCCTGGTGGACCAGGTAAACCTTGAAACCCTCGAGGTCCTGGTGGACCTTCTGGTCCAGGGTAGCCTTTACCAGGTGGACCGGGTGGCCCTGGAAGACCTGGACTCGCAACTAGATTCAAATTGAAACCAATTTTTAGTATTTTGAGTACAAGTGAACTTTAAACTATATAACAGTGAACAAGATTCTCATACCAGGGCTATTAAATGAATTTAATGTTTTTAGAGCAGATTCCAAGTCTTCATAGGTTCCTGGTGGACCTGGTGGACCTTGGTCACCCTGAAATGCGTTAGAAAATAGAATCAATTATTCTTCTCTGGAAAGCAATCATTGTCTAAAAATGCACTCACTTTATCCCCTTTGAGTCCTGGATCGCCAGGAACACCGTTAAGACCAGGTTCACCAGGGAACCCATCCATTCCTGCCTTACCTGGTGGACCAGGTTCCCCTCTTGGACCTGTTATATACACAACACCATCCTGTGATAGTTTATTAAGAAATATGGATTCGTATCAGAACTTGTCAACCAAGGTTCAGATCAAATTTTCACCTCTTTTTGAACAATGCCAGGTGGTCCCGGAAGTCCAGGTTCTCCTTTCTCGCCCTTTATTTCACTCTTTATTGGACCAGCCAACTGTTGTTTTTGTATCTTTTCCTTCAGATAAAAGCAAAGAGTGTTAGATATTTTGGATTACATCAAATACCAATAACGTACCTCTATTTGATTCTGTATGAAGTAAGATTTAGTGACCATAAATAAGAGATTTGAAATGCTTTTCTTTGTTTCTGCCAAAACTCACCCAAATTTGCGATAAATCAACAGTCCCAGGAGCACCAGGAGGACCGATTGGGCCAGTTAATCCTTTTTTACCTAAGAATGATTGTTCAAGTTAATTCATCTCAACGCTTCTTTTAATGAGAATATTTACCTCTTCGTCCTCTTTCCCCTTTGGTTCCCTTTTCGCCCTAAATCAATGCACAGAAACGTGAGAAAGTTTGTTGATACTTTGAATTATAACTCCAACTTACTTTGATGACCATTCCTTTTTCATCGACAACCACTCCTGGAGGTCCAATCGGACCTCGCTCCCCTTGATCACCTTTTGATCCTTTCTGACCTTCTGGTCCTTCATCACCACGATCCCCTTTATCACCTTTAGAACCAATGTCACCTTCATTCAATTGTCAAATAAATAAATTTTCAAGACTTTTCTTTCTATTCATGTCGATTTAAAAATATTGATACCTTTTTCCCCTTTCGTCCCTGGTGCTCCTATCGGTCCTGGTTCACCTAAATAAATGCAACAACTTTATTCATATCTTTCACTTGACTCTTGACTGAATTTTAATGAAAATTCAAACTAACCAACATCACCCTTAGGTCCGACTATTGAATAGGAATACTCTTCGATATCTTGAGGGTCGTCAATCTCGAATCGATGAGAGTGTCTCAGAGAGACTGCTTGTTGACATTCACCAGGTTCACCCTGAAATACAGTAAGTGTTAACATCACAACATTTCGGATCGCTGTCTTGTGAAATCACCTTCTCTCCTTTGTTTCCACTCGGTCCGATGGGGCCAGTCGGTCCTGCTGGCCCTGATTCCCCTGAGTCACCTTAAGCACAAGAAAATTGATCCTTTCATTAGTTTATACAACCAACACTAGAAAAAACGATTATAAACTGAAATTGAAATTGATTGACGTTTGTCTTAAACTTTAATTGTTAAACACCTTAACTGACGTGCCTTAAAGCACTCAACAAAAGCTGTGTTACTTCGACTGATATTTATGGCTGCCATCACTGTTTAGCAATGAAGACAAATTATTGATAGTCTATCAAAGATTTATCAAGACTTTGCCTCCGATTTCTTTATCCATAATCACTGATTATTATAATATTTGAGTCATTGCTCACCTTTAGAACCTTTGCCTCCTCGATGACCTGCCTCGCCTTTTTGTCCTGAATCACCTTTATTGCCCTTCTCACCTTGTAGACCTCTATCGCCTTTTGGACCAGGTCGACCAATTGGACCGGGAGGACCCATTACACTTGAACCCTTACAATTGTTAAAAAAGTCAAAGTCAAATGGTCAAATTGACATTTAATAAATGAACAATATTGATATCTTTTTGTCTGCTGGAATGTTGATTATTATTATTATTTGTTGAGATTTTCTTACAGTTTGATACATTGAATCACTTAAAGTCCACTCATCGAATCTCGATAAAGACCCAGGAGGACCAGGTGGACCGGGAGGACCTGGTGGCCCTTCAACTCCTGGTTTACCATCACGACCCTGTAAAGAATAATTATTTACTCAATTTTTCAATTTTATTGTGAAGTGTAAGATGATGAAAGTAGCTATTAGTGTTTTCAATCGAGAATGGGTTGAGTCTGATCTGAAGTACGATCTAAACTGCGAACAAACTTTGCCGATTTCTATGGATAAAGTGTAAATCAGAAACTCATTAGAAAGAGATCGGTTCGGAATGCTTTGATTCACTGAGTAAAATTTAAAATTGTCTAACGACAAGAGTGACAAATAAAGGAAACAACTATTCCATCATATAGAGTCCCTTCATTACTTTATGAGATAATTTGTATATTACCTTAGGACCAGGAGGGCCTGGTAATCCTTGTGGTCCTGGATCTCCTTTATCGCCCTTGTCACCCTGCACATCTTTCAACGTAATAACCTACAATTTTATAACACAAAAAAACAGTTTCAAACAGTTTGAACAGAAGACAAGCTTTTAATCCAGTTATGAAAGCAAATGGAATCGTGTCCATTTTGCCAATGTTTTCATTTTGAATTTATTTCCGAACGACAGGCTAGATTAACAAAAATTTCTTGTGTTTCTGAGTACTGATACAATCTAATTGAGAATTGACCAATTCTATCAACGATATATTGTTCAATAGATTTATTATCTCAAACAAGTTCAGACTTCCTTCTGATCTCAATTGTCTTTGAGTCATAAATATTCGTGTGGCTTATCTCGAAATCAAGCTTTTGACAATAATTTGTCTTTCAGATAATTCGATGAATACAATGACGTTTGACTTTCAAAATGAACCCATTCGATTTTGTTGATGATCAATAAATTCATTCAAAAGACGAGTTTTACTGACCAGTTTGCTGATTCTTAATCGAATCTCAATTCCAAAACGCCTAGTTAGCGTTTGGACTTAAGTCTAGCTTCGATTCTACTTTGCAACAAATCAATCGCATTTCTCATCGCGAATAGAGTGTCGTTGCTATTCAGGGGAAAAAAATAACTGGCGTTGATTAAATGATAAAAGATCTATTAACCAGTATTTCCTTTTAAAGTGTTGTGTATCTTGAATGCATCAGAGCATCGATTGCTGTTTCTGATTATTATTTCTGTAGTAAACTTTTTCTCCGTCCAATTGTAATCATTTTGACAATGAAATGTTTAATCAAAATATCAATGACGGTAAACTCACCGTTAATACGATGCAAAAAAGTAAAAAATAATCCAATTTGATTGATTCCATTGAATTGAAGTAATTACACAGAAAGAAGTAAAAATGAGTTTAAATTGTAAAAGGTTAAAAAAATGTTGAAACTATCACAAAACTGAATATCAAAAAAGGTTCAACAGCAAAATTTTCACGAGTTTCATTGTTTTTGCTGTGATTACTTGGAATAGACTAGAGTTGAATGGCATAAACTATGACCAAAACTGAAGCAGTTAAGGAATCAGGTAAGAAGATAAGTTGAGCAGAGATTGCGTATTGCCAAGTCTTACAATTTTGTATCGGTTAACCTAATCCTCGAACATTAATTGGCAATTAATCATGCACCAATAAAGTTATTTTCATGGAAAACTTTGAATGCCTTGAATAACACACAATCAATCAATTTGATATCAATACAATCATAAGCTCATTAGACAAAGTTTTATCCACAGATGTCAAAGCACCAAGCAAATTAACCTGAACCGGACCAACTGAAGGCGATAACAAATGCTACCTAATTGAGGTTTACATTTCCCAACAATTGCATTACTTTTATAACTAAAATTGATGGTCAATTGGAAAAGTAATTTAATTATTTGAAAAAAAGGTACAAAGAAACCAGAAAAGAGTCTGAAAATAGCACAAAATGGTTCAACCTTAGGTTATCGGTCATTGATTAACAAGCATTAAGACAACATTTGCTTTCAATTGGAATAATCATCTTAAATAGACTGTAATAAGAAATTAGAGCAAACTGAAAGAAATTATATTCTCACGTGTATTCGAATTGCATGAAAGATTCAATACTCAAGATACTTCAGGCTGAGCGAGAATTCAAGAGGTTTTGATCTTTAATTGACCTTGCTGTCTAACAATCTAAAACACGATCAAGAAACATCTTTCATTCAAATCTTCAATTTTTGGATTCTTGTACTGAAGAGACAAGGAAATCGCAAAAATGGTAATTTTCGGTGAAATGATAAGCTTATACAAAAGAAAATATTTCATAGGATGGTTGAAATTGAAAAATATTACTTGAACTTTTGAAAAACTCAGATTCTTAAGAAAATTATGTTCAGAGTGGGGAAAACAATCCACATTCAAAAGCATTGTAGAAGGAAGCAAATTATTTTCTAGCCTGATGCCGTTATGTCTTATTGTTGGATGATTTATAAGTGTTACAACTTTGACTTTCGAGTTAAGAATTGCAACGTGGTATTCATCTAGGCCCATAAGAACTGATTCTATTTGTAAAATTAAAAGATTTCTGAAATTTCGATCCTAACTGGCGTGAGTAAAATAAATTACTTTCATATGCAAAGCTTCAAACGCCTGATGAAATTAACCATCGTCACTTAAAAATTAAACAAAATTCAAGTTCTACAACTGAACAAAATGCAATCGAAGTTTCAAATTTGGAAACCATTTCATCAAAACCCTTCGATAAGATTAAATTTTTTAATTACACAAATGTCCAATGTTCATCAGGTTGCAATTCCTGACTCGAAAGTCAAAGTCCATTAATTATTTAACAAAAATCATGTCATAAAACTAAATAGTTTGCTTTTACCATACTTTGGAGTACGGATTGTTTTTCGCATCACCGTCAGAACATGATCTTTTCAGGAGCCTGAATTCTTACAAAATTGAATTTAATTGCTTGCGCTGTGAATTTCTTTTAGAACCTTTTCTGTTTAGCGTTCAAAGCAAATTAGATGTTGATGAAGGCTTTGCTTTGTATCGATTTGTAGGTTGAAGCATTTCGTTTGTATTTGACTTGAGCACATGATAAATGACAGGCTTATAGAATGGTTCTTGGAGTAATGTTGAATATTAGATTTTTTCATCTGTAATAAGCAACTTTAGAAACTGTATTTACTCTATTGATTGGCATTTTCATCATTAACAATCATCATAAAAATGTTGTTTTCGCAGTATTGACTCGGGTAAAATGTGAACTCTTTTTTGTTCTTAAATAAGTTTGGTTAAACAATTAGGTTCTAAATTAACTAACTTTGCTACTCATGTTTTTGGTCAATTGAAGTTCAATGTGAGAGAACAAGAGTTTACAAAGAAGATGATTAAGGTAAATAGGAAACGGAAGAGAAACGTCTTCCTCAGAGTATCTGGGAATAAGAAGAAAAGTTTGATAAAGGTTTGTAAGCATCTTTAGATGACTTTGCTCAATCAGCTTGTTATGCAGTTTTTGTTTTGGATGATAAATTTGGGACCTTTTTCTGCTTCAAAGGAGCTTCATCAGATGGAGAAACATCTGAACGTGACCAGAATCAACAATCAAATCTTCAATTTTGTTACTCTCAAGATCGAACCTCATCATTCAAAGTTTCACATCTAATCTTTTCTCGAAAACCAAATAGACATTTATTTCCATTCTCTTTCCTAGTTGCGATCACTTAAAATGTAAAAGTTCTAATAGTCACTTCAAATAGTAATTTTGTTGGTTAATTGAGAAAATTTAGAATTAGAAAATTTGAATAAAAATTGAAAAAGTCATGTAAACTTTTATACGCTATGGCTTAGAGTGAACAAGTTGGCCCAGCATAGACTTTTCTATGCTACTCAGATTTTCTTATAAATGAACTTTGGAAACTTAGATATGATTAGCGCAGGAAAACAACAGATTTGGTGCATTTTGCTGGGTTGATGCATGACAATGTCTAACTCTTCACTGAATTCGTGATTCACACTATGTTTACCTGCTGCAATAAGTCCGAAAACTAAGTTTATTTCAGTTCGTTCATGGAGAAACTTATGTCATCAGACTGTACAAACTTGCAGCTGACCCAATTTTAAACAGGAGCATATTTCTTGAAGAACAGGGCATTTCAACCAAATTTAATTTCATTTGTGTTCATTTCTGATGAAAAATATTTAGTTAGAGATGCAAGTGAATTGAAAATATTGAAATAATGAGAATGTTTACTAATCGATTGATTGTTGACTTGTTTGAGAAAATTGCGACTCTGATATTGAAATAAAGGAAACAGTCACAAACTCTTGAGAGATTCATCAATTGATGAAAATTCATGATCAAGCAAAACCTATTGAACCTATTTACTGTTTTTTTTCCTCATAAGATTAACTCTTCCCTGCGAAGAGTGAAATTGAGTTTGATATTATTTTGATATTTTTCAGATGATATATTTTTCTTGATTGCAAAAAATTCTTCCATCTGATTGATAATATTTACCCAAGAATAAAAAAGCTAGCAAAAGCTCTTTTCGCTGTAAAAAGATATAAAATTTTTCCTCTTTATTTTGATATACACGTCAAAATGAAAAGAGATACTTTTATCAACAAAGTAATACTGATCAATTCCAATCACGAGTTTCACTTGATATCCATCATGTTAGAAACAGTTAATATTAAGAAAAGTTTGAGTAAAGTAAGAAACAAAAAGTTTCGATTTCAGGGTAAAAATTGTTTCAATAATCACCCTTTAGGGTTGCAGGAATGGTGAAAATATCATTTTGAAGGGTAACTTGAAACTCTACCAAAACCAATGTCCAAAGTTGCTGGATTAATATTGGCTAAAGAAAGAATGAGTAGAAAAGAAATGAATTATTTTTTTCATATTTATTGCAATAACATTTGATCAAGTTTATATTTGATAAATAATCGATAATTTTGTTGAAAATGAGTGTTGAAAAGCTGTGACAAGTTTGTAAAGTAAAACAGTAAAACAAGAGAATCCATTTTATTCCCATGAGCATTTTGCCATTCAACCCATTTCTCAGATATATAACTTAAAGTGTCTCTCCATTAAAAGACAATGCTTTTGAAACTGGTTGAATCAAAAATGGTCCAAAATAAGATTTCGATCAAAAAAAGTTTCAAATGGAATCTGAAAGTTGATTGAGGTTTTGAAAAGTATGCCTCAAGAGTAGCTGTGAGGTTTGTCTTTAGATAATAATAGTTGAGGTTACGCTTTTGAATGTTTGCCTGTAAAATTATACATTTAGAAATCAATATTTTTTCGCTTTTTCAGACAGATTCATTTATCGAGATCTTCTTGATTTACAATATTTATACTGGGTGTTAGAAAATCATGTAGAGGTGTTTGAAACCAAATTGCGCGTAGAAGTTTTAGGGTTCAAAGTTTTTAACGGTCATTTTAAGTAGCTTAGATGGCCCTACTGTCGCTGTTTCCGTCGCCACTTTTTAACGGCTGTATTCAAAAAAAGTAAAATTAAGCCTATAAACTTTGGTTCGCTTTTTCAGCTATATCCAGTCGGATTTTTGTTCTGTTTTTTTGTGAATGCTTCTTGAATTCTGTAGTTTTGCTTGTTTACTGCACCATGCAGATAAACATGACTTTCGTCGGTGAACCAATTTTTTTGGGTCTATTTCATTACCATCCATCTTTTTCAACATTTTTTGAACAAATTTAATACGGCGCGTCTTATCATGCTCCCTAAGCAACTGCACTACTGTTATTTTGTAAGCTTTGAACCGCAGATTTTCGTGCGAAATTCGCCATACTGCTTGCACGTTCAAATTGAGCTCAGCGGCACATTTCCTGATGGTGGGTTTGTTTTTCTGGCGGAAATATTCTAATAATAATAATATGCTCGAACTGCTTGACTCTGGAGAAGTGGATGTTAACAAGATAATTTTCATTGACGAATCTTATTTTACCTCAACAATACAGTTTACAATAGACATAATTGTTGAATTTGGGGGACAGAAAGACCCGTTTTTTGTTCTGTTCGACCATTACACCCAGTTAAAGTGACAGTTTGGGCGGGTATTTGGAGTGGCGGAGTCATCGGTCCTCATTTTTTTCGGCAGTTAATGTGGATGCTTATAATTTGATGTTGGAATTTATTTCTTTCCGATTTCTTTCTTAAATTGCAAAATACCCGAGAGTACGGAGATTTTTGGTTCATGCAGGACGGTGCTCCTCCCACAGGACCAAAGGAACATGGGACTTAATTTGTCCTCGCTTTGGGTCCAATATAATAGCACTCGATTGCCCTACAAGTTCAACTCCATGGCGATCTTATTCACCGACCTCAATGTTTGCGACTTTTTTCTATGAGGTTATTCGAAGGATCGAGTCTACAGAAACAATCCTCAAATAGAAAGAAGAACTCAAAAATGCAATAATTGAAGCATTTGAAGAGATTCCTCCCGCCTACATCGCTCGTTCTTGCAATGCCTTCGAAACCCGTTTGCGCCATCTAGTGGTTACCGAAGGTTCACACTTTGAACAATCAATAAAATGACCAACCGAATTTCATACCTTTCAATTGAAAAAACAATCATTTAAAAATTCCGAGCGGTTCAAAAGTTATTGCAAAAATACAGCTCCTAATTACTTTTGCCATACCCAATATAAACGATCATTTAGAAACGAGTGTCTATTGGTGACCATTTAAAATTGATCTTGCATTGTATATAACTTACACATGCATTGAAAACGTTTAAAGTTGAACCATTTCCGCTTCTTTTGATTGATTTAAGACTTATCGTTGCATTTAATGCATATATTGTATAATACAGTGATGATTATAGGCCTTCATCATTTGTATGGGTGTGGTTTTCATCTTTTGACTTTATGCGGTTCTGCGCATGCGGGAAAAGTTGGCGAAAATTTGCAACGATTCTGGGCTCACTTATTATCTTTGACCACGATCTGTTTGTTATTTCATCATAAAAATAATTTTTGTTAGAAGTGAACATAGAAAACTCGGGAATATCTGTATCCATATTCACGAGCAGTTTTTCACTGTGGCAACGATCCACCATCTTCGCCACCTCCATCTCGAATTTCAACTTGTTAAATAGTGTTTTAAATGAACTTTAATAATCAAGGAATCAATACAAACTAAAAATAATTTGAGGAAATCTTAACAGTAAAACTAAGGATATTAATGTCCTAACAATCAATTTGTAGAAAGTAAATGGTAAAATGAAAATCTAATTGTTAACAAACTAAAACATATTGTTATGTTTAACAGCCATCCTTGTTAACAATTCAATCTTAAAAATGATCAAGTATCTGTTTTAATAGCTTGATGAATCTTGGTCCATGTACTGGTTTCGTTAGTAAGTCTGCAAAATTGATTTCAGACGGAATATAATTAAGATCGATTTGCTTGTTTTTTATAGCCTCTCTTATGAAATGATATTGAATGTCAATATGTTTGGTACGAGCATGAAATACAGGGTTTTTAGATAACTTCAAAGCACCTTCGTTATCACCAAATAATTTAACCGTCTCAATATTTATACCAATCTCATTAAATAATTGCTTCAACCAAATTGCTTCCTTAGTAGCTGAAGTCAGAGCCATATACTCAGCCTCTGTTGTCGATAATGCTACCGTTGGTTGTTTTTTACTATTCCAAGATATTGGACTTTTATTCAATATAACAATATAACCAGTGTAAGATTTCCGATCAAATCTATCTCCACCCCAATCAGAATCAGCATATCCAACTAAATCATTAGGACCTTTATCTTTCCCTAGCATAATGCTAATACTCATTGTAGATTTCAACTTTCGAAAAACTCTCTTGACTGCTTACCAATGTCCTTGACTAGGATTAGAAGGAGAAGGAGAAGGAGAAGGAAGTAATTCAATTCTTCAACCAGGAACATCCAAACCAAATGATGAATTTCAGGAAATTGAGATAGAACGTAAGTTTTCATTTCATTGTTTCATTGTTCACTCCATATTGATTTGGTTATTCCATTGACTAGGTGAAGGGCAAAGCGCGATTTTTGTAGGATTAGAGCGTTAGACGACCTCTGGAAAATCGAAAAAATTCTAGGCGTCAATGTTTCAGAGACAGGAGAAGTTTTATATAGATTCAGATACAAAGATTGCTATGGCCCTCCTTCAGTCTTACAAAATGTAAGACAAAAGGTTATCCCCACAATGACATTGAAAGAAATCTATTTACTTTTTATGTGCCTTATTTAACCAGCACTTTATATCAATGTAACACTCATTTTACACTTGAATGTATCTTTTATACTTTTGTCTCCTAAATTACCCATATTCTATATTACATCCTCATTTTATACTTATATGTAGCTTTGTAACTGCTAAATTGACTTATTTCTTTGTACTGCACCAATAAATGTATTTGAAAACTTAGAAAATTTTTACAAAAGCTCAGCTCCTTTACTAAATCATTTACAATTTACACCAATTTAACAGAATAAGAGCAAACTATCACAAACTATCCCGGGAAGCACGTTGCACTCATATTTTGCAAGATTTCCATGAAAATAATGAAAACAGTAATTCGTTCAGCCTGAACCTATCTGACCAGCTAGAAAGATAATTCAAACGAAAAATTGATTCATTTACATCACTCAACCTGGATCATTTAAAGAAAATGATGAACATGGAGAATCTCATGAAACATGAATTCTGAGCTGAAATTTCTCTATGTTCACGGTCATAACCTTCATCAGCCTGGCTCTATATGAAAACCTCATGCCAAATGATTGTAAATCATTTCATTCAATATAGAATGTATATATAAATGTATTTTTACGTGAAAAGACCGAAACTGAAACTCATTTTTTTCTATGACCTATAGCTTTCGAGAAAATGGCCTTGGAACTAAATCATGAGCAAGAGCTTATTTTACATATTTACTAGAGTATATTTATGCTGAGAAATCCAAATATTGAATCTATTTTTTTCTATAGTCTCTGGTTTTCGAGATAATGGCCTTTGAATTTTAACCTTTTCAAACGCTCATTTGACATGAATGCTAGCATATTTTCATGCATAAAAGCTCATTTATCGAATCCATGTTTTGTTATAGTCTATGTTTCTCTAGATAATGCAGTTTTGTATCTTTTCAAATGCTCATGTGAAATGTTTATAGAATATTTTTATAATGAGAAGCAAGGACACTTTCGAGATTATGTACTTTGAGTCTATGCAAGCAATCACTGGAATGAAAGCAATGACAAATAGTATAGAGAGTTGAATCAGTATAATACGCATATGATTTTATTTGGAACTTTAGTCGCAACAACTCACACCACGTGAAGGTAGTTCCTTTTGTGAGTCTTGGGTAGTTTTTATACTGGTTACCCTCGCCTCCAGTTTAATTTACCAATAACTTCAATCATGATTATTGATTTTGATCTTGAAGTGGGTCTGAAAAGCTGCTTCGCACTTCAAGATAGAGTACAATACTAATGATTGATTTGATTGGTAAATATACTTCAGAAGATCACTGTGAGAGCTTCTAGGCTCATTCTTTTGTTTCCCCTGAAGTGTTCCAGCAAAAGCAAGCGTTTCTTGCGCTGCCCCAAAATCCTTTATCGCCTCTTTTTTCAGCGATTCAGCAGCGATCCTGCCGAGGCAAGTCTCTTCAGCTTTGTAGCCTTCGACAGATGAATGCTGCTTAAACATTTCGAGGCTTTTTTGAATTTTTTTGCGGCTCTATTCTTTTCTTTTCGCGCTTTTCTAGCTAAATCCTTTGCTAAATAGGGATAAGCTTCGCCTTTCGCGGACATACTTTCCTTAACCTTTTGGTCTCTTTCTTTTTTTCTTTCTTTTTGGTTTTTACGCCAGGTTTTTTTTGAAACATCTTTTAATTCATCCATTTTTGTTTGCTTATGCTTAATTGACTAAACTTTCTTGACAAATTGGAATTGTAGAATTGATTGAAATTGAAATGATTTGAAATGAAGTGGAAAAAAATGATAGTGAATGAAACAAGTGATATGAAATTGTAAGATCGAGTTGAAACACAAAAAACATAAATGGTAGTTGAAAAGATTTTATACTTATCCTTTCTAGAGTTCGAGATGAACTAACTTTTATTTTTCTAAATCTACGATAAATACAACATAAATTCACCCTATCGATCGAGGCACACCTACGATCGATAGGGTGTAACAATTTAATTTGGTTGTGTTACATGTACCGGCCGCCATTCTGAACAGCCACTGTTCAGTTACAATATTATTATGATGATTCAACACCTAGAATATTCATCTTAATCTTTGACCTTTGATTAATAGTAACATCTACAGGCAATACAGTAATTACGGTCGGCTTAAAACAGTATTGATGTTGTTTAAGTAATTTTTGGTCATCTAATAGAGTATGATCTAATCTAAGGATAGCACCGACCTTACAGCCAGTTATTTCTTCTATTTTTTGTCTAAGGACTGAGCCGGGTTCAAGCAGTGATATATTGTTAATTTGGAAGGTTTTATCTAAATATCTAATTGTAAATTTAGTATATTTCCCATGCGGGTTATTAGCACTATTCATCGGATTTGATGTGGATGGCATTACTAGTGTGGGATTGTTATGTGGGTTTTCTGATTCTCTTTGAGTTAACATATTTTCTAGTTCTTTTATTCTTGTCTGTGCTCCTTCAATCATTTGTTTTCTAAGGGTGTTTTCTGCAGTCAATTCTTCTATCTTTTTATTTTTGGATTCGAGTTCTTTTTGGGTAGAATTAAGTTCTTCCATACAGTAGCTTGAATGAATTTCTTGATTCCAATTTTTCGAGGTACATCTAGTACAATTTTTGACATTATGCAGACAATTATTGATGTGTTCATTATAATTTTTGTTATCTACAATAATCCTACATGTAGGGAACATACAATATACTTTTAACTCATCCCAGACCTTCATCGATTTTATACCTAACTGGGGTCTTTGCGTACATTTGAGCGGTTCCCTACAGTTAGGACATGGTAGAGTTCTTAACGGAGTAAGCTTATAAGCCTTCAAGCAGGTATCAAAACACATGCAAGCCCTACAATTCATGCAGGTATGTTCTTGATAGTGATTTGGAATCAATTCAAAGCACACAATGCAAGTAAAATCCTTGTATGCATCTGAATCTACAAAATCTCTCATAACTTGAGTTTCTGGAGCTTGGTTCATGATAGATAATATTGTTGGATTTGCCGCATTTGGTCTAATATCTTCGATGGGGGGAGTCCAGTTAGCCCAATCTGAATCTCTATGGAATCTTCGCCGATCCGAGGAATTTGATGTAGAATGAGATGTGGATGGAGTTGTGTCGAAATTTTGGTTGAAAGAAGTATTGACACGCCTACTGTTACTAGCGTAACCCTGCCAATCCATTGGATTATAACGGGAAGTGGATGGGACTGGATTTTGATTTGAATCGAAGCTGAGGTCGATGACAGGTGGGCTTTGTTGTCTTGGTCTTAGACGATCGTGGTACATATTGAATGATCTAAATTTGGATAAAATATTATAATATAATTAGATTTTGAATAGTACTTAATATAGTCTAAAGTAGATACTAAATCCATAGGGTCTAAATTATAATTAATATTATAGTATAACAGCAAAAAAGAAACAATCATTATCTAGTTAATAGAGAGAACTCAATGGAATCGATATCGGTGCTAATTGTGTTTTATAGTCTTGGTAGTTCGAATCTGGTACCATGTTTACTGCAATAACAGGCTTTTTAACGCAGAATAATATCGTGTTAATCAACTTTGATATTATAAGTAATATTATGCAAATGGTTATGACACCTAGCAAGAATGTTATCAGACTTCTTTTATCCAAGATAACCATGATTCATCACGATGTATCTCTGATTTATGTTGTGTAATGAGCTCTTCTAGAATCCCAAGATCGTATGGTTTTTCTTCGACAAACGGTTTGCTATTCGTCAATTTCCAATTAATTAAATTAGAGACAGGTGTCATTTCATAATGTTCCAACGTGGCAAGTTCACTAAAGGAATACACTTCACCATCGATAGAAAAATTTTGATCCATTGATACTTTAGTGATCTCGTTTAAACATGGTCCAGTACTTCCATATTGGGTTAGATTATGCCCAACGCAATAGACATAGGAATAATCATTCACAATTTTTATCTGGGGTTTTCGTATTTTAAATTTTGTAGCTTCAATACAATTTCCCTTTTCCCAGAGTTCGACGTCTTTTGATACATCACAATGACTTGGATAATGTACGAGATATTCATCTTTCACTTCGTCAGCCTCAATACTACACATTTCTCTTGAGGTTAAATTGACAGTGACGTATTGTGGTCCTTTGTATGTTAAAAGACAGACCGAACCGTTACTTTTTTCAAGTAGTGTAAAAGGATCAGCTTTTCGTACAACCAAATCAGTCGCTATTTTTGCCACTTTGAATGTAAATTGCAAATAAGTTTCCCCTGGAGATTGATTGCTATTCGTGATAACTTGACATCTTGCATCCGAGACCTTTGTCAATAGGCATGTTTTACCACATGGTAAAGAAACATTGAAGAAGTCAAAAGTCGAAATTGGAATAGTTTTATTCATCTTTATGGCTTTCATGGTGTCTTGCATAACGGTAATCAATCTATTCACTTGAAAAGATACATCAGCTGCTCGAAATGAGTTCTCGTAGGCACTGCGTTCAAGCTGAGAGACTCTTATCTTCAAATCTGCTAATTCTGCCGACATGTGCATCATTTTTGCTTGTTGTATTTTTAAAGCTTGTGAAATCTGCGTGAGAGCGTCGTTAGTTATCTGATCCACTGTACTTGAACCGCTGGTAAAGCTATTGATCAATGCACTTGTCCCAACAATCATGATTGAAGAAATAAAAATTACGGCTACCAGACCACCGTCTCTTTTACGTCTTGTTGATACTTCCTTTTGACTGCACAGATTTTCAACTATTTTCATTTTCTCTTCGATGTATCGTAAACAGGTATGTCTAGCGATGTAGAAGATATCATTCACATGTGTATATTCAAAGCAAATTTCATCAGCTCGATCATAACATTGACTACGATTCCCCTTTTTGATGAATTCTTTACAACCTCGGTAAGTTTTCACTATATTAATCTGTGGCCCCCATTCAATGCCCATAGTTTGACTTTGATGTCGCCACTCTATTTCACAATCTAATGCATCGTTTTGAGTATTTTTCCATCCGATATTCACTTCATCAAAATAACTTTCATACTCAGGGATCTGTTTGCAAGGATTAACCAGAGCAATAGTGTGGTTAACTCGGATGTAACCTCTCAAGTATTTATTAAAGGTAGCCTTCCAGATTAGTGAGTCTGAAATCGTGATAGATTCGCAGATAGTTGTTATCAAAGTTAGAAGGAGGAATAGTAGTAAACTGGTTGACAATTTACTACTCTTTTTACCACTAGGAGAGGGTTTAGTCTCTTCACCAATAAATGATTTAATCTGAGATCCATGAACTCTTTTTGGTTCGTGACCTTCGTCTTTCTGTAAAAAATAAGTAGTTTCTCCTACCTTCTCTATGATTTTATATGGGCCTTCATATTTCGAGTCTAATTTACTCAATCTTATTTGCTTCTCGTATAATACTAAATCTCCTACGTTGAATGTCCTAAGTCTATGTCTTTTCTCATGGTTTTTAGTTTGTTTTTCCTTTGATTCATCTGAATTTATTCTTGCTAGTTCTTTTACTAATGCCCATTCATTATTGAGAAATTCTACGTATTCAGTGAATCGGATTTCCTTATTTTCTGGATTCAATTTCAAATCTATCGGTAAATTTGGTTCTCTTCCATATAGAAGAAAGAATGGTGAGTATTGTGTACTTTGATTTGCTGCACTATTGTAAGCTAAATTTATCAATGGCAGTATCTGAGTCCATCTCAAACGATTGGTTTCTTGACAGTAATGACTCAACATCTGACAAATCGTTCGATTCACTCTTTCTGTCAAACCATTAGTCTGAGGATGATAGGTGGTTGACAGTTGCCATTTTGTGTTCATAAAATCTGCAATTTCTTTGATTGTATCAGCAATAAAATTACGACCTTGGTCGCTAACGATCGTTTTTGGGCAACCGTGACGTGATAAAATGTTTTCAATTAAAAACTTTGCAGTACTGAGAGCATCCTTCTTTGCTAAAGCCTTCATCTCTACCCACCGAGTAAAGTAATCAGTGGCCACAATGATGTATTCTTTTCCTGAAGAAGGAGGCAAAGGACCAAGAATATCAATTCCTATTTTTTCAAAAGGGGCTGACACGTAGATCGGTTTAAGTGGTGGAACTGCATTACCTATTCCCTTTTTATTAAGTTGACATTCCTCACATAAGTTAATATATTTAGCTATATCTTTTGTCATTTTTGACCAATAATATTTGGGTTTCAATCTTGCATACGTTTAATAGATCCCACAATGACCTGACGTAGCGTCATTATGGTAACTTTGCAAAACTTTTTTGACTAGATTTGCAGGTAAGACGGGAACCCAGTTAGTTCCTGTGTCTGTTACGATTTTTTTTTCAAGAATACTATTTTGTATTCTAAAATTACGTATGATTTTATTCTTTATTCTAGGTTCTAATTTATCTATGTCGTTTAGTTGTTGGATCTGCGCTTGTGTTGTCGGGTCATTTCTCTGTTCTTCAATTAAATTAATATGTTCCTCTTCTTGTTCACTGATTAGGAGTGCAAAATTGTCGTCTCCCTGTTCTTTATCATCATCATTGAGCTTATTAAATTCCGGATCATTAGTTGGGTAACGACTTAAACAATCAGCGTCTGCGTGAATTTTACCTGATTTATACTTTATCTTGAATTCAAAAGATTGCAGTGTCATTGCATAACGCATTAGTCTTGGGGGTAACTTAGTTTTTGACCTTAAGAAGCACAATGCGCAGTGATCTGTTACAATTTCAAATGTAATTCTTTCGAGGTAATGTCTGAATTTCTCAAAAGCATAAATAATAGCAAGACATTCTTTGTCTGAAATTGGATAAGCAACCTCTGCGCCTCTGATTTGTCTACTTGCGAAAGCGACAGGTTTCCATTTATTTTCATGTTTTTGTAGTAAAATTGCTCCTAAACCTACATCTGAAGCATCGGTTCTCAACTGAGTCTCTAACATATAATTATAATGTGCCAAAACGGGTGCTTTGACTAAACAATTTTTCAGATACTCAAAAGCTTCTATCTAGTTTGGTCCCCAAATAAAAGAGACTTCTTTTTTTGTCAATTGAGTTAGTGGTTGGGCAATCTTAGCAAAATCCTTTATGAATTTGCGATAATAGGAACAAAGAGCAACGAAAGCTCTAATATCCTTCAAAGTAACCGGAACAGGAAAATTCTTCACTGCTCGAATTTTTTCGGGATCGGGTTCTTGACCTGTTGCACTAATTATATGTCCAAGATATAGAATTTTCTTCTTAAAGAAAAAACATTTATCCGGTTTCAAAGTTAATCCAGCTTTTCTCAGACTATCAAAGACAGCTTCTAAACGCTCTAAATGTTCTTCGATTGATCTGCTGAAAACTATTATATCGTCAATATACACAAGACAACATTTGTATTTCAATCCTCCAAGACAACAATTCATTAATCTTTGGAAGGTTGCAGGTGCATTACAAAGTCCAAAGGGCATGGTTAAGTACTCGTACATGCCAAAACTAGTCACAAAAGCACTTTTTTGTCTGTCTTCAGGTGCAAGTTCTACTTGATGATAACCTGATCTTAGATCTAAAAGACTAAAATATTCTGAGCCTTGCAGTGCATCTAGTGAAACATTTATATTTGGTATTGGATATGAGTCTTTTACAGTTATTGCATTTAATTTACGGTAATCGACGCACATTCTCCGATCACCTGTCTTTTGGCTCACCAGAACCACAGGTGAGCACCAAGGTGAAAAAGAGTCAGTTATTATACCGTCTCTTAGAAGTTCGCTGATAATCTGTTTTGTTATTTCTCTTTTCTGTGCACTCTGAGAGTAAGGAGACTGAGAAATCGGTGCATGGTTACCTGTCTCAATCCGATGCACGAAAAGATTAGTTCTTCCTAATTCTTGTGGTGTGACTGCAAAGACTTCTCTATAGTTATTACATAACTGATATAGTGCCTGTTCTACACCACCTGACATACCTTTTTCAACGTTTAATTCTAATTCAGGTAATTCTAATTTGTCAACAAATGTTGTGATCGGTTTAACTTCAATTTCCACATCTTCTGTCAATTCTGTTAACTGATATTGGTCAGAAGATACAAAATCATTCAAGTCATTTAATAGATCATTTAGATCTTCAGATTCAGTTGAAGTGTCTATTATCGATTCACTATCTGATTATTCATTTATTGATTCTTCTTCGGTAGTAATTGCTTCTACAGTTGGTTGTTCTTCACCTATTTTTATCTTTCTATTTGCGCAATCAATATTTACTTGGGCTCTTGTCAATAAATCTTGTCCTATTAGAACTTTAAATTTGCGTGGTAAGTTATTGACTACTTGCATTTTGGTGTCAATTATGGCTATTTTCTTACCATCTGTTATTTTTAATTGAACCTTCACCTTTCCTAAAATGGGTAATGGTTTATTATTCGCAGCAAATGGAGTAGGACCTTTATATTTACTAACATTTAAATTGAGTTTAGAAACTAGATCCTTAGTAATTAGAGAGATTTCTGAGCCTGTGTCCAGCATTGAATCTACTTTGCAACCATTTACTTTTACAAATTGTTGGATAAGATTTTGGTTTAGCAAATGAACAACCAGATTAACAAATGTATTATCATCTGATTCAATCCCATATTCGGAATCTATTTCTTCTTCAGATTGGTAAGTTGTGATTCTCACTTGTGGAGCCTTACCACGACCTCGACCTCTACCTCTGTCCTTACTAGGTGGTCTACCTCTACGCTTAGGTGAAGGTGATCTTTCTTTAGGCTTGCCTTTATAGTCAGATCCTTTAGGTGGATCTGTTTTAACTTCAGGTTCTGCAGCAGATATTGAGGGTCGATTTCTCCAATTATCAGGATCTGCATTATTTCTAGGAAAAGTTCGTTTAGCAAAGGTTCTATTGGTGACACCTGGATTACCTGGAATGTAGTTTCTAGCCGCCGTTTGATAACTCTGGTTAGCTTGTGTAATTACTTGTTGATAATCTTGATTATGTTGGGGCATATAACTAGTTGATGGGTAATTATTTGAAATTTGATTACGATCAGTAAAATTATTGTCAGATCTTTTAGCGAAATAGCATCTTTCTTCAGTATGCCCTAATTTTTTACAAATGTTACATCTTTTGAGAGATTCTAGTTTTTCTTTCATTTGTTGTACTTGTGTTTGCAACTGAGTTACTTCTCGATTTGGGGCATCGAAAGGCATTGCACAACTGTGCATGGCTCTTTCAGCAAGTCTAGCCGCCTCAACTAATTCATGCAGAGTTTTCGGATTTTGAAGAGCAATTCCGTATTTAATCTGTGGTAATAATTTTTCTTTTATCATACTGATGATAAAAACTTCAGGTGTCTCTTCATGAATTCTTCTACATAGTTCATGAATTTCATAAATAAAAGCAATAGCAGATTGACCGACCTTTTGCTTAGATTTGTATAGTTCTTGTGAATCAGGTACACTAGGGACAATAGGTACACTAGGTACATGTGAAATTATGGCATAATACCATCTTCGTGCAGTTCCCTGTGGATAAGCTGGAAGTACATTAAACATATCTGTTTGTGTCCAGCCTAAAGCTGTGGCTGCAAACTCAAATGAATCGAACCAATCAATAACATTTTCGTCATCGTCACCTGAGAAGAAACTAATATTAACTGGAATATTTGGTAAGGTTACATTAGCTGTAGTAAGGGGGGATACTAACTTGTTAGTACGAGGTTCATCATTATTTTGTATGTTAGATTGGTCCATTTTATTATTATTTTATATGTTTTAGTATTCTTATGATTTATAATTGTCTAATTTCTGCGTCTAACGTCGTTGTTTGTTTCGAAACATATAAGACCGTAATCTATTATTGATTTGTTAGTGTGGTGATAAAATACTATTACTGGTTGATGATTAATATACCAAGGGTGGAGTCTTAATCCAGTGCTTATTGCTTTAATTTTTATTTCATTATTACTTCCAGTCATTTATTTTTATTTCACATACGACAATGATTTAATGAATAAGTTCGTGAAAGGTTTAAATACTCTTAATCAGGGCGTGCTATGTATTAATGTCAAATATGAGAATTTAATAATTAATTGTATTTACTTTTGTTATTATAATCGTGAGGAGTGTGATCAATGTTAAGAGACAAATTGTCAATAGAATTGAGTCTGCTAGGAACCAACGCCTTATGTGATTGATGAGGTTATTACAGAACTCAAGAAAAATTAAGTTGAAAAGATAGCAACAGAAAAGGAAATTCATCAATGTTGATGACTAAGTAAAATGGATTTTTTTTAATGTTGTTAAACACGAAAGGTTTTATTAAAGTGATTCTCGTCACGTAAAAATGTGATAAAGCTTTGTTAAAAGATTTATAGTTAATTAAAGTATATCGTGATTCTGAGTGATATTCTTAATGATGTTACGTATGTATTAATAATCTTGATAAAGATTTATCAGCGATTTGCTTTAAATCTGATTTGTAGGTGTAGTCCTTTCAAAAGTAATTTATCTAAGGGTTATTAGATTTGATATATCAATTTATTTGAGTAATGATCAATTTTCCCAGATTTAATGTGGTCTAATTAGATCGAACTTATGGCAAACTCAATTTGGGCGTATATACTATTCTTTATTTATTTCTTAATTTTTCTTGGTTTTTCTTATATTATTTGAATTAATGATATTAGGATTAGATTTAATATTTATCATATAATAAACTCTACGATATCAATAAGCTCTATTAGTTAGAGTATTAGGTAAAAGTTTTTTTTACATTAAATATTTCTCTTAATGATTGTCTTTAATTAATCACTATAATTGAAAATGGCGAACTGAAGCGTTCTTAAACCATTAATCGATACGATTTAGGCGTTAAAATGAAGTTATTTTCAGGCAAAATTAGGACTATTGACGGGTAATGTATGAAGAATGGCGAACTGAAGCGTTCTTAAACCATTAATCGATACGATTTAGGTGTTAAAATGAAATTACAGGCAAAATTAGGACTAAACAATCTAGACATGCACAAGATTTGTTAATTACTTACTGAATATGTAGAATTCGAGAAATTAAATACGAAAATTCGAGTTGAAAGAGAAAAGTAAGATATAGAAGATAAGTTGAATATGAATGTGATTGATAGGGTCACTAGTTGGTACTAGTAATGGTTGGTTATGATCATTGTTTATAATACTTAATAATTTAATTTTAGTCGGATGATCACATCAGTAAAGAGAAGAAGGATTGACAGATGAAGGATAAGACGACAAAATGAATTTGTGACTGGATGATTATGATGGTTATCGATATAAAAATTGAGATTTAGTGGGTAAAGTTGATGATGTGTTTGTGATTATGGCAAGTAGCGGAAAACGAAGACCACTAAGTTGACTAGAATTATGTTACCAGACATGAAAAACTCTCGAATCAAGGATGAGTGAATAGATGAGTTAACGAGTGTTTAGAGAGAAATGGAGACTGAGGGAGGGAGAAAGAGCAAAACAGAGAGAAGGAAAGAGTTGATTAAATTGCACTCGAAGACCCGGCGATTATTCAACTTAATATTTTTTGAAGTATATTTCCGGTTTATGCTAATGGCTTTGGTTTTTGATTCTCTGTTGCCTTGTTTAGTATTGGTTAGTGTATCTCCAAATTGGCTTAAAATATCAGGTTCAACGTTGATGGCACTGCTGTTGGTGGTTAGTTAGGCTTGACTTGAAAATCAACTGGTAGACGTAGTAATAACATGATAATAATAAATTAATATGGTTAATTGAATAATGGCAATAATGTATCGATAATAGCAATCGTATTAATAGTATAAGTACTATGATAATTTTCCTTCCTTCCTTTCTTTATGTGTATATATGCGTGTGTTTGCTCCAACAGTGTTACTACTCAAATAACAGTGTTTTGATGAATTTCACCGTAGGAAAAGAGGTGAGAGAGCAAAAGAGAGGGGAAAAACAGTTATCAACGATGAAATAAAAGAGATCTGATCCAACACATTGATGATTGCACTGATTTAACCATCAAATGGCGATGATTGTAGTTGATATTATTGTTGATTGTAGATGGTAGAGACTTATTTACACTGTCGATGAAAATTTTAAATACAAGTTAATCACTGTAATAGTAATTCAACATTATTATTGGGTATGTTAAACCGTTTTTTTTCAATAAAGACACTTTTTGATAAATTAAACTAATAAATTAATAGACGACACAAAAACAAAACAAGAACAATGTTTACACCGTTTTATTTAATGTCTCAACTTATTTACTAATTGTTCTTTCCCGTTATGGCCTCACTTCGGGCACCAAAATGAAAAGATTTTATACTTATCCTTTCTAGAGTTCGAGATGAACTAACTTTTATTTTTCTAAATCTACGATAAAATACAACATAAATTCACCCTATCGATCGATAGGGTGTAACAATTTAATTTGGGTGTGTTACAGTAGTAAATAAAACAATAATTATACAAGTATAATATAAAAAATGATTTATATGAGGAACTTTGGTCCAAACAACTCACACCACGTGAAGGATGTTCCTTTTGTGAGTCTTGGGTAGTTTTTTATACTGGTTACCCTCGCCTCCAGTTTCACCAATCGATGTTATATACTTTTTGCAAAATCTCGGAAGAAATTTTCAATTTTCTTTTGATTATTCTTAAAAAGCATATAACACCGATGGCAAACAACAGAATCAGGAGATATCTCTGATGGAGCACAACACTCACAGTTTTTCTCTTTCAATTTCCGCTCGAAAAACTGAAGCATTGAGGCATCCGTTAAAGGATATCTCCTGCAAGTTCTTTTGCTTTTTCCGAATCTCTGTCTTTATCTAATGGCGAAAAAAAGTTTGCAATGTGCACAAAAACTTTTATTGTCCATGTCTGAATTTTTAGTGTCAAAAGAGTAATGCTGATAGTGAAAACAGTAAAGGGAACAAAAAAAGCTTATTTAAAGCATATTGAAATAAGATGTTAATAGAATGAATTATAATGAGACAGAATTAAATAAGAGCGAACGTGTGGCGATAAATGATAGTAAATAAAACAATAATTATTCAAGTATAATATGAAAATGATTTGTTTGAGAAACTTTGGTTGAAACAACTCACACCGCGTGAAGGTAGTTCCTTTTGTGAGTCTTGAGTAGTTTTTCTACTGGTTACCCTCGCCTCCAGTTTGAAAAAGACCATGAAAATCCTAATTTTTGATGTTCAAAAAAATTTTGAACTTTTCACAACAATCATCAATTTCCATGGTCCTTTTCTTCCTGTGTTTGTAATAAACTTGGTAGCAGCGGTTGCTAATAGCAGAACCAATAGGATTCTTATTATTGCAGGCTCTGGAACCGTGCATCGAATTAAGAAAATTCAACATTTCAGTATTGCTGATGCTATGCTCAAAATCTTGACATACCAACGTTCTTAAACTGGAATAGAACCATGATGCACTCCAAAATATCCAGGCAGAATGATATATATGAAATCTCCATCAAAAAATACATCTACAAATTCTTATCTTATCTTGGATCAGAAACTGATAACAGAGTTTTCAATTAGAAGTATGAAAAAAACTGGAATAGAACCATGATGCACTCCAAAATATCCAGGCAGAATGATATAGTTGAAATCTCCAGCAAAAAATACATCTAAAAATTCTCATCTTATCTTGGATCAAGAATAGGTTAATCATTCCGAACCGATATGAATCACCTAAATGAGTTCGGTTCATCCTTCGCATTGAAATATCGTATTCTAATGATAGAGCAAGATTAAGCGTAAAAAGTAATTAGGTTTCCTCTAATCCCATGTCTGATCAAACTCTCAGTTGATCTCCATCGTAGGTTCAATATTCATTCCATTTCTTCATCAATATCTCAAAAGTGTAAGTCTGATCTTAAAATGAGTTAGGTTTATGGAATCAGCGCATGAAAATACATCAGAAAATTTTATTCAAAAAAAAATTAAAAGTAGGCAATTTTCCCTATCCTTTTGGTCTTCATCCTTGCTTTACAGTCACACTTAAAGGGTGTAACGCGTGAAAAGTGAAGATTTTACAGTGATAAGAATTAAGACGAAGATAACAATGATAAAAATATTGACGGAAAAAGAAGACACAAACTGGACATTCTTATCAGTGCCTTCTTCATCTTCATTCAGATTAAAATAATCTCTACTTTTTACCCGTTACACCCTTTACTTACAGTACAATGGTATAACTTTGAATCACTTCATATTTTGAAATGTAGCCCATATTTAAATATACTTATTGTTGATGGAATGGTGAATACCATTTTTGACGTATTAGACCACAAAGTTTTAAGTCAACTCACCACGAAAACTGTTGATCAATCTTAAGTGTTCGATCAACTTATTTACGAAAGAGATTTTTACGAAACAAAACATCAACCTCTCACCGATAGCAGCAGGGTAATCTGCTGACATTTTTATTTCGTAAATATCTCTTTAAATATTCGAAATCGAAGTCCTTACCAGCGTAGCAAAGCATAAGTACATCCTTCACATATAAGCCCGAAGAAATCGAAAATAATTCCTTGTAAGCAATCGATGCGTTAACGGAAGGGACATTCAATTTGGATACCAGTGCAATTTCACCTCTAAATAAAGCCACAAGATGGAAGCTTATTCAAATGTTGAATTTCACCAATAGACAGTTAGTGTTGCTATCTAGTGGATACATTTTGAGCTAATGTACGAATTTATCGACATCCAAATTAGGATTTTTCCCAATGAATTAACATTGATAGTGTTGGTCGATTAAGCAATCTCAAAAAGGCGAAACGATGAAATTTTTCAAAATTTTGCAAAATTATAGCGGTATATGATAACTGGACCGATTGGTAAGAGTGTATCGATACCAGCTGCTCTCCATCAATCCCTTAGCTTTAAATTGAGGAAGACGAAGAAGATTTAACCAAACATTCAAAATCTTTCCTATTCAATACCAAGATCTAGAAAAAGGTACAATTATGCATATCAGCTTTTAATGTTCCAAATCAAGAGCTGAAGCAAACTGACTTGTTTGAAGTACATGCATCAATGAAACTGAAAAGGTATACAATGTTCATTACTGGTCATTCTGACTTAACCTCGTCTCTTTATCAGTTGTTTAATATCAAAATTTGCTTCTCATTAACTTGCTTGGGTCTTTCTCAACCCTGAAGATTGATAAAGTTGCAATTAAAATCAATGTTATTGCTGAAAAATACTGCAAGGTCAATAAATTTCCTGTTTATACCAGACGCACATGTTTTAATGTTACAAGCAAACTACTCCGTTCAACACTCTAGTGACCTTAATCACAGCCTCCTTTGGTTGAAATTACGTCGAAGCAACCTTGCTTCATCATTCACCAAGCATTTACCATTAAAAGGCAATAATGATTAATTGAAGCAACGTTAAAACACAAACTTCCTTTACCATCAATAATTATCATTTGGCAACGATTAACAGACCACAGTATCATTTACATAGACTTTACGAGCAACAAAGGTTTCTTTTGTGTTGAGGAAGACATGAATTAAATGTTGACTTGTAAAGTAAATTGCTGTGTTTAAATAAACCGGTCTGAGAGAGAGAAGAGAGAAAGTGAGAAAACAAAAAAAAAAGTGAGTTTCTTATCTTCATCATTTCGTCGATTAGTGCAACAAAAACTCATCAACCAATAAACATAAACCTTTCCCATGTATTGCAACCTGTGAATTAATAAGTAAAGATTAATCCAACGTTTGTTATCAAAACGGATTATCATTAAAACCAGACAAAATGAGATGAAAAGTTAACCTTAAAAAAAGTAGTTTTCAAGTTACCAACAAAAAAGTGTACAGTTTTTTTTCCTGGTTTCACCCAAAGACTAGAAATGAATGGTGAATGTCTATCGAAGCCTGAGTTGAAATCATTACCAACAAAGCCAAAACCCGAGCCAACAAGCCCACTCTCATGGCCTCTCTGCCATTTCCATTCGTTGCCTTCTTGGCTTCAACACAATGAATACCTCATAAGTGGACATCGTCCACCTTTACCTTCTTATAAAGAATGTATTCGCTCAATATTTCGCCTTCACACGGAAACAATCAACATCTGGTCACATTTCATCGGCTTTGCCATTTTCGCCTCACTAACAGTTCGATTCATGCTTTACGCCCCCAACCATTTCGCGGCAACTGATCGACTGGTTTTGGAAACCTTTTTGTTCGCAGCGACCTTTTGCTTTGCCTTTTCAACAGCCTATCACACCTTCTCGTGTCACTCGCCAAATGCGTCTGACCTTTTCTGCAAGTAAGTCAAGCAACCTTAAGTGTAGCAAATGTAACCATTAACCACTCTTCTTAAGTCACACAAAAAAGATTTTCGTTTTCGAGTTTCCATCAAAGTTCCAAACGGACTAAAACCATGGTTTTCCGTTGGTTTCATTCATTCCCAACCATTAACCCTGTCATTATGTTGCTTTTAAATTCATTTCAAAATTGCATTCAAACTTTACTCACCTTCATAGCTTTTACCTTTCATGTTCATCTTGGACTGAGTTTCATGAAAATAAACTTTCAGACTTTGCTCATTTCTCATTAATCTTTTTCTTCCTTTTCTCTGTTCTTCTCATTTCACGACTATTCTGATGATTGCCTTTTCTTTTTCACCATGATCATGTTCACATAGACTCTTCTTTTAGCTCATTCTTATCATGATAACTCTTATCTATTTTCACTTTCCATCACAAGCTTTACACAATTGCCTTTCACATCTCTTATCATAATCGATGTCATCATCATTTGTTCAACAATCTAATTAAATTTAACCAACATGAGATGATGATTCCTTGAACCATTGAAACAATTTTCCATTAATTGATTTTCACTGATTGTTTCCTCTTGATTAACATTAACAGCAAAAAGCAGAGGAACAAAAGTTAACAAAATGAAACCAATGAAACACAATCACTTATCATGATAATCTGTTTTTTTACTCATTTTTTTCTCTTCTTTCCATTCGTATCATCAATCATTGAGCTTTATCTCATCCCTTTCTGGTTAATTAATAAAGCCTTTTGTACTAATCGAAAGTCAATTACAAGAAGCATGATTAAGAGACAATAATTAACTTGACCACAGTTTGTTACACTTTTAATCTCTCATCAATCATCTTTCGCGAAACTGCACAAAAAGCAAAACTCGAAACATTCAAATTGCACAGTTGATCCAGATTGACATCAAAACATTGTAAACTGATAAAAGCTGATCTCGCACAAGATTAGCTAATTGTGTCAGTTTTCAATGCAACCCAATTGGTTGTTCAATTGAGCCACACCGCTTGATACTTTGTTATCACTTGGCTTTTGTACAAAGGTATTGATGCTACTACCTTCTCTGATTACCTTGAGTTTATGAGCTTCCAATAGATCATGTTGGATAAGCAAAAGTTGCTCACTTAGAACGAGATTTTTTTTTCAGAAAAACCTTGAGTTTTACTTTTTCTTGTTTCTTTACTGGAAAAACCTTGAAGCTGAAGAGAGTTGGAGTGACGTTGAAAGTAAAGTGAAGGTTTCATTTCTTGACTTGGAGAAAAGAGAGAAATGTTGCTCATGGTGAATCCAAAAGAATTTCAACTCTCATGAAACTTGTGCAATTTTGATGAGAAAATTTCATGTAAACTCGAATTTAATTTAAAAATAGATTGCGGAAGGAAAAGCATTTTGACACTTAGCGTAGTTACAATTGTGAATCAAATGACAATTAAATTTGTCAATTTTGTCGATTCCAATTGGAATATGAGAAAAGGAACAAATTTCTCGGTCATTACATTAATAATTGCTGATCACATTCAATAAGATTAATTGATTGAAGGTAATCAGTTTTACTGCAAACAAAAATTGTTCAGTCAAACAGAAAATCATCTTTTACCTTTTCATGGTTGACTTTCTGAGCAAATCTTTTCTATGCAAATGTCAAATACTTTTTTCCGTCTCATGTTAATTCATTTCTTAGCTCCACGAGAAAATCATAAACCAAAAGACTTTCAGTTTCAAGAAAAGTAGAAAAGAATGAATTTATTGATTGAAATTCATTGGATGAACCGAAACAACAATGATAAAGAATGTTCATGATTACTTCTAATTTCATGGTTAAAATACTTTTACCAGGATAATTGTAAAACCATTAATACTTTTGGATTCTGTTTCTGTTCAATTCTTTTTTCTTTTTCGCTTCACTCGAATCTTTTTTTTCTTCTGCTCAACTGTCCTATTCTCATTCATGGGATTCATTGAGTCAATGAACAATTTACTTTTGAAAAATAAAAAACTCACCAAAATTGGAAGCTTCAAGACACAGTCTTAAATGAAAAGTTGCAATCAAATAAAAATTTCATGTTGAAAAGGTTCGAATGAATCGGTCTGCTGGGTGAAAGAAACTAGTAAATGTAGAAAAAATTAAACTACAATTAAATGAACAATTAAAAGCATTGACTTAATCTTTAAATCCCATTCTTTATATCTTTGATCTTTCATGAGCTTCTCCTCACTTGAACCCTTTTCATTTGAAACTCGCAGTGATTAAACTCATTGCTAATTCCATTTCAACATTGAATTTCAACTTTTACCCGATTCTTTTGATTAGAAAAGTTAAAAAAAGTTAAATCACTAGGTTTTTCAAGGTAATCGAAGTGAACACAGAACCAAAATTAGTTGAAATCATTTATAAGAGCCAATTAAAATAGTCGCATTCAAAATGAGTTACAAGTTTACAGTGAAAAAAATCGTGAAAAGGTCAACAACTTTTTGTAAAAGTAAATGAAGTTCAAGTGAAATCACCGGAAAGCTCGACGAAATAATTCGACTTAGGAAGTTGCTACAATTTTTCGTCTCTTTTTGACCCTTTCTTGTTCTACTTGTTCTTAGATTGGACTATTGTGGAATCGTTTTGCTGATTGCTGGCTCGTTGCTGCCGTATGTTTATTATGGCTTTTACTGTGAAAATATGCCTAAGCTTGCCTATCTAGTCTTAATTGGTACTCTTTGCATATTGACATTGACTGTGAGCCTGTCTGATCAGTTTGGAACTTCTGAGGCTGCACCTTTCAGGGCAAAGATATTCACTTCATTTGGCATGACAGTGCTCTTCCCTTCGATCCATGTCATCGTTAATGGATCAGTTATAACCGACGTTATACTCTGGGAAGGTTTCCTCAACATTTGTTCAACTGGAGCCATTTACTTTACAGGAGCCTTGGTCTACGCTCTCAAAGTGCCTGAACGATTCTTTCCCGGTAAATGTGACCTTTGGTTCCATTCCCATCAACTGTTCCACATTCTGGTTGTTTGTGCAGCTGTAACCAACTACCAAGGTCTATCCGATATGGCCTGGTATCGAGCAAGCCGACCAATTTGCTCAGCTGATCTCTACGGTTCCCAAATATTGTTTTAACTTTTGTTAAGCGTCAAACAATTAACATTAAAATTTTTCAATAATTTACTTTTTATTGAACAAAATTTATTTAACTTGTAAGTATAAAAAAAATGACTCGAGACTCATTGGTTAATGTTCATTGAACATTTCATTTCAATTTATTGACTTAGAAAGTTATCTTCAATATTATTGATATAGCAACTCTTATAGCTCTGATAATTTTAATGAACAAGAGTAACAAATGAAAACGAGAGGAAAAAAGGTCAACAGCGAAAAAGCTGTTAATTTTCAAAATTTAATCGACAGTCGAGTAGACGATCTATCATTAAAAGTTGATCTACTTTGTGACCTGCTTATCCAATGGCCACTTGGTCCAGTAGACAATCTCGAGACGTCCCTTAACGCAACAACCTCACACTGTTTATCGAATCTACCATGAACTTGGGACTTTGTTGAGCTACTCGTTTCATCATGGCAAGTATCCGAGGTAATCAGGTAACTTGGAGTATTGAAGAGTATTTGACGAAAGGCATTCTTAAAGTCTTGATTACAAAATGCGTAGATCAAGGGATTGAGGGAAGAGTTGAGGTAACCCAACCATTGGATTCCCGTCTTTACTTCATAAGGTGTTTGACAAGAGTCACAATAGGCTTCAATGAGATAATAGATGAAGAAGGGAAGCCAGCAAGCACAAAAGACGCCCATGATGATGCCAAGGGTTCGAATGGCTTTCGTTTCAACCAGCAATTGTTTGGTTTTCCTTTTCAACCGTTTCCCCGAATCCAGTAAATCACCTGAATCACGGCTGCCACTTGTCGTTGAAGTGTAACCAGTTGAACCCATGGATGAACTTTCCTTTAATGTATACTCGACTTGCTTTATCTGGCGTGATTGTTCCTCAGCAATTATTAATATTCTCATGTAAACGTAAAACATAACAATCAGTGGTACATAAAATGAAATGCTTGAAGACACAATGGCATAGACACGGTTAACCTGTTCAATCAAACAAACAAAATGTAAATATTTATAAACTTGAAAAAAAAGTAAATTCAATGAAAATTTAATGTTCACTTCTAAATGTAATTTACTCTCTAATGTGTAACCAAATTTTACCGGTAAAAATTGATGTAAACATTCATTTCTCATCAACATGTTAAACTTTTTATCCAAACTTGATACAACAAGAAGGAGAAAAGAAAAGTAAACTTTGAAAATGAATTTCACTTTGCAAGATTAATGTAACAAGATGTGAAAATGGACGAAAAGAGATTTGATAGTTTTGACAAAACTAATTTAAAAATTTGGCGACGAAAAAAAAAACATGAAAAGTTGCAAATGGAAAGTTGAACAAAATGCTAAATTCAGTTTACTTGTCAAACGAAGTCGACTTTTAATCAGCAAAAGCTAATTACTTTTTGTCTCAATTGATTGAATCACTTTTTTCCATGTTCGATTTAATGACAGACTTTATCTCTTCTAATAGACATTACTATTATTTTCATTGTCGAAGAACCTGAATCATTATTGATGGTCATTGATAAAAAGCTAAGATTATGACAGAGTCGATAATTCAGATGGAATTCGATTTATCATGTTTGACGAACAATTGCTATATTATGTATACAAGTAAGGGAAAAGAAAGAATCGTTTTTCGTCTTGTCGTCTCTTTGAAAGGTCATCATGATATTGGATAAACTATTGATAATTGAGTTGGTTCATCATTAGAATCGTTGAGAGGAAAGAGTTGCAGAAAATGATCGAAATGATGATCATGAAGTAAATGAATCGTATTCACCTTAAGTTCACAGTCAGGAAGATGGTCAAATGTTAAGATATTGTCAATAGTTCCAGCATGATACCAACCACTGAATATTGGAACGAATGAAATGGTAATGCTGCTCACCCAGATAACCATAATATTACAATAAAGATTTCGTCTGTTCACTGAAGTCTTATAACGAAGAGGATTAGTTATGGCACAATATCTGAAACGAAGAGACGGAATTTTGTAAAAAAATTATTTTCTCTCTTCACTTGTCAATGCATTTTGATTTCCCATTTCAATTGTTAACCATTTCTATGAAACAATAAAGTTTCCGTTTTGAAATTTTCCTTCTCCAATCCCAATTATTTCGGTGAAAATGAACGGAAAAATAAAATTAAACTTGATGATTGAAATGCTTTAAATTAAAACATTGTTTCTATTAAAAGCATTCAATGAACAATTGGCAGAAAATTGGTTGAATGAAAAAATTTCATTTTACTATTAATAGTTTTCGACTTGCAAAAAGACTGATTCCTTGTAAAACGGAAAATGTTCATCATCTGATTATCTCTGAATGACAAGTTTCCATGCAACATTTTCTTTTTAAAAGTTGAGAGTAAATGAAGTCTCATGTTTTCCATTATTGATGTTACAGAATTTCATCTTTTAATTCCTTAACAGGTAATTTCTTGTTGAATTTACATTTTTTATCATTCAGCTAAAACTGTCATCAAAACATTTCCGCCAACTTTTTCTCTAACCTTTTCTCCATTTCCAATAACTTGAGATAAACTTTCAAATATCAATCTGATCTGACTCTTGATGTAATGAAAAAAGCATTCCATGAAGATGGAAAAAAAGAACCAAAAAAAAAATGAGAACAAAAATGAAAACAAAAATCGATATAATATTTGAATCAATGTTTTTCTTCAATGGTTCTGAACAAATGGTTCCTCCGAGAAATCTTGATATTCATACAGGAAGAGACTTTTTTCTTGGGGAAAGTAAAACGTAAAATAGTTGAGAAAAGGAATCCAAGTGAAGATCTGTATTGATGAGACAATCATCATTAACTAGTTATCATTATTGGAATCATCACCATTATTCGACTTATTCATGAACTTCTTGACATCAATTTGAAAGAATATTCGTCAATATCTAATTCCCAGTTACTCTTGACTCCCTGTTATCACTCCCAAGCCTTTTGGCTTCTTTTTCAATTCTGCTTTTGCCTTTTGTGATAATTTGAAAATCATTTCCATTTCTTTATCTTTGATTGTCGAGTCTCTTTACACTCCATTGAACTCAACTTTTCACTTTATCTTAAGGGAAAGAGGATTAGGCAAGTGATCATGAGCACTTATCACATCGTGAACAGAATATTTAACCCACAAAAACCTATGTTCAGCTAACCTTTTAGAGGCACTTCATTTCATTCATAGTTGGTGAACAATTTTTACCAATCAAATCACCAATGAATTTACTTATGCAACTTGATCATAACTGCATCTTTACGCTAAATTTAACCAATGCAAGTCAAGGAATTTAAACTTTGATTGAAAGTTTGCTTCGAGTTGCATTTGGTTTTTGTTAAAGTTAATCAAGTGGAAAATGTACAGAAATTAACTGAATACACAAACATGAGAACTTAATAAAGTATAACCATTGGCATGAATTATTCCAACCAGTCTAGTGTTATTCAATGGAAAACAATTGATCATTTTGAGGGAAGAAAAGATTTCTTAATGTTGTTGCCCAAATGCATGAATAATGATGAAAATAAACGATGCCAGTGACAACTTCATATATCAAAGGCATTAAACACAAGAAATCTCTGCAACATGAAGCCTACTTGATGCACTTACATGTAAATCTTGCACAATTGTAGAATGGATTTTGATAGTAAATATGGAATGTTGAGATGAATTTTCTCAAACACTTTTCTAATGGAAATTTGAGCTGAAATAGATCAATTTTGTAAATTCATTTCTCACCATTTGCATTATTATTAACAGCAATATTATGCATTTCGATTGTCCGTCGATTCGGTTACCAAAGTCACTCTTTCAATGTTTCTGTAAATGCTAATCTTGCTATAATGTTGCTATTTAGAAATGAATGACGAATAACTCGATGTCCTTTATTGATGTCAGTTTATTGCATTCGAAGCATTTGAGGGACTTTGATTTTCGAAATCATTTTGACCATTTGAACTTGCGAAATGTTTGCGGATATTTTTTATAAAGAAACAAACTCTTTTATTGTTTCGAAGATTTATAATGGTTTGTCCTGATATCTTCTTTAATTGAAGAGTTGACATTATTAGGTCTGAGCCAACATGGCTAAGAAATGATTGATTACATTTTGCTCTTAAATGAAAGATCATTCGAGTTTGCGAAACTTGCTTTTGGTTAAAGTTCAAGTAAATCGAATGCTCTTGGAATTTGAAATTAAACTTTTTTAATCTGAGTCGTTGTTAAAACATCTTTTCTCTGACATTTATGTTTGAAATATCAGCACGAAGGAGAGAAAGCTTATGAAACGGTTATGGATGACATGATGTTATTAATCGATAAGAAACAATAACTCAACTTCACGAGGGAAACAAAGCAAACAAATCTGGTTATGTCAAATGAGTTATAGATGAATGCAAGCCTGTACTTACCATCAATTCATTACATTCTGTGCAGTTAATGAACTGTACCCAGAAAATAATTTGATAACATTCGTAATGATTAATAATTACAGTAAAGATTGTCTTCAAGTAATGATTGAATTGTTTTCCCTTACCAAGTTGAAAGTTTTCGTAAAGGAACTTGAAGTTGCTGAAACAAGTTTAATAAGCTTCAAACATTAGCTCTAATAACAGTTCTAATTGCATTTCAGCAGGTTTACAAAGTCTTTCCCTTTCGGCGATCACTTATTCAACTTATAAACCCTTTCGAATCGCAGAGCAAAATAAAATTCTTTAGTTGCTTCATTTGCAAAATAAGCAAAAACTGACATTCATTCAAGGAAGCAAAGTAAAAGACAAAATAGACGAAGTCTTCATTTATCAACCTTTATTGATCGCTTTGAAAGTTATAACAAAAACTGAGATCAATTGTCATCACGAATTGATGCAAGGTACTGTCGAAAGCGATGCAAGTTTACACTGAATTCGTAAATAAATCTACTGGCAAGGGAAGCTCTGCAAGTCAACCAACCAATTATCAAATCGTAAAGTGATTTTCAAACCTTCTTTTAGCTCATTTAGCACGTCGTATTGTATTTACTTGACTGTTTAGTGTTTGCTTTTTAGACTATTAATTGATGAGCTTTGGTTTGTTGAAGGTTAATATTTACGCTCATTGTTCGTTATTTGATTAGAAAGATCATTTTCTGGTCAATGGAAATGATTTTTCTGAATACTCTTCAATCAACTATTCTCGGTGCTATTCAAATCTCTTTACAAATGCCAAAAATAGCATTCATCTGCACTTTCAGTGCAACATTTGCAAACATTCATCATGTGCTCATTATTCTGTTACCCATTTAGAGATGCTTGATGAATAATAATGAAATCTAAGAAATGAACAATGTACTAAACTTGAATCGAACAGCAAAAAAAAGTTTAATATTAATTGCTATTGCAAACAATGAAAGATTTATGCAAAAGTATACCTTTAAGAGTAATTAAAGTGGATAATGGATTAATTTGATAAATAGTTTACCGAACCACCTTTTGTTTGTATTACTCCAAGCATTCAGTCTTTAATTGATGAAACAAGAAATTCCTGTACCGATTGAAGTAAACTTGGTTGATTCAAGTTCATTCGCCGAATTAGACTGTCAACCATCCAAAGTAAATACCAATAAGTTCACAGTGGTTTCTCTCAACCAAATCAAACTGATATTTCATACTTAGTCTAGTCTACTCGACACTCGAAATGTCCATCAAGTTGAATACTCAAGTTGATCATGCAATGTGTTGTAACCCTATTAACCTCATTGTGATAACCTGCTTTAAACATCGCGCCTCCAAGGAACCCGGTTCCTTGACTTCCTTTTCCTCTTTCCCCTCTCTCTCTTTACCCTTAAAAATTGATATTTCAACAGCCATAAAAGGAGAGTTCTGATCTCAATAATGTTAAGTGACATTTAGTTCATGTTTTACTTCAAATTAATTTCTAAATTTTGTATTAAAAGTCTTTCCATTGGAAATCAACTTGTATCACTTAACCTTGATATTCGTGAATACCAATCCGATTGATCAATTTTTCTAGAAAGTTAGGGTGATTACAACATATGGTGGAGATCCTCGTTGTTCTTGTGCTACCTCTGCTCTTTGTGTTTTTTCTCCTTTGTGTTTTTCTCTTGTGTTTATTCTTCCATTTTTGTGTGGGGGAGGCATGGCTGATAATCCGAACCCCTCTGAACCTGGTTCAGTGAAAACCTTAACGTCCTCACAGGAATTCATGAGAGACTTGAACAAGAATTTGACGCTTCTTAGAGAATCGATCAAAGGCTGCCATACAAAATTAGATTCTATGTCAACAACGGTGTCCCAGAATTCTACTGAATTGGGAAGGCTACAAGCTGAAATTTCTCAACAAAAGCAACAATTCCACAATAGACTAAGTGCTTTGGAGGTTAAAGAAGCTGGTGCCTTGAATGATGGGTTCCAAGAACCCGCCACACCGATTAGGAATCCTACTACTTCTGGGGTTAACAATGTCCTCAACCGGACTCTGAGTCCATTTGAATTACTCAACTCTTATCGTGAAGACAACTCGCGTTATGAAGTGCGCCCTTTAGTTAAACCTGTAAAACTACCCGTTTTTGAAGGTGACTTCGACAAGGCAGCAACCTGGTTGCGGTCATATGAACAAGCAGCAGCTTTAAATTACTGGACGGATACGGAGCTGATAAGAGGAGTTGGGTCCTGCTTAAAAGGTGAAGCAGATAATTGGTTCTGGTATATATATGGCCCTAAGACCGCTAACTCTGAACAGACTTGGCCTAAATTTAAAGAGATTTTTGCTGAGACTTATTTGAAAGACGAAGACAGGTATGCTTTACATGAGAAACTTATTGCCCGGACTCACCGCACTGATGAACGGCTCACTACTTATTTCCATGATAAATTAGCGTTGTGCATGGAATATGATTCCAAAATGAAAGAAGCTGAGACAATCAGTTTTATCCTTAGAGGAATGAATCCCAATATTCGCCCTACCATAGCTTCTCTTCTTGACAAGGATAAAACACTAGCTAATCTCGCCAGACTGATTAGAATTAATGATCAGTATATCCCAGTCAAAACTAGGGCTAGAACGGAGGAGAAAAGAACGACTCCCACTCGATCAGTCCCAGTTTCCCCTAGAGGCTCGGAACTTCGGACCGAATCCACCACCGATCGCCCTAGACGGGAATCCAATGTTACTTGTTATAATTGTCTTGGCCCCGATCATACAGTTCGACGATGCAGAAAACCCATCAATATTGAAAGAATCAAGGC
The DNA here is from genome assembly GCA_028476895.1 of Tetranychus truncatus. NCBI lineage: Eukaryota > Metazoa > Arthropoda > Arachnida > Trombidiformes > Tetranychidae > Tetranychus > Tetranychus truncatus. The sequence continues at coordinate 7,883,041 of CM052062.1, forward strand.
CAATCAAGCCCAACTAATGGCAAAAAGAAGGGGTCAAGACCCCGATACTTCCAATGTAGATGTTACCTCAACAACTGAACCGATTGACCCTGAAGAACTAGAGGATCAAGGTCGAGATTGGAGATTGATCTCCGGTGAAGTCAATCTGATTGACACCCCAGCCACGATTAACCAAGTTAATTTGGAGACCTTCGTTGGTAATGTTACATTACCATCACTCATTGTTCATGTCAACAATATTACTTGTAGGGCATTGATCGATACAGGGGCTCGTCTGTCATTGATGAAAGACGAGTTCAGATTAAAAGCTGGCCTCGAGTTAAAACCGTGGACGTATGGAGCCTTGTCTATGGCTAACCAAGTTCTTGATTATCCGTATGGGTACTGTGAAACTTCCATTCGTGTTAATAGACTCATTATACCAACACGTTTTATTGTGATGTTGCGATTAGGTTATGACATGCTACTTGGATCAGATTTTTGCAGCAGACATAACGTACAAATAAGTTATGCCAAGAAGAGTGTCTCATTGGTAAAACCACACCCTGATGTAATAAGGACGCCACCTCAATCGCGAACCTTATTTACCTTGGATAACGAGGTTCCTGGAACCTCAATCACGACCCTTAATGCCGTAGTTAATGCCGTAGATTTAACTACCTTTTGCAATGTATTCGCCCAAAACGAAAATGATGTGGGGTGCATCCCGGATGCCTATCACTCAATTGACTGCGGAGGTCACCCTCCAATACAACAGAAGTACTACCCGGTATCCCAGATTGAGCGCGAAGTAATTGGGAGGCTCGTCGACGACATGTTATCGTCAGAAATTATTATACCAAGTACTAGTCCTTGGGCTAGCCCCATAGTTCTGGTCAAAAAGAAAGGTGGGAAAACCAGATTTTGTATTGATTACCGCAAGCTTAATGCCATTACGGTACCAGACCCTTTCCCCATCCCTCGAGTTGAAGATGCATTGGATATATTAGAAGGATGCGTGACCTTTTCAACCCTTGACATTGCAGCCATGTACTGGCATATCCGAATGAATCCAGCCGATCAAGGTAAAACGGCCTTCATAGTTCCACAAGGACTTTATGAAAGTAAAGTTATGCCCTTTGGCTTGAAAGGTGCCCCCGCAACTGCATGTCGTACTATGAATAGAGTACTGGCTGGTATCAACTATATTAATTGTTTCATTTACTTTGATGATATATTAATTTTTGGCAAAAACCAAGAGGAACACGACAACAATCTGATTGTTGTATTGAAACGTTTGGGTGATAATAACGTTAAGTTGAGGAAAGAGAAATGCTCGTTTAATCGCAACAGCATTGATTACCTAGGCTATCATATTAATGAATATGGTATTTCACATGGTCTAGTCTACTCGACACTCGAAATGTCCATCAAGTTGAATACTCAAGTTGATCATGCAATGTATTGTTCTGTTTTCGGATAAACAACTCCAAATAAGAGCAAAGTTGAGGATAAATTGAAATGCAAGATCAACATCAACAGCAATAAGTTTGATTGCAAAGCAAATCTTGAAAAGTTAATGCAAAAGTCAGACAAATGTGCAGCTAATTTTCAGTAAACAGTTCAAGACTAAACTCAATTCGACTTGTTAGCCTATTCACAAGAAGTCAATTAATTAATTAATTTAACAGTTGTTCTTCAGTTGTTCAGTAATTCTCTAATAGATAAACATTTCAAAGTTCAACTTGAATTTTCTCTGTTAAATCGATGAATGCATTGTTTTCAAGTCATCAAGTTGAATGAAGAGTGAATATAATTGCTACAAAAAGCTGAAAACAGGTCATAATTGGACAGTTTGAATAGCAGTTTTGAAAGGAAATAAAAAGACTTTTCAAATGGAAAACATTTAATTTGAATTAACATTGACCTCTTAATCGACCACTATTGCGAGGAAAACGGTTTAATTTGTCATTTGTAATGAAAACAAGTCAACATACAGATTCCAAGTTAATGATTTATGGTCAATTTCATGGATATTTTTGTTGCCTTCAATTCAATTTTTCATTTCACAAAGAATCATTAGAGCACATTGTTTTAATATTTTACACTTTCTCGTCATTTGTTTCATTAACTTTTGATGGTTGAATGTTTTTGACAATAAAAGAGTAAAGACATTAATTCAACTTTTTTTTTCCTTCTCTTCCTCTTCCAAGGCGTAAAGCGTAATATTTTATTATTTATCTTTTTCATGGTTATGATGATAATAACAATAATGGAATAATCAGGCAACAAACAACTTATTCTGGTAAGATGTTCATTAATCTTTCCTTTTTCACTATTGTTATCAAGATAGATTAGATGAATTTATTTGAAAAAAATTTGTTCAACAATGAAATGCTCTGAGGTTATCCAAAGGCTGAATCTGAATGTAAAAGTGTGAAAAGCAAAGGCAGATGAAATACGTATTATTATTGAATGAAAGGGAACAAGTTTGGAGAAAAAAGTAAAAAGAGAAAAAACTGTGTTGACAGGGAATTCAAATGATAGTTTGCCTTACCTAATTAATTTGACTGGTTTCATGGTAATGAGTGGAAAGGTGAGAAAAGGAAGATTGTTTTGATTCAATTCTAATTCATTCTTTTGTTTCTATTTTAGTTTATACTTTTTTTCCTTTCAAACCTGCAAAAGTTTTGACTGATTTTTTTACCATTCGTAAAATCGTTGATATGCAATGTTGACTTGACAGTCGAAATGTCATTAGTCGTGCTCAGTGATCATTTCGCTTCAAACTTGCTAATCACAAAATCGAGTTTTACTTTGAATCTAATTTTGACTCGATGCAATTTTTTGCATTTAAGCAAACAAAATTAACTTTTGAAAATGTTTAATTAAGCATTTCATTCAATTAATGAGAGACAATCAGCGATGAATGATTTAGATTACTGATGGAGAAAAACCGACTGGGATTGAATAGATAAAAATTGATTTACACTGATTTGCATTCTTAAATGTAGATGGTAACTGGTGCAGCTTTGCAATGATTAAGTTTAGTCGTTTTAGTCGGTATATCAGTTTGCTTGTTAACATTGAGTTAATCGATGATGGTTAAGAGTCAGTTATTAGTAACAAGAGAAACTTGACTTTTATTGCAAGATTTAGCAATAATCCAGGTGATATTTGATTTTTTGTTCAGTATTTGTGGACTGAAATTCATCTACTGATGCAGTCTATCAACAAGGTTAGAGAGTAGTTTATTAATACTGTAATTGTCATTAAATACGAAGCGAAATCGGATATGCTATGTACTTAATATAAGTTCATCGAGCTTACATTGTCTGTTTGTGTTAAACTGCAATGAGTGTGATTTAAGTATAAAGCGAACTTTTTCAATGTTCGCTGACACAGTTCGTTAGCTCTATCGCGATCAAAAAGTAAGCAGCGTGACAGTAGCAGTGAAAATTGACAGACTGTCTAGGAATATGCAACTATTTATATATTTCCAGGTCTCGTTTTGTTATTAATACATCCAATGTATGATCCAAACAGCATTAAACTCTCGCGCAATGTTAATATTTGATATCTGCTGATCATTGGCATTGAATGCGATCTTTCAATCTTTGAGAATAGTCTATTTAATTTCAGATCCATCTTTACTTTAATATTTGCTAACAAGTTCATATCTCCTTCAGTCAAAGGTAATAAGTTCTTGAAACAATGTTCATCATTTTCAAACTCAAACTCAACAATATTCTTTCTGTATTGGAAAGTTGTTGGTGCAATACAAAGCACAATTAAAGTCAATTGTAGAGTTTCTTTTAATTTCCCTCAGATAAGTGAGACTTGAATTGGATAATACATTTATGTTTGTAATTGTGGTACAAATTATGCATTAATACAGCTATTGTAACTTTTCGGATCAGTCGAACGAACAGAGAATCGTCTAGATTTTAATGATACAATAGTTGCAATGCTAATGAATGCTATGCTAATTCAAGTCTTCTGCATTTGAATGCACTCAAAGTGGAATGTATTTTAATAATTTTATATTAATAACAAATTGAATATTACAAAAGCCCGAAGTGATTTTCTCGATCTAATTGTGTATTCTTTGTGCAAATGGATAAACTTAAAGTTGCATCTATTCAAATGCTTATTATTTCACCTAAAAAGACTCATCTAAATGAATTGGAGATCGCAGTGTCTAGTAATATTTTTCCCTGAATAAGCTTTCTTCAATCGAGTATAATTTGATTGAAGCAAAGTTTCCTTCATTTACTGATTGCATTTGATTTCGGCAAGTTTACAGCTCATAATGTTCAAGATTGATTTCGAACCTCGATTCTGCAATTAATCTTTATTAAAATGCTCAGCCAAATAAAATGCTGCAGAAAAAAAACGAACAAAAAGAGCAAACACAAATTCGGTTAGAAACCAAATGTTTGCCAAAAAATAATTAATTGCAACTTATTTGATAATGGTTTTTATATTGAACAGTTAATCAATTACCATAACAAACAAATGAGGATAAATTGAACATTCGTTTCCCTAAACTCGTTGAAAAGTTCAATAAAAGGACAAAACCTGTCTCAGCAAACGAAACGTAAGCTACTGAAAATGACTTTACTGAATCGACACTAAATAAATCACTCGAAAGCTCTTACAATGCAAAACTAGACTCATAATTGTCGAACCAAACAGAAAGAATCGTTTTTTCCTCGTTTCAAAAACTCTAATTATTGGCTTCAAGTTCTAGGTTAATGAGTTATAAGCAGTGAAAAAAAGGAAGATAAAGGTTAATTCATTGGAATTAAGAGTTTATCCAACTGAACTAAGCCACTTGAATCATCGCTATTCATCAAATTTCAATTATTTGAATAATTCGACTTGAATCGTTCTAATGATACTTGACATCTTAATAGCAACGAAGAGTAATATTGTTGAAAAATGTTTGTTTCCCTTTGTTCACTGTTCATCCATTAAACAACATTTGACTTTCAATTTGTGAATAACTTTTCCATGTAAGAAGAATGGTGAAAGAAAATTATTTTATATAAAAAGGTTGTTTCCTCATAAATGCTATTAATATTAATATTTAACAAGATAATCAATTTTCAAGTGTTTGAATAACTTTGATTTTCGTCCATGAAGAAATATCAAGATATTTATAATGTTTCTAAATTGAAATCTAAAGTAATAACTTTATCATGAAAATTGTGCTCATTTCATGCTCATTGTTTTATCAACAGTAAATTGGTTCAATTTAAAGTTTGACTTTTGAGGTTATTGAAACATGAAAGGAAAAAGAGAGAGAAAAAAGGTTTTCTTTTTGCATCTTCTGTTCATTCCACTTAAATGAACTTCAACAATGAACCATTTCAACACATCATGACTTGTGTTGAGCAAATTTTCTCTTCAATAAATAAAAATGAACCTTTCATGTGACTCTTTAATCTACTATCATGATAATTTGAGTTTCTTTGCTTATTTTAGAACAATTTTCTAATAAAAAATTTGGGAATGAAAAGTGTTCATGATTGATCAGATTAAAATGGTGAGAAAAGAGTTGAAATTTGTTTCATTTTCTTCTTCTTTTAGCTGACAAATTGTTATGAAGTGAAAACGAAAAAAGAATTTGAAACAATTTTTATTCTTTCTCAAAATAACATTGATTCAACTGTCAACAGATATTTACAAATAAAAGTTACAGAATGAGATGAATATTGAATAATTCAGAGAAATGAAAATGTGAGCAAAAGTAATAAAAGGCTTCAAAAGTTGATGGCTAAGAATCAACATTAATCTTTGGTTAAATCCGCAGTTGGCCTTATCAAATGGTAATGTTGAAGATGAAAATTCTGAAATGAAAAATTCTGTTGATATTTTTGGCCATTTATTCCAACAGTTTGTTGCATGCTTTTAGCTGATAAAAATAGTTATCCCTTTCAAAGTTGATTTCCTGTTGAAGTCTTTGTGAACTTGACCGAATGAAGTTCTCTTCTTTTGCCGGCAGAAAATGAATTTCCAAATGAATTTAAGATGTTATCAAGTTGCTTATCAAATTACCTCAACTATTGAATTACCTTTAAGATCGACCACAACTGGCAATCTCAACTGACCATTATGGTAATTGGAAATGTCTTTTCATCAGCAATAATTATCAAGATTCAATGACAGTTAATGATGCAAAATTTCACGTTTCATTCCATTATTTGCATTCTTTGGTTACATTCAAAGTTTATCAAAAGTAACAAAATATCATGAAATTGGCTCAGATGAAACTGCAATTCAAAGGGTAAGCTTAATGAGAGATGCAATTGATTGGGTAGAACAAGAAGAAGCAGGAAAAAAAAAGTAAGTCACATTATTCACATTATAAGTTCAATGTTTCTGTGCATCAGGCTATCATTGACAGAAAATAGTACAAGAGTAACAATAAAAAGCCCCAACAGGTAAATGATGAAACAAAAATAGAAAAAAAAAGCTACGATAATAACAACTAAATAACAAGAGCAATAACAAGAATAGAACATGTAACAATCAGAGAATCCGAACTGGAAAAGTAAGATAAATAAGCTCGGATAGAAAATTGTGTTGCCCCATGGAATTGGAAGAAAAAGTGCAAGTAATCAGATTAGTTTCAAGTATTTTCTTTTGGTTCCTTTTTCATTATCGTATTCCTCGACTTATATGCATATCTTACTTATATATTTGCACTGGAACAACAGGATTAACTGCACGAGAAATTGAAAAGCGATAATACAGGGATCATGAAAACACCTCGACTAACCTCACTTTATGTCAACCTATTATTTTTATTGCAATTGCTTGCAACTGAAGGGTAGAGTTGCCCAAAGTAAAACTAATCATTCAATATATCAATCCATATCGATAGCAATCTATTGCTCCATTTACTGTTGTAAATTTATTTGTAATCCCTAAAGTTTGTAACTCTTTCTTTTGTCTACATATGTCTAGTTATATGGTCATAAGACTATCCAGCTTTTCCTTTTCCTTAAATTTTCCTAATTTCCTTCCGTTTTAATTAGTATAAATAACTAGACTAAGTCTTTAATTGGTGTGTTATCCATGCTATCATTCTTCATGTTAAAATCTATTTTTATTAAAATTTCCTTAGTTTATAACTCTATCCAGACTAAGTCTACTTTTGCCATACTTTTGCCATACTCAAGTATTTCCATGTGCTTTCTAGTTTGCCTTAATTGTGCTTTCTAAATTGAGTTCATCTCTGTTTAAGACTAAGTCTAAAGTGTTTCTATGATTCTGGAGATAAAAGCTATTGAGCTCTGTTGTATTTGCTTAATCACGCTTGTTGAACTTTACTGTTCGGTGTTAAGCCTGTTTTGGCTCGAGTTTAGAAACTCTGATTAGCTTGCCCTCTTAGCTATTTTAAGCTTGTGCTGTTTGGTCATTTGGACATCTTTACCTTACTGTCTTTAAGACATAGTGGTCAGATTGTGGTTACTAATCCGTGTGACTTTGGTCAGAGTGACTCTTACAATTCAAAGATAATTTCTTGTTTAAACAATATTCAAAGTCTAAGACTATCAATTGGTGATCCTAAACGAACCTGATATTCAGGATTTGAAAGGCTGAATAAATCTTCTGTGAGTTTATAAACTTTAATTGTGAATTTATTAAATTGTTTAAAACATTGATCCACTGAAATCTACCTTTCAAATGGCGACCACGGCAGGATTGCATTTGAACTCTGTCAGTGACATTGACTATTGTTTCACATTGATTGAAGCTACGAAAAAAGATAAAGCTAATAATCCAATTTCAACTGAGGGAAGTCAGAGACTGAAAACTTTACCAGTTAACGAGATGAAAATTTATTTAAAATCTTGGAAGATCAAATTCATCATTAATGATGCAGTTATAAAAACTAAATTTTTTGATGCCGTTCTAACTCTGTTCACATTGAACAATGTGCCTGAAGCAACTCAAGAAATGATGGAGCAAACCGAAGTAAATCATTTGCTTACTGTTGATAATTTTCCTAATTGGGTTACTGAACTCAGGGAAGAAGGAGTTAGTGAAAGTGATATCCGGGAGATAATTCTCAGAATTGGATCTGAACCAAGAGTAATGGTTATGGCTAGCGATAGTTACATCAAGAAGATGAACATTAAAACACCCGCAAAGAGACTTATTGGATCGATAATTGGACGATGGAGTAGTCAGAGATCGAGTAAGAAATCAATTGTTAAACCTAACAAGAGAATGAGTGAAATTCTTGCTGAAACGAAATCTGACGAGGTATTTGATGAAAAGCCTAAGGCTGGAACAAGTCGAAGTTATCGACGAGAAGATGACGAAGATGAAGAAGATGACGAGGATGAGGATAGACATCAAATTCAAGATCGTGATTATGATAGTGATACTAGAGTCTTTGACGATGATGAACCAAGACAAAGTCAAAGTTATGTTCGGTGTAAACCTAAATTGCCAAAATTGCCTCAATATGTTACCGGTACTGTTGATCCTTGGTTATGGTTGCAAACCGTTAAACGAATTTTGTCATTGGAACGATGTCATGATGATGATAAGCTCTATGTGCTTCAGAAAGCTATGGCTTACGAGTTTTTACCCTACGCTGCTAAGCTGGATAAAGAAAAGCACACATCCAAATCATACATTCTCGCTCTTGAGAAGAAGCTGAGAAACCCTGCTGTGATTTCTCAAGCTACTGCTGAGTTTCACCAACTTAAATGGAACTTCGATATGCACCCTGCAGATTTTATCCGAAAGTTAGAAACTATGGTAATTAAGGTCAAAGGTGAACCATCACCGGCAGAATTCATACAAGATGTACTGATACGTCTGCCAATGGACGTCAAAGACACTTTGATCAGAACTAAATCTGTGAATGATATTCAAGAATTAACTGCTTCTTTGGTTAATGAATATAATATCGAGTTGAGGAAACGAGGTGAAAAGAAAGATTCTTTCAGAAGTGAAAAGAAAGAAGAAGTTAGGAAGGATGCTAATAGGAATTTTAGTTCCGCATCTTTTAGGAATGCAGTGAAGCCTGCATTCAGGTGTTACAATTGTGGAAATTTGGGTCATTCATCGAGAGAATGTCGCCAACCCAGAAAGTCTAAGACTTACGAAAATCCTACCCATGCTATGAAGCAGGAAGGTCGAAATGAACGATTCCAACCAGCCAATTTAAGAATGGCTAATGTAAATCAACCTAGTTATGGTCAAAACCAACAAACCAGTCAAGCTGCAAAAGAGTCTTCAAACTTTGTAAATGAGAAAAAAGTTAATGGTAAATTAGCAAGAGCACCATCCGCAGATTATTCATTCATGATGAATGAGGAAAACGGGCAACAGCCTGTCGAGTTAATCACAAAGATTGATGAATCTATCAGAAATTTTCCTACTGTTCGTTTAACAATGTGTCAACCTGATAGAACCGTGATTAAAACTGGAGATGTTCTTCTGGATACTGGAGCGTGTACATCCTGTATCGATTATACTTTATCTCAACAAATGAAAGCATATATTCTGAGTTCTAACATGGCAGTTAGAGGAATTATTGCTGATAGCTTCCAAGCTGTAGAAGGCGCAGCCTATGCAATACTCAAGCATCCCAAGATGAACAAGTCAAGAATCATTAAATTTCAAGTAATGCGAAATCTTGAACCAATGATGCTACTTGGTAATCGCTTTGCCGATGTTTATTTTGCTGGAATGGTTAATTGTGGAGGTCGGTACCAAGTAAATCTTCGTGAGGAGGTTGATAGCGAATGGCTCAGTGCAGAGCTAATGTTCAGGTTTTGTACACCTGAGGAATCGATTGGTTTAATTGATAAACCGGAGTTACCAACAGTGAATACCGTTAATGGCAACGAAATAGAAAGATTGCCTTATTCACCATGGTTGGCTGAAGAGAAACCTATTTTTCAAAGTGAAGGACAAAGTTTTGTCGACGAATTATCAATTCATGAACTTGATAACATTGTGCCAGTTTATTTTCAAAAAGTTGAACAACATGACTTAACGTTAGCTGAAAGACTTTGGAAGAGGATGGATTCTAATCTTGATTTAGATAAACGAAATGAATTGTTAAGCATCCTAATGCAATTTGAACAAGTTTTCAGTAAGACTAAGTCTGATTTAGGTTTTGTGCCATGGGAAAGATGGCCGATTAAAATTGATATTGGAGATGCTAATTTGAACTTTCAGAAACCGTACCCTTGTACAATTGAAAAACGATTGGAATATCGTAAAATAATTGATGAGCTTAAAGCTAATGATATTATTGAAGATTCAACCGCAGAAGGTGGCTCCCCTGCAATGCTCATTGGAAAGCCGGATGGATCGTTTCGGTTATTAAATGATTTGAGAGCTGTTAATAGATTAACAAAAGTAATTTACCACCCAATGCCGAGAATTGATGACTGCTTAGAAGCAATAAGAGGTGCAAAGTACTTCAACATGTTTGACCTTTATCAAGGCTATTTTCAAATAGAGATTCCTCCAAGCGAGAGAGAAAAAACAGCATTTGTGACTCCCGATGGGAAGTATCAATACAAGCGTTTACCGATGGGTTTAGCTTGTGCACCGTTCGAGTTTCAACGACTGATGAACACAGTTCTGCATGGACTCAACTACATTGAATGTTTGGGATATTTCGATGACATCCCAGTTATTGGAAAAAGTTGGCAAGAACTTTTAACTAACACAAGTTTGGTCTTAGACCGATTACGTGATTGGAACTTGAAAATCAAAACCGATAAGTGTTCGTTTGGAGTAACAGAATTGATTCTATTAGGACACTTAGTTAACGGAGATGGAATACGACCTGATCCTGATAAGGTTACAGCTTTAAAACGTTTGCCGTATCCAACTTCTGTGAGACAATTACAGTCTCAATTGGGCTGCTATAATTATTTTTCACGCTACATAAGAAACTATTCTAAACTTGCCGCACCACTATATCGATTGGTGTCCAAAGAAAGAAAGTTTAAGATGCTCAAGGAAGATCATCAAGCCCTGGATGAGTTAAAAAACTCACTGATTGAAACAACTATGTTAGTTCATTTTGATCCTGAAATGAGACGAAAAATTACGGTTGATGCAAGTGACATAGCTGTCGGAGGTATTTTACTTCAAGAAGATCATGATCAAGAAGTGCCTAAAGGATTTGAATCCATGAAAGATGTTCCAATAGAGAAGGTAAAACATTGGAAGCCTCTTTATTTCTTTTCGCAAAAGTTAGCGAAACATCAGACTAGCTATTCAGTTAGTGAAAAAGAATGTTTAGCAATCCTAATTGCAATTAAGAAGTTTAAACATTATTTGGATGGAGAAGAGTTTCTCATTGAGACAGACCATCATGCATTATGCCAGCTTACGAAGCTAAAATTTAAAAATCAACGTTTAGAAAGATGGACAATTATACTTTCTAGTTTCAAATTTAAAGTAATTTACACTCGAGGTGATCAACATGGTCCTGATTGCCTATCAAGATATCAAAGTGAATGGGATCACAGAAAGTTGTTGGATCCTGAAGCAGAATACATTGAAGATTTGTATTTTTTAACTGATGAAGATTGCGAAAGTGCTGAAATTGATAAAGAAATTAATAATTCAGACGTTCATGAAGCTAAAACTATGGAATCTAAATTGTTAAAAAGTTTCAAAACTGTTTACTATTATCAAGCTGAAGATAATTGGAATGAACAATTAATTGCTGCTCAACGAAATGATGATTACATTAATGATATTATATTGACGTTGATCAAAGATCCGAAATCAAAACTAAGCGAACAATTTCTGTTTATAAACAATTTACTGTTTCATAAACCAATGATTGGACACGATTCGAATCGCATTGTAATCAATGATAATGTGTTAAAAGATTTGTTCAAAGAAGAACATGAAAGTTCAATTGGAGGTCATTTTGGAATTGAAAAAACATATCTACAAATCGCAAAAAGATTTTGGATGCCGCATCTGTACGATAAAGTTAAAGACTTGTGCAATAACTGTGAAATTTGTTACTTGAGTAAATCATCTAATGTTACTTATTCTGAACCATCATTAAAACCAATCCCAGAAACAATTCTAGAAAGATTGGAAATGGACGCACAAGGTCCTATCACATTCAAAAATGGTCCAAGTAAAGTTATCCTAGTTTTAATCGACACGCTATCAAGATTTGTTTATGCACGATTACATCCTAATCAGAACTCTAAAACTGTGATTAAGTTTCTTGACGAGTATTTTAGCGTGTTTGGATTCCCTGTAGTCATTCAGACTGATAGAGGGAGAAACTTCCTTTCAGGGGATGTGGAAAATCACTTGAAAAAGCTTGGAATAAAACATGAAGTTTCCAATGCTTATCATCCGCAATCACAAGGAACTGTTGAAAGAGCTAACAGAACAATTGCTGAACGATTAAGAACATCAATAATTGGTTGTGAAGTTATAAACTTAAATGCATCTTTAGAAAGTGCTGTTATTGCGATTAATTCGTCAATACACAAAGTGCATAGATTCTCACCTTACTTTTTGGTGTTTGGGAAAAGTTTGATGAAACCTATTGATCTACAATTAAATTTGAATTTGGAAAGTAATGATACTATTGAAAATTGCAGAAAGATAGCCCGAGATCGTTTAATGAAACAACAAGTTTATTATCAAACCAAATTAGAGTCTAAGACTAGGAGAAACCCTTATAAATTTGCTGATTTATGCTATTTGAAAAATAGTGCACCATCAATTGGAACAACTAAGAAATTAGTTAATAAGTTTTTTGGTCCATACTTTGTATTAGGAGCGAAACATGGTTCATTATTATTATTAAATCCTGAAAATATGGAAAGGTTTACCAGTAATATGGAACTGACTAAGCCGCATGTTGGAAACATTCCTGATAAGTTAATTCAGTTAAAAGAAAAGTTAATTGCCGAAAAGGAAACAGATGATGAACAATTGAACTCAAGTGCATCTCAACTTAATTTAAACAGCATCAATGCTAATGATAGCGATTCTTTAATCGTTAATTGTAACTCAAATTGTGCCGAAGACGATTCAAGTGAAGTTGATTGTGATAATTCAAATGATAGTGAAAGCTTAGAAGCTGATCAACAAAATGCTCAAAATGATACTCAATCTGATTCAGAAGCATCAACAATTGCTGAAAAAGATTATATTATTGATCTAAGCCAAAGAAATACTCAAAATGTTCAAGATGTTTCAAAACACGAAAGCAAGAAAAAGACAAGAAAAAAGTATAATACTGCAAACCGAAGTCTAAAAGATAATCTGATAATTATTGGTCAAGATAATGGACCAGTGACCAGAAACAGAAAAGTTATTCCAGTTTACTTTGCAATGCCAATTGAGTTTAGAAACTTGAAAAGATTTAAAATTTGCGCTCCTAAGCCTATGGCTAATTTACGCGCTCAAAGTGAGACACTGTTAAAGAAGCGCCAATTGACTCCCTCAATTGTCCTTTCACTTTTACTGTCTTCTATTGTCTCAGTCAATTTGTTCTCTTCTGATGACACACTTGCAGTTTCTAAACTTCATTTGAAAGTCCATTTCAATTTCAATAATTCAATTACTCTCAGTTCATATTTGAATAATCAGTTTCAAAACTTAATTTATTCTGTTCAACAATTAACTAATTCAGTTAAATCAAAAAGTTTAATTCGTTTAAAACGAAAAAGTGTTGAGAAAATTGTGATTCTCTTTGACTCTGGAACATTGACTTCCATCTTGCCCTTGATTTTGAACTCTGTATCAAGCTTTGGAAAGCTAATTGTGTTTGACTTTAAGTCAATTCAAAGTGAATTTGTGACTCTTATTAACTTCGGTTATCTGAACTCTGAACAATTTTGTGAGAATCTTGTTAAATTTTGGATTCAATTTTGTGAAATTTCATCGAAGATTCTAATCCCATCAATCATGCCGTCATCAAATTCAAGTTCAGCTTCAAGCTCTAGTACTGTTTCTTCCGGTACAATTGTTTCTTCCGTTACTTTTGGACGTCGATTGAATCGAAACTTGCAACGCTTCGTGCGAATTCCTCAATATATGAGTGGTCATCAAGTAATTGATTTGACTGAGCAGTCATTGCCGTCAGACAACAGTTGGAATCCAGGAAATGAAACCAGTAATCCTAAATGCAGTGAGACCGGTTCAAATAATAAAGATAATTCAAGTAATGAAACTGACTATAGTGAAAATTTTGCTGGTAATGATGATAGCAACAATGCTGAAACTAATGATCCTTGGGAGGATAATGGAGAGAGATCGAAATCTGAATGGCCTGAAGTAGATGAACTACTCAATATAAACGGTAAATTGGTATCAAGCGACTATCGAGATCCACTCCCTGAAAAGACTGCTTACGGTTTGAGTTCTTTCCGACGACATTATACCGATACAAGTTCGTATCCACCGCCTGCTATTGATCAAGGTCGTGCCTATTGTCTTTTTCCTGCTCCTAAGCCTGCCCCTGAGAGCTCGCTTCCACACTTTAATCAAGTCAAGTTTTTTCATAAGGCTCAGGAAGAAGTTGATAAGGACATTGAAAAGTCTAAGACTGATAAACTTTGGTTCGAAACGTTTATCAAAGAAAAATTGCAGTTTAATGTATTTGATGCTGACTTAGAAAGGCTTCAATTTGGATCTCTAAGAAAAGGATTTTCAGCTTCTCATGTAATACATCCTGATTTGGTTAGGTTAAAGGAATTGGTTATATGCAATCTATGCGAACAAGTCGCTTTGGTTCCAAAAATTTGTGGACGATGCCATAAACTCTATTGTTTCGGATGTATCCGTTGGCTTCAAGCCGTACCTGCCGATATGGAACTCACTAAAATAGATCGAGCAGATGAATTTTTATGCATCCATCAAACTTGCCTACTTTCAGTAGTAACTCAAGGATATCCGAAATATGTAACTGTTGCTAATCCTGAAGTCCGAAAATTTTTTGAAGAGGCAAAATTTCGTTGTCATAGACAATTTTGTGATCTTATTCTTACTTTCAACAATATTACTCATCATTTGCAGTATTGCAAAAAGGGACCTATTGAATACGAGTTCGATAAAACTTTGCAATTAGCATTTCTATCTGGTCCTGTTCGAGCTGAATTGAATAAGAAACCAAAAAATTTATATTCACTTCTACCAGCCCACCTTAAAAAGCAAGAGCCTCCAAAAACTTTAGATCAACTTTGGGAAAAGAAAGCTCTTGGAATTGCTTTTTTGTCTAAGACATTTAAACACGATCCTACTGCTATCAGCCCAAGCCAGTTACGGGCTCAAGCTAATTTTAGTAATCACCATTGGAACAATATGAAAAGATTGAACGATCCAACCGAACCGATTGACGAAGGTGAAAAATTTGCACTTGCTCTTGGTCTACCAAGCGTGGCTCCTAAGCCTATTCCTGATGTTCCTGAGGAACAAAGACGGTGGCCTACAATTAGATCAAGCAGAATTCCTTTCTATTTACTTAATGAAAGCGAAACCTGGCGAAGATGGGCGAAATACATTTCACCGCCAAGCCCTGACAGCATCTCATCCACATCATCCATAGTATTATACTCAGAGGATATTGAAGACCCTGAGTCTCCCTTCATTAAAATCAATCCGTATGAGCGTATGGCTCCAGCCGAAGCAGAAGCAGTCCAAGACTACTTAAGGGAAAACTTTCCTTCCTGTATCAATCCGCAGAATGCTTATAAATTTCCCTCATCAGGAAATGAAAGGACAATTTTCCATCGAGAAAGAAGACGAACTTTTCTTGCTGAATCATTCAAAAATCGTCCGGTCGCAAACATCCCTCCGATGTTAGATGAACAACTACGAGTTATTGATCAATTGTCTGAAAATTGTCATGATAAGAAGTTAATCTTTTCTATCTCAATGTTTTGCATTCGTATTAATGAAAATGGGCGAATGAAGCCAAGACCTTGTTGGGTGATTATCATGGATGGAAATCTTGAAGTCGTCTATGAGACATTTGTTAAATATCGAGAGGTCGATCATATCGATTCCCGTTTTCATGGATTGAAAGTCTCAGACTTGAAATATGCTCGCAATCTGGCAACCGTTAGAGACCAAGTCATTAAATATTTGGTTTGTGCAAACAAGATTGTTGGTCATGGATTGATTAACCATTTCATTAATCTCGGATTGTCACGAAATGAAATAAGACTATTGCACCCTAAACTCCGAGATGTTAATAATTTCTACTCTCCCTATTTGGAGCATCCTTTAAATATTCATGCTATAGCATTTCTCTGGTTCGCTGGGTATACCTTGCCCGCTATTCCGCATTCGCCAGCCGTCGAGGCTATCACAACCATGAGGTTATATCTTCTTCAATGGATTGAATTTGAAAAAATGGCCAATCTTAATGGTGGAATACATAATGAAAATGTTACATCTACATGCAAAAATCGCATAACGTCTGCCTTACTCCACGAATTTCAAGAAGGTTTAGTCAAAGGCTACTGTAAATGGCCAGAAGAGTGGAAACAGAATCCTCGTTCAATTAACATTCCTGAATTTAACAGCAATTGCGTTTTGCCGTCGCCTTTCATTCATAAAAGACCTGCGAAAATGAGTGAACCTGATTTTCAAAGTGCAAGAGAAGGATCCTGTCCACAGCTCAGAAGTAGAAGACTTGTCAGAATGATTTTGGATAAGAAAAGAAATGCTGAAGAATCTGAATTAACTAATTCACCTAAGTCTCCTAAGACTTCGAATGAAAGTTCCAAAACTTTGAATTCAGATGCAAATGCTTCAAAGCAAGAGTTCCCTACTCAGGATACAGATTCAGAAATTCCAAGTTGGAATGATTAAGTTTAACTCTGGGATCTTAATCATGAGCGCGGGGATATGAAGGGTAGAGTTGCCCAAAGTAAAACTAATCATTCAATATATCAATCCATATCGATAGCAATCTATTGCTCCATTTACTGTTGTAAATTTATTTGTAATCCCTAAAGTTTGTAACTCTTTCTTTTGTCTACATATGTCTAGTTATATGGTCATAAGACTATCCAGCTTTTCCTTTTCCTTAAATTTTCCTAATTTCCTTCCGCTTTAATTAGTATAAATAACTAGACTCAGTCTTTAATTAAGGGGGCTATCCAGGCTATTCATGCTACCCATGATATCTTTCTTCATGTTAAAATCTATTTTTATTAAAATTTCCTTAGTTTATAACTCTATCCAGACTAAGTCTACTTTTGCCATACTTTTGCCATACTCAAGTATTTCCATGTGCTTTCTAGTTTGCCTTAATTGTGCTTTCTAAATTGAGTTCATCTCTGTTTAAGACTAAGTCTAAAGTGTTTCTATGATTCTGGAGATAAAAGCTATTGAGCTCTGTTGTATTTGCTTAATCACGCTTGTTGAACTTTACTGTTCGGTGTTAAGCCTGTTTTGGCTCGAGTTTAGAAACTCTGATTAGCTTGCCCTCTTAGCTATTTTAAGCTTGTGCTGTTTGGTCATTTGGACATCTTTACCTTACTGTCTTTAAGACATAGTGGTCAGATTGTGGTTACTAATCCGTGTGACTTTGGTCAGAGTGACTCTTACAATTCAAAGATAATTTCTTGTTTAAACAATATTCAAAGTCTAAGACTATCAATTGGTGATCCTAAACGAACCTGATATTCAGGATTTGAAAGGCTGAATAAATCTTCTGTGAGTTTATAAACTTTAATTGTGAATTTATTAAATTGTTTAAAACATTGATCCACTGAAATCTACCTTTCACAACTTAATATTCCCTTTGCAGCCTTTCATCAGTTTCTCGACTTTTTTTGCACTTCAGTCAAAGATTAATGTTTTCATTTACTTTTCTCAACATTTCTTTTTGAGGAAAGTTGTCTTTTTTTCTCACTCCATCTCTAGTTATTCCAGTTATTATTCATCTCTAGAATCTTGCTTTTAAAGTTGAATGGTTAGAGAAGTTCATGAATCATGGCAATATTTGTTTCGACTGTGATAAAGGTGAACAAGTGAAATGAGGGAAAATGCAAAAGAAGATGGTTTTTGTGTTTGCTTGGATTATTGGGATTCTTGTGTTACCTGTCTAGTGCAATGGCACATAAATGAAGGATTGAAGATGTACAACACATTACATCACAGGAGATCCAAAAATGACACGGAATCGATCGGAATGGCCAGAATCGTAGGTAATCATAAACCAACAGAAATGGCATCACAAGAATGGCAACGGTTATGTCTGCTGAAGCCAGACTGTTGTGTTTCCAGGAGAAAGAGCACAACATTAGTTGAGAGAAAAGAGAATGCATTAGATTTTATTTCAAAAGTTTTTTCAGTTTTCTTCTTCTTCTTTTTGCGTTACTCGTTCTTTTCAATATTTACATCTCTTGATAGAGGCTAAATGATGCTGGATAATTTATTCAGAGAAATGTGTCAATTCATGTTGCTCATGGTTATTATTTTATTTGCTGTCGTCCCTTTGATCTCTCAAAGTGAATATTGCATGTTATCATCAGATTATCTTTGCCTCATGATTACATGTAAAAAAAATGCAGGCAAAGACTGATAGCTTGTAATGTTCAATGTTATTGTTGTTTCAATGAACCATGAACTTGGAATGAACAGAGACAAAAATGCTTTATCATTTTCTTCTTTGCTTAACTTGCATTCGAGAAATCATTCATGATTGTTCCATCAGTGAAAATTGAATGATAAAGAAAGATGAGATAAAAGTTACTTCGAGATTCAATGATAATCGTTTCGTTTTTTGTTCACTGAACATGAAAAGGTTGTGATTATCAAGTAAATATTGTAAATGTTTAAAGAAAATTTTTCATTCCTTTCATCAATGATCCAAGAATGAAGGTCAAAAATTCAATGGAAATTTTCATTTCATTTATTTGTTCATATTCAATGTATAAAGTCAATGTAAAAATATTGTACTAAGTTTACTGAATAAATCAATGAAAATATGGACAATATTGGTCAATATTTTCAGATGTGACTCTTTGTTTGGAAATTTTGGGCGATTCCTGAAAATTCGTGCCTTTTCTGTGTTCATTTCTTTTTCATTAGTTTCATTCATTAGCTGTGTTGCGTAAAAAGCTATTGCATCATGCAACTTTTGGCGAATTTCGAAATTGCAACTCAACATTAAAATCGTAAAAGAAAAATGATTTTACTCGAAATCCATAGAAAACTGCTTTTCTATTGTCATTGCCTCATCTTTTGTCAAACAAACCTTTTTTAATGATCTTAATGGTTTTCTGAACATTTTCACTATTTCCTGGTCCTATTTCGAAGTTCAATTTCGTTTCAAGGAAAGCTTGCAAGGACAATTAGTGTGATGAATTATCATTTGTTCAGTAAACTATTTGGATATTTCATCGTTTTGATAAGTTGCTGAAACGTTTGCATCTGTTAGACATTGCATGACTATTTGTGATTAAAGATCAATAGTGACTAAATCGATGCAATAAGTTGCAAATTTGACATTTTAATAGAAATTTTGAATCTTAAAATAGTTACTGAAATACGAACCAAAAAACCTTAATGATGGGATAAAAGTTTCTTTTAGTTTCTTCAAAATCAAACTTAATTGATTTAAAAATTTGAATCAATCAGTGATCGATTCACAGTAGCAGTTTTCAGTACTATTTTAAATCTCAGTCCATTGAAACAGAGTGGAACGAATGTGTCGATGAAAGTTTATTCAATAAAATTCAACGTCTTAAAATGATTCGATACAATTTTGTTGTAATTGCCCTCATGAGTACCTGAGTCATACAATTTGCAAAAGATTTCATTGAATCATTTCATTGAATGATGAACACATTACAAATGTTGAACAGAAATCGATGGAAAAATGTTTCAAAAATATTGTCATCTTGATTTAGTTTGTTTAGAACTAGAATTTCAACAATATTATTTCTATCATTTCGAAATTCATTGCTTAATATTGCTTTCATTATTGAAGTCCACACTTGGCAATTGTTATGAGAAACCATGGTTCAGTTTGGAATCTTCGAATAATATTTTTTGCTTCTCGTTGAATGCATTAATAGAGTAAATTCATCAGTTGATAAAGATGTCTAATAGAAGTTTGAATTATGAAAAATCCTTCTTTTGTTATTGCATGCGTTATCATGCAAGTTTTACGATCCAATCCTAAAGATATTCTTTCCAGGCCAATAGAAAATTTTCAGAAACTTTTCGAGTTTTACCGCATTCTTATTGAGTCATAATTTTTCATCAAGTCTCTTAATTTTTCGATCCTTTCTTTTACAAATTAAATGAAACTAGAACTTCTCAGAACTGAAGTTAGCCAGGCAAGTTAATAAATTCATTATTTGTGACTAGTAAATTTGGTCATCAAACTAATAATGATTATCCTTATAAAACGAGTTTCAAGTTTACTCGTCCAATTTGTTTGTCGACATTTTGCAAACTGACATGAAATCTTTGCAATTAGAGTTTTGAAAGTCGGGTTAAAGATTAAACATTAATATCAAGATGAAGTTAATAACTCCAATTTAGACTTGAAGTTAGTGACTTGGTGAAAGAAACATTTAGGATCCATGTTTAATCCTCTTAATCTGTTGCTACAGATTGTTGATAATCCAACAGAATCCAAATAAAAAGATTAATGGAGTTTTCATCACATAATCTAGAAGCAATATTAACGATCCTTTCCCTAAACCAAGTTGCTATCAAAATGTGAAACTAAACTTACAGTTGTTAAACATGTTTCAATGTACATTTTGCTCGAGTAATTTGTTGCACCAGGGAAGGCACAAATTACAAGTAAACTTTATCACAATGGAATGAAGTTGCACACAATAACATGAATAACTGCAACTTTGCTACTTGACTTACACTTTTTGTCAGTTCACAAAACAGCACAAGATTTATCATGGGAAACACTCTGATTGAACTGCCGGTTCTACTCTTTTTCTTAGATAATTATACCTCATAAGCTGAATAACAGCCTTGAGTTATGCAACAATTATTGCATTAATTAACATGATAGAAAAGAAATTGCAAAGGGAAAGAAATTCCTTTTTATCAAAAGAGTGTGACAGGGAAAAGAAAACGTTTTTTATCGAATTTACAGATCGAATAATAAAAATCATTACCGTTGCTCTCGATGGGCAACACTCGTAAATGATTCTCGATGGATCAATATCATTAATAAATACTCGGAATGAAATTGGTTACAAGCAATGGAATGACTTTTATTACAAAATAAAACAGAATCAAAAAATGAAACGCCAAGCTTAAAAAGCTGCAAATCAATGGTTAAATTTTCTCAATATTGAATCAGATTTTCTGTAGTTTCAAAGATTATTCAAAATATTCATTAACTGTTGAAATCGTCAATTAGAATGAGAAAAGAAGGAAAAAACTTTTCAGATTAAATCATGATTTGATGACCATTGAATGAATAAGCCTATTTCTAGTTGAATTGCTCTTATTGTTGAGAAGTACGGGGAAAACATGTTGAACAGAATAGTTTTTTCTTTGCCATTCTGTTAAAGTCATCAATAATTTTCACGACATGATTTGTTCATGTTTACAGAAATTTTTTTTTTCTCTTTTCTTTTTCTTTCTTGCAACCAACATGTAGCTTATTTCCGATTTTATTGGCTTCAATGAAATTCTTTTTCTTCGTCTTGTGCTGCATTTTGATATGGTTAACCTTGCACCAGCCTCTTTTCTTGTTCATCTTTTATTTATGTTGATGGAAAAGGTTAATTGGATTGAACAAAGATAAACCATAAAGGTGAATCATCAACATGGTAAAATTGTTGATGACAGATTGTATTTGCTCAAAAGTTATCAAAGGTGATGTTCAAACTCATTGCTGGTATTAAACGGATTCACTTCTTTTTTTTTGTAACATTTTTTTCTCTGTTTACTCGTGAGAGTTGAAGGTACACAAGTGTGTGTAAAAGGTAGCATCTGAAGAGGCCATTAGGCGAAGCAACCATCAAGATTTCAATTTAAACAATTAACCTTGTAAGGAAAACAATTATCATCAATAAATAAGAACATCGTTAAGAAAATTTGATCATTCAAATATCAATATGAATCGATTTGAGTGAAAAGACTACTTCAACTAATGATGTACTTCAACGAGAATAACAGGGAGTTTTACAGGGAATGAAAATAAATCAACAAAAATAATTCATGTAAAACAAGGTTCCACTGGAAACCAATAACTGAAACTGTGAACTTGCAGTGAATTTGGATAAAATGTTTAGACGAATTTTCATGCTAAAAGAATTGGGTGAATTTATGAATTAATATATTCAATAACAAGAATCTATTGAATCATCAAAAATCCGATAGAAAATGAAAAATTGTTTATTCCAACGAAAGGGTTAATATCTTTGTGACTGGTTCAAAGTTAATATTTTTGTTTGATGATTCTATTATTGGCTTATTATGCCATCAATGATTTTTTTCTTCTTCGATTGGCTGAATAAAAATTTCCAAACAAGAGTAGAAATTCAATCGATATATGAGCATTTAGTGTAAACTGCATTTCGTTTGTAAAAAAAGTAAAAAAGAGTGAATTCGCTCTGAATTACAATCAAAAAGTCATTTATTGATTATTATCCATCGATTGCCTTATCTATCTATAGCATTCATACAGATGTAGATGATGAAAATCTTGACTAATATGCAGAACCCATTTCTAATGTGAATCACCTCGGATTTTATTTGCAAATAGAGCCTGTGGCTGTGTACGAGCAAATGTCAAAATTCTTGAAGTTGGAACATTGGGTGATAAGGAGTCATGAGAAGAGCGAATCATTAAATTACTGGAAGTTTTTTATCCATTACGTCTGTTTGTAACCATAACTGGTTAACAATACGATGATGTACGAACAGGTGCGGACCAAAGTTGTGCCCCATCTTGTGAGCCAAAAAGGTTGACCTGCAATGCCTGTAGAAGTAGGGTTGCGTTGTTGAAGTTCCTGTAGTCTATCTGTTCATCACTGACTTGTTTTCTGCAAAGCAACAAGGAATGATGAATCAAATCCTTATGGAAACTTTGAAACCTTTTATTGTATCACACTGAGTAAATCATTTATCATCGATTATTCACTATTTTTTATTTTATCAATAAATAGCAATAAACATTATTACACAAAGAAATAGCTGTTTTGAGAAATGAACTCGCACTTTCCGTTAGAGGTCAATCAACTGCGTAATCTCGGATCACTTTGAAAGTCGAGGTTTGGTGTTATGAAATTGCCAAAAGTCAATAATTCAATCTTGAGTCTCGACGACTGTTATTGTCTCTTTTGAATGCTTATTAGAAAGCTTGAATTCTGCTTTTTTTTCATTAGAAAAACTATCATGAAGATTGTGACACACATTTGTTATCTTGATGCTATTTTTATTCAAGAATCTCTGTCTACAATTCACACAAGTTTATGATTCTTGTCTTTAGTCAACATTACAAGTATCACTTCAGTAATATTTAATTAAATAGTTACTTAAGCAGTCTAGTTAATTGAGCTTAATGTTAGTTTTTTATTAAAAAAGGAAAAAATGTTGCATAAAACAAAACAGAAATCTGTCTTTTCAGAATAACTGTTCCCCTTCTCATGCACCAGATTTTTCAGCTCAACAGTAATGATGTTTACGATAATATTATAATATATTGTTTTTATTTGCAAATGAAAAATAGAACCAAAAGTGAGAATCCATCGATCCTGTGACTGTTTCAAGTTAATCCTCGCGTTCAATCGATTGTCTTCAATTTAAAATTGATCTACAATACGACTCTCGTTTAACCCCGAGGTGCCAAAAGAAGAGCTCAAGATCAAAAGCGTCTGTTGGAATCCAAAAAATCAATGGCTTTGTGATTTGGCTCCAGTTAATAGAAGACTTAGATTTTTGATTTAGACTTATTACAAGATCGCAATCATTATAATTTTCACGAATAATGAAGATATTAACTTTGATTGTCTGACTGTAATCTATTTATAACCAAAACCAGCGAACTCGAGTGTCCGATAATCGAATAAATATGTTTCTCAACAAATTCAGTTGACTTGACGATTTATTCTGAGCAATGTATCAAGGAGCATCGAGAAGTTGCAATATACTCATTTGATTAAAAGCCTGTTACCATCATTAGATATTAAATTGATTTAAATGGATTGCTTAAACTACATTATATTTGCATAATGCACGATATTATCTGATTATTTATAATCATGATGTATGATGAAAATTCATTGCAAGAAAAACAAGATTCATGTTTGGGAATATGAAGAGGAAGCAGAATCTGCTAAAATTATCATTATTAGTTATAACAGTTGACAGGAAGCGAAAGTGAAAAATACTCATCAAATTATTTACCAATCATCAATCATATTGAAAAATAAATGCTAAAGATATTGAGAGTAAAATTTTCGCAACAGAAAACCAAAGCGAGCTAATTATTGTTGGTTTTGTGCAATCCTTTACTTGAAATTTTCTGTACATCATTTACATGTAATATTTACATTTCGCAGCGAAACTTTTCATCCGAAAACTATTCGAGTTTTATCTAAGTATTTTACAAGTGCTATTCTGACACAATGAATTACAAAAGTAAACTGCAAACTTCATTTTATTCAAGCTGTTTATTTCATCTTAGAGGCTCGTTTGTTTTAATAAACAAAAAGTCAGAACTTGATAATATTTTGACAGTTCCATCCTCAAAACTGGGAAACCCTAAATCCAGAGTTTCAGAGACATTCAAGCCATTCAGTTATTTGACTCTTAAATGACATTTAGAGGTCATTTCTTGAAAGAGCAAATTTTTCAAACAATACAGGTCTATGTAGCCTCATTTACTGCACGTTTTATTCAATATCGGCAGAACCAGGAATGCTAAGTTATTTGAACATTATGCCTTTGAGAATTAAAGAACAATTTTTTGAAGCTTCAAAGTCATTTGTCTGACCCCTGAAAAACTTCTATAGGTCGTTTTCGAATATGGCACATTTTTTAATTCTGGAAAATGTTTGTAATAAGAAGTCAAAGATCTTTTCTGAAAAGTTACACAAGCTTATTTCAAATATGGCGAAAAGCGCTTCGTGAACGATATCTTCATATCACTTTAATTCGGTATTTTGCAGAGCTGGACTTATTGCAATGAAAGAATGGGCTATTCGCAAATAACCTTCAGAAGTCATTTAGAGTTTAAGCAAACGAATGACCTTGAGTAGCTTGAAATTTCAAAAAAATTGTTCTTCAATTCTCAAAGGCATACTGTTCAAATATAAATAAACTAGCATTCTTGGTTCTGAAGATAATGAATAAAACTTGCAGTAAATGAGCCTGAATAGCTTTATATACAGTGACAGATTTTGCCTGTTGTATCAGTAGTTTTCGATGAAAGCGAGTTCAAACTTTGAACTTCGAAAGATCGCCGATTGTACAGTTTTGGAGTCACATTTTTTCATGAACCTCATTTTCAGAATCAACTTTCAACGACCAAATAGAAAAGTTATTTATCTAGAGAATTAGACTTCTTGTTTATTGTACAAGAGGTTACTTCGACTTACGGTTTAGATGAAAAATGTGGTGCCTCGGCTGTACAAAAAAGTGACCAAATTTTCAGATTGGCATCCAATTTTCCTAATGATTGCAGTAGTAAGAAAAAGCACTTTCTAGAAAGTGCTTTTTCCTCTTTCTTTTTCTCTTTCTTTTTTTATCATTGAACACAACAGTATGATTGAAGTATTCATTTATTAATTTTTTTACAAATTAGAAAAACTTCGTATATAAAATACAAATGTTTTATAATCAATATTTGAATAAATGGGGTTTTTGAGCATTTCACCTAGCACATATTTGAGATCCTTTTGGTTATCCGTTAGATTTCTATATGCCAATTCCAACTCGAATAAAGCCATTTTCTTCTCCATAATTTTCAACACATTCATTGCACATATATAATGAAATCCAATACATGGTGTACTTCTCCAAAAAGGTCCAAAACTATCCAAATTTTTTCCAAGTACTTTGGTAATATTGATGTGAGGGATCCCACTATAATCCAATAGACTTGCCGAAAATTCATCGAAACAGGCAATCAACTTTGGTCCATCACGACTGAAATTCTCGTAAGATGATCGCATAGATCTTGCCAAACTTGGAAATGGTTTAAAATCCTCAGTAGGATTGAATCCAGGTTTTGGTTCGATTAAAAAGTATGAAAACTTTCCAAATATATCGAAAGCACATTCGATTTTTTTATCATAACATTTAATTGCATGGAAAGTTGCACAGAAAGACATTTTATTCAAATACTGGGAAGAAAAACTGACTTGTTAAGTGTTAATTAAGTGTTCAATAACTTGAATGATGAAAACTTTGAAGAAATCATCATCTTTTATACTGATTTTTACTCACTCATAAACCTAACCTAACCAACTCACCCTACTTAAGAATTTACACAACCAATCAGGTGATTCTCCTCGTGCAGTCTAGAGCTTCTATTTTAGATCAGATAATCCTCCACCTTAATTAAAATGACGTATTATTATTGAACCAATCAAAATGAAGCAACACCTCTTTAGAGCTTACGAATTTCGTGAAATGAGTTTTTCAGCTAGTATAAAAAGGCTGAGATGTCTTTAGATCATCATTCGACTCTCAACAAAATGTATCAATGCAGTAAGTGTAAGAAATACTACACTCGCAAATGTTACAATTGTGCTGAAAAATTCAAATGTACTGAATGTAAACGTACATTTATAATTGAAAAAAATATCAATCTTTATATCCTTGAACAGTCCGTCAACATCTTTTGCGATTATATTTTTCAATGTGTAAATGACCAGGAATTGAAGAAAGGCACTTTAAGATACGACAAACGGTTCGAAATCCACAAGTCCAAACGTATCAATTGTTTGGCACTTTTGAATATGAAGATTGAAATTTTAGGTTAGGTTTATGAGTGAGTAAAAATCAGTATAAAAGATGATGATTTCTTCAAAGTTTTCATCATTCAAGTTATTGAACACTTAATTAACACTTAACAAGTCAGTTTTTCTTCCCAGTATTTGAATAAAATGTCTTTCTGTGCAACTTTCCATGCAATTAAATGTTATGATAAAAAAATCGAATGTACTTTCGATATATTTGGAAAGTTTTCATACTTTTTAATCGAACCAAAACCTGGATTCAATCCTACTGAGGATTTTAAACCATTTCCAAGTTTGGCAAGATCTATGCGATCATCTTACGAGAATTTCAGTCGTGATGGACCAAAGTTGATTGCCTGTTTCGATGAATTTTCGGCAAGTCTATTGGATTATAGTGGGATCCCTCACATCAATATTACCAAAGTACTTGGAAAAAATTTGGATAGTTTTGGACCTTTTTGGAGAAGTACACCATGTATTGGATTTCATTATATATGTGCAATGAATGTGTTGAAAATTATGGAGAAGAAAATGGCTTTATTCGAGTTGGAATTGGCATATAGAAATCTAACGGATAACCAAAAGGATCTCAAATATGTGCTAGGTGAAATGCTCAAAAACCCCATTTATTCAAATATTGATTATAAAACATTTGTATTTTATATACGAAGTTTTTCTAATTTGTAAAAAATTAATAAATGAATGCTTCAATCATACTGTTGTGTTCAATGATAAAAAAAGAAAGAGAAAAAGAAAGAGGAAAAAGCACTTTCTAGAAAGTGCTTTTTCTTACTACTATCGCTCATCAGAGAAATTTTTAAATAAACAAATGGAATCGCAAAGGTTCAACTCTCAACTTGGATCAAAATTTTAGCTGTGCTTGCGCTTTTGTTCACCACTTTAAAATGGCTTTTCGCATTTTTTTTTTCACCGTCTTTTCACCGTATCGTCCATCATATTGTCCACCACTTTTAGATTATTAACCGATCAAATCTACTGTTGTTGTGTCTTGTTGACCCTTTTGCAACATGATGGTGATTAATAATGGATGTTTTAGATGTAAAAGTGGTGAACGATACAGTGGATTTGAGTGGTTGAATAACACAAATGCACTCAGTTACAATGTAACATAACCTAACTTGACTCAAAGTTTCAACAAGCTTACTTTTTGCTGCTATTTGATGGCTGCTGCTATTGGTTCTAACGCTGGATTCTAGTGGTTTTAGGTGCTGGAGCTCGTTTCGGTGTTGCTAAACAAAGAATTCGAGTGTTTCTATACCGCTCAGTTAATCGATTGGTTAAATGTTTTGAATTTCTTCGTAACTCTGAATTTATCATTCTTTAATTTCGAGGATTCTGTTTACTGAATATTATCAACTGTCTGACTAGTATGAAAAATACAAAATTTATGAGGCACTTGTGGTTAATACGTGTAATCTTTGAAATCAAGTTGAATCGATTAACATCCAGTTCAATGAGTAACAATTTAGCATAAAAAGAGGTTTGATCTTATTGCTCGCTTTGTTGTACATTTCTAAGTAGATAAGCATGGTTATCAACTCATAATGCAGTGTTACAGTGTATAATACAGTATGGGTCAATGAATTTATCAGTAGATGGATGTAAGTTGCGTTGGGATTTCCGATCGAACTATTGATCGGCACTCAAAAAAATTTTTATCAGTGCAAGAAATGAACCTCAGGGAATAAATCTTATTATAAATTGAACTGCAATTAGAATTAATCAATCAGATATTAACCTTCAATTGTGAACAATATGTCTAAATAAATGCAGTAAAGACTCGAAGTTAGTTTTGTTCTTGAAAATGTGACCGCAAATGCTGAGAAAGTTGCTGAAATTCGTAATTGTGCTAACATTTAGGACAGTTTATCACATAAAAAACATCTTAACCAAACTGGAAAGTTTGAACGTGCGCATGGATCAGGTCAACAACGTAAACTTGATGGTAAGATCGTCAGCGTTTAGCAAAAGTTGCTCATGCCAATGCGCGTACAAGTTACGATAAAATTACTAAAAGATTCAATGAACTGGCGGATAAGAAGGTTTCCAGGTCTACTGTACGTAGGAATTTAGTTGAACTCGGATGTGAATTCAGGAAACCTCAGAAAAGACCGTTAACGGAAAAACATATAAATGATAGATTGGACTTTTTTTCAAAATAAACGCCGTAACTGGAATAATGTAGTGTTTAGTGACGAATCATCATTTCAATTATCATCAAACAACAGAAAAGTTTTTCAAAATCAAAAGTTTTCAACGAAAGTTATGGTATGGGGCGCAATAAGCTCAAGAGGTAAATCTATCCTAAAAGTTTGCGAACAAACGGTTACTGCTAAAACTTATATTTAAATTTCGGAAGAATGTATGATTCCTACCATGAAAACACTTTACCCTGATTATTTTGTGTTTCAACAAGATAATTCTACGGCCCACGTTGCTAAGAAAACGAGGAATCAGGAATCGAAGTTTTTAAGTGGCCTGCCAATAATCCGGACCTCGATCCCATTGAAAACTTATGGGCGATTATGAAAAAAAGATTATCTCAAACTTTAATCAAAACTAAATCAGAATTGTTCATTAAATTAAATCAACTTTGGGATGAAGTTTCCTGATTTGTTAACTTCATTAGTTGAATCAATGCCTTACAGAATCAAAGCGTGTATTTAGGCCGACGGGTGCCATACTGATTATTGATTTAAATTGGTTCAAGGTTGTTGATCATAAATTAATAAATTTCCCAAAAATGAATTAATTATAAAGTTCAATCACTTAATATTTATTAATTTATTAACTGACAAATTCATTGACCGATACTGTACTTGTCAATCAATTTTGTTTCAAAAATGAGGTGCTGGTTTTGGTATGGATATAAATTATTTTATAAATTTTAAGAAGCTTGAGATGAAATAAAATGGTATATTTTTATGGCACCTTTGGGCAATGAGAAAAATTAAAATCCCTCTTAATCAAGTATTGAACATCCATTAGGTGGCTGCACGAGCAAGTTTAATTGTGACCAAGTCTTACAACAGGCTGTCGCCCTTGCACACACTGTTTTTGCATTTTCCACTTCTTCTCTGCACATCGATTTCGTCCTTGTCTTCACTCTAAAGGGGGAAAACATGATAAACTCAAATTTTCTGATCGCCAGGCATTTTCTCGGCTCAATCATTCATGCATACCATAACTTTTCTCACAATAAATCACTTAGTATTTCACCTTTAAACTGTTCTCCTTGTCTAAGTCTACTTCTAGAGGAGTCAGTCCATCCTTGACTGGACTCCTGGTAACATCCGATAAAATCAGTTTCAGTTTGACTACTTTTTCAGTCTAGATAAGTCCAGTGAGTTTCCATTCTTAAACGAGCCAGAGATAGACTTTATCTAAAGTAAATTAACGTACCTTTTGTCCTGAGCGATTATCACACACATTCGGTTGCTTGGACCGAGATTCGTACCATGAGCTTCCGAAACCGAAAATATATAATTTTGAAAGCTCATTTGGAGTCACTCCGTTATTTGATCTTTAAATCAAATTTAAAGGCCGTTTCCTAAGAACACTTTTTAAGGTGATTTAATTAAATCTTCGACACTTCGAACATCCAACTGATAGGGACTCCGTAGGTGGCTAAAACGCTCAAACAAAGGATGCATCGGCTATAAACATTGGATAAACATTTGAAAGGATTTCAAATTTCAATCAATAGCAAAAACACATAAAATAACAAGTGAGATGAAAGCTGGCCAATTGGTTGATACATTTATATCAAAGTACTATG
Organism: Tetranychus truncatus; assembly: GCA_028476895.1. Taxonomy (NCBI): domain Eukaryota; kingdom Metazoa; phylum Arthropoda; class Arachnida; order Trombidiformes; family Tetranychidae; genus Tetranychus; species Tetranychus truncatus. The sequence continues at coordinate 7,913,767 of CM052062.1, forward strand.
TGAATACCATTTCGTGTAGACTGAACCAAAATGTTTGCAAAAGTACAACATAGAAAAGATATAAAAAAGATTTTATTGAAAAAGACAGTATTATGGGTTGATATTTCACTGGTTAAATTGTGAAGAGACTCAACCAGAGATGAATTTCCAAGGGAAAAGGTTATTTCTATGATAAATGCATGTGTGTGAGAAATGAACAATCTGAGCTTTTTGAACCATTTTAATATTTTACTCATTTGTTTCCATCTATCTTTATGAAAATGTTGCCGACAAATTGTTCTCAGCCCAGCATTCATGACTCTTGATATGCAAATGATTGAAAGCAAATTATCCAAACGTAATGAATCGTTCTCTTCACCTTTTCCCTTCTCAACCTTAAACCTGAATGAGCCAACATGAAGGGAAGAAAGAAACGAGACAATGAATATGTATAAGTGGTTTTTTATTACAGAATATCATTCAATTGAAAAACTCAGGGAGAGTGAAGAAAAGAACAGAGAAAAACAGGGAGAAGTATAAAGACTATTATTTCACTTATCAGGTTTGATATTATGTTGAACCTGTGAACCAAATTATCCTAATTGTATTATAAATCATTAACAAAGGTGTTCAACAAAACTATCGAGATAAAGTAAGAGCTTGGAATTGAGTGAAAATATGAAGAAGAAGAAGAAGAAAAATGGAAACAGTAATGATGATAAGTTTGAATACAATTCATTTCGCCATTAGGTAAATTGTAGATACATATTAATTTAATTAATAGCCATTGAGAATAATGAACAAAATAACTGATTATTATCGCAGCAAACATGAAGATAATCACATGGCAGAGTTGAACGCCTAATAAAGCAGTTTCTCATTGATTTATGGAGATTTGCTCATTATTGTTGGATAATTGAATCAAATTTTTCATATGCAATTTGAAACTGGTGAAAGAAGGGAAACTGAGTAGTGAAAATGTGGGTCAATCGGCAAAGTGAATATTCACTGAATTAATGATTTAAACTGCACAAGCAACTGGGTCGATCAGTCGATTGATGGAAACATTGAGGGAAACATTGAGGGAGGGAAATGCAGGGAAAAATGAAACAAGATAATTCATGTAAATGATCAACAAAGACATTACCTGTACAATTATCATTATCACTTGAAATGAAAATAATTGACATGAAACTCTTCTTGTTCGAGACTGAATTTCATTACCATTTTCATCAACTCGTCATGAAACTTGTAAATGTGAATAAAGGGGGAAAAGAAAAAAATCAAGGCCAATTGAAAGGTAAAAATATCATTAAGTTGATTACGATTTTTGTGATTCTCAATATGATAATTATGAATATTATTTTACTGTGCAACTTTAGTCTCGTGAGCAGTTTCCATTAAAGAAAAAATCGAAAAGATATTTTTTCCTTTTTTTTGCCTTTTTTCCATTTTTTCTTTTCTTTCGAAAAATTCGTTCAAAATGAGATTTACAAATGTGACAAAAAATGGCTTTAACTTGTGACAATAGATGAACGCCTTTTGTTCCCTTGGAATTACATCTCATTAGGAGATGCAGGGAAGGCGAAATAAAGAGACGAACAGATAGAAATGATAAGAAATAAGAATGAGAAATGATGATTTGCCAAGTTCATTGGAATTCCTATGGAACTTGTTAACATGGAATCGATAAGAAACTTATTTTTTTTGCTCTTCTTCAATTTTCCAAATGTTGGTTCATTTCGAGTGAAATGCTGATAAACCATATCCAATCATGAGTTTATCATTGGATAAAAAATGTAATATCAAGAGAAAATAATTGTTTTTTTTCTATTTCTGATTCTTTTTCAATAAAAATATCATAAGTTCATTTTTATTAATATCTCGAGTTGGTACTTAAGGACAAGGTATAAGGTAAATTTTTTAGCAATAAAAGTAAATTTCGAAAGAAGATGGGAAAAGAAAGAAAAATGTTTTGAAACTTTTCAAGTCTGCATGTAGCTTCATTCATTCAGCAGGAAATCGAAATGAAATCAAAAATCAGAATCATCGAAAAATTGCAACATTTTTCGCTAAATAAAAAGTTAATGGATGTTTCATTGCAACCATGAATAGAGAGAGAATTATAGAGTGAAATGTTCGATTGGAGTTGAATCATTTCGAGAGGAATCATCATTACTGACAGTGAAAATGTACTCGACTAACCGATGTAATGACTTTGGAACGATAAGGCAAAAGGTTAAACAAGACAAAGTGAAGCATAATCGATGCTGAGTAGGCTTATCAATCCTTAAGTATTTGTCAATGTTTTTTGTCGCTTCTGTTTTGCATCAAGAATATGTTTTGATATTTCACTCTTTTGCTTCCAGAAAAAAAAACCAGAAGCTCGAGAACTGCATGTAAATCAGATTAAATCTTGAACAATAATCTATCTTAAACCTTTGATTGAAAACCACTTTTGGTGGTAAGAACAAAGAGAAACTCAGTGAAAGACTAAATTGAATAAGCATTTGTGGAAGAAGAAGAAGTAGAAAGGAAAAGGCAAGCGGTTAAGAATCGGAAGTGTTGTACAGTTCAATCAATGATGAACCGGATATTCGCATCCAGCCAATTCTCATTCGACTCTGGTTTATTCAATTGCAATGTGAATAGAAAAATGTTGCTTGGAGAAAGTAGAAAAAAGAACATGAAACTGTTCATCTTTTATCTTGAACCAGCCATGATCATGATGATCATCATGACCAAACATCATTTGAAAAGAAATTTTTCTCTCAACAATTCTCAAGGTTACCACTGTATTTAATAGTTTTCCAGTTGTCATACACAAAAGGAGAAAATGTTTTCACCATTTTACTCCAGACTGGACTGAGAGTAAAACTTGAAGAATGTGAAAATGAATTCCTTGGGAAGAAACATGGAAACTTGAAAGAAAAGAGAAAGATTTTGCAAGAATTATGGGTTTCATCATTTCGCTTCAATGGGTTCATTGTTTTCTCAGTGATTAAAATTAATCTCATGGATGTTGAAGGATGGTTGACATTGTATTATTAATCTACTTTGGTGAATAAACGAAAGTCAAAAAGGTAAAGATCAAGAGAACAATTTAGAGACTAAAATGATTCAAGTGCAATTATGAGCCAATCAAATGGTCGTTTTGTAATGGCTTCGTTGACCACAAGGTTACCCATGATGGGAATCCATTTAAATAGTAAAATGATGGATTCTACTGAGGAAAATGCTTATTTGATTTTGTCGAGTTTCAAGAGAAATAAATTGCAAAATGATTAATAACGAAAAGAGGAAAAAAAATGAAACAAATTAAATGATCCATTCAGGGTAATTTGCGATTCTAATGTATACCAATTTTGACCTTTGACTAATGAACGTTTTAATCATTTTTGTGATCAACAAATGTAATGTGATGGGCAAAGAAAATCAAGAGTGGACAATGAAAGTATCTACTTGTATTAGGATAAATGGTCAGTGAAAAATGAATCATCGCTTAACTGGGCAAACAATTTCCGGATAAATTTTTGTACCATTAACCTATTTCCTGTAACAACAATTTTTAATCGATAATTATCTCAATTTCGACTTGTTATTATCTAGTTAATTGTACCATTTTCACTCTTGTCAGATCTTTGACCAATAAATCTCTCATTAATGTTCACAAACTAGAGTCGAGTATTATCATCTTAAGGAGGAGGGAAAGAAACAAAAGTTGCTTCAAACCTCTTATTCATTCTCATGAGACTCGGCTGTTCCAGTACAGTTATAGTTAAGCACATTACATGAGCATCCAGCATGAGCTTTGAATCTTTTTTATTCTTACCTTCACTCTTACCAAAAGCAATGATACCATTATCAAGGATTATCTTGAAGTAAACGGCAAGCCAAAAGTAGCAACCAAACAAAAAATTTAAGCCGATTGATTGCAAAACTATTAAAAACTCAAGAATTCAGAAATAAATGGATCAAGAAATATTCTGCCTTCGATTTGATGCTAGAAATTAGTATCTTGATCTTGCCTTAAAAGCATTCAGATTACCCAAAAAGAGTTGAAATTCGAGTCGAGTTTCGAAACTGAACAAAGATTATTAACTCAATACTAGTTTTTTTTAAATTGTGTCAATCAATTAGCTAAGTTAAATTGATCACAGAAATGTATATCTAACAAATCTGATGGAATCTGCAGAATATTTTTAGAAAATTTCTTTTCCTTTTACCTTTGTGTGCACGATTACAGAATTGCAATTCAACATGTTAATACTACAACTTGAATGCATGATAAAATTGCCAAATCAAAGGCTAACGGCTCATTCGCTTTGTGTCAAATTGCAAATCCAAAGCCAGATAATCCCATGAAAAATTACAATAGAAATTATTCTTGAACGACAAATTCGACATTGTGCGCCTAAAGCTAGTTAAGGTGGAAATCATGACAATAAGAGAATTGGAATTTTATGGCAAAAAAAGGAAATTCGAAATTCGTAAAATATTTTTGGTGAATATTGTATAAATTTGACAAAAAAACAGCAACAAAGCAATAATACCCTTTAGCATCTTGTTCATCATCAGCATTTATTTTTTTGCCATTCTTTGGCATTAACAGCAGCATTACTATCATCAGCAGGGAAACTGTGAATATAAAGAGAGCAAAAATGCGTATAAAAACATGAAAGTAAAATGGTTGGAATGGGAACTGTAAAAGATACAGAATTTTCTGAAAGCAGAAAAGAGGTTAAAGAAGGAAAGCAAAAAACAACAGATTACAGGCAATGAAGCATATTTTGTATCACATTTGGTGAATAATAATGATGCAAAATGTTACTGATCAAAAAGAGGAAGAACAAGGTTAAAAGATATTTCAATGATGAATATCGTTAAAAGATGAAAGGCTAAACAGAAAGTAAGAAGAGGTTGAAGCGGAAGAAAAAAAAATTCAGCCAAAAAGTGGAACAACCATAGAAGGTAAAAAGAAAGTTGTCTTTCCGTTGGTTCCTTTCGAAGATAAAATGGATAAAAAACTCGAATCACTGATTGAGTAACATTGATAGTTGAACCACAAAATGAACTCTTCAGATGATGAAGCAACAAGATCAACAAGGAATATAAAAAATGAACAAGTAATGAATGATTGACGACGGAATAAACAACTTGAGAAGCTGCGAACTAAAAGTTGCTCATGGAGTGAAATGAAGAAAAAATGATGGAAAATATTTTTCTCTTAAAAAATGACACTTTTATTATGCATAATTTTGTCAACCTTTTCATGAGACAAACAACAACTAAATGGATAATCAAAATTTCAACATCAGCATTACATGAGATTGACTGGAATTTGCGTGTTAATACACCTTGACTTTTGCCTATTTTAGCTTTCTTCATTTTTTCTCGCTTCTTTTATCTTTTTTTCTCACCTGTAAGTTGTCAAACTTTTTGCAAAAAAACTGAAAACATAATCATGATCTGATAAGTTGAAAATGAAGAAACGGTTGATGGAAACTTCAAGTCTTGGATGAGGTGAGAGAAGAAGAAAAAAAAATGATTGAGAAAATTAATAATCGAGGTAAGAGGGAAAAAAAGAAAAGAAAATGAAAGTTCAACAGATTACGAGAAAATTAGAGTTCATTTTTCTTCTTTTTTGTTCCACAGAAGATGAAATGGATTTCATGGAAAAAGTTTTGCTGATTCAATTTATGGACTGACTTTTGCAATGAAAATTGATCAGCAAAACTTGAAACGGAAAAGCATTTTTTCCTCTAATTTTAAATGCTTTTCACATAGAGTTGCAGCAACATTGTTTCAACAACAAAAGATGATTTGTAAAGATGAAAATAATCGAGTCGCAAAAATCTGATAACTTTTTTTTTGCGAAGAAAAAAAATTCTAATTACCTGGCAAGTAAAATGTTGGTTATTGATTTCATACGACGATATTTATGAACAACCATTATTACAAGAATATTGCCAAAAAGTGTTCCCACAATTATTAGGCATCCAATGATGACACCAATGATTCGAGTTATCATGTCTCGAGGTTCAATATCTTCAGGAACATAATCATCAGGGAAGAAGGTTGAACGCCACCAAGTTGATGTACCATCCAATTGTCCAGTTGTAAGGTTAACTGTACTTGAAGGAAACTGTGAAGCATTGAGGTTGCGAGAGACCAATAGGTTGTCCAAGTTTCGATGATCCAATATACTGGAAGAATTTTTCATGGTAAACAAAATTCCATTGGCAGAATTGAATATAAATAAAAAAACTAGTAACAACAGTAAAACAAGAGAACAAGAAAAGGATGGCAACACCAAAAAGGTGAGAAGAAACAAGATTGCACAAGATGATGGTGAAGATGAAGAAACACAAGAATGGATTCGTTGGACACAAATGTAGAAGAAGAAGAAGAAAAAGGATTGAAAAAGAGTAAAAAGAAGAAGAGAAAGAAGAGAAAAAAATTGGTTTGTTACAAAGATGGATACAGTTGACAGAATTTTCCCTTTGGAATCCAAGTTGCAATGACAATGTTTTCTTTTTTTTTACTTTTGTTGTTTTTTTATCAACTTTATCAGAACCTATCCAAAGATATAATCAGGATGCTGACAACTGTTAACTCTCCAGGGAATGAAATGAAAACGTTATCAAAAGTCATGGACATTGGCTTGTGGTAACCGATGAAACAAAATCTAGACGATGTTGAAACATTTTATTAATCACTTTTCTTGTCGCAAATTTGCTGACGAAGAATGAATAACGAAAAACTTGGAATTGGAAAACACTATGAAAGCTGGGAGTGAAAAATATTTTTCTTGCGATAACTTTTTTTCTTTGAATTATCCATTGGCTGTTTCAAGGTGTCCGAACAATGGAAAAAGAGAAAAACACAATTTTCGGTTCACCCATTTAATCTGATTGATGATTGTTCTATTCAGGATGAAAACTGAATTGCTAGTGCAATGCTGTCCACAGGTTGATCTTGAACAGGCTCTCTTCGTGAGTCACAAGGAATGCGCAAACAAGCCAAAAACTTTGAGTTAAAAGTAGCAAAAGGCAGAATCAAATAACAGTAATTTTTTCCTTTGTCATTTGTTCAAATGCTTTGTGATCATTTTTGCCTCTTTGACGATTCAATGTCGACCTTTACCGTTCGAGTCAAACTTGAAATTGATAATCAATGCTGACTGAATGATTAGCTTGACATCAACATTGATCATCAATCGATTTGTCTCAAAAACTCTTTTTTTTTCTCGACAAAACTTTGCATCTGTGATTAAATTTTTTCAGCGAGCTTTTCAACTCCTTTGAGGTTTCCATTGAAACTGAAAATCTCATTGCAAACATTTTTCATGACTTTTCTCTTTCTATTAATAGAATTGTCTTTGGAACCTTTTTCTTCCTCCCAAAAACGATTGTTAGAGGCAAAGGTTAAGTCGAGTTTATTTACTGTTATGAGTGAAATGTAAAAACTTAATTAATTAGAGTTTAATTCAATGTTTCTTGATTCACTTGATATAACTTAATCCTGTTAGCATGATAATGAACAAGACGAGAATGAAATTTTTTTCTTCCTTCTCATTCATCAGTTGTTGCAAGATAATTTAGATTCTCAACAGTTGATACACCTTGATAACCTTTTGACGTTAATTAATGTCAACTCGAACCAATTAACCATAATTAAGTTTAACCATGTTTTTATCAAACGGTTGATCGATATCAAGTGAAAAACACAAAATATTCATTAATATAATCGATAAAACTTTACACATTTAATTGCGTTTTTCGTCCCATTTATCTTTTCATTGCCCTTTCTATCAAATTCAATCGCTATTAATTCACATTTTACTAGTCTCTACTCTTCTTACCTCCACCCAAAAGGGAGTTTAGTGAAAAGGAAAATTTCATTTCCATTCACAGGGCAAATGATATTCTGGTTTACCTGGAAATTGAATGGTTCTTTGATAGTTTTACTTGTAATCATCAATAGACTTACTCGGTCTAATCCAATAAAATGAAATTAACTTAATCATTGTTAACTGTACAGCACATGGAATGTTAATAGACAATAATAACAATGATAATAATAGTAATAATGTCCGAAAAGGCCGAAAATAATAATGATAATGACAATAATAGAAATAAAAATGATGAGAAAATAAAGTGATTATTGTAAGGATAATGTTCAACTTGGATTGTGATGAAACAATTAGAAGGAACAACATGAACTTTTTATTGCAAGAAAGTGAATCATTCTTGTTATTTTTATGATTCATTCATTCCATGTAATGAGATGGCTTCAAAGATTAAAGTTTGAAAAATTTGATTAAGTTTTCACTAAAGTTCGTCATGCATAATTCAGACAAACTAAAATGTTTTAAGACTGGATGGATTCACTTTTCATGTAAATTTTTCCACTCTGTGTATTCACATTCATCATGTTGACCAGTTTCATCATGTATTTTCAGACTACTTTTAGTTAGTTGTCCGACTTCATTTTGCATATTTGAATATAAGTTGTATGTTCTAAACAGTTGTGGAATGATTGGAAGGAAAATTGGAAATCAATCCATGATACTGTATGTAGATTTCAATTGAATTTCTTCAATTCGGACTGGACTTCAGAGGAACTGGAAAAAAAACTCTTCAATTAGATGTTTAAAGTTGTTTCACTGTTCGTTTACCTGTAACATTTGTTTCAACTTGCATAATGGACAATTTTGCTTGCTCTAAAACCATAAAATAAATGTTTCTCAAAATTTGAAAAGAAATGAGCAAAAGGAAGATGATGATGATTGCCTGAAAAATATAACAGTGCTATTATTGAACTTTCTCTTATGATTCTTATGTGAAGCATAAAATGATTTCTTTGTTCAATTCTGTCAAAATTATAAAAAATTGAGAAAAAATAAAATAAGCCTAATATACTGATGTCCATTTCTTTTGATGGATACATTATTACGTTAAATTGTGAAGTACTTTACAGCCAATCTGCACAAATCTTTTCCAATTGTGTGCAATTCAATTACAAAACTTGAAAATGTTCAGACAATTTTTATTGTTATTTACAAACTTTCATTTTTCTATCGAAATTATCCCTTCATTAACTCTATTTAGAATTGTTCCGCTCTTTTTTCCCCTGTTAAATGGTCTCATGCATTTCAAGGCTTTGGCAATAAGTCTGCTGTACAATGCGTTTTTTACTTTTCATGCCTGTTTGTAGTCATAACTCACGAACGAGTGATGCCACTCAATTAGTAGGGCTATGTGAGTTCTTAGTAGTATAAAATGGCTGGCTTCAGCACATTTAATTCGCTCTACAAAATAATTTTCATCGTGCTCTCAAAAATACTACGCAAAAATTGATTTTCAATCTGTTGAGCATTATTAGGTGCTTGTTAATTATTTTACTAAATATTATCAATACTCTCTTAATGTTTAATATGCAATGAAAATAATGAGCTAGTTTTAAGGTTCATATTTGTTCGGTGAACATCAAAATTATACAATAGGTTATGGACCCAGTCGGTTCCTATTAGTTTACTTAGTTCAGATTTTCTTTGGATATTTCATTATTTCCTTTATTATTTGCTTGAAAAATGGAGACTAAAAAAATGTTGTCCATTAAAATGTTTAGTGCTGGAAATCGATAAAATTGGAATCTTAAAATGGAAATTATTCTTAAAGAGAATTATCTATTCGATATTGTTACACACAAAGAAAAGCAGGCAACAATGCGAAGCAGCGGCAAGAATATCGAAAGAAATTGGATAAGGTTTATCGTACTATTGTACTATCATTTAAGAACAGTATGTGGGATTACTCAGAGAGACTGGAAATGCTATTAATGCCTGGCAATGTCTTTACCGTCAGACCAGAGACTTTAGAATTTTTTTATGCGAATTTACCGAATAGTGTATTTGTTATATTTCAAGGTCAAGATCATTCAAGGTCATTAAAGGTCATTCCTACAAAATCGATCCTAACGTTGTTAGCGGTCAAACTAAGGTCATGTCCTGATTTTTAAGGTCAATAATTTTCTGGTTTATTCGATTTCCTATATCGAAGCGGTTTTCGAGAAATGCCTTGACCTCGAAATATACTGAATATTTGCAAAATTTGCATAAAATCCTCAAGTCTCTAGATCAGTCACACCGATAAAGATAACTGGAATACTCTGTAGAATCAGAACCAGAATCCCAGCCAGAACCGAAAGCTTAACCAAATCAGAGTAAGCCATCAGAATATAACTAGCAAAGAAACTCAATAATTTGCAATTTCTGTTACATACAATTTGCATGTGCCTTCAACTTTTTTCAATTTCCTCCCTTGATATTTAAATAATAAACGTTTAACAATGAAAATCGCTTTGGTTTGATATTATGACTCAACAATTTAGCTTCGCGATTCATCGAGAACGTGTCAACACTTGAAAAAGATAAGTTGTTTTCTTCATCATTATCTTTTGTAAAAGTTCATTTTTCGTATCCATATTTTTATTAAGGTTTTTATGTTTTTTTACTAAAGAATAGCTTCTCATCCATCCATGGAGAAGGATTGCATAAGCATTGATTTCGCCAAATTCCACAAACGTAAAACTAATTGATTCATTTTAAGTGAATTTCTACTCATTTTGATGTAATCTTAAGTCGTCCAGCAAACACATTTTGTTTCCAATACCTAAGAAATTTCATAAATTCCTTCTTTCAGAAACAAACAGTTGGCTCTATACTATCTCTGGCGCCTTAACTCAATGATAACTGCTGGTGGTGTATTAAGTTACATCAAACCTATCTGACTCAGAAGACACCTGAGTAACTTCGTTTTAATTTGAAATTTGCTTCTGTATTTGCTCTATACCTCACTAATTCATTATTAATATCACCATCTCTCAAAATCATCAGTTCACTATGTTACCAGTTCGGTATAAACGCGACTTCATCAAAAGTCGTTGTATTATTTGACCTCTAACTTCCATTACAAGGTCATTCGTTGAAAGTGTATAAATTTCCAGATTGACTAATGGTGACGAGATTTTTACAACTCATACTTTTCAAAAGATATTATTATTTACATAGCGTTCATTCGATCAATTACTATTTAGAAAATTCATTTATCGTTCTAATAGTGTAAGATCTCAACTCTTATTCAAAAGTGGTTAATAGGAAACTTTTGTACCCTCAGTCAATGACCTTATTCTGTAAATTAGAGGTCAAACAATGAGATGCCATTGAGTGACCTTCATCGCTCGAACTCATATTTCTTCAATCTGCTGAATAGCTTGATAAAAAGCTGAGGTATTTAGCATTCATAGTTCGTGAGTTATACCTACTAACAACCGTAAAAGCTGAATAACCCGGAATTTCACGAAACAGAAATCATGATATCAGGATCAAGTCCAAAGTGACACAAGGAGTATTGCTACAATCTTGTGATTTTACTGTAATGATATTGTGCAAAATAAATTTGTCTAAATTTCTAAATAAAGGCTACATCATTGGGATAGATCATTTCATGTGTAAATTCGTTTACTATTAGATCGACTTTACCTTCAGTTTTTTTCAAAACTTTTCAGCATTATTCACGATTAAAACAGACTGAAGTTAAAGCATGCGAGCAATTTGAATACAACTGCACAATACAACTACACTCGAAGCGCTCGATATTTCAAATATTTCACATATTTGGTGATTTCCAAACAAATTTTGAAATTATGGCATCCAGTGATTCTTTGACCAAAACAACATAAACAGCCAAAAGATAGAATACAACCTATGCGTATTTGTTTAAACTATAACTTGCAAATCAAAAGCGGGCGTTTTTTCATTTTACGCCTGTTTACATAAATAAATGTCACACGAACCATGAGACAGACCCCAGAATTTAACCACGTGATTCCGCGTGTACCGGGCTTTCTTTTCATTTTTACACCTGTTTGCCCGCATAACTTTGGAACGGTGCATGCTAAAGACCTCGTACTTGAACCATGTGCCTAATTAGAGAACCATAAGTTCGTAAGCCCAAGGTCATTTCTTCATTTGACCTACAATTTACCTACAAAGGTCTTTTTAAAAGGTGAATTTTTTCAAATCAAGTTTACAAGATTGATTAGTGTTTGGAAGTTGTGCGTAAGTCTTGCGAATCGCGTTGTACGGTCAATATCGATGTTTTATTACTGTTTAGTTAACTTTCCTTAGAAAATACATCCGGAATGGTCATATTCGAAAATAATTTTTCTATTCCAATCTAGTGTCACCAAGTTTCTCTCTGATCCAGATAATTAGAGACAAAAGCTAAGGTCGGGAAGACCAAGAGAAACTAGAGCAACATATAATGGGATAGTAAAAACCGCAATAACAGGAAAAATGAGTGCTTTTGAGGTCAAAAGTGAACTGGACTTTTATCTGCTACTAAGATCATAACCCGAATGCGCTGATGGCAAGATATAAAATGGAATTTGATTATTTATTGCTAAAGAATTAGATGGGCATAAGAATGATTAATCAATTTCAGACTGAATTAACGATAAAGTATTCTTATTAATTATTCAGAATTTGTGCTAATGTTTGCTACGTGTTAGCAAGATTTCAACTGCGCCTCATATTTTTATGTTTGCCCAAGGAAAACATCAATTAGAGGTATAATAACGAATCAACTTTGAATGCCCTTCAATTAGCAAAAGCTCATAGTCTGAATCTGAGATCCTCAGTAGCAATCGTTCGTAAATAGACGTGAAATGAAAAACAACACCCGTTACTTATATTAAGTATGCATTTGTATTAATAGCAATACATATTTAGTCTGACCGATGGGAAGTGTGTCCATGTTATAATGCTAGACCATGTACTATGGTGCACATAATGGTTTTTCTTGAGATCAAATCAACTTTTCATTTTCAACTGAAATATTCAAACTTATCATCTCATCATTCATGAATCATAAATATGTGGGATTATTTCTACATTTTCTTACAAAAAATCAGTGACACTTACAACTTGTGCTTGAAACACCACCTCACAATTGAGCTTTCCATGACAATATTTTTCATTAGCACCGGAAATGTACAACTTTTGATGAAACTGAGAATCATTGAGATGAGATATGAAAAAGAAAAAGTAACACAGTTCTGAAAAGATAAATTCTTCTAGCCTTCAATACTGATACCTGGGCTCATTGAAGGTTTAATTGTTCATCAAATAAAAACATCAATAACTAAGGCAATCCACAGTGTGTTAACCTATCACTAAAATTACATCAGATCAACTGAATGATAAGAAAAACGGAAAGTAAATAAGATTCCCAAACTTCATTCCAAACCTTCGCAAATCCTTGAATATCAATGGGATGAGTCAACCAAGGCTTAAAATTCTTTTCCTGTTTTCTAAAGGTTTGTTTAATTAAGATTAGGTTGAAAAAACTTTTCATGTTAACGTTTCCAGAAATCGCTCTTGAATTGTTCACAGTAAATTTTCAATCTTTTAACGGTTAATACCAACTAGACTTTTCGATCAACTTTTTATTAGCTCAAAGTCTGAAACTAAACAACAGTAGATTTAAGCTGTAAACAGTGAAAGTTACATAAAGTTGATGAGAATTCAATTGACTTGAAGAAAACAGCAAAATGAAATAAGGCATGATTGAAAATAGTAAATCAAAAGGTGAATGGAGAAAAAATTGTAGAAGAAACAACGGAATCTCATGAATTCAATTTGAGATGAGTAGAGAAGGAAAATGATCTGATGATAAAGGAAAAAAAGAGAATCAACCTTAATCATTCTGTATTTACCTTTGGCTCCCTGTGATATATTCTTCGTGTTTGATGTTTGCATCAATTGTGTTGATTTGTTGTCATGGAATCTAAAGGAAAACAAAAAAAAAAGAATTAAGTTCTGTCAAGTTAAAGTCTTGAAAATAAATCACTAAACTTGAAGGAAACAAAAGTTTAAAGACGAGTGAAAACCCAGAAAAATTTCAACCCATTCCGAGTTACTTTATTCAATTATCAAAAATAAGGTAAAGAGAGAATGAAAGGAATTGAAGAGAAGAGTGAAAAAAGTTCAATTATTGTGATGTTCATTTGTGCCCAAATCAATCTTTAATCTTCACCTGTCCATTCCATAAACACACACATCCATGGCTTTGCTGGTAAAATCCATTTTCAAGGTTGTAACCATATTCACTCAAGCTGATGAACCATTGATTGGACAGGCTAAATTAGCCAGTGAGTGAAGCTATCCCGAGGCTAATGGTGGAAGCAAATCCAAAGCATTTCTCAATTATTAGATGCGTGGATGGAAGCGTATAACAAGCCATGTTAAATTGAATTATCCTAGGATTGAAAATTCATCGCCATTTGGATGACAAAGAGATGAATGAAAAGGCGTACAGAAGTTAACTCTTGAAAGGTAGTTTCAAGGTTAAGCTAAATTCATCTCTGAATGATTTTTCATTTACGTTTACAAATCATCTTTTTTCATCATCTTCGTCTTCTCTCTCTCTCTCTCTCTTTCTTTTCTTATTCTTATTCAAAAGAAAGGAACCACCTTTTTCATGGTAAATTCGCCTACATTCATCTAAGGCCTTTCCAAGATAAACAACAGCTAATCTTTACCTTCGAGGTGAAGTTCGTTACGTTTGTTTGCATCGCCCACAAAAACAAATAGTATACTAATATACTGGTGCTACTTCATTTCGTCGACTATTTATTTTATCCAAATCACTTCTTGAACACACTCAAAGTATAAAGTGAATTTTAACCGCTAATCATAAATTCATTGAGTAAACTGTTAGTTTTACATTTCACTTTTGTTATTACCAAGACTCGGCAAACCAGACTAATTGTAATGAAAATGGTATGTTTCAGCAAAAGTTCATTATTCCATTATCTTTTTCAGTTTTTTTTTCTTTTCTCTTTTTCCCACTTTTCTCTTCTTTTTATTCCTCTTCTCTTTTCCCTGTTCTATTAAATAACAATGTTTGTCCAAAACTGTTGTTAATTGAATTTACATGTAAACTGCTAATTATTCTGATTCATGTTTTGTTGCCTCGACAATATTATCATCACTTCTTATTTGGAATTTTTTATCTCTTTCTGTTTATCAAGTTGTGGATACATTTTTTGGTGATCCTTTTTGGCCTAGTTGCTTGTGATGATTTTGATCACAATCCAATTCAATATCATTCCCAAAGTGACAAAGGATCTTACAAGTTTGGTTACGATACTGGAGCATCGGGTGCCCATCAGTTTCATCAAGAATCGAAGGACGAATCTGGAGTAGTTCGAGGTAAATATGGTTACACTGATCCTGAAGGTAAATTGAGGTTGGTTTACTATTCATCGGGAAGTGATGGGTATCAAGCATGGGGTCCTGACATACCTCAACCTGTTTCACCGCCAGCTTCGGTCCAAGCAGTTAAGGAACCCTTGAAAGCTCCATATGAAGGTGAGTTTCCGTTTATCAATTCAAGATTGATTCGGTGAGAGAACATGAAGAAAAAGAAATGAAAAATTGAAATGAAAAGTAATCTCGAAATGAAACTAGACATTCAACTCGAATAAGCCTAAATGTCAACAAATTTATTCAATCAAGTAAATTGGAAAAGTAGCAAAACAAATTCCATGTAATCTTTCGATTTTTTCCAGATTCTCTTTTTTTAATATAATCAAATTTCAAGTTGACGATAACATTGATAGTTTCAAATAATCTTATTCAAAAACAATTTTTCTCTCGTCTCTAGCTATTTTGGGAAAGGAAAAGAAAAGCAAAGAAAAAAAAAAGAAAAATTGAATTCCAGATTAACATTAGTCAAGTTGATTTTAAACAATTACAATTGTCTCTTGATATTAGCATAATCAAAGGGTTTTACCGAAGCCTTTGTTTCCTCTTGTTACATGGAAATAAAAGGAAACCCTGAATGATTACATTAATGTTTTGCATCTTTTCAACTCGAGAAGGTCACTATTTACATTGAACTGAAAAATGCAAAACTTTTATTTTCCAAAGTTTATCTTGTTCTTGATAAATCCATTAAAATATCGTCATTTGAGAAGATGATTTTCGCGTTGATAGATGAGTCTTGGAAAACATTTCAACTGATTGAATAACGAACATGAAAGGAAATCATTTTTGGAATTTCATTGCATTTCTTTTTTTCCTCTGAACAAGTTCACTTTAGTTTGCTTTTTCGTTTCCAAGTAAATCTAAATAAGATGAGAAAAAATTGTTGGTTTAGTTGTTTATCGAAATGAATCTGATTCATCGTGACCATTGAATGACACAACATTTGATATTCAATACTGAATACATAATCTTTCAATATTCTCATGATAATAGACTTTTCAGGTAGATCGAAACATGATTGCAATCAAATATGAAATGAATTTCAATCAGTTTAATGGTAAAATCTGTAAACAAAGATTTCAGTCCATTTTCAAGATTTTCCAGTCAAGGCAAAAAATTTTTTTTTCGAAGGTTCTTTTCGGGCTTGCCACTTGAAGAGCCATTTAGTTGATTTGTCTTTTTATACTTTTCTGATTCATTAATGATTAAACATTATCGGTTTACTGTGCGTTGGCGATGCTCGTAAAAGGATTTAGCAACCTTTTGTTTCCACGTTTCAGCTTGACGAACCAATGCAAGACTTAAAATTAGATTAATCATTGATTCAAATAATCAGCTTTACAGAAGACGAATCTGTAATTTTAATGAATCTGGATAAAATTGCCATCCACCATTGGCCGAATAACAGGCAAAATTAAATTTCCTTGTCAAATGTTCATTTTTTTTTCATTCGATTTACAGTCTTGACCATTTCTTATCTAACAAGATGAATCTGATAACAAGTTTCAGTTTTACATTCAAGTTCAAAATGTTGGTCAAACTTGCAGACGAAATGAGATGAAAATGAAGAGACTTATTGCTTCAAGCCATTTGTCTGATTTATGAGGTTTGAAAATTTCTGCTTCTGAATACATTAAGAATTGGTCGGAATTGGGTGAACATGGAAAAGGTGAAAAGAAAAAATTGAAAGGAAAACTGGTCAAACTGATAAAGGTAGAAGGTAAAGGATTTCAAAATTGAGAATCAATGATAAAGGGATAACATGGAATTCAATGTATTTAGGTTTCAAGTGCACTTGATTCAGTTAATTTCATCTCATGGCCACAGGATCAGGAGAAGCGAGAGAAAGAGAGAAACAAAAAATGAGTTTATCTGTAAGTTTATGATTGGAATAATAATGTGACACAGAAAAAGTTATTTCCTTATAAGTGAATTATATCTTAACTAAAAATATCTTAACAATGATCAATAAGAGGAAAGCAGAGAAATAAGTTGAAGAGAAAAGTTGAAACTAATGAACTTCTCATAGAGAAAGATACAATTTCACAATCCATGATATTGAAGTTTCAAATGCACTAAACAACTGGTTCAATTGAAATTTTATTTTCAATCTTTTCATTTCATTCACTTTTACGAATCAGCTTAAAATTTGATGATTCATTCCTTTTTTAGCTTTATCTTCAACTGAATAATCTGACATTTTCGATGCAGAAAGAGCAAAAGGTGAAACGAAAATTGTCGAGAAATTTCAGGAAAGTTACTGAGACATTGGATGGAAAATTTTATTCTTATTTAGTTTCTTGATTGAAAACTTTTAACTTTAAAAATAGAACTTAATTCGAAGTACAATTTTGATGCATTAAAGGTTTGAGTGTAAAGTGAAAAGAAACCGATTTTTTGGAAAACCCGGCGAGTTGGTGGTACGGTTCACTTTTTCATTTCTATTTTCCTGAGTTCTGATCCAGTATTGGAATTTTGTTTAACCTTTTCTCCCATCACAATAATGATTCAAGACTTTATTCTGTGTTAGTAATAATTCAAACTTTTGTTGTTTTTTACAGCCATTGATTCGTCAAAAGTTTCATCTCGATTTTCATATCCTCAGTCTCCAGCCGCTCGAATTGCAGCTCTTAAATCATCTAAGATCATCGAAGCTCCTGCTACACCACCCACAAAATCAGTCCAACGAGAAGAGTACAATACAAAGACACTTTACAGTCCAGCAGATGCTGTCCGAGCGCGCTACTCTACAAGTTTCTCGAGTAAAACTGCCCCAATTAAACAAGTAGAGGTTAAAGGAGGATCACCGATTGTCACTCAACAAGTGAAATCAGGTGCCATTAAAGGAGGAAACAGACCAGTGCCTATAACTCCAGCTCAGTATAAAGCAAATTATCCTCCAGCTGGAAAGTACAGTCGGTGTTACTGCGAATAGCTGCCAATTTATACATAATTTAATATCAAACTTTTGTAAAACAGAATTCCATTTTTATCGAAATCACCAGTTGATTTTTTCAAACAATTCTTACCAACTTTAAAATAAAGTTTACTTTAGGATTATTTTATATCTAATTTATTTCAACTTGTATGAGCGATGCTGAATACAGAATACTTACTAAACATACAGAACATTCAGATTCAGATTACACAATGCTGTCAATGGTTGAAAGTAGTTTATTTCAATGATGCTAGATGACAGCATATTTAGCCTTGGTAGAGTCAAGTTTCATCATCAAAGGTTAGGTGGCGCTAGAGCTTCTGAAAGCCTAGGTTTTAGAGCTAAATGATTAGACTTTAGCCTTTTAGACGTGGACTAAAAGTCTAGGTTTAAGTCAAATTTTAGATTGAAAACTCCAGAAATTTTTGCATAAGATTTATTTAAAATCATTTGCCGATTCAATTTTTTAACGCATTCTTTTTTGGTTAACATGTTACCTGCGACGAAATTTCTTATTTCATACTTGATGCAGGTAAAAAAAGATTCCAGTTTTAATATGACCTCGCATATTCGATTCATAGGATCCAAAGCTAGACTAAGGTTGAATGTCATCAAACTGGGTTAATTGAATTGGACTCCACACATGTAGCAAATTTACATCTTTCATTCGGTGATGAAGATGATATTGATGATAGTGGAAGTGGAGCGAACTTACAAATGCATTGAAAGTAACAAAAAAGCTGCATTCGCAGTTTTCTTCCCGAATGGCGAAGGTTGAAGACATATTTTATACCTTTTAACGAACTTTTGATCTTTGTTTCTGTGTACTACTGCAAAGCATTAAAGTCGCAATGAAAGATTCTTACTGATTAAAACTTTTTCAAGTTTGGTTTCTCTCGCACTCAATTTAACTCAACGCGATCGAATCACTCGATGAATTGCGCATTTTACGTGTTTTAGAATTTTACTGTAACAAACAATAAAAGAAGATATAAACGGGAGCTAAGGTTAAGGTATTCATGTTGTTAAAGCATATACGTGAAAAGGAGGATGTCGAATCGGATATGGATAATTGCTTATTTTCAAATCACTTTTGCAATAATTTTTTCTTGCGTATTTTGTATAGCTGAAGAAAAATTCTGAATCAGTCAAACATTACCAAAACTCGCTTAATTAAACGTATTTCTCCATGACTCAGATCTTTGCACATTATACTAAAACTGGCATGGTATACAAAACGAGCAGTGCTTATTATCTGATTAACTGGTCATATCTGAAATAATTTCAGTGCGAAAACTGGACAAAACAAGATATTTATTGGAGAAATCATCTGACTCATGTT
Organism: Tetranychus truncatus; assembly: GCA_028476895.1. Lineage (NCBI taxonomy): Eukaryota > Metazoa > Arthropoda > Arachnida > Trombidiformes > Tetranychidae > Tetranychus > Tetranychus truncatus. The sequence continues at coordinate 7,933,363 of CM052062.1, forward strand.
TTGATCTTTTTTGGTCCATCACAGCCTTTGCACATGATGGCACTTGATGGTATAAATAATGAATGATGATGGTTGTAGTAATAAATTGTATTAATTACATGTAATATATATTAATAATATTGAAGCTTTACTTATTGCTATTGTCACTATCATTATGCAGGGCATTTCAAAAGTAGTCCAAATCTTTTTTGATACCCCGCCTCTAAAAAGTCGGCTTTTCAACGCTCGCCAGCTCGACTCAATATTTTGAGTATAAGCCCCTGTTTCCAGGTCAACGAAGTTCTCGCTGTGATTCACAGTTTTGTAGATGTAACCTTCAATCAGCAGTGTGTTGTAGGCTCTCCACATGTCTGCATGAATTTTCGAACCGACAGCAACATGTTTTTTCATCAGGGGAATGAGAGTCTCTGCATTTCGACAATTATTAGGGATAATTTCAATGCGAAAGCCTTTTCCTTCTCTTTCGATCATGCCGATTATCCAGCTTCATTCAACGAGCCTTCCACGATTATATTTTCTTTTCCCGATTTAAGCTTCATCGATTGATAAAAGTAGAATTGATAAATTGTACAGCTGAATAAATAAAACAAGTTTTCAAAAACCTGTTTGCCTCTAACTCCACATTATCTTAAGTTTATATAAAAAAAGTTTAAGCAGATTTTTGCCAGTATTAATTCTTCTTTTGAATTTGTAAGTTTTGTGAAATTTTATATTGTGTTTCTAAATTGTGCAGTTTTTCATCATTTTGAGTTTTTATTTTGAAAGAATCTGAGTACAGAATTGCTGCTGAAGCGTTTATTGCACGTCAAGGGAGGATTAACAATTATGGGATAGTAAGGTTACAAATAATAGTTATACTAGTTACAATAAAGGTTTACAAGGGTTACATGAGGATTTCAGGAGGAAGGTAGGTAAAGGAACCACCGGAGTCAGTCTTTGACTCAACACGGTAGCTGGAAACTGGTAAAGTGAGGAGACTAAAGGGTATATTTTAAATGCTGCCGAAACTCTTCCTTTTATACGAAAAACGAATAGCTCCCTCCGTCTCTCTTTATTGATTTCTTCATGTTGACCATAGATAATTACTTTGATTATTATCTATGGTCAGCCAGGTGTGAAAAATATTCATTATAAATATTTAATATTTAAAATCAATAAATTGAATTTATTTGTTACAATTTTATTATCATCAGAAATTATTATAACTTGTGAAAAATCCAATCAGGTCAAAAAGTAAGTAAATTGGACTTTTTTCATACCTGTTTATTAGTTTCATTGCTTATGAGAAATCACTTTGTTCAATGACAAAAATCATTTCTATGCTATTAATTCTGACTTTCTGACGTTTTTTTGTGCCGATTGAAGAGCCTGATCCAAGTCACGATAGAACAAGATATGACGAGTATGAATATTGTTCCGATTCTGGCTCTAACTCTAACTCTGACTCTAACTCTAACTCTGACTCTAACTCCGGATCTGGATCTGCTGACTCAGACAAAACATCGAATGAAAATTCCGAGCGAAGAATGCCAGGTTCTCCTGCAACCTAACTTCGAAAAAAGAAAAGAAAACGACGAAAGCAACGAAAACAGCTTGTTGGTTTTCTTCTTCTGCAATGGTTAGTTTTCCTATTTCTACACCAATCTATGCCGTTGATGAAGATGGACAAATTTTGGAAGGTGGGGAATGGGATAGATCCATCATCCCTGAGGGAAGATTTTGCGATCCGGTGGAGTTATCTACAATGAAACAAGTTTCGATGGATTATTTGTACAAATGGGTTGGAGGTGCTGACAAGCACATTGATATCCAGGAACGCGATGCTCAAAAAGACCTGCTTGATCATCCAGTGGTCTTCAAATGCGAATACTGTGATGCTTAATACAAGCAGTTATATGAGCTCAAAGAACATGTTGTAGGAAGAGATAGAGGTAATAAAAAATATTTTTATTTAGATTGCCTCACACACGCCAATATAGAACAAATAAAAGATAGAACAAAGGTGAAAAAAACTTCACGTCCTTTGTTATTTCTTTGGAAAAGATATATTGTGGAGATAAGCAACAGATCAAAGAAAGAATTGGCGAAGATGGTGAAAAAGTAAAATACTTCATCATTAAAAGAGAGATAGGGTCTCAGTGGTTAAATTTGATGGTAGATGACAGTCATTTAAATCAATCAACATTTGTACGACCAAAAAAATAAAATAAAATAACATAAAATAAAATAATGATTTAACTTGCATATAACATATCATTGTTATCATTTTTATTTAGTTAAAATATGTAAAATGATGTTGGCTTGTTATATATGAGACATACGGCGGTCGTTACACGAACCTACGAGTTCGAATCCTTTCAAATCGAATCTTGCAGACACAAACCAAGTAAACTATAAGCTTACTATAATTTCATGTGTAGATAATTTTGAGGTGAATATAATTCTTTGGTGGTATTGGATACGCTGAAATTCTTTCTCTGTGTGCCAATTATGCCTAACGACTATAATCAGAACATGAAATTTTCGACTTTCGAGACTTTTATGTGCACGATGACACGGGCATATTTGCCTCCGGTTACAATCCAACAATTTACCCCTCCTATGGACGCGTATGAGTGGATCTGTGAATATGAAAGGCTTACCAGTGCAGTACATTGGACTGATAAAGCTAGATTTCCGAAGATGTCAACTTATCTTTCCCCGACCGTACGAGGATGGTGCACCCGTACGATTAACGACTCAATGAGAGAAGCTATGAATTGGACAAATATCAAAGGATGGTTCTCAGCTGCTTGGACAATTGAGAAAAAGAGCTACATGGAACGGAATTCAAGGTCGATTGAAGACATTGAAAGATGGTGTTAGATGGGGTTAATTGACTGGAAGTAGTTTATATTTCCGGTGCCACAGAAGTGTATGTTTCTATACTATAAAATGGTTTTGTTTTCTGTGCCAAAAATGTTTTTTTGCTGATTATCATGATCACGATACAGAGCAAGGAAGTACAGTCAATCCTGAAGTATTGATTTGCATTGAATTTTGAATTATAAACGAAAATATATCTCAATATTTTTCATAAGAGCGATCCACCTCACTGAATGTAACGACGTAAAAATAAATTCCACTTTTTATATTTCAACCATGGTCTTTCAATCGGCATATGTTCATCAAAATCGACAGTGAACAGTTCTGCCTTGTTCCTTGTGAGGAATTCACATAAAAAGTCTAGAATCAGTAGGCCATTCTAGAGCCGAGTAACAGCCAATAGCTACCGTAACAATACATTTTTTTACAAATGTAAACCACGCTGACATTATAAGGCACATTTGATGTCAAAAATTTCAAAAATAACCTCAAATCTTAGCTGTTTGTCGATCTTAATAAACCTAAAATGAAAGTCTTTCCTATGAATTAAACACAAATTAAATCAATTTTTCCCAATTCAAAATGTTTAACTATTAAAAAATTAGCTCAAAATACAGCAACCAGATGTCACTAAATGTACAGTCGGTATCGAAACAAAATTAAACGTAAATTTTGTTCAAATCTCATTCTTTGCCAATAAAACAGTCGATGATAGTTGAATGTTTATCAATAAATAAGTATGCATCGTTAAAATCCAACCGTCTCACTGATAGATTATAAGTGTATTATCCAAATGGAAGGTATCATTTTGCCATTAAATGTTTCCAGTGTAACACAAATCTCATTACAATGGACTCTGAAAAGATCAAACAAAATGTAACACTCAATGGATAAGAGTTTTTATATTTGGGAAACACACACAAACAATCAAGAGCAATAAAAAAGCATTAACAGGGAAAAACATTAAAAAGTAGATCTTGAAAGTTGGTGAAAAAAACATGCATAATAGCAAGTACTATTGCAACAAAAATAACGGATCGAAAAAAAAACAATCAAGATTGCGACAAAAAGATAGTAAATGAAAAGAAGTGGCAAGACAACGGACAAAATCTGAGCATCGAACCTCGAAATCCCTTGGCGCTTCTTTTCTAGCACTTATTAAACCTTTATCATCTAATATCAATTAGATGATGAAGGTTTAATGATAAAGTTGCATTATCGTGATTATCCCTGATTATCGTTATTAACATCATCATTAAGCTTTGAAGAGCGCAAACAAGCCCAGTGAGTTTACATCATTTCTATTATTATATGCATTAAAAAAGAAGGCATAATTGAAGGTTGAAAAGGAAGAAGAAGAAAAAAGTGAATCTGAAAGATCGTTTAAAGCTGTGCCGTCTTGCAGCTCATGTTGCCAGCATTTTTCATCATAACTTGTAAAGAAAAGAAACTTGTGAAGCGAAAAGCGAAATGCCGAGGAGAATAAAAAAGAAAGAGAAAAAGGAAGAAGAAGAAAAGAAGATGCGGACGAATAAAGTTTCTCCATCAAGCTTTACATATCCTGTTCACTAAAGCATCCTCATCTTCCTCATCTTCCCTTCACTCTTTTCTCGATCTTTACCTCACTCTCTCTCCTTGGGAATCGTATCAACTATGAAAAACTTTGATTGACTTAAATTGGATTAACCGGGTAAATTTAATGGGAAAACCTCTGCTTTACCCTTTCATCTTGAAAATAAGTGTCGTCTATTATCATCTTGAAACAACAAGTTTTACATCCACAAGTTGCTAATATATCAATATTTATTTATACATTTTTCTTGTTCATATCAACAAAACCGAGTAAATGTAAGCAGCCAAGTTTGCCTTTTTATGTAAACGTTCAGTTGATCTTGTTTTTTGTTTGTCTCTTCATTTTTTTTTCTTGTGCTAGTTCATACGAGTGGAAAGGTTCAAGTTTTTACATTTTTCTCGATTCCTTTTTGTCGATGAAAAAGTCTGATTTAAAAAGGTTTCTTCAATTTAATGCTTATCAAAAAGGTATCTTTACAGTTGCTTGTCAGTTTATATATCAGTTTCTGTGCTCTCTTTCATTCAACCAAATATACATATTTTTCTTTCTCTTTTCACTGTTATCATATTTCAGTTCAATGCTCGGTTCAATCTGAATATATACAGATGATGAAACAGAGAAGAAGAAGAAGAAAAGAGAAGAAGAAGAAAAAATATTAGAATGATCAGGGAAACTGAGTGACAGAGTTTTTACTTTGTATCAAGGGACTTGTGGCTTGTATCCTAGAAATCAAATGGTGGTTGTGTTCATGTAAAGATGAGAGAAGCAACCTTTTCCCATTATCAAGTGGAAGAAACACTTTTATTTCCTCTTTTACTCATTTTCATGTCATTTTCATTTCTTTTATTAACTCATTCACCAAATGTGCAAATTTCACTTTACATCTTCATCAAAGAACCACCAACATACACACGAGTAAAGTGTAACCGAGAAAAGTTCAACCTTGATTCATTCAAAATGACAACAAACACGACATCGATATTAACAGATCTTTAGTTAAACAATTGACGAGCTCGACTTGGGAATTGAAAATGAACACTACAATTTCCGTCAACTGTAACCTTGAAAGAGCAACTCAATCAAAAAAAAAAAGTGGACAAAAAAGGTAATCTCAAGTTATCAATTGAAACAATTTTCCAATCTATAAATAAAACTGTGGTCGAACTGAATGGATAACAGAAATTCCGAAGCAATACAAAAGGTGAAATTAGACATTATCCTCTAGAAAAAGTCGATGGAATTTAGGTTTCAGAGAAAATCATGTTGAAACAGAAAAGCATGAAATCTATTTCAAAGGTATTGATTGAAGACCTTTTTTTTTATTATTCATGTTGATGGTGTGAATTATAATTTATTGAACATTTTTTTACATAAAAAGCTCTTCACTTTGTTCAGTCAAGAATTGAGATTCAATTTAGTTTTTCCCTTGGTTTTGTCCAGTTTTTTAATCAGATCAGTTTTTTGGTAAAATCACTTTCAAATGTTTCAACTCAATCGCCATGTTTACCATGAGTTTATATTTTATCAAACCAACTCTTTGGATGAGCAAAGAGAAATTAACAAGAATTAATTTTTCCATGGCTTTACTACAGAGCATTTCTTCTTTCAGTATTTACAAACAATTTGTCATTACGAGTGATGATATTTTTTAAAGAGCTAAAACTCAATTTTCATCGACAGAATTGGTTGGCAAACACTTACATGACTCGGTTACTGTTTTATTTATTGATACAGTCTTTACATACTTATTTGAAAGATAAAGAGCCATCTATCAGTAGAATGGATCAATTCCCTTTCAATGCAAGGATAATCCACGTAAGTAAGATAAGAATCTAACAAGGGAGGTGAGGGAAGTGATTAGAATCGGACAAAAAGTGTATAATTCAGTCAATATGGAAATAGTTGGTTACCGTAGAAAGCTGAGAATCGGACTTTTGTAATTCAAAATTCGATCATTTCTTCAAAGCAAATAACTGCAAAGTTGCAGTAATCTTTAATTTTAACTTTTCAAAAAATCAAAAGTTTACCTCTTCGATACACAATTTCAACTTGTCATTAGGTAAACTTGAAGAAACTTGACGGGTTCAGACTTTTACTCACAAGTAAAATTGCATCTTATTTGATTATTGTTACTCAATATAATTCAGAATGAAATGTTGAGAAAAAAATCATTGACAAGGGTAAAAAGGTTTCGTGCGTTGAAATTTATGATTATGTTCACTTTGGTGCGCTTGTGCGCTTTGTAAAAGATCAGATTTCGAATCATAAAAGCACAATTGCATTCTCAACTTTCTACGGAAACCAAATATTCCCACTCGTGTCAACGGAATTATACACTTTTTATCCGATTCTAATCGCACACTTTCCTCGTAAGTAAGTTTGTCTCTGACCATCGGTTTCAAACTGAAAGCCAATAGACGGTTCTGATTTGGATAAGATGTGTATGACTGTAGTTTTCATGATAATCCAAGGGGTCAACACTCCATTTATCCTCTCTTTATTTGCAGTTTGCAATTCAGTGTCAATCCCCTTTAGTTTAATCTTGCATTTTTCATCTCTTTTTCTTTTCCTTTTTGCTCAAGATAAATACTGGTCAGTTTGAACAATAAATTAGATTATATTTTTCTCTCTGTGTGATCAACGATTGTTAATTAATTGAAGAGGGTATTCTCTGAAACCTGTGTTCATCACTCTAACTTACTCTACTTAAAATAAGTCTAATTTCTTGTTACCTGTTTTCATCGTATTTGATTTACCTGTGCCTTGAAAACCTCAAGTTAAATAAAATTCAACCTCAAATTGATTAATAGTGTGAATTATAATTGAAGTTATTGAGAAACTGATCCTAACTGTAAGTATCTATTCCTCATCCCTGAAGAGACCTGAAAACTTGAAAATTTAGCTTCTTGACGTTTGAAGAATGACAGCAATTAAAAGCATCACTCTTTGACCAATCATGATGGTTTTGCGACCTCAATGTAAACTAGCATTGAAAAGACTCAAATTGATGACAAAAAAAACGAAAAAAAAAAAATTAATCCTTGACTTTTGTTAAACCATTCATGGCGAAAATAATGTATGGTTTAAAACATCATGAGTTAATGATTATTCAACTTTCCTCTCCATGAGCCACATCCGATTCCACACTTTGAAAGCTAAAAAGTTTCTATTCTTTACTCCTATTTTCATATTCTATGCTCTATTTTAGAGCCATTCATTCATTTCAACTCTTATGTAAGGCCCACACACTATTCATTCATTATCTACGAGTATTTGTAATACTTGAAATTATTATTAGAACGACCAACACAAGTATAATTGCAAGTTCATTGACAAATAATAAATGAGTAAAGTCTCTTTAAATGTCAACCTTTCAATCACAATAATAAGCCATGGATGTTTCATGAGTATGTTTTGTTCTGAGGCAATTATCACCACTCCAAGTTGCTCGATGCTTTACTTGTTCACTTGAATCTAAAAAGTATTGTGCAGCATCGGGAAAATTTAGAGTAAAATTATTTTCCTTTTCATTTTGCACTCTTGTATCAAGTTTGTCATTTTGTTTCAATGCCGAAAATTGTTTGCAAAAATTAATCTCAATGTTGATTTCAATTTTACTCTTGGCAATTGTAAGCAACAATAAATTTTCAATTGTAATTGCCTTTACTCTTGTTTATTGGTTAAAGATGAAATTAAACTTGAAAAAGTTTTACCAGTTCAAGTGCAAGCAAAAAGGCAATCTATAATTAGTATTGAAACAATAATCATTAGTTTAATTATTTATGAATCTGATTAAATATCTTTATTGGTTAATCAAAGTTTCTTATTCATATATCAGGTAAAAGGTGACATTGCTCAGTTAACACACCCTTAGGCTCGTTAAGTTTACTATTATATCAAGCTTGGTTAAACATTGAAATAATATTGAATGTGACATTAAATGCTTTGTTATCAATTAAATGGGCGTCAGTTTCCCCAAAATTAGCTAACATTATCTAATCAAGTTGATGGTTAAAGCCACATGAGTTAACTTTTTTATTTTCAGTTTCTTCTCCCTCTTCATCATCATCATCATCTTTTCATCTTTATTACCTTTTTGCTCAGCTTATTGCCAAGTAACATTGAGTAATGAGCTAAGCTTGATTTTGAGCAATTTCGCGGTCAACCATCACAATTGACTAACTTTTCAATTTCATTTCTCAAACCAATTCTAATGTTTACTTAGTTTGCGATTGCGTTTACTTTTCAGACTTTTTAGCGTAAAGGCTCTTCTCTCCCGGTTGATAAAACTTTCGATTCGAGTGTCAAATTTTGTGCCTTTCGACATCATGCTTTGCTCTGGAATCGAAAAAGCTACTCATGAATAAATTTTAAAGTAAACCAAAAATTCGACGATTCCTCACCTTAGAAATAGAGTTTTTACTCGATTTTCTACAAACTGTTCTTTCGATTTACGAAGATGAATTGTTTCGGTAAGAACATTTAAAACGGTAGAAAGGTTGATCAGGAAATTTTTTCGATGAATACTGAATGAGATGGGTTCCCCTTTGATTGGGACAACTTTGATGGAAACAATAATGAAATTTACTTTTCTTTTGGCCACAAGAATGCAAATACGATTAACTGATCAACTTTGATTTTTGTTTCTTTTATTTTCGTTTCACCATTGATTCATGAATTGAATGGTAGTAAATGATGAAAGGAAATGGAAACACCTACGCACTCAGCATGGATAGCATGTTCCATCAAGAACTGAATTGAGAAAAGAGAGGAAAAAATTTGAAAATAAAAATTGGTTCAATTGATGGTCAATTAAATGTTATCTTTGGGATCGTCTGATCAATGAAATTCAAAGGGAAAAGGAGAAAAGCAAAGCAAAACAATGTAAATCAATATTAGACACAATAGAAGGAAAAATTAAAGTTAATCAACAGGAAGTTTGCATTTGCACTTGAAAAACCATTAACCATTACAATAAAACATGATCAACCCAGTGAACATGAGCCCAAACGAATAAACTAAATTACCAATTATTGAGTTTGTAATCGATTAGTTTTCATCAATAAATGAACAATCAAATAGTTACATTGTAATCAACTTTTCCAATTTGTATTGCAATTTAAATCTTTCCCATTGTTCAACCTGAATAATCTTAACCACGAAAAAAAAACAACAACATCAGAAGAGAAGAAAAAATAATTGCAAATTCTGAAGAAAACAACTTTTTTTTCTTTTCCTTTTTAACCTTGTAAATGAACCTTTTCCTATCAACATCAACATGACATTAATATTGTCAAATGATTTCTTGCAAAAGCTCAAGATGAAGAATGATAATGAATTTGAGTTTCAATCATTCTTCTGTTTCATTGCATTCACCAAACATTTCATAATGAAAGAACCATCAACAGAACTTTTATCAGTTCAAGTCCAAGTTAGAGTTCAACATTTTATAATCAAAAAATTGACTCTTTTTTTTTTGCAGCCAACAAAAATATTCTCATGGAAGGAAAAGAGATAAAAGTGAAAAGTCCAAAATAGAAAGCAAACACATTAACAAATGTCAATGACCAGAATTGATAAAAGTCTCTTTTCCATCAACAATCAACTATTAGTTTAATAAATGATAATTGAAGAGCATCCTTATGTTGAGTCGCTCTCAAGGTTTCATTATTGTGAAAAGAGGCACAGAAAGAGTAAAAAAAACTGATTACTGTTTAATTTTTCAAGTTAACGGAACCATGATTAAAATGAATTGAAATTAAACTAGTTAAATAGAGTAACCCAAAACCCATATAAATCTATTTTACCATAAAATTTACATACAATTCTCTGGTTCTCTCTTCTTTTCTCAATCAACAAACCATAAATACTTTGTTTATTAATGTTCACCAACAACTAGAATCAACTATTATCTTTCCTCTTTTTACATCATCATCCTCTCTTCCATTTAGATCATTATCTACCCTTTATCATGCTCTTTCACCATGAATCCATTGGCTTCATTACAACCATTGATTGGAACAATTTGCAATTCGAAATACAACTTTTCATTATTGGATAATTTCAATTTGAAAATTTTCTCTTTTTTTTTCTTCTTTCCTTCAAACTTGTCCATTTTGGGTTATCATGAAGAAGGGAAACTTTGAGGAGAAGAGAAAAAAAAGGAATAATTGAACAAACAAAAGTTGTTTCATTGCTATTATTAGCTTATTTAGGTAATTGATAAATAGCAACATTGATCACGATTCGATATCTTGTTAGGTTCAAGTTTAACAAGACCACCAATGAATTGTGAAAACAATCAATGAAGACAATCAAGATGATGAGTTAAGGTCAGTTTCATGATTGAACAGTAATTTTGAAACAAATGATCGTTTATTATGATTAGCAATATCATTATTCATGTTCAATATTTTTCCTTCATTTACTTTTCTCTCTTTTGCTACCTTTTATTGCTCAAATGGAAGCAAGGCAAACTTGAGCATCCTCATCCATGCTCTTCATTTCCAATGCTTACCTCATTCCCATGTTTCCATGGTTATCAAGGTTCTCTTCGTATTTCCCCAAAGTATTGATAATTGGCAACTTTTACTCACATTTTTTTTCTTCTTCTTCTTGTTCGCCTCTTTGGTTAACTTTGTTGTTTGGCTCAATACTCTGATTTGAAATGAAAATTAGTTCACTGTTGAAGTTTATTTAATATTGATGGTAAACTGAATAACTTTATCTATAAACATCTATTATCTTCATGACCATTGATCATTATTATCATCAAACTCATTCCTTTTACTCTTTTTTTTCTCATCTTCTTCTCTTCTCTTCATTTGAAACATTGCATTAGCAATAATAATGATGACAACAACAAACCATTCATTTAACCATTCAACATTTGATTCAAAAGGTACAGACAAAAGTCGCCTTTTTTTTCAATTGCTCAGTATGTGGCTGAGCATTGATTCAATGATGGAAGAAAAAACTCACGAAGAATCAACAAACGAAAAACTTTGTCAACTTAATGAATCAAGGCTGAAAATGTATTATTCAAGTGAGAAGAAGAAAAGGAGAGAAAAAAAAAATTAATTAATTTCCATTGTCGAGTATTGAATGGAAGCAACATTTTTAATAAAGTCACAAAAGTTTCTTGTCATTTTGGATCGTCTTTGATGCAACACGAAAAAATGTCAAACAATTATTTCAATTATCTTTTTTTGTTCTTCACGTTATTTCAGGTTGGATATTGAATCCAGTTTTTGCAATCAATTTTAAGGTGAAAATAAAAGACAAAACTAATTGTGATGAAAAGTGTCGGCTTGAAATTTCCGCAGTAAACTGAGAAAAGGAAAAATAATGAAATCAATTTTGACGCATTTCCGGATACTTTACTTTGTAATGGTTGCATCAATTTAAAATGTTTATCTCGAGACGAATATTGAACAAGAGTTTTGCCGAAACTCGAGTTGCAGGATAAAAATGTTGGCAAGGATTTGCTTGTGAAAATACCGTAAATCTGATGAAAGCTCTGAATTTAAGGTGAGATTAGCTATTGAATGGAAACAAAAAGCATAAGTTGTTACATGAAAATAAATGTCAACCAAGCCAAGCATAAAAAAGTGAATCGGAAATGGAGTAAGAATAAACTTCCGTGTCTCACTTTTCCACAGTAAACCCAAATAATAGATTATGAGAAAAGTATTGATGGATATTATCATCAAGGGAATGGAATACAGATCAAGGTTATCAACACTCTTTCCTCTCTTCCGTAACATTTGCTTATGTGAATGTAAATCTGTTGATAAGGATAATAATGATAAGAAAGAAACGAGAGAAAAAAAAACAGTGGAAAAGAAACAAAACTAAACTTTTTTTTTTACTCAACCTTTCTTTTCCCCTGTACCTGATTTCGGTGTAACCCTGATGAACATCACAGGCATATCTCAATCAAGTTAATCATGTTGGAGATCAAAGCTTATTGGACATGAGATGAGTAAAAAATAAAGAGAATTAAAAGTCACTTGGACCCAGCAGGATATCCTAAACCAAATTAATCTCACCACACATATCAACCTCAACCTCGTCTCTTCAATAATAAAGAGCAATGAAGGGAGAAGAAGAAAGTTAAGATGAAGAAGCTCATGATAATGTGAGCATCAAAAGAGCATCACGCAAGTTCAACAACACCTTGGAAGGTAACCTAGTATCAAGAAGAGAAGAAGAAGGAGAAGAAGAAATTAATTCACTCTCTTTTCTCTTCTCTCAGTCAACATGAAAAGATGATTTAAATGCAAGTCTCTCTGTTTTTACTCATTTGCTCACTTGGAATAAGACGCTCAGGAAAAAAAAAGAAACAAAAAAGTAAAATAAAAGAGCTCAGCATTGACTTTGGTTACCTCAAAAAAAAAGAGATTTTTTTTTCTCTTCTTTGCTAATTTATCTTCTTGTCGACCTGAAGAGAAAGTGATTCTGACCATGCCTTTGGACATTTGTAATACCTTTCATTGGGCTCGTCTGCTCATTATTTTGCCTAACCTCATCTTCATCCTCATCTCTTCTCATCATCATAATGATCAACATCTTCTCTTTTTTTCCCTTCTTCAAGACAATCCTAGTTGCTTTTCTTCCGCATGTCGCTCTATCAATAAACTCACATGAACATTCATTGGCTTCATGTAGTTTTATTTATGTTTTTGTTTTCACTTCAAAAAGATGAGCAAAAAAATGGATTTTCTTCTCACTCTTGATCTCTCTTAAGACTTGATTCACTCACGGAGGTAAATGGTCTTCCATGTAATTACACAGGGCCATGATATATTCTTGATTATTGTTTTCCAATTTTCATCTTTTCTCAAAATTTCTTTTCTCCAAATGAAAAGATTAATTGCAATTCAATTCAAATGGAAGAAAAAAAAACTGTTTACTTTGCAAATTTCCATTCTGTCCATTCTTTCTGTATGTAAATGAGTCAAGAAAATGGATAATAATTGATTGAAACATAATGCAATTACTATTAACTGTTGTTGGTATAATGAGCATGATATTGTTCAAAAAGTTTACAAAATGAGAGAGAAAAGAATAACAAAAAAAACGAAATTTCACCCAGTGAGTAATATCGCTCTGGAATGCAATGTTTAATATCAAAGTAAATTATCTGTTTTAAATTGCAATTTCATGCCGATTCCAGCGAGTGCAATTTCCACCAGAGTTTCATTGATAATGATTACAATTGATGTAAATTTTCAGGTCAAATCTTTTTACATTTTATTGGCCAAAATATTGGTAAAACGCTTTCAACTTTTCTTGTTTATCCAATTTAATCGCATGGAAAAACTGAGCCAATCCATCATGAGTGATTCAACCTGTTCATCCTTTAACATTGGGATTAGTTTCCAGCACAAACAAGGTGTAATACAGAAGTTAACTTTTTTTTTTATTGGATGAAAATGATTTTCTAATTTATTAATATAATTACTGGAAATAACAAAATGAAAAGTGAAAGATGAAATAATGAGATAAATAATTTTTTTTTTTGATGAACTTTTGAAAAAAAAAGCTGATTGAAGGTGATAATGAAAATGAATAAGAGAATGATTTCGGGATATCAAGGTCAATATTCATTAGGAAGGATATTATGTCCAAATGGATGAGAGAACACATCATTCATATGGAAAAAGGAGAAGCAAATATCTCATCATCTTTCCTCATTTAATCTTGAGTTCAATTGAATTGAGAGAATTATTTGATTAGAATGAGGCAAATTTAATAAAAGATGGATATCATTTAATGTTATCGTCCTGATTAACCGGTACCAATGAGAAGTAATCTTTCCGTTTCTTTTTTGGGCTTCTTTCTTCTTCCATGAGGCCGATTAATTAGAAATGAGCCGTAAATTGAGGTTCGCTAATGAGAAACATGATAATTTACCAGGCAATTCTTCATTAGCGATAATCGCACAGGTAAATGATGTATTAAGGTAAATTGAAGAGAGAATCATATTTTGATGCAGAGAAAGGAGAAAAGAGAGAAAAAGAGTTTTGTGCCAATCAAATTTGAAGCTGACCAACGAATCTTGATCACGTTCAATTGTTGACTAAAGATATCACGTTTCTAACCACGCCTTGGATCAAGGTGTTAATGTGTTGGCTTTCATCGGATAAAAGTTGCCAACAAGGTCCATTAAAAGCGCATGTTGATCAAAACTTTTTTTTATTTACTTTTGGTGTTTCGAGTTTAACTCTTTTATCCCTTTACATGGTGTTTCAGGATAGGGTTAATTGAACCCTTGTTTTGTTTTCGTCCAATGAAAAGGTCCAACAATTACTTGAATCCACACAAGCATTTGAAACATTTAAATATTCAGTCAACTTGTGTAGGTGTTGCAGTCAAAGCAAAATTAGATTCATTGTAAAGAGTTATTGGTTTGAACTTTTAAAACTCTGCTCTCAATTTCTTTCACCTGAAGAAAAATTATTTTTAGCAAATGCTTTTTCAAGACTTTACTGTTTGAGCTTGAAAAAAAAAACAATTTTTGTTGTTTTTTAGTCTGCAACTTGTCATACTTTCATTAACCACTCGTGATTGAAAATATTAAACCTTATAAACTTCACATTCCATAAATTATACGCTTCTTTTTACCTTTCATCTTTTCGACAACAGTTTCAGGCATAAAGAGTCAACTTTGAACCCACAAAAATGTCAGAACGATGTAGATGGAAATATTCATAAATAACTTGAAAAGAATCATCGAGATTTTTCTTTTGCATGCATTTTGGCTGGCCAATATTTTCAGATTGAGATCCAATCGATATTCTTGTTACCCAAAATCTCTTGATTAAATAAAATCTGAATTAAAATACTTGACTCCACCTTAAGATTTGCTTGCATGCAAAAAGACTGATTTGTATAATACTTTATTGTTGTAAAGAAGAGCCTCAAACTTGAAAAGTTGCTTGCAGCCTTGGCCATACATTCTCGATCTCGGTACAAGTTCATGGTTCTTTCACCAACCCTGAACCCTAATATATTCGTTTCGCTGCAAAATTAAATGGAAAAGCATTGGTTTAGAGATTAGCAAAAAATACGATTGAACAGAAAAGTCGATAAAATCGTTTTGTTCTGCAACTTGATTGCATCTAAACTTTGTTTACTCTTGATATTGATCGACTATTCAAGTTGAACCTGATTCAAGTTTAAGTTTTGACATTTCATTGAAACTCACCGAATCATAGAGTTTAGAATGGCAAAATGTTAATAATAACTTGTCAACTTGTTAGCATGTGTTAGCCTTCACCCATTGAGGTGATTCTTGTAATACTAGGAGTCAACATGCTAATGGTTGGGTGAACCTCAGGAAGCTTGATGGTTCGTCTCTACAGGTAAATAGACTTTGCACAAATTAAATGTGAAACTAATGATGAGATATTTTTTTTTGTCCAACACATCATATTTTTGCAAACAGCAAAATAATGAACTTTTTTTTCTCTTCTTCTTCTTCTTCTATTCTTGGAGCCTCTTTTTTTTCATGGGAGTAGTCAACAGTCAACAAACATTCCACATCGATCAAACGTCATTTAATCAAGGAATTGCTTTTGCATTAAGATGCTATCAGCTTTAAATTTCAAAGATTGAAAGCAGCAAAATATTCAGTAGCTCAAACCGCTTATCTTCAATTAACAGTGATCCCAGTCAACTAATTCAAATTATCATCATTTTTATCATCTTTATCATCCTTTAACCCTCCTATTCTGTTGATGGTGAAGAGAGAATAAAAAATGAACCAACAAACATCATCATTATCATCAACATCATTGTCAAAAGAATCAGACTCTTGTTTTTTTCTTCTTTTCCTTTCTTCATTTACCATTGAAGGCTTTTAATGTTTCTCTTTAATCAACATCAAATCTTCATTATCATCATCATAATCATTAGCCATCCAATTGATCCATTTCATTTTAATCTAGAAACTCTCTTCTCTCTCTCTCTCTCTCTCTCTCTGTTATCATCTTTATTTCAAGGAATGAGAAGAAGAAAAAAGCATTTTGTTTCCTTGTCCTGTTAATGTGATTTTTTCAACTTGTCATTCAACTTTATTCAGTTAACATCTTTCTTTGCTTCAATCAAACAATGTCAATAACAACAACTGAATCAAGGATCATTCATGTTGGTTGATAAAGAAAAACAGTGAAATGAGGAAAAAAAATGGCGAGATGAAGATGGATTAATCAGGAGGGGAAAAGAGCCAGAATCTGGAGAAAGAACATTAAAAACTTGAAGAATCTAAATTTTATCTACTTTTGTGTTCATTTACAGAATCATAAAAGAAATCGATTAAAACACGAAGAGAAAAAAAAATGGTTGAGAGAAATGAAGAAAAGAAAAATAAAGTTAGATTTGAAAGATTATCCAATAAGACAGAAAGTTATTTAATTTAAGGTAAATGTAATAAAAAAAACGTAAGAAATTAAAGATTAGTTGATATCGGATCAACCATATATCAATAAGAAGAACAAGAACAAGAAGAAAGAATTACATTGAAATGAAGATGAGAGGAAGAGAGAAGATGAAAAAGTGTATAAAAAAAAGGTCAAACCAGTTTTCTCGATGAATTTTTATTCCTCATTTTAACTTATTTTTCAAATGAAATAAATAAAAAATCATTAGATCACAAAAAAAAGGTAAACCTGAACTTGAAGTCTTTTTTTGTGGGTATCTCGAGTTACAGGTAAAACATCTTCAGTGACCTTGGTGATTCCCGCATAATCTTTTATCTCTTTCTTCTTCTTCATCATCAGTTTCAGCATCATTACATGTAAAATAATGCGACAATTTTGTACCCAACCCACAACTTGTTTTGTTACCTTCAAGTGGAAGATGAGGTTTTCTTGTTGCTCAGCAGAAGAAGAAAAAAAAACTGTCACCAGTAAAATTGGTTGGGCGTTTAATTGACGATTTTGTTGCTTTTTTGACTCTCATTTCATGTTCACCTCAAACAAAAGGTACCAAATATTTTGTATCAATTTTCAGATAAACTAATCTGTAAAGTTACAACCTAAGCTGATTAATTCAGTGTATTTTGTAGCCATTTAATCATTAATAAAAGTTCACTTGAGTTGCCATCTGTGTTAACGAAACGTTTTTCCAAAGTTTACTTAAGATGAAAACAAGAAAAGTTTGGTCACTCCAACTTGTTTCTATTGTTACAATTTTGCTCAAATTAATCGTTTTCAAATAATTTTGCATCATTGTCAGGGAAAAGTAGAAAACGTGAAAAATCGAATCAGGCCAAAATATGCAAAAATAGTTTCCTGATTCATTTTTATTCCTGATTATGCTAATGTTCAACTTTAATACACTCAGTTTAATGCAAACAAAATGGCCGGTTTTAATCAAAAGCAAGTGAATATTATTTTACAAAAAAAGTCTACCAAAGATGAAAATGTGGAAATTTCAATAAAATTGTTGCTATTTTGAAATTTTTCCCAAATTATTGTTAAGTTTTCGATTATTTTGCATCATCCTCTGAAAAGTTTTATGAAATGAATATTCAGAATATTCCATTTTTCATTCCTGGTTTCGATTTTGTGCCAGCTCAACAAATTATCGAGACAAAACCTCGATTCGACAAGCTTTTATTCGATGAAATTTTCCTTTGTGAGGCGATTTATATTGTTTCAGATATTTTTGTTATAATCTAAAAGTTCATTTAAACGGGTTGAAATGTTTCAATGAATTAAAATGAAACAAAATAGTTTGAATCTATTTCTAAATATTCATTGATGCTTTTCTTGAATAAAATAGATTACAATTCTGTCGAGCATCCACATCAAGACTACTTCTCTGATCATCATAAACAATATTAATGTGAAAAAAATGTGAAGACAATAAGTGAATCGCTCGGGGACTTTGAAAGAACTCAACTCTTCTAATTAGTGCGGAAGACGCAATGAAACAGAATTGCAGACAGAAACTAATCTTCATACAAATTCAGGCGATTCAAATGAATCCACCAAAACTATCAAGACTCATTGTCTGAGTCCTGAATCCTCAAGACTTTATTGTAAACCCTGTTATTACAATTAAACTACATTTTTCCAGGTAAACCTCTGCGTCTCCAATACAAACGAATGCATTGAATTTGACGGCTCTTTTAATTTACTTTGCGCATCCAATCGATATGATGAGATTACAATTCCGGATATTACATGTTCATCTACCACATCAATGGGAATTGAATGCGCAAAGTAAATTAAAAGTTCCGTCCAACTCAATATTTTCGTTTGTTTATCCTTTAAATGCAAGTTTCATCTCAATGATTATTGCAGTGAAAAATTAGCTACAAAGTTTAGTTTCGAACCGAGATTTATCTAAAAAAAAGTTTTGCCCTTTAAAACAATGAAACTAAATTGTTTCACTCAACAATCAACTCGATTTGGCGTTATTTTAAATCAATCATTTTACTCGACCGACTTGAATGATTAAATTGTTTCATGATAATCTATCATTAAATCACACTTTGTTTGACGTTTTTATTCCTTTATGTTAACGATGAAAAAAAAGGAGAATAATAAAGTTCGTTTCTTTATTAACAAAAACCATTTGCTTTCGGTTTTTTTTTGAAACAAAATGTTTAACTCAACTAATGAAGATTGAAAAAGAAGCCTGGGAAAACAAAAGTAGAGCAAAGAAGAGCTGAATGCGCTCTCAAAATGCTGTTGTTATGAAACAGTCTGAATAGGAACAGCATTAGTCAAAATTTATGGATCCTGTGATAGTCTAATGGGTTTGAAAAAACAAACAAAACACAAGACAAGGTTGCCTGTTGTTTGTTTTTTTAAAAACTTTTTCTTCTTCTTCTTCTTCGTCTTCATCTTCTTCTTCGCCAAGATAAACTCTGTTTTTTATGTTCTTCGCCATCTTCATTAAAAGACTTTGTTTCTATTATTTGTTTGTTGCTTCTATCAACAAGACACAAGAAAGAAACATCATCATCTTCAATAATAATGATGATAATAAGTGACTAAATTAGTTGAGAAATTGATGAGCACAAGAATAGAATCAATGTTCCAACCTTGAAATTGATGTGTTTAAATGTGTTCAACACAAAAGGACTGTTTGCTGTTTTTTTTTACGTTTAAACAATTTATTAGAATCAGTTGAAACAACGATTTTATTGTTTAACATTTTTGTTCAGTTGAAAACGAGAAAAGAAAATTTAATTTTATTTCACTTTCTTTCTAATTGAAGGAAATAAATGTCTTTATCTTTACTTTTGCTTCTCATGATGCTAATGAATAGAGAGCAAACAGAATGCAAATGAATAATGAACGTAATGATAAATGATAAACTTCAAGATTCCCAATCCAATTATCGTTAGAAAATTTTCAAATGAAACTCATTATTGAATCACATCAAAGCTCAACATCAAAAGACATTTGTTATAATTTTACACACCAATCATGAAATCAACGTTTCATCAACAATTCTTTTGATGAATCAATTTCCAGAGAATCGAGTTCAACTGAATATAGAAGAGAAAATTTCAAATTCTTTTAGACTTTTTTTTCTCTACTTTTTGAAAGGAAATACAATCAAAATTCTGGTGATTTTAAGTGAAAAAAAGTTATTTCGCTTGATGAGCTAATTTTCAATAAAATTTAGCGAATGAACAGAGAAGAAAAGTTTGAGGAAAAATCACTCTGAGCTTCATGGTTTACCAACTCGATAGTGAGCATAATCGACTTTCGACTAGAATCGTCATTGCGATTGTCATGTAAATTGATTGGAAATTAATTTTATCGGAAAAGAGCAATGAGAATGAGAAAATTTTCCATTCTCTTGACCTCATTATCTTCTGATAATGACGATGGATGCTTTCATTTTTGTAGCATTTTCACCGTCTAATTGGTGTAAAGAAGAAAGAAAATGATGAAAATGGAATCTTATGTAACCTGATATTCAAGAATAGAGTCTAAAGAAAGATTAATCTAATTGGGTTCGCATTTAATCTCAAGCCAAAAGGATAATATGATATAATAATGTGCATCAATAGTTTTGCTCTTTTGTACAATACTCAGTGTATCAATTTCATCGACTCAATATCTTCAGATTTTATTCTTGCTCTAAGAAGTTAACTTACTTGTTAGTAGAGATGAAAAGTTAGAAACAAGCCATTCAATTATCATCATCTTTTATCTTCTTTTCTAATCTCTTTTCATCATCATCATCATCTTAAAATGATCTTTTAAACTTTTCCAACTATTATCATTGGTTTCTTTGCACTTTTCCAAAGCAATACAATGAAAGTTAACAACCTTATTATCAAATTATCACTTTTTTTTCGAGGGCAAAACGACAAAAACTAGATTCTTCACTTTTTTTATTGGCTCAAATTGCTTGAGTTATAACCTGAAATTGATAGGCAAGGCAGCCACAGGGTAAACAGAGGATGCCAATTCAAAATAAAACCACAATATTAAGATTAACGCACTTCCATCTTGGTAAATGAAAAGACTATTTTTCAACATGAACCACAGCATCAATTTACAATGTCCATTCATTTCAATGAATCATTCGAAAAAAAAAATTTTTATTCTAATTTCAATTTCAACCTTGATTAATCCGATTTGCCTTTTGGACAAAAATGCATTCATATAATATAAATAAAGAATTGATATTCAATGGACTGGATGCTGCAATTTAAACATTACCGTCTCGAGTGCAGTACTTCAGAAAATTGAGACGATTCGTCAGTTAGTTTGAACGAAGACTCAGGCGATCACTCGATCTATAGTTATCCATGAAACGAAAATTGTTAAAATGGTTTACTTTTTCAAAGGTCTAATGCAAGTTCAGACTGTAACGATCCACGGCTGACCTGTTCTTATTTAAGTTTCCAGTCCGTTATTATTATTGCATTATTGTTACTATACTTTCTCCTCTGTTTAATCTTTCAATGATATATTAGTTAATAATGATATAATAGTTTCGGATGTAAGTTTCTTTATTGGGATTGAGCTTACGATTTTTACAATTTGACTCATGTTGAAAATATTGAAGTACGGCCTATGAAAACGAGTTTCTCGAAGTTACCGCTATACCAGGCTCAATGTTTTTGAGTACAAACGCAGTACAGTTTGGCATTTCGATATGATATTGGCCGACACAAATTTTCTCCTTTCTCTTTAACTTTCGAGAGGCTCTCCTGTCTAACAGAAATATTCTGAGAACTGATACGGCTGTTTTTGATTTTGTCGTTGACAAGATCCTGGAATTCCATTAAATTATTTTCTCAAGCACTCGAATGAGTTTCATTTTAAATCATTAAATATTAATTCTAATTCAAATCATTGTTTCACATCATTATCAAATTTAGCAACCAGTCAAGTTGTCGCTTCCACTTTTTATTGAATGGAAATGCATTATAATTTTCAAATTTGTATCAATGATAATATGGAATTCAAGCTTTCCATTGATGTTAATTTTTCAAATTGCAATTTTGAATTTTTGATGATTTTAATCAAAAAGCTGAATCGTGCAAATTGAAATTTAAAAAATGATTGTACAAAAGCAAAATTTAAGCAAGGTTTCACCGTCAAGGCTTGTCACCAATCTGTTTTTTAGACACTGTCGATAGTCTCCAGACAGACGACACAATTGTTTTACCGAACTTTTCTTCTATTAAACCTTCTTCTAAGGATACAGCACGATTTTGTAATCACCAAAAAATTAAAAATAATTGTTACTGTCAAAATCGATTGTTCAAAATAGAAACGAATCATTCGTCATTCATCGGTCATATCTTATAATAATCGATGTTTTGCAACACGTGTTGATTAAATATCTTAATTGTTTGAAATAAGACCCTCCAAGAGTCGAACTTTCGAGGAAGCCTTATAAAAGACAACTAAACAAGTGCATTGGTCTCTTTATTTTTTTAGCGGGGTTTCCCTTTGTCTAAAACGGTCTCTTCTATTGTCAAAAGCAATGAAATTGACACATTGATGTCAAGTTTTTTCAATGTAAAGCTGCTCTTTCATTGTAAATGTTTCGGTCTTTTCAATCAAAAATCATTCTGTAATGACGGAAAATTTTCAACATAAGGAAATTGAAAGATCAAAAGGCTTGAGAAAAGTTTGAAATGGCGAATCGGTAAAAACTTTGAATCAAACTGAGCAGAAACTCGAAAACGCTTCACCTTCGCAAATTTTTAACCTCAAACTTGAACTTGAACTCATTTCGGGAAACGGTTGAATGAAATCTTGCAAAATCATGATTTCAAGTCGTTACACATATTTAAATGAAACTCAAAACTAATAATGGTGATAACTTTAGATTGGTAGTTTGCTAAATGTTTTTGAAAACTGATTCTTTGAATCAATTTTGCAAAAGTTGAAACTTTAAAGTTTAAAATTGCAAGAAAATCTGTAAAAATGTTTTTCTTTTCTCTGTGAAAATATTTGCAATAAAATTGCAATGTTATTAATCATGTTTAAAGAAAAAAAGTGTCTATTGAATGGACTCTAGATGCACCCATGAGCCGAAATTAGAATGTTAACTTCGAAATGGCGTGCAACACGGACAAAGATGAAAAGTTAATTTATTTGGTTTTAATCTTGTAGAGCGCAAAAAGGTATACATTATAATGAAAAATGGACAAGTTTGAATTGAATGATAATGAATAAAATTATTAGACAGTTGGCCAAGAGTAACACGAGAAGTAATCTTGATAAGAGCAAAAAGAAACAACAAAAGTCACTTTAGCCAGAGATTAGCCTTTAACTATTGAATAACGTCTTTTACAGTCACATTTTCACGCTCCATAAAACCTTATTTGGTGGTCACACACAGATTTGCTCCGTTCAATTTGAGTCCAGGTAACTCATCATTACCAAAGGTTAAATTGTTAAGGGTCACTTTCCATGAAAGCAATAGTCAAGAAAGAAGAAGAAGAGCAACAACAAAAACAAGAAAAGTGGACCTGTTTTGTGCATCTCCAACCTTGTATCACAAAATACCATCGATGGGTCAAGTAACCATTTTATGCTTGTATCTTCTTCTTCTTAGTTGATTGTCAAGAAACAAAAGATACTGTTTTCACTTATACCTTGAAGCTCTTTTACCAGGCTTTCCTCGGAAAGGAAAAGATTGTGAACACACAAAAAAAGAGGACAAAAACAAAATCACCTTTATCAATGCAATTGGTCATCATTTTTTACTCTCCTAATGATTTCCGATGATAAACTGATGCTGATCAACTTTATCTTTTGCTGGCTTTTAAATCTTCAACTTTACAAGCAACACAGACTGCGATTTTGGTGCAGCAAACAAAAAAAGGAAAAGACAATAAAAAAGTCAAAATTAAACTCATCAGTTTAGTCAATCAGTTTGATTCAAGACACTGAGCCATATTTTAACAAGATTATCTCTTTGCTCATTCATATTGTGTTTGCAACTTGAAACATCATTTATGACAAGAGCAATTTATCTCAAATAATTGGCAAACTGCGCACCCAAAAATACCCAGCTCACAAGAGAAGAGAAGAAAAAAATGAAGAAATTATTCTTTTCTTAACCAACAAGTTATCTTTACTTTTCTCATCTTTTATCGTCTCACCTTCAACTATAGCCTTGAACTTTGGATGAAACGAGAGAGAGAGAGAGAGAGAGAGAGAGAGAAGCAAAACGAAGGAGAAAAATGAAAAATATTGAAATTTTGTTTTTGCACCAAAAAAAGCTGAAATAATGTTTCCTTTCAGAGGAAGAAGCAAAAGATGCAATGATGATGGAAATTAAGAAGACACTTTTTTTTCCTTCTCTTCCCAAAAAGACAGACAAAAGTGCAAATGAAGAGCAACAAATTGATCTTGAATTTTACCATTTTTTTGCCTCAAAAGCATTTAAAAACGTCAAGCGATTCTTTACCTTGATTTTACGGCTTTTCATTTTTATCCGTTTCTCCATATTATTAATCACTCTTGATAACAGTTTATCAAAGCTGCTGTCCAATGGACCAGAAAATGTTGACTTTTGTAACTTTTATCTGGCCAAGAAAGGTAAATACAATTTGGCTCATTCAGATTACTTTCCGATCTTGAACTTATTCTTGTTAACTTGAATTAATATTTACAGATTCGTAGGGAGTAACATTTTTTTTTTGTTTTTTCTTCTCCATCTTCATGCACACTATTGGTTCCATTAGTGTGTGGCATCCTTAGCGATGAGTTTGAATTACCTTGAGTATCTTCTTTATGGTTTTTACTTGGAATCAAGAATAACAAGTGAAAAAAGCAAAACTTTTTTTTTTGCTGCTTTTCTCAACACAAAAATCATTAATCAGCTCAACTCCTGTAAACTTTAAAAGATCATCAATTTCCTTTGCAAATATCTGTTGATCTGCGTGTAAATTAGTTGTAAAAAAGTGCCAGTCCCAACACGTTTCCTCCTTTTCCTCATCTTGTGCTTCTCTCTTTTTTTTCTGTAGTTGACTATTAATATGAAACAATCAAATGAAGACTAAAAATATAATCAATCCGTGAAATTGATTGAGATTTATTTCAACACAATTAATCTTCAGCAACTGATTAGCTACTTTTGAATCTCTTTTTTTTTCAGGCAACAATTATCAACTTCAATTTGTGTTCATCAACAATCAATACGGAAATTAATTAAACTCAATAAATGTTGAAACCTTTTCGCCTTCTTCCTCTCTATAAGAAGAAGAAAAAAAAAACGTTTCAAATGTTCACTTGTTTTCAAACCGCAAGACACAAGAAATAATTGCAATCTAATTTATGCTGAAAGCGCAGAAACTCAATTAACATGAGGCATCATGAAGCATGTAACGAATTCAGATTTTATCGTTGGCAACAAATGAAACAAAATGCAACTTTAAACAGAAAACGAAACAAAGTAAATATTGATTATTGTGAGAAAAGGAATGAATGCGAGAAGAAAAAAAAAAGAAGAAGAAGAAGAAAGGTAATCAATTATCCATTATTAAAGCAATAAATTTGATTCCAACAAGAACCAATTTCTGTTATGCTTTTCTGTCTCATTATCCAATCATATTCACATTAGTAAAAATGATTAGCCATGTTTAGCGCAATTGATGAGTAATTTGATTCAATTTCAAGTTGTTTCCAATCAATATTGGCCATTATCTTCAAGCAAGTTTATGCATTTTCAAATGAGAATAGGATGAGGAAAGAAGAAGATGAAAAATGGAGAAACGCTGCTTTACAGTAATCTACATATTTAACCATCATATTAGCATGTTTGCATTAAAATGACAAGTTTTGTTCCAAGATTAGAGTTACCATGATAATATCTTGGCAGGCATAAACACAAGCCGTGAATAAGCAATTAAAATTTTAATAAACAGCAAACATTAACAGATGATAATATTAATCTGGACAGAGAGATCAAAAGAGGATTCATCTGGAAAAATATGTTTTCATGTCGAAAGGAAAGAAATGAACATTTGCAAGATTATCGCGATACTTTGTCTGTCTTGTGTCTCTCTGGTTTCACCCATCAATGAGAGTGACAAAAGAGAGGATAAAACGATGATTGGCGTAATTGACGGGAAAAAAGAAGAAAGGAAAAATGAAAAATTTGGCAATTTTCCTAAAAATGTATTTAAGTTTAAGAAACAAAAAAAAAATGGACAGAAAAAAGTCATTTCAGTGAAACAGTTTTTTTTTATGCTAAACACTTAGCTTTTGGTTATTCACTTCATTTCTGTTGAAATTTCTGTTCATCTTTTCCATTCATTGTAATATCATTTTTTTCAGTCTCAACTCATGTCTAGTTGAGTTTTTTTTTCTTCCTCTTTTTTACCACTTTTTTGAATACATTTTGCTCTTTCACCTTTCAAAGTTTCACTTGATGGACCAATGTTTCATGTTAAGTTAACAATTTAAAGTCTCAACTTTATAGTCAACTTTTCAAGTTTCACCAACTCAAGCAAACTCCGGATTTTGCGTGCAAGTTTCAATTCATAATTTCAGAAAGAGACTTTATTGTCAGCTATTGTTCAGTTTTTGCTGACTTGTTTTATTTCGATTATCAAATGAAATTGACTGAATTACTTTTATTTCCATTTTTACGTTTACTTTTCAACTTTAATATGCAATCTTGAGACAATAATTCTTTGTCTAGTTCCGAGTTATCTGTGAATGTGTCAAAAATTATTCTTGACTAATTATCAATGAATTTTTGTCTCTCAACTTGATGCTCCAAAAGTTTCTTGATCTTCTTTATATTAGCGACGGTTCTTTTGAACTTGTCAGGAAGTCTAAAAATGAGACTAACACAGTAAGCCACAGTGACACAGAAAAGGTCAGACTTGCACGGTTACATAATAAGATGAATTGAGCTACGCTAAATGTTCAACATGCAATGATCCGAAAACTCATCTTTAAACTTGATCATGACTCCTATGTTGATTGAGCTCAAGACTTAGACATTTTGGTACTTTAGTGACTTTACTGATTCCCAGTGAAAACAAGACAAGGCCGCGAAGGGAAACTTTGACACAGTTACCATAAAGTTGACGCACAAGAGGTGATGAATAAAAAACGAGACAAAAAACTCTAACATCTAAACAATTCTTAAGTTTAATTTATCAAGTTTAGTTGCAATTTAATTATTGACAATCATTAATTACTATTATACCAAACTAGTCCATAAATTGGCCTCGACCCATTACATTAGCTGCTCAAGTGAGCGAAATTTTCACATTAAATTCCAAGGCATAAAATCGAAAAGGTACTGACTTCCATCGAGAAATTCATTCGCTATCAATTGTTTCACAAGGTTTCATGGGACCATCAAGATTCGCCGATATTTATTATAAGAAAATTTTTTTTTCTTCTTTCATTAAACTTCGCTGGCAAACAAAATCTATTTTCACCATTTCAAAGCTTTATAATGAAACTTTGAACATTAAAATGAATAAACTAATGAAATCTATTAATGAATGCAATGCATTTGTCGATGGATTCATTATTCAAAAATGTTTCCATTTTACTCGAGTAACTTGAGTTTATGATTTTCTGTTGACATTTTAAATCCTTTAGTTGAAACCACAAACTTGGATAAAATGGTAATCATTGAAAAGTAATTTTCTTTTGCAAAAACAAACCTGCAAACTTCAAGTTTCTCCATCATTTTCAGCTTCTTTTCCATCTTCATCATATTTGCCAAAAATGCCATTTAACATTCTCACTTTTCTCTAATAAACTTTCAATTAAATCTTGTGTTTGTTTAACTCCTTCATGTGTTTGCACCAATTACGGTTGACAATTTGTTCAAAGCAAAAAAAAAGAGCGAGAGAAGAAGAAGAAGAAAAAAAAACAGCAAAATAGTTTCCATCAAGAAAATGTCATTTTTTTCACTTTGATTTCGAGGCAAAAACAAAATTTACTTTTCAGCATTTTCCATTATTTTATTACATTCTTAGTTTCACGTCAAATTGTTGATGAAAGTGATTTACAAGACTGAAAATGGATAAAGAGGTTAAAAGAAAAGAAGGAAAAATTTTGCTCAATTAACTGCGCAAAATTAATCAACTTTTCAAGAGATTGAACAAGAAAATAATGAACAAGTTTAATCAATTCTTTTGGCCCAAAATTAGGTGTTGAATATTGTCTAAAGGATGAAGGATGGAAGGATAAAGATGAGGATAAAAGTGCATTTAAATGTTGATATAATACTTAAACCGATTGATTGCTGTTGCAACCCTTTTCCTCTACTTTTCTCACATAACTGTTAATCTCTTGAATAATAGCACTTCTTGTCTGAAGTCCATGAAGGGAACCAACAAGGGTATTGAAAGGAGTAATGAATGGTCCAATTGAAGCAAAAAGAGAGCGAAAAAATGTGTAACTGCTTAAGGGTGTTTTCTTGTTGCTATTGTAACAAAAACGATAATGAGAAACATAAGGAATTGAAAGCCAAAAGACTGAGGCTCATAGTGAGTTTAGTTTATTTTAATAATAATGATGATGTGGACAAAGGCGTTGTGTTGTTGACTTGGGATGTTGCGTGATGCTCATTTGAGGTCACGGTTATTCACTTATGACCAAAACTAAATTAATGCCTTTTCTCCTTTTCCTTCTTGCTGTTGGACCAAACAGACCAACCTCACACAAGTGAGTGATGCAAATGAGACCAACTATCATCACAATGATTGTAATCAAATTGAACCTGAATGGAGCAACAATGAGCCATAGTTGACATTGCCATTTTTTTCCCTACTTTTTCTTTTACTCTTCCCCATCCTCACCATCATCATCACTTCTTAGCAGTTTCTTGGTTTACATTTAACAGTTAAATGGTCGCCGTTGGCGGTATTGTTAACTGTTGCTTCTCGCTGTGAATCAATGTTAACAAAAACATTGTTCTTGTTAACCAACAGTTGATTCTTGTCAGAACTGTTTGCTGTGTGTTTGGCTGCTTCTCTGATGATTATGATGAAAGACAACTTTTGAAATCAATAAGGTAAACTCACCTGACAAGGTTACTATTTTGCACACATAATCTTTAGTAGTAGTACAGATACACAAGATAACTCATACACAAGATAACTCACTTTTAATCGATATTTTATTAATTAAAATTGACCATAAAATTATTGATTAAGTTCAATACCCATGGTAATTAATGCGTAACAATTTTTGAACTTTATGAAACAATTATCTAAGTTCAAGTTTAATTGTTTGCAATTAGTTTGACCATGAAAGTTTTTATGCTTTGATAATTAAAGGAAAAGGGTTAAATAATTACACTTTTGCAATAAATAAACTAAGTTTAGTTAATTGTTTTAGTTATTCTTGGCTAACCATATATATTAATTTTAAGGTGCACAGCCAACGAAGGGGTTAACAGTGTACATGCTAGTATATTCTATGTTAATAATGGTTCGTTGCACAAATTTTTTACTTAACGCAATCAACGAACTGGATAATAGAACTACAATAGTGCTTCTATGCAATCATGATTTATTATCTAGAGCGGAAAGAAAGTTCTCAGCCTCGTTTAGTAATACAATCAAATTAAATCACATTCCTTACTCACTATAAAAGAGAATCAGATTTTGATGTTTCATCATCATTTTACTGTTGACCACAAATATGAGGACTGCGAGCACAAGCCAGACCGTCAACAACAACACCATAAACAAAATATGGTCCATGACTAGATAGATAGATAGATAGATGAATAAATAGATAGATGCTAGATGAAAAGTGAATGATGTGAAGCAAGGGAAACCTTAGATATTTTGTATAAAAAGCAGAGGCAATTTATTTTTTGCAAGTCAATTGAAAGTTTTATTCTATTAAATTTTTATGTTTTACCTTGTTGTTTTATCTTTTTTTTCCTAATCCACAAGTAAAATGCCTTCTCTACTTTTAACCAAAAATGAAAATGTTTCAAACTGTTACGAGTTACAAAATAATTTCATCTTAAATCATCTTTACTGGACTAAAGGCGTTGTGAAAAATCGAATGAGCAATGAATTTGAATTCACGGCGACTTTGTGTAATTTTGGCGACCACTATACCGAACATCCTATTGTCGTTGATGTGAAATCTGGAAATTCTGGAAATGATTATGATGGGGGAATTGTCAACTTTACTCGAAATTTTGTGGAAAAATATAGTGATCGTTTTACGACTAAAGATGACAAAGATCATGCTGATGATGATGATGATGATGATGAAGGTTTAAGAGTTCGCCTTAGATGGGATGCCATGGAAAGTCAAAATAACCACGAGCGTCTGCTGGAAAACATTGAGAACGCGGATGAATTCATGTTTAAGATTCAATTCATCAGAGAAAACTATAGACTGATTGGCTTTAATCAACTGTTCCCGGTTACCGTTAAAGAGGAACAAATGATTAAAATAAAATACACTGAATGTGGTGAACTTTATTATCCAGATTCAATTAGACAATCTTTCAACGACAAAACCAAACTATACCTGAGAAATAATACTTCATTGATAATTTCCAGAAATATTTATGAATGGTGGCTATCTTTTCGTGTTTGTTCCCCATACAACAATCCTGTTACCACCTATGTCTGTGTAAGATACATAGAGCCGAGAAAGATTTTGAAAATTGAATGTGAAAACCAGAAAATATGCCTTAAACATTTCGCAATGCTCACGCTTTCATTGCGGATGTATTATTGGTTTATGGTTAAAACCATGGATGGTAAACTTTCCAAAAAAATGAACACAGATTGCGAAGCAAAATTCAGAGCCTCCTCGGAATACAAAGCCACGGTGGAAACTTGTTCAGAAATTAAACACATTTTGGATTCAATTGCAGAAAATGAAACCACACCGGACGAAATTGAAGCTTTCCATGCCATCTCCAAGTGTCTGTATGATTGTTGTGAGAATTTATTTGATGGAATCCCGGAAACATTGTTCAAGGAAACCTTTGATGTTAACGATCAACAAAAAGATAGATAGATAGGTTAAAGTAATAGACGGTATTAAACAAATAGATATTAGCACAATATGATAGATGATGCTGGTATAGATGTAGTTTTTGAAGATTCTTTGTGGGTTGAAAATTTATCCAGTCTGGTTAACAGGCAACAGCAAAACACCATTGAAATAAAATTGTACAACTTTACCCGTTTCATTGAAACCTTCAAGAAAAACAATAAACGTATATTTTACCAAAATTCAAATAACGTTTCTCTGGTTAATGCTATAACAGTTTCAAATTTCTTACCCAACATTGCAACAAAAACAACAAAAGCCACAGAATTTTCCACTTGTGCGTGTACATCGTCGTCATCATCGTCGTCGTCGTCGTCGTCGTCAATTCCGCATTACAATTATCTTTACTCAATCAAGAGAAAAAATCCAAGAATTATTGTTTGGAGGGAAGGGTGTCCGGTGAAACTTTGTTCAACACAAATCTACACAAGTTCAGGTAAAGAGGATGCCGTCAAGATTTTCTACACTAAAATTATTCCCTACATAAAAGCTAAATATCAAAAATACAACAATAACAATTCGGCTTACCAATACGTTTTACCGTCAACCAGCAACAACTTGTTGTTTGTAAAAAAATCAATAGCAGTATTTGACCTGGATGATACACTGATAGACAAAGAAAATAATCCTAAAAAAGGAGCTCGCAAGTTAATTGAAACCGTCAAAGAAAGGTTTGATATTTTGGTGTTGTGGTCTCACGGTGGACGAATTCATGTTGGCACACAATTGCGAAAAAATGACTGGTTTGATACTTTTGATGTTGTTTTGTTCAATACCGATATTGATTTGTTAAATTGTAAAAACTTGCTATACCTGTACAAGTTTTTACCGGAAAATTTCATCTTCTCAAAAGCTATCCTCATTGATGATCGTATTGACAATTTATCTAACGAATACGACGATATGTTTCTGGTTGATCCCAAGTCTGCTCGATTATGTTCCATTACCCGAGGAATTGAAAAAAAATATGCGAAAAAAATATGCTAAACAAATGGTTTATGCTGCTACAAACTACTACTTTCAATATTTATTTGTTTAATTTTTTTTTTTGTTAAATACAGACAAACAAGAAAACAAATCAAAATGATAATCAAAATGTCCGTTTTAACCAAATCTGGTATATCCTTTTTTCTTCAGAAGTTCCAAATTTAATTCGTATGAGCGAGTTGCTTTGGTTATTTTTCTCTCCTCCGGTACATTTATGATGGTGTAAATCTTTTCGTTGTTTTTATCAACTGCAAATAACAGCGGAGACTTGTATTTCAAGTTAGAGACTCGATTGAAAATATCATTGTGAACTTTTTTCATTTGTTCATATGTGTTTGCGCTCAGTCTTTCGATACAAAAGCTACATACGGTCATTAACACTGATTTACCGTCGATATCACCATTTTGGTAAAATCTAAACGATCTTGGTGATCTATGGCAGGAACAAAGGTGGCACAAATTGTCACCTTTGTCAGTCGGTATTTCTTGGCCTCTCCTAAAATCAGGAGCATTGTACTTTTTGAAGATTTTACATTCCGCAGTGTATTCATCAGCATCATCATCATCATCATCACCATCATCACCATCATCGCTACTGTCTTCTTGGCAATTATTGTCACCATCATCATCACCACCAGCACCATCATCATCATCACCATCATCATCGCTACTGTCTTCTTCGCCATTATTGTTTGTGGTTGTTGTTTTTGCTGAAGAAGTTTTTTTCGATGATGAGATGATGGGTGTAGATGCAGTTTTTTTTCTTTTCCTTGTGTTTGATGCCACCATATTTGCATCCAGAGGAGGTTGCTGGTTTTTTTTGGATTTTATTTTGAATAAAGTTGCCAAGTTATAGTTGTATAGGGACTCTTTAAAGGTTTCACTGAAAACAGAGGGTTTCGTGGAATCCTTTTCAATATCTCCAATAAAGGGTATACCTTTAATTGCATCCCCAAATTCGTTTTCATCTAAAAGTTTTTTAGTGAGAGCCTTTAAAGATTCCGAAAGAGCAAATTGCAGTGCAGCGGCAAGATTCGTAGTTAGTTTGTAATTTAGCACCTTAAACTGGGATACTCCGTTGGCAGCAAAATTCAAAATAAAATGGTAAAAATAAAACCGAATTAGTTTTGAAAATAGTAAAACTAATGGTCGGCTGATCGTCACCTGCAAATTGGGATTTCCAGTGTACCCCTTTTTTTTATTCATTTGTGCCAGGTTTGCCATTATTGTCAACACGTTAGTATCGTTGAGTTGGTTGGATTGCAAGCCAACCGAAAGTGACGAAAAAGCACAAAAACTGTACGCAAATCGATCGATGAAATACAATATTCTACTGCCAACTGTAGATCTGGCATTTTTATCGTCAAATTTACCGCCGTAAACATTTTCAATGAAAGCTTTTGAGAGCTCTTTCAGTCCATCCAAGGAAAACTTGTTTGATGGAATTTGCGAAAAATATTCCAAATGGGTCACAAATTGATTTAACATGATCCAGCATTTGACTTTGGTGTGAGGAACCAGGTAATGATGGCAATTTGAAAGATGAAAAATATTGTACCAGATCCACAACTGTTCTTTTTTCTCGTCAAAAGTCAATTTAGATTCATTTATGAATCCATGAATTTCTGTGAATTTTTCCTTGATTGCCAACATATCGATATAAGTTAATTCCGGATTGTTGAATAAACATGAGGTTTTCAATTTGTAGTAAAATGAATCAAATTGCTGTTTCTTTTCATCATCATCATCATCTCTAATCGGCAGGTTTTTGAAATCCTTAACAGCTTGGTGAAGCAAGATTTTAATATTTTTCTTTTTTGACGGAGTCAAATCCATATGTATAACATCTTGGGTGGAAAGCTCCCAATAGCAATACGTAAGCATTTCCAGCTCGCCTAAATAGAACAGGGGTTCGTATGATTTTGGATCGGTTGTATTTTTTACTGATTTTTCCTTCATTTTGTACATTTCCAGGCAAAATAATTTATATTGCAAGGGAACATATCCCAAAGCTAACCTAAAGGTAACCAAGTCATCGCTAGTGTTGGTACTGAAATGTCTAAAATCGGTATACTGTATTTTATGGCGAAACATCTCGGTTATCCGATTAATCCAGAACGATGTTGTAGGATTGCCTGATACTGTATTTAGAGTGTAAATCGTTTCCGCCTCCACGCTAAATGGATATTTTATGGGGGAATCTGGTTTCCATTCAAATTTGTCCAAATGTTCGTCAAAAATCAACTTTAAGGATCTCACTGTTTTTTTGTTTGATGGTCTTGTTTTTATTTTGATTGGTCTGAATTCTTGATACTTGGGTTGAATTCTTTCATAAAAGGTTCCCGGTTCTCGGTTGTCTTTAAATAAAGATGTGTCGAAATTATTTTTATCTAGAAGGTAAGTTATCTTTTGATCAGCCTCATCGTCAATTAATCCCTCGAATTGGTCGTTATCATCATCATCATCATCGTCGTCTGTAAAATTTTCGTCGTCAATGGCATCCAATTCAGATCGAATTGACTCAAGATGAGAGGTTCCCTTTTTGATGATGGCTTCTTTGCTTTTTTTTTCACCACCAACACCACCACCACCACCACTAGGTTCATCATTTTGTGCCTTGTTTTCTTTTTTTCGCTTTTTTTGTGTTTGTTGTTCACGTTTAAAGGCAAGTTTTCTTTTTAAGGAAAGTGAACTGATTGAAAGTGCGTTATCATCTTTTTGAACATCATCTTGCATTCTAAATTTATATCGATCATCACCATCATATTCCATTGGTGGTGTATCGAAAACCGATGATGATGATGGACGCCAATTTTCGTTTTCAATTGCAACCGAGGCTACAATTGATTCCAAAATATCGATAGACGGTTCGCTCAGAATGTTGGGTGTTGATGTTGATTTCGTTGTTGCCTTAATTTCCACATAAGGATTAGGCATTGTGTAAACTGTTGGTGTTGTTGTTGTTGTTGAATTTTGTTGAGCACCCGAAATTGATTCTGCTGTTTTTGCGTTGCTTTCCATCATCATCGGTGTCATTGGCTCATCGGTGTTACATTTACAACCAATCAAATTTTCATCAGCAATCATTGTAGATGATTGCAAACATGGTTCAATAATTTTTTCAATAATTGTTGTCATTTTTGTTGTTGATTGGTTTGTTGCTTGGTGGTCACAAAAATTTTCAATAAAAGTAATTCGTTCCTCTTGCGATTTAAAGTATTGTTCCATAAGTGTAAACCGATATTTGTAAAGGTTTTCTTTCAGTTGAATTGCTGCATCAAAATTGGCGTTTTGCACTGCGCTTGTAACCTCCTCTCGATTCGCCGCAAATCTTAACAATTTAACATTTTCATTCATTTGTGGAATTTCTAACGTATCGACGATTACCTTATTTTTTGTTAGTGGATAGTTTAATGATAACAACGAATAAACTAGTTCCACCAAACCATCGTGTAAGCTTGGGAGCTGTTGTTGTTGGATGGTTTCATCTTTTATTGACTTTAAAAGGTTACTGAGGAACGGATTATCCATTGAATCGATGCTGTAATTATCATCAAAATGAACTGATGATGATGGCGATCCAAACGAATCAAACATTTTGTCGACATCGTTTTGTGTAATCAATACTTCATCATTTTGTGTACCTCCACCAGAACAACCACCAGAATAACCACCAGAACCACCAGAATAACCACCAGAACCACCAGAATAACCACCAGAACCACCAGAATAACCACCAGAGATGGAAGATGATGCCACAGGAACATTTTCACCGGTTTGATTAATACAATGATTATTATTATTATTCGCGTCATCATTTACTACCATTTCCATAGGTGAAACTTGTGTGGAAATTCTCGGATACTCTCCTTCTTTTTCGGCCACCTCTGCCTCTGTTGAATTGCGATGATGCAACAACAAGTTATTATCATCAGAAGAGAAAATGTCGTCGTACAGAGTTGGCATTGGGCTGTCGCGGTAGTAGTAGTACAGATACACAAGATAACTCATACACAAGATAACTCACTTTTAATCGATATTTTATTAATTAAAATTGACCATAAAATTATTGATTAAGTTCAATACCCATGGTAATTAATGCGTAACAATTTTTGAACTTTATGAAACAATTATCTAAGTTCAAGTTTAATTGTTTGCAATTAGTTTGACCATGAAAGTTTTTATGCTTTGATAATTAAAGGAAAAGGGTTAAATAATTACACTTTTGCAATAAATAAACTAAGTTTAGTTAATTGTTTTAGTTATTCTTGGCTAACCATATATATTGATTTTAAGGTGCACAGCCAACGAAGGGGTTAACAGTGTACATGCTAGTATATTCTATGTTAATAATGGTTCGTTGCACAAATTTTTTACTTAACGCAATCAACGAACTGGATAATAGAACTACAATAGTGCTTCTATGCAATCATGATTTATTATCTAGAGCGGAAAGAAAGTTCTCAGCCTCGTTTAGTAATACAATCAAATTAAATCACATTCCTTACTCACTATAAAAGAGAATCAGATTTTGATGTTTCATCATCATTTTACTGTTAGCCACAAATATGAGGACTGCGAGCACAAGCCAGACCGTCAACAACAACACCATAAACAAAATATGCTCCATGACTAGATAGATAGATAGATAGATGAATAAATAGATAGATGCTAGATGAAAAGTGAATGATGTGAAGCAAGGGAAACCTTAGATATTTTGTATAAAAAGCAGAGGCAATTTATTTTTTGCAAGTCAATTGAAAGTTTTATTCTATTAAATTTTTATGTTTTACCTTGTTGTTTTATCTTTTTTTTCCTAATCCACAAGTAAAATGCCTTCTCTACTTTTAACCAAAAATGAAAATGTTTCAAACTGTTACGAGTTACAAAATAATTTCATCTTAAATCATCTTTACTGGACTAAAGGCGTTGTGAAAAATCGAATGAGCAATGAATTTGAATTCACGGCGACTTTGTGTAATTTTGGCGACCACTATACCGAACATCCTATTGTCGTTGATGTGAAATCTGGAAATTCTGGAAATGATTATGATGGGGGAATTGTCAACTTTACTCGAAATTTTGTGGAAAAATATAGTGATCGTTTTACGACTAAAGATGACAAAGATCATGCTGATGATGATGATGATGATGATGAAGGTTTAAGAGTTCGCCTTAGATGGGATGCCATGGAAAGTCAAAATAACCACGAGCGTCTGCTGGAAAACATTGAGAACGCGGATGAATTCATGTTTAAGATTCAATTCATCAGAGAAAACTATAGACTGATTGGCTTTAATCAACTGTTCCCGGTTACCGTTAAAGAGGAACAAATGATTAAAATAAAATACACTGAATGTGGTGAACTTTATTATCCAGATTCAATTAGACAATCTTTCAACGACAAAACCAAACTATACCTGAGAAATAATACTTCATTGATAATTTCCAGAAATATTTATGAATGGTGGCTATCTTTTCGTGTTTGTTCCCCATACAACAATCCTGTTACCACCTATGTCTGTGTAAGATACATAGAGCCGAGAAAGATTTTGAAAATTGAATGTGAAAACCAGAAAATATGCCTTAAACATTTCGCAATGCTCACGCTTTCATTGCGGATGTATTATTGGTTTATGGTTAAAACCATGGATGGTAAACTTTCCAAAAAAATGAACACAGATTGCGAAGCAAAATTCAGAGCCTCCTCGGAATACAAAGCCACGGTGGAAACTTGTTCAGAAATTAAACACATTTTGGATTCAATTGCAGAAAATGAAACCACACCGGACGAAATTGAAGCTTTCCATGCCATCTCCAAGTGTCTGTATGATTGTTGTGAGAATTTATTTGATGGAATTCCGGAAACATTGTTCAAGGAAACCTTTGATGTTAACGTTCAACAAAAAGATAGATAGGTTAAAGTAATGTAAATATTAGCACAATGATAGATGCTGGTATAGATGTAGTTTTTGAAGATTCTTTGTGGGTTGAAAATTTATCCAGTCTGGTTAACAGGCAACAGCAAAACACCATTGAAATAAAATTGTACAACTTTACCCGTTTCATTGAAACCTTCAAGAAAAACAATAAACGTATATTTTACCAAAATTCAAATAACGTTTCTCTGGTTAATGCTATAACAGTTTCAAATTTCTTACCCAACATTGCAACAAAAACAACAAAAGCCACAGAATTTTCCACTTGTGCGTGTACATCGTCGTCATCATCGTCGTCGTCGTCGTCGTCGTCAATTCCGCATTACAATTATCTTTACTCAATCAAGAGAAAAAATCCAAGAATTATTGTTTGGAGGGAAGGGTGTCCGGTGAAACTTTGTTCAACACAAATCTACACAAGTTCAGGTAAAGAGGATGCCGTCAAGATTTTCTACACTAAAATTATTCCCTACATAAAAGCTAAATATCAAAAATACAACAATAACAATTCGGCTTACCAATACGTTTTACCGTCAACCAGCAACAACTTGTTGTTTGTAAAAAAATCAATAGCAGTATTTGACCTGGATGATACACTGATAGACAAAGAAAATAATCCTAAAAAAGGAGCTCGCAAGTTAATTGAAACCGTCAAAGAAAGGTTTGATATTTTGGTGTTGTGGTCTCACGGTGGACGAATTCATGTTGGCACACAATTGCGAAAAAATGACTGGTTTGATACTTTTGATGTTGTTTTGTTCAATACCGATATTGATTTGTTAAATTGTAAAAACTTACTATACCTGTATAAGTTTTTACCGGAAAATTTCAACTTCTCAAAAGCTATCCTCATAGATGATCGTATTGACAATTTATCTAACGAATACGACGATATGTTTCTGGTTGATCCCAAGTCTGCTCGATTATGTTCCATTACCCGAGAAATTGAAAAAAAATATGCGAAAAAAATATGCTAAACAAATGGTTTATGCTGCTACAAACTACTACTTTCAATATTTATTTGTTTAATTTTTTTTTTTTGTTAAATACAGACAAACAAGAAAACAAATCAAAATGATAATCAAAATGTCCGTTTTAACCAAATCTGGTATATCCTTTTTTCTTCAGAAGTTCCAAATTTAATTCGTATGAGCGAGTTGCTTTGGTTATTTTTCTCTCCTCCGGTACATTTATGATGGTGTAAATCTTTTCGTTGTTTTTATCAACTGCAAATAACAGCGGAGACTTGTATTTCAAGTTAGAGACTCGATTGAAAATATCATTGTGAACTTTTTTCATTTGTTCGTATGTGTTTTTACTCATTCTCTCGATACAAAAGCTGCATACGGTCATCAACACAGATTTACCGTCGATGTCACCATTTTGATAGAATCTAAACGATCTTGGTGATCTATGGCAGGAACAAAGATGGCACAAATTGTCACCTTTGTCAGTCGGTATTTCTTGGCCTCTCCTAAAATCAGGAGCATTGTATTTTTTGAAGATTTTACATTCCGCAGTGTATTCATCAGCATCATCATCATCATCATCACCATCATCACCATCATCGCTACTGTCTTCTTGGCAATTATTGTCACCATCATCATCACCACCAGCACCATCATCATCATCACCATCATCATCGCTACTGTCTTCTTCGCCATTATTGTTTGTGGTTGTTGTTTTTGCTGAAGAAGTTTTTTTCGATGATGAGATGATGGGTGTAGATGCAGTTTTTTTTCTTTTCCTTGTATTTGATGGTACCGCATTTGCATCCAGAGGAGGTTGCTGGTTTTTTTTGGATTTTATTTTGAATAAAGTTGCCAAGTTATAGTTGTATAGGGACTCTTTAAAGGTTTCACTGAAAACAGAGGGTTCAGCGAAATTCTTTTCAACATCTCCAATAAAGGGAATACCTTTAATTGCATCGCCAAACTCACTTTCGTTTAAAAGTTTTTTCGTGAGAGCCTTCAACGATTCCGATAAAGTGAATTGTAATGCTGCAGCAAGGTTCGGAGTTAGTTTGTAATTTAGCACCTTAAACTGGGATACTCCGTTGGCAGCAAAATTCAAAATAAAATGGTAAAAATAAAACCTAATTAGTTTTGAAAACAGTAAAACTAACGGTCGGCTGATTGTTACATGCATATTGGGATTTCCAGTATAACCTTTTTTTCTATTCATTTGCAACAGGTTTGCCATTATTGTCAACACGTTAGTATCATTGAGTTGGTTGGATTGCAAGCCAACCGAAAGTGACGAAAAAGCACAAAAACTGTACGCAAATCGATCGATGAAATACAATATTCTACTGCCAACTGTAGATCTGGCATTTTTATCGTCAAATTTACCGCCGTAAACATTTTCAATGAAAGCTTTTGATAGCTCTTTCAGACCATCCAAAGAAAACTTGTTAGATGGAATCTGTGAAAAATACTCCAAATGGGTCACAAATTGATTTAACATTATCCAACATTTTACTTTGGTGTGCGGAACCAGGTAATGATGGCAATTTGAAAGATGAAAAATATTGTACCAGATCCACAACTGTTCTTTTTTCTCGTCAAAAGTCAATTTAGATTCATTTATGAATCCATGAATTTCTGTGAATTTTTCCTTGATTGCCAACATATCGATATAAGTTAATTCCGGATTGTTGAATAAACATGAGGTTTTCAATTTGTAGTAAAATGAATCAAATTGCTGTTTCTTTTCATCATCATCATCATCTCTAATCGGCAGGTTTTTGAAATCCTTAACAGCTTGGTGAAGCAAGATTTTAATATTTTTCTTTTTTGACGGAGTCAAATCCATATGTATAACATCTTGG
Source organism: Tetranychus truncatus (assembly GCA_028476895.1). Classification (NCBI taxonomy): domain Eukaryota; kingdom Metazoa; phylum Arthropoda; class Arachnida; order Trombidiformes; family Tetranychidae; genus Tetranychus; species Tetranychus truncatus. Next base: position 7,974,070 of record CM052062.1, read on the forward strand.
GTGGAAAGCTCCCAATAGCAATACGTAAGCATTTCCAGCTCGCCTAAATAGAACAGGGGTTCGTATGATTTTGGATCGGTTGTATTTTTTACTGATTTTTCCTTCATTTTGTACATTTCCAGGCAAAATGATTTGTATTGCAAGGGAACATATCCCAAAGCTAATCTAAAGGTGACCAAATCATCACTAGTGTTGGTACTGAAGTGTTTAAAATCAGTATATTGTATTTTATGCCGAAACAGCTCGGTTATTCGATTGATCCAGAACGATGTTGTAGGATTGCCTGATACTGTATTTAGAGTGTAAATCGTTTCCGCCTCCACGCTAAATGGATATTTTATGGGGGAATCTGGTTTCCATTCAAATTTGTCCAAATGTTCGTCAAAAATCAACTTTAAGGATCTCACTGTTTTTTTATTAGACGGTCTTGGCTTTATTTTAATTGGTTTGAATTCTTGATATTTTGGATAAATTCTTTCATAATGGGTTCCTGGCTCTCGGTTATCTTTAAATATTAGAGATGTGTCGAAATTATTTTTATCCAGCAGATAAGTTATTTTTCGATCCGCTTCATCATCAATTAACCCTTCGAATTGATCGTTATCCTCATCATCATCATCGTCGTCTGTAAAATTTTCGTCGTCGATGACATCCAATTCAGATCGAATCGACTCAAGATGATGAGTTCCCTTTTTGATGATGGCTTCTTTGCTTTTTTTTTCACCACCAACACCACCACCACCACCACTAGGTTCATCATTTTGTGCCTTGTTTTCTTTTTTTCGCTTTTTTTGTGTTTGTTGTTCACGTTTAAAGGCAAGTTTTCTTTTTAAGGAAAGTGAACTGATTGAAAGTGCGTTATCATCTTTTTGAACATCATCTTGCATTCTAAATTTATATCGATCATCACCATCATATTCCATTGGTGGTGTATCGAAAACCGATGATGATGATGGACGCCAATTTTCGTTTTCAATTGCAACCGAGGCTACAATTGATTCCAAAATATCGATAGACGGTTCGCTTGGAATGTTCGATGTTGATGTTGATTTCGTCTTGTCCACATAAGGATTGGGCATTGTGTAAAATGTTGTTGTTGAATTTTGTTGAACAACTGAAATTGGTTCTGTTGTTTTTGCGTTGCTTTCCATCATCATCGGTGTCATTGGCTCATCGGTGTTACATTTACAACCAATCAAATTTTCATCAGCAATCATTGTAGATGATTGCAAACATGGTTCAATAATTTTTTCAATTATTGTTGTCATTTTTGTTGTTGATTCGTTTGTTGATTGGTGGTCACAAAAATTTTCAATAAAAGCGATTCGTTCCTCTTGCGATTTAAAGTATTGTTCCATCAGTGTAAATCGATATTTGTAGAGATTTTCTTTAAGTTGAATTGCTGCATCAAAATTGGCGTTTTGCACTGCGCTTGTAACCTCCTCTCGATTCGCCGCAAATCTTAACAATTTAACATTTTCATTCATTTGTGGAATTTCTAACGTATCGACGATTACCTTATTTTTTGTTAGTGGATAGTTTAATGATAACAACGAATAAACTAGTTCCACCAAGCCATCGTGTAAGCTTGGGAGCTGTTGTTGTTGGATGGTTTCATCTTTTATTGACTTTAAAAGGTTACTGAGGAACGGATTATCCATTGAATCGATGCTGTAATTATCATCAAAATGAACTGATGATGATGGTGATCCAAACGAATCAAACATTTTATCAACATCGTTTTGTGTAATTAATACATCATCATTTTGTGTACCTCCAGAAACACCAGAATAACCACCAGAACCACCAGAATAACCACCAGAACCACCAGAATAACCACCAGAGATGGAAGATGATGCCACAGGAACATTTTCACCGGTTTGATTAATACAATGATTATTATTATTATTCGCGTCATCATTTACTACCATTTCCATAGGTGAAACTTGTGTGGAAATTCTCGGATACTCTCCTTCTTTTTCGGCCACCTCTGCCTCTGTTGAATTGCGATGATGCAACAACAAGTTATTATCATCAGAAGAGAAAATGTCGTCGTACAGAGTTGGCATTGGGCTGTCGCGGTAGTAGTAGTACAGATACACAAGATAACTCATACACAAGATAACTCACTTTTAATCGATATTTTATTAATTAAAATTGACCATAAAATTATTGATTAAGTTCAATACCCATGGTAATTAATGCGTAACAATTTTTGAACTTTATGAAACAATTATCTAAGTTCAAGTTTAATTGTTTGCAATTAGTTTGACCATGAAAGTTTTTATGCTTTGATAATTAAAGGAAAAGGGTTAAATAATTACACTTTTGCAATAAATAAACTAAGTTTAGTTAATTGTTTTAGTTATTCTTGGCTAACCATATATATTAATTTTAAGGTGCACAGCCAACGAAGGGGTTAACAGTGTACATGCTAGTATATTCTATGTTAATAATGGTTCGTTGCACAAATTTTTTACTTAACGCAATCAACGAACTGGATAATAGAACTACAATAGTGCTTCTATGCAATCATGATTTATTATCTAGAGCGGAAAGAAAGTTCTCAGCCTCGTTTAGTAATACAATCAAATTAAATCACATTCCTTACTCACTATAAAAGAGAATCAGATTTTGATGTTTCATCATCATTTTACTGTTAGCCACAAATATGAGGACTGCGAGCACAAGCCAGACCGTCAACAACAACACCATAAACAAAATATGGTCCATGACTAGATAGATAGATAGATAGATGAATAAATAGATAGATGCTAGATGAAAAGTGAATGATGTGAAGCAAGGGAAACCTTAGATATTTTGTATAAAAAGCAGAGGCAATTTATTTTTTGCAAGTCAATTGAAAGTTTTATTCTATTAAATTTTTATGTTTTACCTTGTTGTTTTATCTTTTTTTTCCTAATCCACAAGTAAAATGCCTTCTCTACTTTTAACCAAAAATGAAAATGTTTCAAACTGTTACGAGTTACAAAATAATTTCATCTTAAATCATCTTTACTGGACTAAAGGCGTTGTGAAAAATCGAATGAGCAATGAATTTGAATTCACGGCGACTTTGTGTAATTTTGGCGACCACTATACCGAACATCCTATTGTCGTTGATGTGAAATCTGGAAATTCTGGAAATGATTATGATGGGGGAATTGTCAACTTTACTCGAAATTTTGTGGAAAAATATAGTGATCGTTTTACGACTAAAGATGACAAAGATCATGCTGATGATGATGATGATGATGATGAAGGTTTAAGAGTTCGCCTTAGATGGGATGCCATGGAAAGTCAAAATAACCACGAGCGTCTGCTGGAAAACATTGAGAACGCGGATGAATTCATGTTTAAGATTCAATTCATCAGAGAAAACTATAGACTGATTGGCTTTAATCAACTGTTCCCGGTTACCGTTAAAGAGGAACAAATGATTAAAATAAAATACACTGAATGTGGTGAACTTTATTATCCAGATTCAATTAGACAATCTTTCAACGACAAAACCAAACTATACCTGAGAAATAATACTTCATTGATAATTTCCAGAAATATTTATGAATGGTGGCTATCTTTTCGTGTTTGTTCCCCATACAACAATCCTGTTACCACCTATGTCTGTGTAAGATACATAGAGCCGAGAAAGATTTTGAAAATTGAATGTGAAAACCAGAAAATATGCCTTAAACATTTCGCAATGCTCACGCTTTCATTGCGGATGTATTATTGGTTTATGGTTAAAACCATGGATGGTAAACTTTCCAAAAAAATGAACACAGATTGCGAAGCAAAATTCAGAGCCTCCTCGGAATACAAAGCCACGGTGGAAACTTGTTCAGAAATTAAACACATTTTGGATTCAATTGCAGAAAATGAAACCACACCGGACGAAATTGAAGCTTTCCATGCCATCTCCAAGTGTCTGTATGATTGTTGTGAGAATTTATTTGATGGAATCCCGGAAACATTGTTCAAGGAAACCTTTGATGTTAACGATCAACAAAAAGATAGATAGATAGGTTAAAGTAATAGACGGTATTAAACAAATAGATATTAGCACAATATGATAGATGATGCTGGTATAGATGTAGTTTTTGAAGATTCTTTGTGGGTTGAAAATTTATCCAGTCTGGTTAACAGGCAACAGCAAAACACCATTGAAATAAAATTGTACAACTTTACCCGTTTCATTGAAACCTTCAAGAAAAACAATAAACGTATATTTTACCAAAATTCAAATAACGTTTCTCTGGTTAATGCTATAACAGTTTCAAATTTCTTACCCAACATTGCAACAAAAACAACAAAAGCCACAGAATTTTCCACTTGTGCGTGTACATCGTCGTCATCATCGTCGTCGTCGTCGTCGTCGTCAATTCCGCATTACAATTATCTTTACTCAATCAAGAGAAAAAATCCAAGAATTATTGTTTGGAGGGAAGGGTGTCCGGTGAAACTTTGTTCAACACAAATCTACACAAGTTCAGGTAAAGAGGATGCCGTCAAGATTTTCTACACTAAAATTATTCCCTACATAAAAGCTAAATATCAAAAATACAACAATAACAATTCGGCTTACCAATACGTTTTACCGTCAACCAGCAACAACTTGTTGTTTGTAAAAAAATCAATAGCAGTATTTGACCTGGATGATACACTGATAGACAAAGAAAATAATCCTAAAAAAGGAGCTCGCAAGTTAATTGAAACCGTCAAAGAAAGGTTTGATATTTTGGTGTTGTGGTCTCACGGTGGACGAATTCATGTTGGCACACAATTGCGAAAAAATGACTGGTTTGATACTTTTGATGTTGTTTTGTTCAATACCGATATTGATTTGTTAAATTGTAAAAACTTGCTATACCTGTACAAGTTTTTACCGGAAAATTTCATCTTCTCAAAAGCTATCCTCATTGATGATCGTATTGACAATTTATCTAACGAATACGACGATATGTTTCTGGTTGATCCCAAGTCTGCCCGATTATGTTCCATTACCCGAGAAATTGAAAAAAAATATGCGAAAAAAATATGCTAAACAAATGGTTTATGCTGCTACAAACTACTACTTTCAATATTTATTTGTTTAATTTTTTTTTTTTGTTAAATACAGACAAACAAGAAAACAAATCAAAATGATAATCAAAATGTCCGTTTTAACCAAATCTGGTATATCCTTTTTTCTTCAGAAGTTCCAAATTTAATTCGTATGAGCGAGTTGCTTTTGTTATTTTTATATCCTCCGGTACATTTATTATGGTGTAAATCTTTTAGTTGTTTTTATAAACTGCAAATAACAGCGGAGAATTGTATTTCAAGTTAGAGACTAGATTTAAAATATCATTGTGAACTTTTTTCATTTGTTCGTATGTGTTTTTACTCCTTCTCTCGATACAAAAGCTACATACGGTCATTAACACTGATTTACCGTCGATATCACCATTTTGGTAAAATCTAAACGATCTTGGTGATCTATGGCAGGAACAAAGGTGGCACAAATTGTCACCTTTGTCAGTCGGTATTTCTTGGCCTCTCCTAAAATCAGGAGCATTGTACTTTTTGAAGATTTTACATTCCGCAGTGTATTCATCAGCATCATCATCATCATCATCACCATCATCACCATCATCGCTACTGTCTTCTTGGCAATTATTGTCACCATCATCATCACCACCAGCACCATCATCATCATCACCATCATCATCGCTACTGTCTTCTTCGCCATTATTGTTTGTGGTTGTTGTTTTTGCTGAAGAAGTTTTTTTCGATGATGAGATGATGGGTGTAGATGCAGTTTTTTTTCTTTTCCTTGTGTTTGATGCCACCATATTTGCATCCAGAGGAGGTTGCTGGTTTTTTTTGGATTTTATTTTGAATAAAGTTGCCAAGTTATAGTTGTATAGGGACTCTTTAAAGGTTTCACTGAAAACAGAGGGTTTCGTGGAATCCTTTTCAATATCTCCAATAAAGGGTATACCTTTAATTGCATCCCCAAACTCACTTTCATCTAAAAGTTTTTTCGTGAGAGCCTTCAACGATTCCGATAAAGTGAATTGTAATGCTGCAGCAAGGTTCGGAGTTAGTTTGTAATTCAAAACTTTGAACGGGGATACTCCGTTGGCAGCAAAATTCAAAATAAAATGGTAAAAATAAAACCGAATTAGTTTTGAAAATAGTAAAACTAATGGTCGGCTGATCGTCACCTGCAAATTGGGATTTCCAGTGTACCCCTTTTTTTTATTCATTTGTGCCAGGTTTGCCATTATTGTCAACACGTTAGTATCGTTGAGTTGGTTGGATTGCAAGCCAACCGAAAGTGACGAAAAAGCACAAAAACTGTACGCAAATCGATCGATGAAATACAATATTCTACTGCCAACTGTAGATCTGGCATTTTTATCGTCAAATTTACCGCCGTAAACATTTTCAATGAAAGCTTTTGAGAGCTCTTTCAGTCCATCCAAGGAAAACTTGTTTGATGGAATTTGCGAAAAATATTCCAAATGGGTCACAAATTGATTTAACATGATCCAGCATTTGACTTTGGTGTGAGGAACCAGGTAATGATGGCAATTTGAAAGATGAAAAATATTGTACCAGATCCACAACTGTTCTTTTTTCTCGTCAAAAGTCAATTTAGATTCATTTATGAATCCATGAATTTCTGTGAATTTTTCCTTGATTGCCAACATATCGATATAAGTTAATTCCGGATTGTTGAATAAACATGAGGTTTTCAATTTAAAATAAAATGAAGCAAATTCTTGTTTCTTCTCATCATCATCATCATCATCGTAAATTGGTATGTTTTTCAAATCTTTAACGGCTTGATGAAGCAAGATTTTAATATTTTTCTTTTTCAATGGAGTCAAATCCATGTGCAACACATCTTGGGTGGAAAGCTCCCAATAGCAATACGTAAGCATTTCCAGCTCGCCTAAATAGAACAGGGGTTCGTATGATTTTGGATCGGTTGTATTTTTTACTGATTTTTCCTTCATTTTGTACATTTCCAGGCAAAATGATTTGTATTGCAAGGGAACATATCCCAAAGCTAATCTAAAGGTGACCAAATCATCACTAGTGTTGGTACTGAAGTGTTTAAAATCAGTATATTGTATTTTATGCCGAAACAGCTCGGTTATTCGATTGATCCAAAACGATGTTGTAGGATTGCCTGATACTGTATTTAGAGTGTAAATCGTTTCCGCCTCCACGCTAAATGGATATTTTATGGGGGAATCTGGTTTCCATTCAAATTTGTCCAAATGTTCGTCAAAAATCAACTTTAAGGATCTCACTGTTTTTTTATTAGACGGTCTTGGCTTTATTTTAATTGGTTTGAATTCTTGATATTTTGGATAAATTCTTTCATAATGGGTTCCTGGCTCTCGGTTATCTTTAAATATTAGAGATGTGTCGAAATTATTTTTATCCAGCAGATAAGTTATTTTTCGATCCGCTTCATCATCAATTAACCCTTCGAATTGATCGTTATCCTCATCATCATCATCGTCGTCTGTAAAATTTTCGTCGTCGATGACATCCAATTCAGATCGAATCGACTCAAGATGATGAGTTCCCTTTTTGATGATGGCTTCTTTGCTTTTTTTTTCACCACCAACACCACCACCACCACCACTAGGTTCATCATTTTGTGCCTTGTTTTCTTTTTTTCGCTTTTTTTGTGTTTGTTGTTCACGTTTAAAGGCAAGTTTTCTTTTTAAGGAAAGTGAACTGATTGAAAGTGCGTTATCATCTTTTTGAACATCATCTTGCATTCTAAATTTATATCGATCATCACCATCATATTCCATTGGTGGTGTATCGAAAACCGATGATGATGATGGACGCCAATTTTCGTTTTCAATTGCAACCGAGGCTACAATTGATTCCAAAATATCGATAGACGGTTCGCTCAGAATGTTGGGTGTTGATGTTGATTTCGTTGTTGCCTTAATTTCCACATAAGGATTAGGCATTGTGTAAACTGTTGGTGTTGTTGTTGTTGTTGAATTTTGTTGAGCACCCGAAATTGATTCTGCTGTTTTTGCGTTGCTTTCCATCATCATCGGTGTCATTGGCTCATCGGTGTTACATTTACAACCAATCAAATTTTCATCAGCAATCATTGTAGATGATTGCAAACATGGTTCAATAATTTTTTCAATAATTGTTGTCATTTTTGTTGTTGATTGGTTTGTTGCTTGGTTTGTTGATTGGGAACCACAAAAATTTTCAATAAAAGTAATTCGTTCCTCTTGCGATTTAAAGTATTGTTCCATAAGTGTAAACCGATATTTGTAAAGGTTTTCTTTCAGTTGAATTGCTGCATCAAAATTGGCGTTTTGCACTGCGCTTGTAACCTCCTCTCGATTCGCCGCAAATCTTAACAATTTAACATTTTCATTCATTTGTGGAATTTCTAACGTATCGACGATTACCTTATTTTTTGTTAGTGGATAGTTTAATGATAACAACGAATAAACTAGTTCCACCAAACCATCGTGTAAGCTTGGGAGCTGTTGTTGTTGGATGGTTTCGTTTTTCATTGACTTTAAAAGGTTACTGATGAAAGGATTATCCAGTGAATCGATGGTGTAGCTATCATTAAAATGAACTGATGATGATGGCGATCCAAACGAATCAAACATTTTGTCGACATCGTTTTGTGTAATCAATACTTCATCATTTTGTGTACCTCCACCAGAACAACCACCAGAATAATCACCAGAGCCACCAGAACAACCACCAGAGCCACCAGAACCACCAGAACCACCAGAATAACCACCAGAGATGGAAGATGATGCCACAGGAACATTTTCACCGGTTTGATTAATACAATGATTATTATTATTATTCGCGTCATCATTTACTACCATTTCCATAGGTGAAACTTGTGTGGAAATTCTCGGATACTCTCCTTCTTTTTCGGCCACCTCTGCCTCTGTTGAATTGCGATGATGCAACAACAAGTTATTATCATCAGAAGAGAAAATGTCGTCGTACAGAGTTGGCATTGGGCTGTCGCGGTAGTAGTAGTACAGATACACAAGATAACTCATACACAAGATAACTCACTTTTAATCGATATTTTATTAATTAAAATTGACCATAAAATTATTGATTAAGTTCAATACCCATGGTAATTAATGCGTAACAATTTTTGAACTTTATGAAACAATTATCTAAGTTCAAGTTTAATTGTTTGCAATTAGTTTGACCATGAAAGTTTTTATGCTTTGATAATTAAAGGAAAAGGGTTAAATAATTACACTTTTGCAATAAATAAACTAAGTTTAGTTAATTGTTTTAGTTATTCTTGGCTAACCATATATATTAATTTTAAGGTGCACAGCCAACGAAGGGGTTAACAGTGTACATGCTAGTATATTCTATGTTAATAATGGTTCGTTGCACAAATTTTTTACTTAACGCAATCAACGAACTGGATAATAGAACTACAATAGTGCTTCTATGCAATCATGATTTATTATCTAGAGCGGAAAGAAAGTTCTCAGCCTCGTTTAGTAATACAATCAAATTAAATCACATTCCTTACTCACTATAAAAGAGAATCAGATTTTGATGTTTCATCATTTGTACTCCATATTGCAAAGATAATGTTTGGAAACGACGAAGAACAGTTACCTGCTTTAGAGTTGATACTTGACATATCGCAAGTTTATCCCCGAAGTGAACTGAATAGTATTCCAGTTTCAACAATTTCAGCTTGATAAAGGGAAAATTTTGTTTTATTAGCTCTCGAGAAAGTTTTGAGTTCAAAGTAAATGATGTTACATGTTAACAATATAAACGTTTTCTTGCAGGTACTGCATGATGAATGAAACTTATTCAATAAGTTTCAGTCTAAATACCCTTTTATTTCTGCACGACAGATAGGACAACTAGCGATACCTGGTGCACATTTGATACAAGTGACACAATGATCACATGGGTAAAAACAAACTCCAATTTCTTTTTCCAAGCAGACTTTACATGTATACCGACTATCTGTTGGCTCAATGGGTGATGAGTCTTGAATTTGTATTGGTTCGCCTTTAAGACATGAATCAATGAAGCTTTTTCCACATCTAATGTAAATGAATGTTCACCAAGGGGAAAATTTTGCATGTGAAGCCCAAGGATTTTCAGCACGCAGCCAGTCACATATGTGTACTCCACAATGAAAGCATGCAACAATGTCCAATCTCTTAGTAAAGAAAAAACCAGCTTCAGCCAATTCAGTCGGGAATATATTTTCATTTTCCCAATCATCAAAAGTTGACAATCTGCTTTCAAGTGTGATACACTCTGGGCGCTCAGCCTCTACATAACGCGCAAAACATCCAGAAGGAGACCTTTGATTGAAAATCACTCTTGCTGAGGTTACTCGAGGGCGAATTGTTGCTATAAGTGGTGTAGATTCGAGCGTATTGTGACCATCTGAAATTGTTGAAACTGGAATACTATTCAGTTCACTTCGGGGATAAACTTGCGATATGTCAAGTATCAACTCTAAAGCAGGTAACTGTTCTTCGTCGTTTCCAAACATTATCTTTGCAATATGGAGTACAAATGATGAAACATCAAAATCTGATTCTCTTTTATAGTGAGTAAGGAATGTGATTTAATTTGATTGTATTACTAAACGAGGCTGAGAACTTTCTTTCCGCTCTAGATAATAAATCATGATTGCATAGAAGCACTATTGTAGTTCTATTATCCAGTTCGTTGATTGCGTTAAGTAAAAAATTTGTGCAACGAACCATTATTAACATAGAATATACTAGCATGTACACTGTTAACCCCTTCGTTGGCTGTGCACCTTAAAATTAATATATATGGTTAGCCAAGAATAACTAAAACAATTAACTAAACTTAGTTTATTTATTGCAAAAGTGTAATTATTTAACCCTTTTCCTTTAATTATCAAAGCATAAAAACTTTCATGGTCAAACTAATTGCAAACAATTAAACTTGAACTTAGATAATTGTTTCATAAAGTTCAAAAATTGTTACGCATTAATTACCATGGGTATTGAACTTAATCAATAATTTTATGGTCAATTTTAATTAATAAAATATCGATTAAAAGTGAGTTATCTTGTGTATGAGTTATCTTGTGTATCTGTACTACTACTTCTTTGACCATACAAAATGGCTTTCTTCTTTGCTTCTTGTTTCTCTCCTCACTTTTTTCGTGCATCTTTTCATTAATATCAACTTTTGTTACTTTAAATGATTTGCCTTTTGATTGAACACTTTGAACCTTTTCTTTTCTTTTCATTTCTCTAGCTTTTCCTCATTCACATTCATCATTGCGATAGCAAGAAAAAAAAGAGAGAGAGAGATGATGGAAGATGCTATCATCAAGATGATAATTAAAACAAAACAAAAAGTAGAAGCTGATACAGTCAGTTGTACAAATTAATTATATTAGAAAGAAAGAAAGAGAAAATAACTTTTCGCGTTTTCTTTACGTTTAACCACAAGAAATGTAAAGTCGACTTAAGTGATACATGATCACGAATTGAAGCCTAAGGGTAACACTAGACACACTCAATCTCATGCTACTTTTCACTCTATTAGCTACTTGATCATCATCTTCATCTACTTGTTTCTCCTTCTTCTTCCTTTCATCTTTAACCAACAATAATTTCCTTTGGATTTTTGATATGGAACCACAAATTAAAGAGCTTCCAGGCTTCACAGCCATTCACATCATCATTTTCATACTCGTCATCATCTCTTAAGCACTTGGCTTTTCTGCCTTGCTTCTTCTTCTTGTTGATTGCTTATTATTTACTCGACCCACACACACACACACACAGTAGAAGCACAGTCAACACAAATATCACACAGAATAAGAAGAAGCAGAAGAAGAAAATAAAAATAATAATAACACAAAAATATTATTCAATGATAATAATAATAGAGAAGTGATTGTGTGGGTTAGATATACAAAGATTTGTGATTTGCTTCTGTCATCAAATGAATGACTCGTTATTTAGGATTTTTATTAATTTGCTTGCTTTTGTTGTGTTATATTTGGATGATGAAGAGAAGAAGATGAAAAAGAAGAAGAAGAGAAAAAAAAAGTTTCAATAACACAGAGAAGCAACTAGAAAAAGAGATTGTAAAGATGAATGATGATGATGAGGGTATGAGGGTTTATTTGAGGTTGAGATATGAAGAGAATAGGAATTTTTAGGGTGAAATCAATGATTCGTAGACAATGTTTAAAGAAATGCTTCTCTTCCTGTTAAAGGGTTATTACATTGGGTTATATCCTTTGTAATTGTAAACCAAACAAGAGGTTTTTGTTGCAATTTTGGTTGGACAAACAAATATAATATTATTATAACAATATTTTGATTAACATGTTTCTCATTTATTTCATTTGGAACCTTTCAAAGAGCCAAATACACTTTGCTTTTATCATCTTGTTTTTGTGTGAATCAAGGCGGAGTAAATGATCAATGAATTACTTGATTTGCCATTATTATCACAACCCAAATTGCAAAGGCGTGTTTAGTGGTTTTATTTGACATGCAGCAACAGACAAAAAAAGGGTTTCTCTTTTCATTCATAATGTTGGTGAAAAGAAGTGAATCTTTACCCAATAATTTTCAAAAACTTTGCTTGCTTCCATCGACATTGTCACCAACCTTGTCAACCATTTATATCCATTAAACATTTTACCTTTATTTGTTATCCAAAGTAATTTCACTTTGCAACGATTCATTTCACCCTCTTCATGTAACTGTTTAAAATTCAATCAAAGCAATTAATTGAATTTCACTTTAACCTTTTGATGACAATTACAGGAAAATTTGTGTGTGTGTTTTTTTCCTCCTTTAACCAACTGTAACAATGAGTAAACATTGAATTGATCATGTTAATGGGTTTCCATGTTTGAAGCGTGCTTAGTGGAAATCAATTTATTAATAAAAAACGTAAATTTTTTTGATGGATAATGATTGGTTGATAAAGTTGAGAAAAGCGAGAAGAAAATCTTTTTATTTGATTTGATGAAGACTTTAGGCACTTTTATGCTTGGGTCATTTACAATAAAGATGATCGCTATTGAAGTGGGTTAAAAAGGGTTTAATGTTTTTCTTTTATCCTCTGATAATGTTTTCAACAATTTAATCAGTTTAGTAAAGGTTAAATGGCATTATTGTGTGACATTGGCTTTAAGGTTGAATTGGGTCAATCTCAATGAGATAATTAGACGATTTCAAGATTTGCTAATCAAATGTTGAGAAAACTTGTGGACACATGAAACGGAAATGTTGCCTGTTAACAAAGGCAAACATTAAATATTCATAAGAATTTTCATTTTCTCGCAAATTTTTCTTTCTTTTTCCTCTTGACTTTCTTTTTGCTTCTCATCCATTGATGATGAAGATGAAATTGATGTAAAGATGATTATTTTTACATCTCTCTTTTTATGTTATTTTGTTGTTCATCAATTCCATTTGGAAAGTGAGTGAAGAAGGAAAGAAAAAAGTAAATGAAAAATAATGCAAAAAATAGAGAAAGACATTAGTGGAAAATAAGTAAAGAAATGATGACGAAAATTGAAGATGAAGATGAATATAACTGTGAATATAAAAGAAACTCAAGATGTGCAGTGTGAAGAAGAGAAGAACTTCCGATTTTCATTTATTCTTTATTCTTGTGCAGCAACAAAATCCATTAGAAAGGGAGTGAAGTTTGCTTTAGATTTTGCTTGTTCATCATCCATTAAGCATTGTGTTTATGTTACATCGAAAGTTGAAGACAACATTTCATCTTTCTTCTTCTCTTTCCCAATTCCCTTTTGGGTTAATAATAAAGTCGTTTGTTGTGGCCTCCGTCGACCGCATCCGACTCATCCACTTGATAGTCAACCTCTCATCACATTTTGGATCAACATTGTTTTGTTCATTGTTAACAGTTAAGCTGTTGATGATGAGGGTGAAGGTAAAGTACAAGAATAGAGTCGATTAACTGATGCAATAAATTGAACTTGAATAGAATCTACTTTTTTACATCTTTTTATCTGAGTTTCTTCTTCTTCTTCTTCAACTCATTATTCTAATTAAAGATCTTTTTATCATTTCTTTTTTTTCTCTCTTCTTCTTCTTCCATGAACAAGATGAAAAGATGTGTATACATTATGTGCCCTTAAATTAACTTGTTTAATTAAGATTGTTGTTTTGATATTATTTGATTAACATGAACATTCAGTGGGTGGTTTTGTTTTACAAATGCATAAAAAGACAAGAAACATCAATTGACAGAATTTCACTGCGAAAAAGTTTTCTTTTTTTCAGAATTTTCACAATCTTTTCTGAAATCAGAAATGATTTTATTCAAAGTTGTTGTACCTTTATAATGACTTAAACTCAAGACCAACATACGTAAGTATCAAGTCTGCACAAGGTAGAGCTATTTTCTCATATTCAACTGAACAAAGTCGCCAATTTCATTCATTGGATTCATTGCGCTTTGTGTTGAATTTCAGGCCAAATTTTGCCGTTTTTGCGATTCTTTGAAGCGATTCGGATTGAAAACAGCAAAGATCGAGATAGAAAAGGACAAAACAGTCAAAGCGAATCAACAAAGAGACGAAATATCATAAAGTTAAAGCCAATAGAATTGACACTTTTCATCCAATTTATCGAAGTGTTGAAACTCATTGAGTCAAAATCAATCGAAGTTTCAATTTGAACGTCATTGCACCGAAAACTATCGATCATGAAAATTTTAAAACCGATTTCGATATTGGACCTTTCAATGGATTTATATTAGTTTTTGAAAGACCATTTGCTTTGGTTTGTCTTTTGGCTCATTTGCTTTTGATCTTTTGTTCTTTGCCATTTTGACTTTTACTGTTTGACCCATTACCGGTCAAAGGATACGAGTGTTTCCATTCCATGCAAATAATCAATTGTCTTTGACAAAAAATTCGTTCATCTTTTCCAACGGATTAACTTGTAACAAACATCAATCAAGTTGAAAAATTTTGCATTCTCAGAAAATGACCTTCAAGTGTCATTTAGAGGTCAAATAACGGAGTGACCTTGGATGACAATGAGGGTTCACACGTATGGTTCACCAAATCTGCGGAAGCTCATATTTCGAATCCGAGTTCGTCAACCGTTCGTGAGTTATGACTGCAAACAGGCGTACAGGATAAAAAAAAGACTTCCAGTGTTAGTTTGAAGATTGAATGAATAGTTGATTCTTTTTATGAAGCGTTCAACTTATTAACCCTCCGTTGCTACCAAAGTCACAAATGCACTACTTTTGAGGAAAAATTGTCAGTAGCCTCAACAAAGTAGTAAAAAGTAATGAGAGGCAAAAGTTGTAAAATGGGGCTGCCGTTGACCCGACCCTAACCCTTGACCAAAATTTTGTTGTTTCTCTTTTTATGGCTTTTTTTCGTTCTTTTGTCTTTTTCCTTTTCATTGAAATTTTGAGTTTCTTTCTAAATTTTTTCTTCCCTGATAACAGTTACACTTACAAATTGAACATTTCATTATTTTCAATACTTTCTATTGATGAATTTTGCAGCGAAGATTCATTAGCGGACGTTGTAAAAGAAACTTAAAATGCATAAATCATTATAAGAGTTTCATTTTGTAACTTGTTAGGCTTGTTGAGCACCTCAGGAACCATCAATACAATTGATTTGTTCATTTGTCAATTGTGTATGATTCAGCGCCTCAAAGTATCGAAAAGTCTATAAAAAAAAATAATGAATGGGTCAAAATTACAACAATTCAGCTAAACGCTTATAAAATTGCTTCTGAATTTATTGTGTGAAAATGGAAAAAAAAACTCAAGAATCTCTCTAATCCATGAAAGTGCTTTTACTAATGCTGAGTCAATTTAACCTTTTTGAGTGACTTAAAGTCGAAGCAAAGCATTTTGTTCAATTTCACCTCAGTATTTAACCAGTCAAATAAAATACTTTGAATCGATAAAAGTCTGTTTGTCAATCTTTTCAAAATCAATCGATATTATGCTCTTCTCTAGCTTTTCCACTTTTACCCTGGAAACATGAAACTCTCGTTTCTTTTTACTCCAATTCAACAACTGCTTTAGTTTGTCAAAATTCATATTTTTCACTTCGGACTTCCTTCAAGACTCATCTCAAGAAAAGCAAAATGCCTGTAAAACCCTTGATTTCATTGGAATGTAAAGAAAATAAACTTTTGATTGTTTGGCCGATAGATTTGCTGGCGAAATTGTTCAAACTTGAAATGCTATTTTGGTTAACTTGCAAATCGCATTTCCCCAAAAAGTATTCGTACAAATGTCGAAACCTGTTGAGTGTAAAATTTAGATGCAAATGCACATCGATTTAATCGATTCTTATTCTTCTTTGATTGCTACTTTTTTTTCTTGCATTTTTTGTACTTTTTGCTCGCAAAAGTGAATAAATTGTTGTTAAATTGAATTATAATTGAGCGCAAAGAGTGAAAGTTGAGTAAAGTTAACAATGAAATTAACATATAATGCAATAAATCATTTGTGACAATAAAATGTAGAGAAAGGCAAAGGGAAAGGAAGAAAACAACAAAAGGAAAAATCGGGCAAACTTAATATTCTCTTTTCCAACTTTCAGTTATCCTGAACCATTTCAAATCAATCGGTTATACATTAAATTAAACAATTAAACAAACCAACAGCTTAAGGTGATAAATCATGGACAAGTCGCGTGATAAACAACTAAAATGAAGGAGAACGGCAAAAGAAGACTGAAACAGTAAATGAAAAATGAACACGTTAATGTATACAAAATTAGTTGTATAAGTTGTTAACATCTATTTACATATCAAATTTGATTGTAAGATGATGATGATTATCTTGTTATCCACTTCTTCAGATGCTGATGCGAGGTTATATGAGAACTTGCAGTTCCATATTTGCAGTTTACAAAAGAGAGAAGAAGAAGAAGAAGAAAAAATGAAATTATTAAATGCTGATTTTTCATCATTCCTTTCGTCATGGGATTCAGCAGAAAAAAAAAAGCCTCTACTGATTTGCAGTAAAATTTAGCCAAAAATTGCTCTCATAATCAAGAGAATGTTTTTTTTTAATCAGAAGAGAGAAGAGAAAAGCTTTATTCCAATCAAGTCGTGAAAATAGGAAAAGTATAATTTTCATTTTTACCATTATTTTTCATGAGCAACAGCAAAATCATCATGTGCACTGAATCTTGAAGAAAGATGGCAAATTGTGCTTAACAAGCAAACAGTGAATTTTATTCTTGATAATAAGGAAGCAAATAACTTGTCATCAACATGGCTTATTAAGTAAGGTGAAAATTGAGTAAAGTTGAGAGAAGCAAGAAAATGTTTGTTGTTCGCATTGCGTCAACTCATCGGCTTTGCCAGTTGCCCACAAGATCGAGTAAAAGTTTTTGGGCGAAAACGAAAAGGTGAAAAAATGTAAAAGAAAAAGAAAAAGAAGGAGAAAAAAAAAAGTTTTTCAATTTTACGCTCAAATCAGTTGAACTTGAATCTGAACGTATCACTTGAACTAAATGATTGATGAATTGAATTTGGTTGCTGATGATTGTTGTTAACCCTGGAAAATGATTGGCGAAAGCAGCCTGAAACATTGAACCTCTTGTTGAACGCGAGGCAAAAGAAGATTATGAAAGAATCATTTTCTTTCCATTTAAACAACAGCAATGAGCAACAATGAGAAACTTGGAATTTTTGTTTTTTCCTCTTCAAATGAAGATTCCAAGAGTAGCCAAAAGTTGCACAAAATTATGGCCTCAAATTGAGTCACGAATTGAATCTTCTGTTAACTTAAATTGTTGCCCTTTTTGTTGTTTTAAAAAAAAAGAGAAAAAAACAATTTTCCATTTTATCGATATTCTCATTTTTATGTCTATTCCTATTATCATGATGAGCATCATTATTATTGCTCTTGCTATTGCTATTAATACATTAACTTTATTACCTGAATCATTAGGCGAATTATCATTTTCTTGTTCAACAACTCATTTGGATAATATATTCAAATAACATTGTTTCAACTTTGAAAACAAAATGATTACTTCTTTTCTCTTCTTCTTCTTCTTCTTTTTCTTCATTTCCTTCTAGACTGCCCAAAGCGAGTTCCATGTTCAGAGGTTTAGGTCACAATTGCTCCAATCACTATTAAGGTATGACTTCAAATGTTTTGAACTAATTTTCAAAATTCAATTGCGACAGTTGGTCTAGACTTACAGGAACCATTCAAAATGAAGGTAAAACGTGTTGTGCAAAAATGAGCCAATTTTGATGAAAAATTGTCAAGTTATGGTCTTGAATGGACAAAAATCAATTTTTAAAACAAATTGATCGACTGAACGATATGGAAACGCTCATATCTCGTGACCAGCATGAACCATGAACATGTCACCACCATTCCCTGATGCGAAAAATTTCGCACTCAGAAAATGACCTTCAAAAGTCAATTAGAGGTCAAATAGCAAAGTTACTTCGAATGACCTCAAGCGTTCATGATTACGGTTCTTCAACCTGTGGCAGCTTATGGTTTGAATCTGAAGCCACCAACATCAGTTGTTCGTGAGTTATGACTGCGAACGTACGAGAAATGCAAAAAAATAGTCCGGTAAATGTTTTTGACGTAATCGGGTTTCGACGCCTTTGTTCCCTTGTTCCCTTGTTCCGTTGTTTACCTTGATTCCTTTGCATAGCGGCTGTATGTCTAGGCCAACTAGCGCAAGTTAATTTTGAAAGATTAGTCCTCTCAGTCTCACCTTATAATCAGATATTATTTCAAGATACTCAATCTGTTGGTTCGAGGGTGGAAACGGAATCAAGGTTGGGTAAGTTGATCATCAATTTATTTGATAATAATTACATGTTAACAATCTCATCGATTATCGATTGATGATATCATATTAGGTTATCAGTTTAAGTTAAACATTGCCAATTAACAGGATACAATGAAAGCAATTATTGAACATTTTCTCAAACTCTTTTTGTTTCTCTTTACCTCTCTTCCATTCAATTGTATTTTAACCAATTGATTTTCATCATCATGTAATCAGTTTAATTAATTACAATTATCATTACAATTATTACATTTTTGCATAGAATTTCAGTTTCTTCTCTTTTACCAACTTTTTTTCTTTCCTTTTCCTTTTCAACCTTTTCATTTGGTTTGCATTTTACTCGAGGCATCAAAGGAATCATTAAATTGTAAACTCTCTTCATTCAACCTTTAATCAACAATCAATCAATGATTAATTTAAAACTTGAAGACAGATGAGTTGTCAACCTTTTTTATTTTTACCTGAAATTCAAATTGAAAATTCATGAAAACTGGAGAATCGAAAGAATGAACAAGAAAAAGGAGAAACAATTCTTCACAAGCAAACGCTGACCAATTCATTAGGATTAGTTTAATCAATGAATGGCTAATTACAAATTACCATTAAATGGCAAGAAAAGGTATCAATGAATTGAAATTTAAAAAAATGGTTAATCAACTTGAAAATGAGCCAAGTTGATGAATAAAAAAGCAATTTCAATTTTTGAGGCGAAAAAATATTTATCCATAAAATAAATGTTATTTCCAAGTGCATTTCGCTTAAAAGTACAATGTAATTGAATAAAAACAATTGATATTCATCTTGAAGTTGCCATTGACTTTAAGCGCCCAAATTGATTGAGATGATCACGCAACTCAGATCAACTATTGATAATGTAATAATTATAATCTTGTTTCATTTGACGGAAACTGAGCTTAATGATCGTTTCAAATGTTATGCAAAAGAAGAAAGATGAACCTAAAAAAAAAAGAGATTCTTTGTTGGACTCTGTAATTATTAGACTTTGCTGTTAATAATAGCAATTGAAAGTCGTTATGATTGATCAACCTTTAATATCATGCAAGATAATGTAAAGTGAAATGACCGATCCCTTTAATGATTGAAGCCCTGAAGCACCTACTATTCAATTGTTTCTAATGTTACATGATTGGAAAAGAGAAGAAAAAGAATTCAGCTTTTTGAGTCTAAAAAAAATAGATTGTATCAAATGGAATGATCAGAAGGGAGTGAAAATTCATCTTCCTATTTATGTTTCATTTCTTTCTCTTTTTACTCATTTTTTGACTTTTATGAGGTAGGCTGAAACAAGATTGATCATTTTTCATTACAATTATTATTTTTTTTTTCTCTTCGCAAAATAATTCTCTTCTCTTTACAACTTTTGTTTTCCTTTTTCTCTACTCACCAAAATTGCTGTAATCATGTAAACATTGGTTCAACATGAAATTGCCCTGATTGCTGATAATCAGTGCTTGCTTATTGTAACGATATATCGTAATTTGCCTTTTTTGTTTGGGTTGAATAAAGATTCTGGTTGTGATGAAGTTTGGTGAAGAAAAAGGCATTTCATTTAAAATTCATTACCAACTCATGACTGAATGAAACATAAAATGAGCTTTATCGATGATTGGTTATCAATGGAATATAAATATCACATTAAATTTCATTGAATCACTCGCATGTGACAATGGTTAAAAAGATTGTCAAGAGAAAGCAAATAAACAAGAATCTCATTTTACAAAATAATAAATGAAAGGTAAAGTTGAATGAAAAAAGCATGAACATGATGAAAAGCGAGAGAGAAAGAGAGAGAGAGAGAGAGAAAAGATGAAAGGAAAATCGTGACTAGAGAAGACTAACAAGAGAGAGAGAAAGAGAGAGGGTTATGGTCATTAGAATGATAAGAGAAGAAGAAGAAAAATCGACAGGTAAATGGAAAGGTAAAGATGATAATCAGTGGGGAAGCTTGTGCGTAACTCGGTAGCTACCTTCTTAGTAGCTTCTCACCTCTCAACTTTCAACTTTTTATTCTCATGATAACCATCATCATCATCATCATCATCATGTTGATCAAAGATGGCGCTTTCTCTTGAAACCATCTCAAGTCTCCTCCTTCCCATCGCTTTGCTTCTCCTCTTTTTTTCCTCTTCTCATCTTCATTCACTATTTACACGCTCAACCATCACTTGTTTATTGTTTTTTCTTGTTGATCGTTTCTTCTGTTCCCTTTGTGATGTGATCGAGGTTTGTTGTTTTCACGTGCTGGATCCAAAAAGTGAATTATTGTTTTTGATCCGTTCAAATCGCCTGGACATGTCATCTAAACGTAAAAGTTTACCAACCAAAATATCTTACCGAATTAGTTCCAATCCGGAAGCTTGTGATGAGGCTGAAAGTAAATTCATGGAAATATTCAAATGTTACCTAGAAATGAAGGAACTAAATTATCAAAGGACCTTAATGACCACCAGATCGGATCCCGATGTAAGTCTTTTTGTTTTCTTTCCATTCTGTTTTTACTCAGAGAAGAAAAGAACTTTTTGCTCACCTATAGAACGAATCTGTTTTTTTTTCTCTTCTTCTTCTTCTTCTTCTTGATATTCCCTTTATAGCTCTATATTCCTTAAGATGATTGATCCCGCCTTCTTTTCTCTTCTTCCTTTATTTCGTATATACATTATACTTTATAGATATTTCATTTTCTTTCTTTGCCATCATCTTCTTCATTCAGTATCATCTTTTCATCTTCATCTTGTGCTTCTTTCTCTTCATTACTTGTCATTTCTTTTCTTCTCCTTGTTAAGATGATTCCAAAACCAACAGATTGAGAAACAACTTTAGATTAACGATCAACTTGTTATCAGAGAAACAAACGCAACTCAGGCTAATCTCTAGCTTTACAGGATAGCTTTTAATGGACACAATTTTTGTGTCTTTCCAAAAAGGGAACTCGAAACAAGAAAAAGATTGATAAGTTGGATAAAGTATTAGCAATTGACTGTTTACTTATCACAATTTTACATCATTTTGTTTCCACATCATTCCAAAGACAAAATGTTTATCATGACAAAATTACAATCAACATTTTAACTTTCTCTTCTTCTTTAACCCTTTAAACGTTTACTATTTCATTCATTGTCATCACTTTGGTTAGTGAGGAAAAAAGAGGTTTGAAGGAAAAAAAATGAGGTTCAAATGGCGTTTCTAGATCAACATTGTTTCCAGAAGGAAAATAGAGAAATAATTTGATAACTTGCTCGGCAAAAAGTATAATAATACCAATGGTAATAATGATTATAACAGGCAAAACAACAGCAATGTTGGTAGTCCAATCAATCAAACTAAAGCCAAGAATGAGAGAAGAAAAGGAAGAGAAAGAAGCTTAATATCACTTTGGTGGTTGATGGTGTAAATGGTGTTGATATAAGTGTTAAGCTGTTTCAATTTGAGCTGCTTCATTGATTCCTTGTGAGTAAAACAAGATGATGATGAAGAACGACAAGAGAAGTAAAAAAAGAATGAAAAAAAAAAGATTTGTTTCTCTTCTTATTCTCAGCACATTAATTCCACCCTGAAAGTGCATTTTGACGCTTTACCATTTCACACATTTCAAGGGTTCCATAGAACATGATTTTTCCGAATCCGAATTTTTTTTTCTTCTTCTTCTCCTTAACAAAAAAAAAACGTTTAACCAAAAATTGAAATATATCATGTTGACAATATTAAATTGGTGAGCCAAGAAGAAGAAGAAAAAAAGCTGAAGGAAAAGGCAATTTAATCTACAGATTGTTGAATTTCTCCTTCGCCTTCTTCGTTGGTTGTTGACTTTTTTAGGGACATTTTGGACTCGAAGTTATTGATTGATCAAAAAAAAATAGTTTATTGATTCAAGCGTAAACCATCAGCAAGCTCTACTTGACAGTCAAAAGTTAATTTAACATGTTGCTTGAAAATAGTTTACATAATGATTCTATGTGTTACTCCTTTTACTTTTTTTTTGTTTTCCTCTTTTACTTGAAAACTCATTACTCCTACACTTTTTTTTTCATCAACATCATCATGCTCATAATTTTACTTTTCTTGACTTTTTTTTCTTCTTCTTCTTCTTCTCATCTCTTAAGATCATTCCAGTTGTGTGCTTTTTAAAAGTCTCTTTTTCTCTTCATCTTTTCTCTCCAATGTTTCAGTTTACTTCCTCATCTTTCATCACTTACCAAATAAATTCATCTCTTTTGCTTATGAACAACTTTTGTGACTCACAAAAGATGAGAAGAATCATTTATCTTCTCTTCCAGATGACTTTCTTGTTAAACTGATCATCATCAGGCAAACATCCTTTCCTCATCAATCGACCTGAGTCAACCCTTCAACATTGATTAAGTTAAACTTTGTTATTGTTTCTCCAATTTTTCTCCTCTTCTTCTTCTTCTTCTTTCTCATTTTACTATCTTGTCTGAATTGGATTGATATTCAACTGACATGGAAACCCATTGAGTACAAAATTAGCTGCAACTAATGAGCCGTTGAAAGATCGTGAGTTTGCCTTCTTTTGCAAGAGCAAAGATGATTACTGAATTGATGAGCTTGAAGTAGCAAGAATTGATGAAAATGGTAAAGATGAAGAAGAAGCAAGTTATTTAAAAATTTATAAACAAAAATGAGAAAAGGAGTAAAAAAAAAGAGAAGTAATTTCAAATTGCTTTAGTAAATGGAAGGCTGAGATTTGTTTTTTGTCAACATTATAATTAACAATCCAATTCCCTTGGAAAGTAAATTAACTCAACTTTTGATATTCATGATTGAATAAGTATAATGAATAATCATGACAATAATGTTGATAATAATGGTTAATAAAACATTGATCTAATTACATGGAGAGTGAGATAAAAAGAGATAAAAAATATTCTTCCATTGAAAATCCTCTTGAGAAGTAAATATCTAAATAAAATATTGTATCAATATAATGATGACTGGGAGTGAAACTTGTGATAAGTGAACAAGGCATAAGTAAAGTGTGTAACGTGAGTTAAGTACCCTTGAAGTGAATAAGGTCCGATAACCTTTACAGTTATGATATTTTATTAGTCAATTATTTTTCATTTGGGGTCAATCTTGAATATATGATGAATTTGGAAGGAAGAACAAAAAAAAGTGATGCCAATAATGATGAGTTGGTCAGTGAGGTAAAGAGGCGAAGGGTGATTTAGTGAACATCAGAAGAATGTTTTTGCTTATTTTTCTTCTTCTTCTTTTTCTTCCATTTATATGTTCGAAAAGACGAACAAGGCCAACTAGATGACGAAGAAAATGTCAATTATGAGAGAAGATTTTACTCTTTTGGGATTATCTTCTTTTCCTTCATCTTCATTATCATCTTTAGATGTGTTTTTTATACATTTATATCAACGCAATATATTCTCGGTGATCATCTCCATCATCATGATAACCTCTTCATCTTCTTTACAACAATTCCATAGAGTATAACTTTCCTTTGTAAGCTTATTCTTTGCTTTACTTTTTCTTCTCTCGTGCTTTACTCTAATAACATTTGACCAACAATCAGCATTGATGATGAACAAGATGCAGCTTTTACCTTTATTCTTGTCATCCATTTTGTCCACATAACCATAACATTGAGTGACCCATCATTGATTCAATTTTCAGTAGAAGAAAACATTTCTCTATTTTCTCTCTCTTCTTTAAATTATTCATTTCTCTTTTCATTCCAATTCTTTTCTTGTTCAGTTGCTTTCATTTTTTTCTTCTTCATTCACTTATTCTCAATCTTTTCTGTCATCATCTTTTTCAGAACAAATAAATTTCTCATGATTAACCAAGTCAATTGAATCTACTTGATTAACTTTAATCGACTCAAATTAGTAAAACAAACGTTTTTACTCTTCTGCACTTTTTCCATTCAATTCTGGTTTGATTAGGAAACTTTCAGGTTGAACTGAAATTTCAATTTCAATGTTTACAATCTCAAGTTTCTCTCACCACATTTTCATAATCAACAAATGATTCCTTTTGTTGAGCTTCCTTCATGTAATCATAAATACTGGGCTTGTTAATTGTAAATTGCATTTAATACGGTAAGGTGAGGCTCGATTTACGCGCAATTTAACTTTAAATTTATTGTAAGAAAAAGAATGGAAAAAGAGAAACGAGAAAAGAGTAAAGATTACTTGAATTACCTGTAACCACCACCTATCAACAGTTAGACATGATTGTTAACACACGCAACAACAAATAAACAAGTTATCGGAGTAACAAGAGAAAAGGTAAATTTAAACGAAAATTGCTCTCAACTTGATTACAGTTCAACTTGACCAGCAAACAAATGGAAGCAACTAAATTAAGATCAATTAACTGTTAACCTTTATTTGATTAAAATAAAGGTAAAACAAAAGGGATGAAAGTTGATAATTAAAATTGAAAGATAATCACAAATGAGCCAAAAAAAAGGGAAAAACCTTTTATCTCTTATCTTTCAATAACTTGATTTGTCTTTAATTGTTTCCAATCGCCCGACAACTTGAATACAAACATTTTTTGCTAATCAAAGGGACGAATCAAACCAAAACGGGAAAGCAAAAAAAAAACTTTTGTCTTTTGTCAAGTTTGATAAGTTGAACAACAAAAAAGGTGCAAAAAGAGTTTTCCTTTCCTTAATCAATATTATCATTCAATTCACTTTATTCTTGCTGCAAATTTACCCAAAGGCAATTTTGGCGATATTTTACTCTTGATTGTTGCCAGCTATAAATCAATTTGTATGCAAAAGCTGAGCGAAAACGAAGACAACAGAAAAAAATGGTTGAACACAAAAAAAAAACATTCAAGAACCACTCTTGAATCTTGTTTAGTCTTGAGGTAAGAATTGGAAGACAACAAAATTGTTAATTGTATTAGAAGCTCATTGCATTATTTTACGTTCATGTTTCTTGTTTTACCTCATTGACCTGATTTCATTGAGCTAATATCACTTTTTTTGTTTCTATCTTTCATCTTAATCATTATCATTATTATCATTTTTATTATTATCGCCATCTTCTTGTCTTTAGCGTTTTTTTTTCTCTTCGTTCAGTTGACTGATCTTTCTAGGTCAATATAATAATAATAAAAAAGAGAAGCAAAATTATCAATAACATTTTTTTTTTCATTTGAAAATGAGCGGAATCAAGAGAATGAGCAAAGTCGAGAAGAAGACCAAAGTTACCAAAAAAGATTTGCCGAAAAAACTTGACAGATTATTGTCTCTCTCTCTCTCTCTTCATTTGATTAAATTTAATTAACTTTACCTTTAGTTGTTCATTTTCAATTTTTAGGTTATCTTAAGCTCATTACAGAAAATGAAGAAAAAGCCGAAATGAGATTACATTTGTGATTACAATTAATCCTTTAACTTTAAATCAGTTATCAAGTATCAATTTTCAATTATTAATTGAACTTGTCTTTTCTTTTTCTTTTTCTTCTTTCGATCAAAAGTGAATGTTTTAAATTTCAAATTGTTTCTCCACCAAAAAGCTCTAAATTTCCTCATGAAATTGAATCTTGAATAAACAAATTGATTACATTTCGAGACTCAATATTGGAAAATGTTGAGAAGAAGAAGAAAAAAAGTGAAACGATAATTAAAATTGTGCTTCAGAGGAGAAACGTTGACGTTTCAATGGCTGATTACCTGTTTACCTGGATTCTGTTGTTTTGTTAATAGTTGAAACGTTTTCTTAAACAAGTTTCAATAATTGTTACCGTTGTTGACCAAGCCAGTGAAAACAAAAAGAAGAACGCTCAACCTTGAAAAGACCGTTTTCTCTTATCGTCAAGATGAATGATAATTGAGATGGAATTTTCAGAATATTGATTAGCGAAACGATTATTATTACAAATTGATAACACTTTCATGTCTAATGCCTTTTAGCGTTTTCACTTCGCTCGCTTTTTCCCCAATCCACATTCAAGGTCAATTTACATGAGCAACGAGCAAAAAACAAATCAAGGTTTTACCTGAACAAATAAAGGTAAACAGAAAAATTTACTCTCTTTTTTCTTCTCGTCCGGAAGTTTACCTTTTAACAAGATTGAATAAAAATTGGTTCGAGATAGAAATGTTGATTAAAAATGTAAATCCTTTTCCTTGGCATTCAATTGACGCTTGGAAAACAATTGATCATTCCCATGAATCTTTTCAACAATTAGTCAACTCTTTTTTTGTTTCAACAAATCTCTTTATTCCAATGGCAAAAGGTTAAATTAAAAAACTCGAAAGGGTTACAATAGGCTTCTTTAGGTGGTCTCGAGTGTTGCAAGTTGATTAATGAAATTGATTTTGAATGGAAGCTTGAAAATTGAGTTTCGTGCAGCTTTCTTTTCATGTAGAGTTTGATTTTTTGCGATTAAATCTTTTCTTCTCGTTTTTGCTTCTTTTCTTTACATGCAACACTATTAACTCTTATTTAATTTCATCCTTCATATCGTTCATTAATAGGATAAGGAGATTAGGAAACAAGATCAACTTTTATTAGAGAAACGGCAACAACTTCAAGAACTCGAGGTAAGTAAACATTTTAAACCTGGCAACCCTTTTGTTTTCCCATTTTTCCGACTAATTTACATTTGATGAAATTGCGAAGTTAAACTTTTCAGTTTACTGCTTGTTGTGTGTGTTCATTGGAAAAAGGTTTGAAAAAGAAGAAGAAGAAGAAGAAGAAATGAGAAGAAAATGTCAAAAGATAATTTTTCAATCTTCTTGTTTCTTCCATTTCATTATTGGGTGAACAAAAAAAAAGTAAAGTTGAATAAATGTTGAACATTATCCTTGGCTAACTGGTATTTTGTGCCTTTTTTTCTGGGTTAATTGCAGCAAAAAAGATGAGCTTATTTGTTTGCAAAAAGTGTGCGCTTCTGTTGGATAAAAGCAGCAAAAAAAAAAAACGTTGACAACGTTATCTGTTTAATTTCATTGCAATATTTCATTATTTCATTTTTGCAGTTAAAACAGTTGCTATCGTTAACAAGCAGAACGGCAGAAAGATTGAAACTTGAAGATTAAAAAAAAAGACAAAAAGTTACCTTGATGGTCAACATTTTTCAAATAATAAATCTTTGTAACATTTCATGAAAGAAGAAGAAAAAAAGTTGCCTTTTCAATTCATTTGGATTACCTTTTTTTTTATTAATTACCTTGCTTTTCGTTTTGCTTTACCATTACAAATGGTTCTAATTAAGTGAAAAATTTTCATCATTAACATGAAATTGGATTGATGTTTGATAAAAGATTTTAATCTTGAAAAGAAAAAATGATTTCATAAATATTTCAATTCCATAAATGTTCACTTATTGTAAAAAGCACATGATCACTTGATGTTCATCTTGACATTTGTAGCGACATAAAGGAAAAGACTGAAAATGGTTGACAAGACGCTAGTCGAACAATTTTGTCCACAAGCCTTTGTCAACCCTGAAACTTCAGTAATCTGTTAATTCCTTTAGATGTTGTCTTCAGCAGTCAAAGTGATATTGCAATTGTTTTCAACTCAATAACGTTTGTTATTTTTGTTTCAAACATAATTATAAATTGCTATTCGCCAGCACTAAATGTTTGCAAAATTTTATTGTTCATTAGTCTTTCATCGACTCATGTGCTTCAATTGAAAGTGAACCTTTTCTGAACCCATTGCTGTTAAATCTCGATCTTTTCAAACACTTAAATGATAATGACGCTACTTTGAGGGTTGGAATTGCTTTTGTTTTTGTTTTTGCAAAATGTCTCTGTACAAAGCAATGTGTCTTTACAGAAAATGTGGAAAATAATGGAATTTCAATTTTTGTCTCTAAAATTGGATAAAGTCTTGTTTTCTCGACGTGACCTCAATGTGCTCTTCAAGTTGATTTGATTTAAGGTAAATTTGAGGGCAAAGAGGAAAAGGCAGACAGACGAATGGATAAAAGGAAAAAGATGAGGTTATGATGAAGGTGTAATTGATTGCTATCTTATCATCTCTTGATCACTCTCTTAATCTTATGCTAAATTGTCATTGAAAGGAGAGTTGAACCCTTGAGCCATTGAGCCCATCATCCCAATCCCAGGTTAACATTAACTCATTTTTGTTCTATAAACATCAAAAAAAAAGATGATTTCTTAACATGATCATCATTATTATTATCATTATTACTATTTTTCTTGCTCTTCTCTATCAATCAAATGGCAATACTCTTCGCTCTCCTTTTTTTGTGTGCTCACGTAAAAGGCAACTCTTCTTTATCTTTCTTCTTCTTCTTGTTCATCTTCTTTTCCAATTTGGTTTCTATTTTGTTTGCTACCTTTCGTTATGACTTAAATTGATTACAATTGCTTCCAAACAAGATATCATTAATTACTCTGAAAATTGAGAGAAATGAGGTTAGATTTAAATAGTTAGCTTGACCTGATCAACTTTCCTCTCTTTTTGTTGTTCTGGTACAACATTTTATTTCGCTTTCATCTTCATCATTATCATCATCAAGCTCTTTACCATCAAAGAAAGAGAAGAAGAAGAAGAAAAGGCAAAAATGAAGCAAAAGTTTCAACTTTTGCCTTCACCATCAACATCCCTTTTCCACCTCTTATTATAGCTACCGTGTTACAAGGGAGCGTTTAATACAGGTAGCTACAGATACAAATTCATTGGCAGCCAATTAAGCCACTAACCCAACAAATAGTTAACTTGATTGTAATTTGCCCATTAATTAGTTCCATTTTTTTGTTCAGTTTATCTCATTTTCTTTTCTTCTTCCCATTCCAAAGCTACCGGGTTAACAGAATAACAAATCACTTGTTCAGTCAAACTTGTTGCACGCTTTCAGATTTACCTCTTTTCCCTCTCTCTCTCTTTCACCTTAATCTTCTCAGTTAACAATTGACAATTCATTTAAAAAAAAACGTAATTGGAATCTCATGTCTTTCCAAGAGCATTAACATTGTTACCTGGAAGAAGAAACAAGAAAAGCATTTACAAGAGTAAAAACTTCTGTAGGTGTGTTTTTGTTGCAAAATGTTTTATCTCTTGAAATGCGCATATTGCAAAGGCGTGAGTTGAAAGAGTCAATGGAAAGAAAAGAATGAAAAAAGAGGAATAAATGATGGTAATGATGTTGATGATGATCAGCATCAAAAATGATTAGAAGAGAGAGAGAGAGAGAAGAAAAAAGGATGAGGAGAAGAAAAAGAAACGTGGAGTGTTAATGATGCCAATAAAATGCTCTCAACATTTCATCTGTTAAAACAGAAGCTAATTATTTTGATGATTGGGAGTGGTTCCTTTCTCTTCTTCAGACAGACTCAATCTCATCCTCTCATCCGTCTTGTTTCAAAGTTGAGGCTACAGTGTGGACCATATATTACTCAACTGACAAGGTTATCAGTTTAACCCCATGAGTCTGTATCATGTTTAACTTTGTTTATTTTGCATCTTCGTAACTAAGAATAAAGATGAGGATGGATGATTGGGAGACACCAGACAGGGAATAATGTTGAAACAGAATCTAGAGAACCTTTTCTATCACTTTGCTTCTTCAATATTCAAGGAAGTAAAATGTCAGTTTTAAAAGTCTTTGGGAATAAAAATGCAAAGAAAGTAAAATGTTTACATTCATCTGTACACATTTATTGATGATAATTATTCCCTTTTTTTACGCACTTTTTTTTATCTTTTTTTTTCTTACTCTGCCTTTCCTTTACATCTTCCTCATGGAAATGCTCAAATTGCTCTCGTTTCAATTCTAATTCCTGCTGTTGTAAAACTTGCAATTGTTTTGATTGGAAAATGAATTTAAAACCAATTTTCTGGATGAAGGTTGATTAGTTAATGATTTTTGCTCTTCATCATCAAGAGAAATAAAATGGTAAAGAGAAACGATAAAAGTTGGAAATGTAGAGAGAGAGAGAGAGAAAAAAGAATTGATTATTGACATTTACATTTCCATTAGCAAAATTGTCACGTTAATTGAGTAAAATAAGCAACATTAATTGCATTTGGTAGCAATGACTATTCAACAATTGCACTCAAACATTGCATGTGCTATTTGGCTAATCGAGAGAAAAGTTGAATCTTCTATTTTCTCAATTTTCTCATTATTTCTGATACATTTTATCCAGTCTTTTTAGCATCAAACTCTATTCAAACAAGCATTGCTCTTTGTCTCTTTGCATGAGATGCAGATGTGTCAAGAGTCTTTAACTTTCAAAGTGTTCATTTTGTGTGTCGTTACTCGAGATTCAAGGAAAGTGTGATAAAAGTTGACGAAAAAATTTTTCCAACATTTTGCTTTTTCTACTAGAAATTTTATTCTAGGAAAAAGTTTAAAGTTTAAAGTCTGGTAGAGGCAAAAAAAGAATGCTTTTCGTCATCCTGTTCCTAGAATCATCTCCAATTTTACCATCAAACGAATGTTTCTGAAACGATAAAATATCTTAAATAGCCACGTCTAAGCCGTTTTGCCAAATCACAGTTAACATTGCAAAACTGGACGAGAGTGATTTTTTGACGAAAAATTGCAGTTCATTAGCATCGGGTTCATCAAATGTTTGCTCGTCAAAATGGTTTCATTTTTGCACATTTTTAGTTGATGATTTCACAAAGAGATTAATCATTTTTATTTTGTTTCATTTTTTCATTCAGCCCTTTATGTGTCTTCCATTTTTCGATGGAAGAGGATTTCCATTTGCAAATAGTTCACCTTCAGGCCCGGCGTCTACAATGTTACAATCATCATCATCCTCATCAACTTCACCTTCATCCTTGTCAACAACCGCTACACCAAGCACACTTGCCGGTTCATCATCATCTCCATTACATCACAACCATTCTCACCATCAACAGCAAAACCAACAGCAACACCAATCAGAAAATGAAACAAATTCAACTCTAATCACACCGACAACAACAACAACAACAGGCTCATGTCCATCACCTTCAAAAAGCATCCACGGAATATCATTAAACTCTCGCTCCTCCCCCTGTTCACCCTCACCAGTCACATCAATCCTATCCTCTTTATCCTCATCAAATTGCAACAATAGCATCTCATCTCACCCAACCCACCATCATCAACCCACTCACCTCACTGATTCACCAAGTCCAACAAACTTTCCCAGAGGACCTTTACCCTTAACAGGTAATGGTTTAAAAATAATGAATCCCAATAGTCCAACGTCTAATGCCAACAACAACAACAACAACAGTTCACGATCAAGTCCAATGAACATAAAAACTGAAACCTCTAACGGTGCCAATGGAAGTATCAATAACAGTGTAATTAACAGTTCAACCAGTGGAGTTGGTAGCATCTCGGGTATCAATATAACTTCACACAACAACAGCCTTGGTGCATCATCTTCCTTCTCATCTTCATCCTCATCTTCTTCCTCTTCATCCTCCTCATCATCATCCTCATCCACCGGAAGTATACTCCCAATCAATGGTGATCAACCTTTGAACATGAAGCGAAACTCTTATTCAGAAAATAATCGACCAAATGTAAGTAGAAAGCAGCGCAAAAAAGAAAAATGAATCTCTCTTTTTGCGGATTAATTTTCATCTCAAACTCATTTATTATCTTTCATTCATTTACATCTTTATTCACAACACTTTCAAGGCAAAAATAGCCTCTTCTCAGCTCAAAGTGTCAACGAACAGTAGGAATGAGAAACTGAGTAGAAAAAAAAAGGGCGAAAACTGTTTCCTAAAACTATTAATTATATCGAAATTTATATTTGTCTTGACGACAATAACATTGAATTATTATCATCATCAATTGCATGATCATTATCATTATCATGATGGCATCAAGTTATCAATAGATTTTGGCCTTTTCATACAAAAGAGGAAAATAAAAAGGAGAGCGAATATATTAGCATATTATTACATTATTATGATTATCATTAAATACCATTATTAACATGATTAACATTAAAGGCTCAAGAATTGTTCAACATTTTCAAGTTTCTTCTCCTTCTTCTTCTTCTTCTTTCTGATACTTGTCTGGTTACGCCAAATTGAACGCGAGAATTGAAAAGCAAAGCAAAGAAGAGAGAGAAAAAAAAATGTAATGATAATGATAATGTTAACGATAATATAATGTTATATTGATAATGATAATAATAATGATAATGCTATTGATAAATGTTAATATGCATAAAAGGCTAAACTGAACGTAGTAACGTTTACCATTCAATTGAACAACGATAATGATGAACAGTAAAAGCTTTTGTCACTTGTTTCACTTCTGGTTTTGCGCATCAAAAGACACTCCTTGTTTCTCCTCATTTTGTGGTTGAACTAGTTAGAAAACGTTTACAGAATCACATTTTGTTCAATGTTGAACTTTTTTTTTTTTATTTTCCTCTTCTTCCTTTGGTAGACTCGTCAACGAAAAACAAAATAGTCTGTCGACTTGAATCTCTACCTTTTATTTTTATATTCATATTCACCTTTTTTTATTATCATTATTAGTCTCTTGCTGTTATCGTCTTAAAAAACACATAACATTCATGAGGAAATTAATGGGTAAAAAATTGTAATTACAGATAATGTTGCTCAAGGCATATTTTTACCTTTTATCTTATTTTTTCGTCTTTATTTCGTTCGGTGATAAAGACAGCAAGATGGACCAACTAGGGATAAAAGAAAAGTAAAATTATTAATTTTTCTTGGTCATCATTTTTTATCCTCATCTTCCTCTTCCTTTACTCCTTCATTCTCTCTCTCTCTCTCTCTCTATCGACTATTAAGCAAAAAAATGTTGTCAGGCAAAAGTTAATCTTGTAACAGTTTTTGACTCTCTCGACTCAAGACTTAACACGTAACTTTGATGAATCAAGGGAATAGCCATTAGATGATGGTGATAAAGGTTGTATAAGAAGACAATTAAAGGTCTATTATGTTTTTAGTGATAATGATGATTCTCTTGTTGCTCACCAAATCCCCTCAAGACAAATTATCTTGATGATTCCCTATTATGATATCGAAAGAATTTAAGGTGGGATATGCAGAGTAAAAGGTACAATAGAATGGCAAAGTGTCCTTGAGGCTAAAGTCGATCGTAAAATAATAGGGTCTCTATCTTCATCTATTAGAGAATGATGATGATAATATGATGATCAAAAACAAAAAGAGAGAGAAAATGATGACAAAGAAAGAGGAAGCTAGAGGCAAAAATTTTCTCTTGAAAATCATCTTCAACATCAACATGAACATCATCATCATCATCATCATCTCTGTTGTGTTGTCGGACAACAGCGAATATCAAAATAAATATAAAAACAAAATGCTCTGATTCTGGGTGCGGCTCAACAGGTAGAGAATCAAGAAAATATGCAACCATAATTATGGTTTCAACTTGGTTGTTATGTTGACTGTTTGTTGTTTGCGATGTTATTATTAGTTTTGTTTTCTTTTTATTATCATCATCATTATCATTATTATTATCATTACTATTATTTTTCAGTGTTTGCGTTGTAAGGAGGAACCAGTGTCAATCTTAATTGTCTATCAAGAACATGGGGAAAACAAGAGAAAAGGCAAAGACACGCAATTGCCTTTCTTTTTGTTTCTCTTTTCTTCTTCTTCTTCTTTGTTATCTTCAATTGTTGATACAAATTGCTACCGAGCTCATCTTTTGGTTAGGCATCATTATTACACAGAATCATTGATTAGTGAATAATCTTGAAACTAAATATGCTAAAGAGAAGCTGAGAAATGCTTTAAACATCTCTTGCCACGTTTGATGGTATGCGGTTGTTGCCTAAATGTTACCTGTTAAAAGGATGCTCATCATTTGCTACATTTTTGGCTTCTCTTCTTTTTTTTTTGTTTCTCAAGGGAAAGGCTTGAAAAATGTAGAGAAATTGTTTTGCTTCAGATTACTTGATGTGCTTTACATGTTTAATGTACTCTTGTTGACATTTTACCTTGAGGCTGGAAGAAGATCAAATGCAAATTGATTTCATTATTGGTATTATTATGCTTGCAATAATGATTATTATTATCGATACAAGAAGAGGAGAAAATGTAAATTTCAATTCATTTGCAAAAATGGATAGAATTCTTGACAAGAGCTTTTCTCTTTTCTCTTGCAGCATGCAAGTCATTTGACAGGTTTCAGTTTTGGCTTCAACTTTTTTTTTTCTTGAATTGTTTCATTTCCACATCTTTTTTTTTTACCTGGTAAAAATGCAAACAGATAATCATGTAAAAATGCAAAAGAGAGAAAAAAAAGTTTATTCTATTATCATGATCCTGTCCTGCTGATTGTTACTTATAGTCTTCATGATAATGATTCTTCAACTTTTGCCTTTTTTTTCTGTGATGAATGATTTTCTTCTTGTCGACCTGAATGTTTAGTTGAGCTTGAAACGAAACTTTTGATAACTTTGATGATAAAAAACTGTAAAGAGGCAAAAATTCATTTTCTTTTATCTTTCTCTCTCTCTCTTACTTGCAACCTTTATAACATTTTTTACCTTGAAGGTTGAAAGATGAGAGCCAAGAAAATGTAAACTTTGCAAATCTGGAGAAAAGTTGTTTTCTAATAATAAAAGTATGTTTCTTTTCAAACCGATAATTCACTTCTCACTTCTTATATCGTTAATTGGTTGAGATGGCAATTGTTTCTGGATGATTTATTTTACTTGATTAATTAGTTTGAGAAGAAGAGAAAAGTACAATCTTTGAAAGTGATTCAGAATCTGAATAATCGCATTTCAATCTTTTTTTTTTCTTCTCTTTCTGAAACAAAACAAGAGCTAAAAAATATTGCAGATTGGCTCAATGTTTGTTTGTTGACTGCATTTGCTCACTCTAATTATATTGACGTAAATTAACAGTTTTACCAAGAAAAGTTGTTCAATTCTGAACACGAATTGATGGTAATTTATGATTGATTGGCGAACCAGGAAAAAGAAAGAAAACAAATTATTTGCAGAGATAAAATTTTTACACAAGTGCTGAGAATTGGGTGAAATGTGTGTTTCCATGAGAATAGCAAGAGTTTCAGACGTTTATATGAATTATCTGAATGCTGTAGAATTGGCTCAAGTTATTAATGGAAATGCTAATAATAATAAGTTGAAGTTAAAAAAAAAAGAGTTTCTTTCTTCATGGAACATGCAAAATGATAATTATGGTTAAGTATGATTCCAGACTTGACAGACTCATAACAATGACAAATTATTAATAATAATTTTCAAGATGCGCAGTTAGTGACAAAAGTGTCAAGGATTAAGAAAATAATGATGTAAAGCATCAGGAGAGGAAATTCTTGTCTTTACCAGACTCTAGAATCTGCATCGACCATGAGCAAAACTAGAGTTGCAGCAGACTTGGAAGTAAATTTAAATGGAAAAGAAATAAGTACAAAAAATGTTTTTCTTTCGAGTCAAGAGTTGTCCGAAACTGAAAAGCCGAAAACATTGTTGCTATCGACAAATTTCTCTGATCGGCAATTTTCGA
Organism: Tetranychus truncatus; assembly: GCA_028476895.1. Classification (NCBI taxonomy): domain Eukaryota; kingdom Metazoa; phylum Arthropoda; class Arachnida; order Trombidiformes; family Tetranychidae; genus Tetranychus; species Tetranychus truncatus. The sequence continues at coordinate 8,010,424 of CM052062.1, forward strand.
GAAAATTGAAAAGGTTGAAAATTCGATCGCCTTTTTTCCCCTACAATTGTGTGAACAAATTTTTCCAGAATCAGAATAATTTTCCTAATGAAAATGAACCCATTTCCTGTAATGAATAAATGTTTTGTCGGATAAATGAATAAATGCGATTCTCTGTTGAACCGGACGCTTCGAATGACCGTATCATTTACAGATCTGAAATTCATTCTTCTGACCTGTAAAAATGTTTGGTAAACATTGTTGATCGAACACTTTCTTCAATTTATCGACAGTTCTCTCGATTTTGACCATTGGCAGTAATAGGTTCGAGTGATCCAACCTAAAATGATCATTCTTTAATTAATCATTAGGCTTTACAATGGGCTATATTGAAATAATGGATAATTGAAGAGGCCACAAAAAAAAGTTGTAGCATTGTATTACTTATGCTGTCAGATTTGATACTTTTCATAAAGGTTACTCAAACACAAATGATGTGTTATGAGTACATTCATTATTGCATGCATTAGCTCAGATTTTCTTAGCTATTCAGTCTCATTATGTTATAGCCAATAATAAAATCTAATGTTTGGTCAAAGAATGATGATTGATGGTGATGCCATTCTCGAAATAATGAGTCTCAAAGTTTTTAGGCTAATGGCCAAAATCAAGACAACTATTGATAAATTGGAAAAAAAACGTTTTCGATCAACCATGTGCACCAAACATTTTACCCGACGAAAAATGAATTTCAATGAATCTCCAATTGTTGCAGAATGCGCCGGTTTGAACTGAAAATCGAAGTGAACAAAAATTTATTTTCGCAAAAATAAGTCCATTTTCTAATTGGTCATTGCAAGTTGAAAAAATGATTTAGATTAAAAATTTGGTCACACTGTGCAAAAGCTATCGACTTTTCAACTTTGACTTTGATTTTCTCGAAAACTATCGATTGGAGAAATTTTATAACCATTGGACTCAGTTTTCATGCCGCTGCTAACCCACAAAGTCCCCACTCTTAACTCAAAAGGGAAATTGATTTTGTGCTCAGTTCGTCTCAACACTTCATAGAGGTGCAACTTGCAATAGATTTTACTTTTAAAGATGAATAATTGGAAAATATTTGCTCTGTTTTGATGAAGAAAAGCATCTTTTTTCTTCTTCTTCAACTTGTCCCTTTTAACTCTCGCTGGATAATCTCATCATCATTTGCTTCTGAGGCCTAGAAGATTATGCTGGAGGCAATGCTTTTCATCTTGTTGTTGCAAGGGAAAACAAAGTAAAAAGAAGAAGCCAAAGACATTTTAAATTATCGGTTACCTTGCCTTTTCCATCCCAAGGTAACTTTGATTATCTTTTTTTTTTGTTTTAAAAATCATTTTACATTTTCACTTTAATGTTGTGTTAAAATATTGTGAAAAGATTGTCACATTGCTTGGTAACAGAATAAAGATGAGAAATGAAATGCAATGCAATTTTTGCCTGGAAAAAGCTGTTGAACAGAAGAAAAAAAGGGAAAAATTCTTGTTCATTATCATTTTCCTCTTTATTAATCATCTCAAGCTGACCAGAAATGAAGCCTCTGAAAAATGATTAATAATGATAATTTTGTTCAAATTGTATTTTGTCTGGAAAAAAAAAGAGAAAAAGTTGAACAAGAAAACGGAACATTTTCTGATATTGAATAATTCACTAAAAGTGTGATAAAAATGGCAGAGAAAATGATTGACACAATCAAAGGAAAATCGCTTTTCTCTCTCTTTAACCTTCGCTCAACCATCTATTAGCCTTTTCTGTTTTCCCTGAAAATTGATTTTAATACTTGAGATTAACTTGCGTTCGGCAAACAACAACAGCTCAACAGGATAACTTAAAATATCAAAATGCTATTAAAGGAACTTCTTTTCTCTTGTTATTCTTAACTTGTTGAATGGCAAAAACAAACTTTGACACTATTTTTTTGTACACTTTTTTATACTCTTTATGACGAGCTTGTCAACCGCATGTGTCCATTTCATTGACCTATGGCTTTTAAATGGTTTAAAATATAATGTGAATGCGTGAGGTAACCACACACAAAGATTATTTTGTCATGTTCGTTTGGTTACATGGAACAAGCTTATTTGTTATCCAACTTGATTGATAATAATTGTTCAATCATTTCTGCTTATTACTATTCGATTGGAGATTATTTTTGCTTCTTTCACTCTCACCACATCAAGAATTATCCAGAATGAAAAATGTCAACACAAACTGATGAGCAAGCAAGAAAGGGAAAAGTTAAACGAGAAAAGTTGACATTCAAGGTTTCTTCAAAGTTGAACACCTTTGTGTTTCCCTCGAAAAGCTTGTATTCAAACATGGCAACTCGATTCAAACAAATTGAGAAACAATATTTTCTAAAATCGTAAATTTTTCTTGACAAAATTGGCCGCCAAAAATTGAATTGAAAGGTAAACATTAAAAATCTCAATAAAAAGTTTCAAAGGCAATCATTTGCAATTGCAATGGGAATCTCGAAATTAATTTTGCTTGAAATTAATTTGTCCTGCAAAACAATTAGCAGCCAGCGTAGACTTGCGCTTCATAAATAATTGGTGCAAAAGCTGAGACAAGAAATGGAAAAGAAGAGAATGTAAAATTGATTGAACAATGCATGATGCTGAACGGCAAGGAAAACTTTCGAAGTGATCAAGACAAAAAAATGAAGCTTTTTCGCAGCGGCTTTCGTTTGAAAATTTACTTTTCCATTTTCCAAGTGTTCAATTTAAGCTTTTGCAATGTCGCTGCAAATGCACTTTTTTTGCTCTTGAACAACTTTACCTTTCCTTGAAACAAATTAGCATCTTGAAGCGCTCTTTACTCTTAACAATTAAAGTTTTCATCGAGTTTCTTGAAGCGTTTAATGAGTAAATGTTGTCTATAATTGATTGTGATTACCTGTTTACAAAAGGCGGAGTTAACTGTTTCTTTACACTTTGATAGAAGGTTAATTTCAATTCAAACAATGGCGTGAGTCAAAAATACAGGAAAACTTTTCTGTTGCGCAGCATCAACTGATTGATCCTTGAGATTAGGCGGAATTTTCTGGGCAATGTTTTGTTCTTTTTTTTACGCCACAATGAGCAGAATGGAAAACAAAAGGGAAAAGAGAGAAAAGATTATTCCTGTTGTAGGAGGAGATGAACAAGAACAAGTTATCATTTGATTCTTCTCTTATAGGTAAAGGTGGAGCAAAGGCAATGTAAAGACAAACTTTGAAGGCGGACTTGATTCAACATTGTCTTGTAGGTGGCATTTTTGGTAGATAATGATTATTAAATGATTACTTTCAATGTTGATGAAGTTGTTGATGTTAATTTAATTAGAGTGAGAAAAGGAATCATTAGATTAAATTTAATTGTTTCCAATTACAATGGAGAATGGAGAAAAGGTTGGAATGCGCAAACAAAATGGTAGAAACAAAAGAAGTCGAGAAATGAGGGAAAGTTAAAAGTTAATCATGGGAAATGAAGGTTTGCCTTCTCACGCAATGTAAAAATATCAACTTTACCTTTTGTTTTTTTTTTGATTATTATCATCATTATTTAGTTAGCAAATTATTCTTGTTATTGCTTCTGCTGATGGTTAACCATTGCGTGTACAGATAATTGCATTTTCATTGCTTCCAAATCTCATCTCTTTACCATTACCCAAAACCTTGTAAATAGTGTTTGCCTTTTTTTTTTTCTTTACCTTTTGTTTACTCAAATGGCCTTTAATCAACTTTGAGAAGTAGCTTTATCTCATCCATTAATAAATAGTTGAATCAAGTGAATCATTTGATTACCATTACTGCTTTAATATCATTATTGTTATCATTATTATTACCATCAATTATTCAGAGTGACACTGATTAAGGATGACACAAAATGCCTTTTATGCTTGCTTTTGCCTTTCTTTCATTGCCCTCTCTTGACCACTTTTCCCAGTTTTTGACCCTACTTCAGTTAATACAATTAGAGTGGTGAAGAGGAAAATGGTGAAAATTCATTGTTAATTGCAACAATTAACATTACCTTAATCATTTTTACCTGTCAACCTTTTTCGACTCACAACCATGTTCACCTTTTTTCACTTAATAATGACAGTTGCACAAATTGAATCAACATTCAAAGTTAATTGTCTCTAATTTACAGTGAAATTAGTTGCGGCGACAAAAAAGAAACCACAAATTGTTGGTGTTAACAGCGGAAGTTTAACCACAATTTAAATAGTTAATTTACTTTGATGCAACAAAAAGGAAAGGAAGGAAAGTTTTTTTTTTGCAAAACTTGCTTTCACTTGGGCTTTGAGTTTTTTTTTGTTTGAGATGAATGATGAAAATTGAAATTTCAAGTTTTCTAATGGACTTTTCTCGTTTACATATTTTTAGAGTTTAACCATTAATTGTGATCAACGTTTCTCATCACCAAAGTTGGACGAAGTAAGCAATAATTTTATTCTGAAAAGTGATGATGATGATGAGGATGATGGACCCTTGAATCTGAGTAAACCCAGATCAGATGAGAAACCCAGTTTCAGGTAATGAAGTTTGAAATGTTTTTTTTTCTCATCTTATAGATAATTTCACTTTTTCCACGAAATTGAATCAATTTAAATGTTGAACCTATTGATAGTTAATTAAATGTTTTGTGTTGTTTAAAAACAGGAAATCTTATCTTGGGTCAACTGCACGTTCACCTCCAGTCAATTTAGTAACGAATGCTTCACATTCACTGTTGAGCTCAGCATCAAGTCCACCTTATGGATCATCACCAATGTCAGTACAAGCAGCAGCCGCAGCAGCAGTGGCCATGAACAACTCTTTATCTGTACATAATTTTAATCACACCCTTCAAGAGGATGTTTCCGTGCCAAAATCATTACCGGTACCAAGTTCATTGTTGTCAGGTAAATCACCGTTGGCTGGTTTACCCAATGGCTTGAATCCTTGGTCAGTGGGACCTTTAATGCCCAATTTTGGTCTTTATGGGTCACTTCCATTTCCTCCATATCGAAGTCATGGTTCATCTTCAGGAACTGCATCTGGAGGTAATGGTTCATCTGGAACAGGAAATGGTTCCAATTCAACCGATAACAATAGATCTGAATCAAATTCAGGTTCCAACATTGGAGGAATGAATTCTCAAGATCATTCTCCCATGTCTACCTGTGACAAACCATTCCCATTTGGAATGTTTCCAGGAGCACTTGATCATGCAACTGCAGCAGCAGCAGCAGCCGCGGCAGCGGCAGCGGCAGCAGCTGCAGCTTCAGGATCCACTGGAAGTAACAATTGCAATGCCAATAGCGGTGCCAATAACAATGCAGGCAATGGATCTTCAAATGGACCTGCAAGTGGCGGAGGGTCAACCGGGAATCAGGGTAAAGTATTAGCACTTATTAAAGCCAACAAAAACAACAGTCAATAACAATCAAATTATTCAACTAAATAATGGCCAAATTCAAGCAATTTCATTTCTAACAATTTGATCGCAAGTGATCGACAGTCGAACCAAGAAAATGATAAATCCAAGCTTACATGTAATTACTGATCAAAAAATAATCATTATTTTATTAGTTAACTACTCTAATTGATAGCTGATAAAATACGTTATGACGATTGGTGAGATTTTTATGACTGATAAATTGACTGAATTAGATGGAAATACTTTAATGACCATGAAATTAGCAAATTTAAATTCTGCATTCGTTTAGCCAATAAAGCTTTTCCAACGAGTTCGTGATCAAGATTTGCCCATTATCTAGTTGTGTCACCTATTGAATTAGAAAATGAGAAAAAGGAAAATGTTTTTGGCTATCAGTGAATCTGAGATGAACTTTTTCGCTAACGTTTTTGTTTTCTGCTTTGAATCACTAGCACGATTCAATTGTGATTACCTTTTTTCTCCGTCTTTTCAATTTTCTCAATTTTCCGTGCAAATTGCACTTGTCGCTTCCGTTATTCACTGATTGTGTTTTTGTCAAATGTTTATTTTTTAAATTGATTGGATTATCATTGTGCATTAGATAAACTTTTAGGTGCCAAGATAATACGACAAACCAAAAAAGAGTCCGAAGGAAGGCCGCACATTAAAAGGCCGATGAACGCCTTCATGGTTTGGGCGAAAGACGAGAGGCGAAAAATTTTGAAAGCTTGTCCGGATATGCACAATTCCAATATTTCAAAAATTCTCGGTAAGAAGAAGCAAAAATTGAATTATCCAATTTTTAGTTACACCAAACCTCTAAACAATTATTTGTCCAATGAAAAAGGTGCTCGATGGAAAGCAATGCCAAATGCTGAGAAGCAACGTTATTACGAGGAACAATCGCGCCTAAGTAAACAGCACATGGAAAAGTATCCAGACTATAGATATAGACCTCGCCCTAAACGAACCTGTATAGTTGATGGTAAAAAACTAAAGATAAGTGAATATAAGCAATTAATGAGGCAAAAACGGGAGGAAATGCGCAATTTATGGTAAGTTTTCATTCGATTCGTTCCGACAAATGTTTACCTTGATTTTGTTCACTTTCGGGCAACATTGGATGCAACCCAATGTTGAAAAACAAAAACCCATGAAAGGTGTACAGAAAAGAGTATAAGACAATATTGAACAACATTCTCAATTGCAAATCTAGAAAAGACTTTTTTTCTTCTCTCTTTACCTTTAATTCCATCCTATTTTTTTCTCTACCTTAAACTACATTAACGGAAAATTTATTTCTTCGTTTCTCCATTACTGAACACTTAGGAGAAAAAAGAAGTTTCAAGAAGAGAAGAAGAAGAAGGAAAAAAAAAGAGATTCAGAATTTGTAAGGTGAAGAAGGAATAAAAAGGAAATAAGTGACATGGAAAAAAAACACACAGAAAGAAATGTCCATTGAAATGTGACAAATGAAAATAGAAAAAAAAGATAACCTGAAGAAGAAAATAACATGATAACCTGTAGACTGGGAGTTTTTCTTCTTTTCTCTATTTTCCTTTACCAATCCATTTTCTCTGATAAACAAGAAAAGCAGAGAAGAAGAAGAAGAAAAATTCACCATCAATGATGATAGACCATCAACATTCCATGTTGTCCTAACCTTTTTCTTCTTCTCTTTTCATCATCGTTAGCTTTTCCTCAAATTTGGGTCCATTTTTTTTTCTCTCTCTCTCTCTCCCTTCTCTTTGCTTACAAATCATTGAATCAGAAGAAGATGAAGAAGAAAAGTTATCTAATAATATTTCTTTTCTCATCCAACAAAATCAAATTATCAATTTAATCTTAAAGATGAATTAGTTTTTTTTTTCATTTCTTTTCCCTTCCCTTGATTTGCCATTGAGCAGCAAACATCATTAGTTGACTTGTTTGCTTCATGCTGTTGATCATTATCAATGAAAATGTTACAATAAATGTTGCGATACAAAAGAAAAAGGAAAACAAAATCAAAGTAAACATGATATTAATAGCAATTGAATGATTGAAATACTGATCTAAATTTTTCTCCTCTTCCCTTCATCTTTTTTTTTGTTCCCTGCTCGCTTTCCTTCTCACTCCTCAATCATAATGATGAAAACTATTTACCCTGTTAAACCCCTTCAACAATAATCAACTATCATTTTCAAGGTATAGCGGAGGCAATAGCGTATCAACATCATTTCCATCTGGTTCATCTCGATCTCCATCAGGCTTTATTCAACCTGGTTTCTCTCATACCGACATTAGCTCAGGCGATGATGATGACGATGACGACATTACTGGCGATGATTATTCTCATGCCATGGAAACATCGCCAAAAGCAAGTTCAGGAGAGGAAATGTCACCATGTCGAGACGGTTGAACCGTTGACTAGCAAAAATTTGGGAAAAAAAAAACAAAAGTTTGAAGAGAAAAAAAAAACTCTGTTGTTCTTGCGATTGTTGTTTCATGTTTCAATCTAATCAAGACAATCTCACACTTTACAGTTGAATAAACATTATTATTAAAAATAGATAATTATTATTAAGAAAAATAAAATTGTAATTATAAATTTATTATAAAAAAAATCTTCTTTTTGCCGTGCGTTTGTCTTTGTGTCAAGAAACTAATCACAAAAGCGCAAAATTGAAACAACAATCCAGACAACTTGAAAAGCCAAAACTAAACGTTTCCAATCATTCTCATTGAAAAATTCCTCAACTTCACACTCATCTTCACCTTTACCCAATGAGCAACTAAATCAATTGGCATATAATAACCTCGCAACTTACACACAAACACTTTTGTAACATTGCTTTAGATTTTAAATTGACTCCAATTGTCACCACAAAAGTATCTGAGTGAATATTTGTTGGCGAACAAAGAAAAAAAGTTCGCCTTTTAATGTTCGTCTTTTTCTCAAACCTTTTTCCTTTTCGTCTCCTTTGCGCTCTTTATGTTGACGAGGCGCTTTTCGACTCAAACTCCTTGAATGTTTTATTGCCGTTATGTGGTTCATCATCCCTGGAACCATCTTTTAATCATCATCTTCCTTCTCAAGTCACTCAAGTTTTTTTCTCTTCTTCTTCTTCTTCTTGAACAACAAGAAAAGCTGAAAAGCTCATTATGTTCTCATCATCACCATTTACCATAGAGAATCACCATGAAAGAATAATGAACACAAAGGCACATTAAAACACACAACACACACACAGACAACCTCAACTTTCATCTTATGTAAATATTTTTCATCATCTTTCATAAACAAAAAGCATGACACATTAAATAATGTTTCTTTCAACATTTTTTTTTTGTCTTTTCCCACTTTATTCATAAACAACAGAGAAAAGAAAAACTCAATTTCAAGCTTTGAGATGAGTAAATTTGAAAGATAATCACTTGAAGAGAAACAGCCAAATATTAATAACTTACATGAAAATATCATTTACAAACTCTTCTCCGGCCTTTACCTTATTGAGGTGAAAGAAAAAAGCCTCGAAATGAGCCAAAAGCTGACTCACAATTAATTAACTAAATTGACATTTTCCCCCATTCAAGTTGAGCCCACCAAAGTTTACAATAATTCATCTTGCTTATTATCAACTTTTCTCGTTTTTTTTTTCATCTCAGTTGATGAAAGATTCAAGGATAAATGGAAATGGCAAAAGAGTCAAAACAGAAAAGTTTTCTTCTTCTTCTTCGCATATTGAAAGGTTGATTCTTGAAAAGAGTTTCTGGTCAACATGGAAATGCCATTGAAATTGATAGTGATGAATTTGTCCCTGTTAAAGGCTGAAATTGAAATGAGAAAAAAATTTATGTAAAAATGATAAGAATTATTTCTTTTCTTATCTTTCGTTTCTTCTTCTTCTTCTTCTTCTTTTTTCCTGCAAAGAGGATCAAAATACCAAGTGTCACATTTATCAGTAAAACAGGATCACGTTAATTGTGGTTTAAGTTTGAACGTTGTGACTTGGCTAATGCACATTATAATGCATCCCAACCTTTAAAGTGATATTTAGATAAATTACCAAGATTTTGTACCAGTTTCTTTATTTTGCAAAAGATGAGAGAAGAAGAAGAAGAAATGTGAAGAGCAAGAAAAATCCTCTTGTTTCGTGCATCTTTTTTCCTTTCTTTTTGCATCTTCATCTTGATCATCTTTTGCATTTTTGGTTAACAATTCACGTGACTATTAATACATTTTATAGCTTCTAATAACCGTGGGAAGCTGGCAATAAGCAAAAGGTGCTCATCAATGATCAGCTATTCAATTAAGTTCATTTCATCTTCGAGCTGATCATGATCATCATTTACATTCATCCTTTGTTCACTCCCTTTCATCGTTCAATTGAAAACTGGTCAGGGAAAAGTTTGACTTCTTTTGATTGATTTTCTCGTGATTATTGTTACAATTACTATTATTTCAATTTCTTTAATGAGTTTAATTTGAATATAATTAAAAACTTGTTAAACACGAATTGGGTTTAAATTTAAAATGTTTCAGAGAAAAAAAAAGAAAGAAGTTCAATAAATTTCAACTTTCAAATGTTTCATCATGAGACTCGGTTTAAACTTGGTTCAAGTCAATAAGCTAAAAAACTATTGATATATTGTTGTCGGGTAATTTCAAACTTTCAACTCGTTTTTGCATTGAACATTTTTACTTTCATTTATCTGCAAAGTTGCTTGAGTAATTTTGAACCTTTCGCGTGTTCAGTCGCATTTAGTTTCATATCGATTCTTGTCTCTGCATTTTTGAGCAAAATTTTTGTACAAATCAAGAGGCAAGTCTCTTCCAGTGAACTGCAAAAGTCGAGTGTCACTTATAATAGTTGATTCAGAATGCTAGTCAAGCTATTGAAAAATTTTTCAGAAAAGTTTCCTTCTGCAAATTCAACGAGTTTAACATTCGACAATTTTCTTTATACTCAATGTGTTGCACCAATGAGAACTAAGAACTGAACCAATTTTTGATCTGAATTTAAATGTTGAAGGTTTAATTATCGAGGAAATGAGCTTGTATGATATCCAAACTGAAAACACCCAACTTGTTCAATCCATAAAAGTTTCTCGACAAAATTGTATAACTGTATGAATAATAACTAATGAATAACTAATTAATGTCAACAGTCGTAAATTGTTCAACACAGTTTCGTTGTTTACCAAAACAAACGTGTAGTTGATTCAATGCGTATTCTTAGCAGCTTATCCATTTTGTAACATTTGCCTCATGAAAACCCACCAAATTGAGCATAATTCAGATTTAATTTTCTTTTTTTTTAAGTAATAAATGAAATATTTTTTTCACTAACAGCAGTTGACGGACTTCATATTTCCTTTTAATTCTGCCATTCAATTGGCTTTCAATTTGTTCCACTTCTTGACGCAAATGTTTTCAGATCAACAACATTGTGACCTTATCGATGAAGCTACTCAAAACATTCAAATATTCAACTTTCTTTTTTCTCAAAACTAAAATTGCAAACTAACCATCGAACACACAAGACTAAAAAATTGCCTTTAGTCGATTCGATCAATTTGGTCAGTTTTAGGAAAGTTTGTTGAAGAGAAAAAAAGAGTTTCAAGCTACTTTCGACTTATAGAAGAAGAAAAAAAATTGTTCCCCAGAATGGCAAGTGATTCTGCCTCTGAATCTGATTTGTCATCTTTTTCAAGTTCTTTTGTTGACTTAAAGCGCCTGTAACAGACTCTTACCATTGAAGCACAAATTGAATCTCTTATCAACAGTTTCCCTGAAAAGAGAAGAATGAAAGAATGAAAAGTGAAAAAACGAGATCGGAAAAGGCCTCAAGGTGATATTATTCATTTTAGATAATCAAGTTTCTCCTATTCATCTCTCGCTCTCTGTCCAGTTAACAAGTGTGAAAAGTCCAGAAAGTAGAGTAAAATGGAATGGTGAAAAAAGGTTGGAAAGTGGAAAAGAAGGCGAAGGATAGAGAAGAAAAAAATGATGAAAAAGAATGTCATCAAAATAAATTGTTGATACAATGTTGAAGAATCAAAGTGTCGCGTGACTGATGAAACCAATTGGACTGAGTTTCATTCTTTGATTCAACACTTGTTTGTCTTTTTGCGTTCTTTTGTTTACGTCTTTTCAATTCATCTTCTTATGTTTAAATCAATCCTCTTTTTGCTTCTTTTTTGCTCACCATTTCTTTTATTCTTTACATTCTTTCAGCTCAGCATTTTCCTTACGTTTTTAGCTTCTTCTTGTTCTTCTTTTTTTTTAGCTATTAACTTTTTTTCCCTTTCCACCTCAATGGGTGAATAGAAGACAAAATAGATGAGGATAAATTGTAATCAAGTGACAATGAGAATAGGTAACAAAGCTTTATGATGCGAGTAAAGACGGGAAGAAGAAGAGGAAGAAGAAGAGAAGAAACTGAATCAACTGAATTATCATGAAAAGGAAGCTAACAATGAGTGGACAAAGGACAGTAAATCAATTCAATTGACTATCTGTTGGAATATTTATTTGTCAATACTTTATTTGGTTCAATTGACAAAACAAGATAAGATTATTCAATTTGTTTGTCCATCTATCATCCAAAATCACATTTCAATGATTAAATTCACACTAAACAGTTTTCGATGAGCAAAGATTCTTTCCTCTTTTATTCCTATTAACTGCCATTAATCTGGACCATTGTCTACGAGGCGCCTTCTTAACCCACCGGGAATCATGTTGATAGTCAAAAATAGCTGTAAATTGAAATTTAAATATAGAAACTATTATTTAATAAATCCTATTATGTGAATGTTTTTTTTTGAATGTTGTCTCTTTGTCCATATTGAAGAAGAGAGAGAGAGAAAAAAAAGATTCCTAGAGTCCAAGTTTTTATAATATTAGTCTTTATTCATCAAATAAGATTCAAAGGATGACACTTAATAGTCGAGGAAACAATATATTGACATTTATTTGCCAGTCAATTCGGACAATAAAATCACTTCAATTCATCACTGGATCCACTGCAGTTCAAGATTAGTTTAGCCTTTAAGTTCAAGTAATGTTACATAATTGTCGATCAAACCTTAAAAGGCCGTTTACCTTGATCCAAACCTCAATCATCTTTTTATGCTTAACAAGCAGTCTTTCGATCATCGACTGATTGACATTTTTATTTATCGACACAATGCATTCACATTTAAAAGGTTCAAATTATTGGGTAAACTAACAATCGTTGAACGAAAAAATGAAACATGGTTCTACAACTGAGCAATCCAAGTTTTGAAAGCAATTTATTCGAAAAGTGTCGATCAGAGAAAATTTCAAGTTGCACAGTTGGTCCATGTGTCTCCAAAGTCTATCAGGTTGCAACTCGAAAGTCACAGTTTTACTCTTATTAATCATCGACATCACATTGACGTCAAACCTAGCAAACTTTTTCCTCTTTTACATTGCTATAGAACAGCTCTGTTTTTTTTCCTTCACCCTGTTAAAACATGAATTCCAATAAAGCTCATCCTTTTCTTGTCGTTTTAATCAGCCGAGGCGTAAAATTTCATTTCAACTCTTTCATCTGAGTCTTAGTTTTACATGGTTAAAAGTACCGGTTTGGACTTGAAATATTATTGGAGTTTTCACTTTGAAATTAGACTTTTGGTTTCTACTGCAACTGAAATGAAAGGCATTTTGATCAAAATTTTTTAAAACTCGTTGGACTTTGTAATCTCAAGAGCTGAAGGAAGCCACTGTAAATGTAAAATTTTATCGCTTTTTAAGGTTCTATTGAACTTGATTGTAATTTGATCCAAAAGACGCTTTTTAAGCATTTTTACAAAAAGTAGAAGAAAAAAAAGTTAACCAGCTTTTGGTCAAATCATAATTTGCAGTTTTGAAAACTTGATATGGAAAGCGTTTTATGGGGAAAACACTTTTTTTTTAGGTAAAACATTAGAAATGCTTTGATTCGATAAAGGGTGTCAAATTTAATTTGAAAACACGTTTTTTGTTTACAATTTTATTCTTCATCTTCACCTTTGTTGCTATTTTGATTCAATTATCTGTGCTTATCCATTTCTACTTATAAAAAGATACTAAACCATGCAATTGAATTTGACACCGGTTTAAATGAAAATTAAAAACTGGTCAGTCGTCTTGAGTAAACCCAATAATGGCATTAATAATGAAATTAATGTTTTACCACAAAACTGTACATTGCTCATCCACAAGATGAACCCTGTGATATGCCTTTTCATTTATTCATGATAATGTCTAGTGTAACTGGAAAAGGAAGGCAATAAAAGCAAATTGAGTTATAAACAGAAGAAGGGCCGAAAATATGGACAAGAATTATGCAAAAAATGCAAGAAAATTTCATTTCTACTCTTGATTATGGTGAAAAATGTTCTTGATAATCCATTTAATGCAAACCAAATGACCAGTTTTAAAGAAAAACACATTTTTTTTTCAGAAAAAATCACATTTTGTCGATAAAATTTTATCCAAAATGATTTTTACTTTTTTTTCCACAATTTTTTTCCTCTCAACCGAGAGGGAAAAAAAAAGTTTCTTTCAGATGTTGATTATTTTTCAATCAAAATTGGTACCAAAATATTGCGGCAAAACAATTTCTATTCTTTTCTCTTCATGTCTCCATGAAATGGAATGAAATGTTAATCTGAAATAAATCTTCATCAAGAATATTCTTTACCTTTCTCGGGTTGTAAACCATGTTATCCGCTAATTTGTGAGCATTATCTGGTTTCCTTTTAGTTAAGCAAACACACGTCACATTGCATCTTCATCATCGCATGTTTACAATTTAAACCTGATTTTGTTTTCTTCATTATTTAACAACCTCGGACAATCTGATTACAATTGTATTTCAATTTCAACTGCATTTCTTTCCCTTTTTTTTTCTATTCACCATTATTTTTCTTCCATGAAATATTAATATTTACAGGGAAGAAAAGGAAAGTATGAGGTCAAAGCTTTTTGATAAGGTTAATAAATTTGGTTAACATTTAAAGATGAATAAAGAGTAAATGTAAAGAGGAAATTTTGTTCATTACAACTGAAAGCATTGAATTATTCTTATTTAGTTCAGCACATTGTTTGACATCGAAAAGCAAACCTTTCTCATTCACTTATCATGCTTCTGTTCACATGAACGAAAGAAGAGAAAAATGTTGAAATTTTTTGCTTCTTTCTTCTTCTTCTAATAATATTTATAAACTCACAAGAAAAGCCAAACAGAAATGAATAAAGCTAAATTGTTATTCACAGTTGATAATTGAGAAGTGATTTGCAAAATTACAAGGAATCAGTAAAAGTATCGAAAGATATTCAAGAAAATGGGAAAAAAAAGAGAAAATGGAAAAACAAATTTTGTTGAAATAAACGTGATTATATTTATAATCATTGGCATCTCAGTAAGCAAAGAGTTGGAAAGTTTTCTTTGTAATGGAAATAATGAATTTCCAGTTTCTTTCTCGTCAAACATTGAAAGTAAATTCAGTGGCAATTAACAGTTGAAATATTATATTTTATTTCCACGTTTCCGGAGATGCATTTCTATCAACATTGATATCATGATATTGCAAGTTTTCTCAGGCATAACAAGTCTCATCAGTGATTAAACGAAATAAAATGAGTGCGAAAAGATGATGGCGAAGAGAAGAGGCACAAAAAAAAATGAGTTCGTTATAATTTTATTTTTAGCTTTGGTTGCATATTTTTGTGTAATTTCAGTAACCATATCATACACAATGTTCAATTCAAATTTCATTTGGCTTCATCATTTTTTTTTTACTTCGCCATCTTTTTCATCTTTCATTTCTTTTCTCTTTTTTTCTCTGTCCTTTTCCTCTGATAATTGGGAACATTTCTCTTCTTTCCTTCGCTCCAGATCATTTTCAAGATGATTTTCTTCTCTTCATCATAAATAAAAAACATGGGACAAGAATTTCTTTTCTCTTGAAAATGAATTTCTCTCTCTTCCGGAAACTGGATCAAGATGATTATTCAAATTTGTTTGCTTCTCATTGTCATTACAGATGGAAAAAGGTAAACCTTTTTGACTAAAGCAACATTTGAATAATCATTTTTTGTCCATGCGATTCAAATGTTGATTTGTTTTTCGGTTTAATTCGGAAATTTTTCCACTTTTGTCACATTCGCTGTTTGATGGTTTAAATATTGATTATCAATTAAGTTGCATCGATTGGTAATGGTGTTTAAAGGGTAAAACTGGCAACTGGTTTGGTTGAGCCAAGAGTGTGAAAAAGAGGTGAAGATGAGGATAGATGGAAGAATGATGAGGATGAGTAAAAGTAATGGTCGGTATAATGGTGAGGATAAAAGCAATTTTACGGATAAAATGAATGCAAAATGTTGAGACAGGAAGAAAGAAGAAGAAGAAAAGAGAAGAAAAAATTTTTTTTTTTCAAAGTTTCCTCTTTCATCTCTTCTCATCTTGTTGACTCTTGAGTGTGTCTCTATTAACACAAAGTAAACTGTAACATTGTAATACTTTGAGCTGAACTTTTACCCTGATCTGCCAAGAAAAAGAAGAAGCAACAAGATTAGAAGATTAATGCACTTGGTGAACATTATTTTTGAATTTACTTGTGATAAAGTTCACAGTTTGTGACAAAATTAGTTCATCTTGTTTAACCTTTATGGAAGAGCCCATGGAATGATAACAAATGGGTGAAAGGCCAATGGAAATTGTCTTTTTGTTACAATTGTTATTGCCTTTTATGCCGCTTTCAGATGGATTATAAGTTCATTCAAGTTTAAAATCTGTAATAAACTTTTAAATCCTTCAATGTTTTGACTTTTCCAACTCTCAACTCGCCTCTTCAAGTAGAGACTTTTTTTTATGCTGACTTTTGTTGTTTCCTTTTCTGGCCAATTGTAATCCCATGTTATCATTATTATTCAATTGATGTTTCCCATTCAAATCATCATTTGCTTTCCATTTTCAAGTTTAATATTTTCACTCATTTGCTTTGCTTTTTTTACGCTTCTTCCTAATCATTTTTGTGTGCGTCTCTAGCTTTTTCTTTTGTTCAGGTTCTTTTTTTTGCTCCATTCTTTAAATCAGATAAATGGTTCATAAAAAAAAGATGTTTAATCAGCACGTCTCAATGATTAACTTTTGTTTCTTTAAAACTTTCAGGTAAAGTGCAAACTGCACCCAAAAAAGTATCATCTCGCAATTGAAATGATTTGCTTTTTACTTGAAAAAAAACTTGTTTCCATAAACTTTTTACGCTTTTTTTCCCTAAAATGACCAAAATTTAAGTAAATTTTTCTCTTTACAAGTTTCCAGTTAAACTTTTAGTTTCTTTCAAGTTTCGGTCCAAATTTGCATTGAAACATTTTTTTTTAATGCACCTTCTGTTTTTATCCTATTTTTGCAGTTACAAGTTGCATTCACTGAACAATAAGAGGTGACGAAACTGACGGAAAAACAGATGCAACTTAGTTTTTATTATAGTTGCTTTGTACTATTTACTGTCGATTAAAAAATGATTTGAAATTTATTTCACTCAGATGTAACTTGCAGTGACCTCTAGCTTCGCTTTTTTAAGCTAATTTTTAAATTTTTCTCTTTTGTGTCGATAGAGGGCGCTACAAGCAAATGAGCGACTTTTGAATTTGCTTCAAGTTGTAAAAATTAGTAGACTCCGAAGTCAGTCGTTTTTTCAACGATTGACTGACTGGGGGTTTTATCGACTGGCGGTTGAATCAGTCGAATTTCACTCAAAATGTCTGGCGTCGACTCATTTCGACTCAAAGAAAAATTTTGACGGGGTAAGAGTGGGGTTTTAAAAGACGATCTGGAAACAAAAAACATAATCAATCTTCTGCTTTAAAATAATCTTTTGAGTTAATAGTCGACTAAGTCGACTCATTTGATAGTTCAGTCAACTGGCGCTCAGTCGAATCTTCATCAACTGACTGAGCGACTCAATCCACTGACTTCGGAGTCTAAAAATTAGATTAATTGTTTTGCATAAAAGTTGTAAATCTTTATTACCATGATTAAACAAAGGTTTGAAATGATTTGAAGAAAACTATCCAAATCTTCATCGATATATTCGTACTTAAACAAACGCATCTAGCGTCCATCGGAGTGCATTCGGATTTACCATAATCTTAAAATCTTATTGTTAGTAGTTGGCTAACACCATGTTAATGTAGTCTGGTTTCTAAAGCATTATAGCTAGGCTTGTTGGGAGTGAATATTGGATAATTTTTGGAAGAGCAACACTTTTTTTGCCTTTTTTAAATGCAACTTTTGACATGCAATTAGATTTGTTGAGCAATTGACATTCATTATTGACGCTATTACTCTTATTTAATTGGTAAATATTGTCTTTTTAATACAGAAGTCTTGATTTTTTGCTTGATGTTTGATAAACCATGCGGTCGGACGGTATCAGCATCGCCATGCATCTAATCAAGAAAATCAATAAAGGATAATAAATAGAAAAATTTTCAGATTGGTTTATGTGCATAACCATATCTGATACTGGCCAAAGTCTATGAGCATTTCCAAGCTGTTAGTTATTCAATTGGTTTTGAGAAAAGTTCATTCGAGAGAAGACAACCTTCAAATGTTATTTAGAGGTAAAATAACGGAGTGGCCGTTAATGGCATAAGCATTCGAACTTGAAATTTTTCATTCTGCGGAATCTCATGACTCTGATCTGAGGTCTGAAGCATCGACCGATAGTGAGTTATGACTGCAAACAGGCATACAGGATGAAAACCCCAAGTATTGATTAAAAGTCAAGTAAATTACGATTTCCCTACTGGCTCTGTTGAAAATGCCTTTACCAACCAAGTCCTAACTCTTACAAGGGAACCCCGCGAGATGCCTAAAACCGATTTGAATGAGTGAGGTGACGTTAGATAGAGGATGATGAAAGTAGATATAGGGTGAAGGGTTTTTTCTGTGGGGTTGATGGTTCCTGAGATATTTGAGGTTAAAATTTGGGGTTTTTTTTTAAAATTGAATTTTAAACTTTAAATTTCACAGCCCAGAGGTGGCGCAGTGAGCAAAGTTTTGTTACGTAAGGGTAAGGTTATGGGTTCGAGTCATGGTTGTGGCAATTTTTTTTTGATTTTTTTAATGTTTTAAAATAAGTTTAAATATCATTTAATAGTTATTTTTAATGCTTTTTAATGCTGTTTTAGATTTAAACATTGGAAATTGACAAAATTTAATGAATATGCAAAGGACCCACACAATGTTTTATGCATAATGAGGTTCTACAATAAGCACATTTGGTAAACATAAAGAGTTCACAACTTTGAACTGAACAATTTTCAAAACTGGAATCAAAATTGATTTCCAAACAAGATTGAAATGAAGTTAATTCTTCAGCAATTGAAAAACCAGATGCTTTCCAGGCATATAAAAGCATATTACGATATAAAGGTGCGGAGAATTGATTATAAATAAAAGCATGCATTTTCATAATGAATGTGCGATTATTGAGCCGAGTAATAGCTTGATCACGATCATGACATCTTACTGCATCTTGATATCGTCTAGCAAATAACTTATACTGTCGAAAAAAATAGACGTCCAATGGTTGGCAATACTTTGTTGCTTTTGGAGGGATTGTTTCAACCCGAAGTCTGCAAAAATTGTCCAGTTTGTTTTGATATATAGTCATGTCCTTTTGAGCTGACCATGAATCCTGTAATAACATTGTGTTTTCGTTTACAAGTGGATTTAAACACTTTTCGACCCACAATCCCAAAGTATTCTTGGTCATTTTGCCACTTGTTGTACATGTTACTTCGATATTTGTTGGTTTATTATCTATAATAGATTGCATAACATGCGGTCCAAATTTACCCGAAGGTTCCTGGAAACAAATGAAGAGTTTTGGAGCAAGTTTACCAGCATTAGAAATAAGCACTTGAATAGTGTAAGAATGTGTCAATGAATTGACACTTTGTACAAGTGCATAAGTATCTCTCTCTCCTTGATCACTTAAGGTTCTGTTTGAAGTTAATTCATAATTAAATCCTGACTGATCAGTGTTCCATACATCCTCATCATTGTATTGTTCCTTTTCAGCATTAACTTTATTGGCAAAATCAATAGCAGACTTTCTTATTTCTTCTTCATTTGAACGAGTTTTTTTAGTGATAAATTTAGTGATTTTCCTGGACGTTATTCGGAACTCTGTCTTCAAACCATCAATATATGTTAGTCCTGCTTTGAAACCAGCAATTTTCAAAGTTTTGGCAGATTCCAATGCCCAATTTTGCAAATCATAATAGTGAACTGGTAAGAACTCTTCTCTAGCAGCTCTATAACGAACGTATATCATGGATTTAAGGGCTGTTAACTTACTTGGTCTGTTACCATCATTTTTCAGGAATTCTTTTATCCGTAGTATCTTTTTGTTGTCATTATTCAATTTAGGATAACGTTTATAAGTTGTTTTAGCTCCATATTTATCATAAAATTCAACTATGTTTTTCATTGTTTCAACTTTGAACTCTTCCGATATACACTTTTTTCTTTTTACTGGTGAAGGATTATATGTTGAAGAAGATGAAGAAGTCTTGTCACTGTCATCATCAGTATCTGAATCAGATGACTCGTTATCAGGGTCCTCAGCATCATACAAGTAAACGTCTTCATGCATTTCACAATTTCCAAATTGTTGATTCACAATCAAATCCCACAAAGTATTTGCAAAATTCACCTCCTCAAGTGTTTGAATTGTTGAATCCTGATTCAAATTGGCACATTTTTCAGTTAACAATGCAACTATGTTGACTGGATTTATCATTTTGAGTTGTTAATTAAAACTTTTTAAAACAAATTAAAACAAAACTCTAGTAAAATTTTCACTATTTGAATTACTATATTCTCTTTCCAAAAACGTGGTAACTCTTTTCAGTAAACAAAGAAAAATATGGCCGCCTCTGGTCATCTTGGTTCAACTTATATGTCACACTTATCCCAAAAACTAAAACCAAAAGAAAAGGTAAACGCATTCAAAAGCATCGCTGCAATTGAATATTTTTAAATTATGCTGTAATCAGCATTAAAAAGCATTAAAAATAACTATTAAATGATATTTAAACTTATTTTAAAACATTAAAAAAATCAAAAAAAAATTGCCACAACCATGACTCGAACCCATAACCTTACCCTTACGTAACAAGCCTTTGCTCACTGCGCCACCTCTGGGCTGTGAAATTTAAAGTTTAAAATTCAATTTTAAAAAAAAACCCCAAATTTTAACCTCAAATATCTCAGGAACCATCAACCCCACAGAAAAAACCCTTCACCCTATATCTACTTTCATCATCCTCTATCTAACGTCACCTCACTCATTCAAATCGGTTTTAGGCATCTCGCGGGGTTCCCTTGTTAGCTCAAAATCAATTTTCCATTCAATCCTTTTGGTTGCTCATATAATATCAAATTGTGGATAAATAAGTAAATTGGTTAATTTGTAATAACTGGTTTACAGCTTGAACGAAAAATTACCAGAAGCATAATAAAAATTCAAAAGTGTAAACAGAATCACTTTATGTTGATTCTTTTCTTTCTCTAGATGGCTCTTTTTCACGAGCAATTCAGTAATTATTCTCGTTGGTCAGTGTTTGAATCTCAAAGTTTGGGTTTTCAGCTCAAATTCACAGTCTCCATCTATAGTTAGTTAAGTGCAACTCGAGAAACTGCGCCAAATTTAACCACAATCGGTTGTAGTATTCAAGTCAAAGCAGGCTTTAGGTGATAATATTTATTCATTAGTTTACTTCAATTCAACAGGAAATGCCGGACTTTGCCTTTCTCTTTATTAGAAAAGACAAAACTTTCTCTTCCTGTTGACATCGACTCTAGTATTAACAAAAAACCTTCCATTCAGGTGACACCCTTTGCTACGTGTTTTACCTGAAAAACCATTATCTGCATTATTCAACTTTTATTGTTGCAAAATTTTTGTAAAATAAAAAGCAAAGAAAAGAGTGAGAAAGAGAGGAACCAAAAAGTGTACATGATCCTCAGGCAATTGAATTTGAATGAACACATGAAATGATTTTAGCCTCAGTAACGTATTTACCCATCGATTGTTATCAAGGGAGTAAACTATTTTACTAAAGCGTGAGTCTATGCGCATCTACTTATCTCATCCTATTCTTTGTTTTCCTCAGTTCATCACATGTAACGGGCTTTACCACTTGCTATTATTGTTGCTTCGGTCAAGTGATAAACTTTAATCGTTAACATCAATACTGAAACAATCCACAGTTTAATTCAAAACTCAATTTCATTCAATATTCCAATAGCAATCGTACCATTGCAATTTGACCTCAATTTTTCAATTTTCAGTTCAAAAGTCGAAAAATTCGTGTTCCTTTCCAAGTTTACTTCGATCAAATTCAAAAGTGAAAAAGTTCACCAAAACTGCGTTCCAATAGCTGTGATTAAAACTTTTACAAAACTTTTCTTACTCCAATCAATGATGAACACTCTTTCATGGTAAAACTAATCACATGGTAAGTCCGATTAACATATTTTCACCTTTTAATCTTACCCTTTATCTTTAACTGAGTTATTGTGAATCAACTTTAATAAATTGAATAAGCTTTCAAGGTTTTTCCAGGAATAATTCTAGATGATTTATTTCGCCTAAATCCCGGACAAAACTTTTCATTTTTCTTCTTCAAAACAAATGCAAAATCAATTTCAGGGATTCAGTTGAACGTTTATGAATCGAAGTGAAATAATATCTCATGATCTTGTGACTGGTAAATGAAAGTTATTCGTTGAGCCGACATGATACTAATTGTTATCGGAAAAGCATGGAAACAAGAAAACATTTCAACATTTAACATTTTTGTGTAAAGAAAAAAGTTAATGAAAATTGGTTGCCCAGAACAATTACAATTGAATAGAAAGTGAAAAGAAAATCAATTGAATAGAAAAGTCTAAAAAGTTGAAGAAAATTTCCGTTTCGTTGTTCGTAACAAACTTGCCTTCGTCATAGAAGTCCATTTTAAGGTCATTTCCCATTATTCCGATTCGATTGGCTAAAGAACAGTAAAAGAGAGAAAAAAAAACAATTTTTCGTAACTTTCAAAGTACCGTTTGCTTTCATGTACAATTAGATTGATCACAAGACATTCATTTAGTTTCCTCACTCATTCATCCAAATGTAACCCAAGTGAATCCAAGCAAATACCAAAAGAAAAAAAAACATTAACGGATTGAACAAGTTGAGTTACAAAACGAGTGGAAAACTTGTCAACAAGTTTTTTCCCTTTCATCAATAACTCAGTTTTACGACAATCATGTCAACTTGCAACAGAATTGACCACTAATCAACTCGCTACTTTTGGTTAACAAGTTGTCGTTGATCGGCGCTCAAAACAGGATGAAAGTGAAACCCTTCCAGAACCAAATGGTTGCCCAAATTTGGATCAAATTAAATGTCTCTTCTCTTTGGAGTCTCATCTTTACTTTATTGTTGATACTTAATTGTAAGTTTGCTCAACTTTTACCATCCATTTTGGTCCTTTTTGAAATTCAGTTGCTCTCTTTTTTTTTCATTCACTTTCATGCCTTTTCACCAAATACAATTTACAAAGAAAGTTTCCTTCTGTTTTCATAATTTTGTGTCTCATTGTTTGTCCACTGCAATATGATAAACATCAATATGGTGAACAATTGGTGAGAGGAACATTTATCCTTTTCTTTCAATTGAACCTTCATCAGATGGTTCAGTGGCCATTGTAGTATTGATAGGAAATAGCTGTTTGATGATTCAATAAAGCTCAACTTAACAAATTGTTTATCATTATTGTCATGATAATTGAGCGACAAAAATTGATTTCAATATTCACTTCTAAACTCTATTCACACCATTGTTTCTTTGCCATTTAGATTTAACTTTATCGGTTGATTGTAGAGGCAATGGACCCGATTGTCCAGCCAAATTGGATAATTGTACAACCATGGTCAAGCCTTATCTTCATGATCTTAAATACATGTTTCCAACTACAATTGAGGATGTCGATGAAATGTGCAAGTAAGTCAAAGGTTTTTTTTGCCTTACATTCAAACAACTTTTATAATTTCAAAGTTGACCAAAGATGCAATGAACTAGACTCTTATTTGGATACAATATTAATGTCATCTTGTGCTTCAGAAGAAAATTGATTAATGAATTGAAATGAAACTCGTCAGATTTTCTTCGACTCGAAATTCCAAGTGCAATGGAATTTTAAAATTCAGTGAAAAGTCTTGATAATAAAGAGTTGAATCCGTGAATCAGGAAAATTAAAAATGCGAATATTTATGAGGAGAAAAATTTTTCGAAACGAGCAATTCATTATTCAATCGAAATGATTCTTATCAGATGAACATTCATGCAGGTTATTTTAAATATAGAATAAGCTGAAAGTTCCATGGATTGTTTGAGATAATCATTTGTGTCGAGTAGCAATAGATTGTTTGCATTCTGAAACAATAACTTTTGTGCGTTTTGGTGCTTTGAAGTTTCTTTGTTTTTATTTATTCCTTCATCGATTCATCGGTTTCGCTTCGTGTTACCTTTTGAATTTTTGTGACAGAATTTATTTCTTTCATTCATCATTCGAAAATTGAAATGAATCATTCGGATGTTAGTTTCATTGAAGTTTCATTTTTGTCTTTCAATTGAAAATATTCAACTTTTTTTTTGGCAAAAAATTATTATTTAATCCAAGTGATGAACTGATTGCATTTATTAAATTAAAACAATAGCTTTGGACCAAACAGAAAACATCATGAATTTAATCGAATCAAAATAAATACATTTTATTATTTTTTCGCTTATCTTTTGATTCTGATGTGAAATGTGATGAACAAAGTGAAACAACGATAATTAGCATCATCATCATTCACATCATTTTCATTTCAACTCTTCTTCCATTTCCTTTTCTTTCTCTTTTCAATTTCTTTTTTCCCTTTGTTTCCTCTTTTATTACACATTTAACACTTTATAGCATAATCTAAATCAAGCTCATCAACCTCATCATCATTGCTTTAACCATTTCATGGGTTAACATTTAACTCGAAATGGTTACCTTGTTGAAGCGAATTGCAAGGCGAACGTTAATTTAGAACTTTGTTTTTCGTTGAATCATCAAAACTTATCTGACTCACTACCTGTAATCACATCAAATGGGAGCAATTTTTCTTTAATCAAAAGCCAAACTATCCAACTGCACGAATCAATAAACCAGATAAACCACCAGTGTAACTTTATGTTGATCACTTTACAAAAGTTACTGTTACCGAAAGTATCTAAGCCAGAATGTTTTTAAAGATCATTTACTAATGAACCTGTCGGCAACAGAATTATTACCTTAGAAAAATCGAGTTACAGATATTAAAATGATAGTAAAAGATGAATGTCCAAAAACATAACAAGTAAAATATCGATAACATGATTTATCAGTTTTACCAAAACTTGCTGACTATTACCAACTAATGCCCTGCAGTAATATAAACAGAAAAATCTCCAAGAAAATATTTTCTTTTTGATAAATGTTGATGCGATTCTTCATGGAAATATTTGAATTTTAATTCGATTGATAGCAAATTTAGTAAATCAGTAATCACCAAATTAACTTAATTTTCATGTTCATGTTTAATTCAAGCAAAAGTTCTTTGGAGGAAAATTAGAAAATTCAAATTTCTAACTTTTCAACGTTTTTGCTCATTTCCATGATAATCTGGATTGATGGAGTAACCATCGAGATTGGATCTGATAGGATCTGAGAAATGAGGTGAAATCGGCGAGAATCGACATTGAATAACAAACATTAAGTGAAAAGAGTCGAATGAGCCGATTGTGGATTTTGATTTTTCAGCGATTCTTCCCTTTGGACGAATCTGTTGGAAGTTTAAATCTCGTTAAGTTATTCAAAACTGTTAATGTTGAAACTTGAAAATGGATGAAAATGCGTTGATCCAGTAACATTGAAATTTAAATTCAAGTTGCAATATTGAATGAAAGTTTTGGAAAACAATAAACAGTCTCTTTGAAGGATGATGACAATAGTTAAATAATTAAATCAAGGCTACCATGATGTAGTTATTATGAATATTCAATTGTCAACTTTTTCAATCTGAATGAGTGAGAATTGGCAAGTTAGTCTTCTTTGTCATTCTAATGACAATAATATTCA
Organism: Tetranychus truncatus; assembly: GCA_028476895.1. Classification (NCBI taxonomy): domain Eukaryota; kingdom Metazoa; phylum Arthropoda; class Arachnida; order Trombidiformes; family Tetranychidae; genus Tetranychus; species Tetranychus truncatus. The sequence goes on from CM052062.1 coordinate 8,036,065, forward strand.
GTTTCCATAATTGTGACACCAACTCGAGGAAAACAAAAGTACCTATGATTTATGAGTTTCACTGTTAATAAAACTCAGAATCAGAGAGTCTCTTTCATCTCCTAATAAATTTGTTTTCCCCTTCACTCAACCACTTAGATTGATGTTATCATGAAGTCGCTCTTGTTTTGTTCAACTAAACTAAACAAAAGCAGAGATAATTTATCTGGTTTATGAAAAAAAGACGAAGGCAAAAAAAAAGAAAGAAATGATTCAATGAAGAAGCAAAAATATCAAAATGAAACGAGCAAAAAGGGAAAATATTTTCTTCTCTTCTTTTGCCGAGCAAAAAAAAGGCAGCATCTTTGATTTAACATTAAGTTGACTGAAATTGGCGAAGACAGAAGATGATACAGATGATTAAGATGACAAACCATGAACTCAGGGAAACAATAGACTCGAGAGAAGGAATTTTCTTGTTCGATATTATATTGCAATTTTCCTTTTCTTTTCAACATAATCATACATGTAACATCAATTTCATGTGATCACTTTTTGATTATCAATTTGAAACCAAATTTTTGTGTCACTTTCTTGTTTGCCCCAAATGTTGGACAATGTTGCATCAAAATGAACGGATAATGAAGAAAAGAAAAGAAAAAAGTTCTTTCATGACAAAAGACGTATTCATTGGAGCAAGTAGTTGAAACCAAAAGAGTTGAGGAAAGAAAATGTTTTTTTTTTCGGTCAACAAAATATTCAATGAATCGGATAGTTTGAATTATTATTGATAATGTTGTGTAAAAATTGTTTTTGTTATTCAGTTTACTTGGAACTTTGCGTTCACTTGAACATTCTGTTGACATAATCGTGTTGACCAAGACTGGGAGGGAAAAGGATGCAAAATGTCCATGACGAGTGAATTATCAGAGAAAATTGAAAGTTGGAACAAAGTTTTTTTTTCCAATTTCGGTGGATTGGTTGGAACTTGACTTTCAATAAATTTTAATTGTTATTTGAGTTTCAATTATTTTCTTGGTTAGTTGATGGAAGAGTTTTAGGTTAACTCTTTGTTTCTCTCTTATGGTTAGTTAAGTCAGGGTAAAATATTGCATTTGAAGGAAACAATCAATTTGAATCTTAATTAGCATTACAATAATTAACAGTATAAACTAATTAGCATAGATTGTGTGTTTGTTACTGTTTGAGTGAAAAAAAACAAGAGAAACAAACAACTGATTTCTTTTTCTTCCTCATCTTCTACCTTTTTTCATCTTTCTTTTCCTTTGGCAATCAATTTTCAGTGAAACTCTGTGGATGATGAGGAAGATGAATGGGAAGATAATGAGTGCTCTTGAATTTCAATTAACTTTAGAGGAAAAACTAGGGTTAAATTATTAGCATAGTTCATTGAAAAGGAAAACCAGATAATCAGTTAATCAACAAAATTTAAATTCAATCAAAATGAGATAACTACATTGTAAGAGCAATGGTAAAGCGAGAGAGCTACGAAAAGAACAATTAAAATATCTTTTGTTTCAAGTTGAATCCCAATTTATATTTGACTATTAGCACTCAATGTTTGAAGTTTTCGTATCAATTTTTAGACGTTCGGTCAAGAGTTCAGCCATGTTTCCACATTAGTTTACTCTTATAGACTCGCATCAATAACATTCGTAATAACTTGCTATTGAGCTTCATGAACGGTACAAATAACAAACTAGAAGATCAGACAGTATCCGAATTAGATTCCAATAATTATAGTTCAGGACAAAAACGAAATTTTGATCATGTTTTATCATTCTCATCAGAAAATGATTTTCTTACTAACAAGACATTATATTAACGAAGTTGTTCATGCCTATCATAGCGTTCGTTAAAATTTGACAACTGTTGGAAGATAAAATACAGCGGGTATTAGGGTTAAGTCAATAAAACAGGGCACGAGTTACAGCCTTTCTTAACGACTTTAAACAAGTTCCCACAATGTTTAGTCGGCTTCTCAAAATGTTTAGACAAAATCTTAAGCCGGCAGTAAAACCAGTCACTCTTCTCAAAATGTTTCGACAGTTCTCAGATTGTTTAGTCAAGTTCTCAGAATATTTAGACAAAAGTGTTTTTAAAATTGTTCATTGTTTATTGGTTGTTTTTGGAAACAAGGTTCAAGATATTTCTCCATATTAATATTACTGAAATAGTTTGAACAATGTTGATCAGTAATAATCATTGAACTATTGTTTATCATTAAATATAATTCATCTTCAGTGGTACATTCAGATCTTTTGATTACATTTTTCCATTGCAAAAATAAATTTTCAATTGGATTCAACATAGGTGAATAAGGAGGAAGAAATACCTGATGATGACTTTTCTGTTCAAATAATTGTTTGATGAGATCAGTTTTGTGAAAACTAATATTGTCCATCACAACATAAGCATTAGTTATTTGGTTTTGATCGAAGTGATAAAATAATTGATTAATGAATACATGAAAGTCTTCACCATTGTAAAGTATATTTTTGATTTCAAAAAAGAACAGAGAATCAGCATTCATGGCAGCACAAACAGAATAATTTTTTCCTCGAACAGTTTTCACTTTTTTTCGCTCGTTCACCTCGCTTAGATCGACCACAATTTGTTCGCAAATTTACTTGGATCCCGAATTTATCGACAAAAAATATTTTATTCCGATAAGGGATCATTGAAATGAATTTGTGAGTATATTCAAATCGCAATTGGATTGTTCTTTCGTCATTCGTCAGGAATCAAAGAAACTCTTTTAATTGAATAAAAAAATCCTTTGATTGCTCTATCAATCGTAGAAATTGAAATTTTTTTTGCAAAAGTCGCATTTAATCTCTTCTGAACATCAACTAATGTCAAGCTCACATTTTATCAATCCAATTGCGAATCGCAGCACGTTCGTTTTCATGCAAAATACTTGCTCTCTCTTTGGTCCCTTTCCCTTCCTTCTTTTTAGCAAACATTTTCAATTGAATTAATGTTGTCCTTTTTATCCCAAATGTTTCAATAATTTTATCCCTTGGCAAACCATTAGATAGAGCACTGACAATTCTTGATCTAAGATATTCACTAATTTTTTACTAAGATCCTCTAATATTAATATTTTCAGACATTTTGATGAAAAAAACAAAAAAATTCAAATTACAAATTCAACTTTTTGTATTTTAAACTTCGACTTATTTCAACTCTTTGAAATTTTCTCTAAATATTCTGAGAACTTGACTAAAAAATATGAGAACTGTCGAAAGCCGAAGCCCAGAGGGAACCGACTTGAAATTAGGTTCAATTTCAACTTGAGGTAGTGCAACTAAAAATCGACACATAAATTGTTGGCTAATTATTCAACAATCAGATTAATTGATTTTCATTGATTGAGTTTTAATAATACATCATAGATCACTACTGTTGCTATGTTTATTCCATCTCATGAAAAAAATCAGAGAAAGCAATCTTTGTCAAATTTGCCAAGTTTTGATATTTAACCTTATTTTTCACCAACTAGTCGGGTTACACTGAGTCTCTCGTTGCTCACCATGCAAAACATTGATGATGTACAGACCAATCCTTTTGGCTATAGATTCGCAAATTCGTAAACCTTTGAATAATGCAACCCAAGATTTCAGTTTGAAAAAATTCTGCGGTTTTATTCTGGTCGTTGAGGCATTCATGGATTTGCGACAAGCAAGCTAAACTAATCACTGAAACAAAAACATTCATAGTTAATCACTTATACTTTTCTTGCTCATCAAAGGTCGCAAATTCAAGATGAAAAAGGGTTACACTGCCTGACAATATTTCCATCCAAGTGCTACACTATAATACTCTTCAACGTGTTAGATTAAATTTCAGCCAATTTTCTAGCATTGCTAGCGAAACTAGCATTGTGATTAATCAAAAGAATGAGTAAAATAGTTATAAGCTATCAATAATAATGATACACTTATCGTGTCGATTCACAAATCAGAAATGATGTTGAATGAAAAGCAATAAGCTTGGTAGAAATTAAATTGCATCAATAGTTACGAAATGGATTCATCAGATATTTATTGTACTTAATATTTTCATGATAACCGTTGTTTAGGGTATGCAGAAACTGATATCAAAACTATTGTTAAATATAGTGAATAAACTGTAAAAGGAAAAGGCTCTTCTCTTCTTTCCTCTCTTTCCAGGCTCAATGATATTCTTCATTTTAATTCTTCAATAGATTGAGTGAACCATGAAAATGTCCCTTTAATCAGGATTGAATAAAAACTAGTTTTTCCATCCAAAATCAATTGATCGACCAGATTAATTTCAACATGATAATAATCAAACAATAGATAATCCTCTTTTCCATTGGCACACAATTTTCCATCAAAACTTTTGATCGCTTTACTTCTTTCATCAACCTCATAATCCAATAACATTTCTAAACAATTAATATTTTCCTTTGACAAACCAATTGAAATGTAACGATAATTATGGTGAAAGTTGAATAAGTTTCCACTCTAACCATGTAATGAGACTAATAACAAGTGACAATGATGAATAAGGATTTTAAATTGCAAGTTTACTTTCAACATTGAACACACACTTTTCCTTCATCTTTTCACCATCATTGTTTAAGAGCGATTAATCATTTTTGTTTTTCATCTCTTCTCCTTTTCTTGTCATTATTTTGACTTTTTTTTTCTCGTTTTGATTTAAAATTTGGAAACATTTTTCAGGAATGTTTCCCTGTGCTCTAATTAATATCGTTTCCCAATTTACATCATTAAGATGTTGTTCAATTTCATTTCAATTTCTATCATTAGTCTTTTGAGTCATTTTGTTTCAAATTAAACTTTAAATTGTCTCTCAAAAAAACATCAATTTTGGATAAGAAGGTTTGTTAATTATTTGATATTCATGTGTTTCCAGAACAACACTTTTTGCTGTTCAACAGAGAAATGTATTTATACTTCTTTTGTTCATTTATCTCTAAATGGTTCATGTTGTGTCATGTTTAGTGCGATCCAGTTGACAATATGCTGTAACCCACTCCGGAAACAGGAAAACTCATTAAACGGAAGTTGACAACCATTTATCTAAAGACTTCTTTTCACTCAACATTTGAACAATTATCTTGTTCAAATTTTTTCCCTGCAACTTGCCTTTTAACCAAATCAATTTCATTCGCCATCCAAAGTTTTTTCATGGAAAAGAAAAGAGGAATGAACTTGAGATAATGAAAATCAAATTTGGTTTAACATTAATATTGTTGTCACAATGAACAAATGATCTCACGCATTTTAAACCTTTTAGCGACTCATGGAACATTGAGAGCGCAAATGGGCTTGAAAATAGTCAATATTCATATTTTACTGAGCATACTCCATGCTCTTGAAATATTGATAGCAAGATTCGAAAAGAAAAGTGTTTAAAGAGAAACGCTTTCCAAAACCTAATTCGCCAGGTTTTAGTCATGTTATATCAAAGACTGAAGTAAGCGTCTTGAAACCTTTTAAATTGCCCAGACTCTTGAGTTTCGTAAGTTTGCTGGTCTGGTCTTTGGATCTTTGGTTTATCTTTGGTCTCGAAAAGTTGAAATGAATCTAGATGCAGCATTGAGTTGATTTCAAGATTTTTTTTGTTCTGAAGCTAATTGATTTTGATCGATTTTGATTGATCAGTCAAACATCTTTTCGAGCATAAATTAAGGGTAAAATCGTAATGCTGTTGCAATGAAAGCGTTTGCAAATTTGGTGTAAATCTAAATTAGTCTTTTCTTTTTTTTTACAGAATGTGGAGTCTTTTCGTCGATTGTGTTCGTCGATATGTTACAACTTGCTTTACAGAAGAAAGACGAATGAAGTTCAATAGTGCTGTAGAAGATTCAGTTGCCGCTGTTCACGCAATTTGCAGCTCAGAAACTGTCCAAAGAGGCAAGTTTATTTCCGAATCTAGTCATAACTTTATCAACAATTTCTCTATTTTCTCTTCTTCAACAGAGTATCTTTCCCATGCTCAATGCTTCAGACGAGTTTCAGTTGATAATTGTGGCTCATCTTATAAACAGTTAATCGATATTGTTTCCAATCAAAGGTCGCATGATGAGCACATTTGTTGGTAAGTATCGAAATCAACTTCGAACCCTTTGGGTGTTGTTTTCATTAAAAAGATGATCGAAAATGTGTTTAAATTTTCTAAATGAATCTCAATTAAAATACAGTTTTCAATCTGATGACAAGAAATGTTGATTGTTCAATAATGATTCCATTTAATTTTATCCTAGCTTTTATGGTCACTTCAAGGAATGCGTATCTGACCCATTGATACGTGAATGTGGACCCAGAGCTCGTAACCTGATGGACCATTCAATGGGATTCTTAATAACTCGATGTTCCCAGAAGTACACTTTTAGGTAATTTAAAAAAAAAGATGTTCTTTTGTATTTCATTCTTACCAGAATCTCGAACAATTGCTATTTTGAGAATTGGTTCATTTTCATCGATTCAAACCAATCAATTGTTTGATTATCATCATGTTATTGTTTTTCTTTTGTTGCCGATTATTAATCTTTCTCACCTTCTTTCAGCTCTGGAGTTCCATGTTCAACGCCAGCACCAGCAACTGAACGAACAATTGCACCGAAATACGAAAGTCTAAACAGTGACGACACAAACAGTAAATCGGAAAAGATTCAAGAGATTGAAGGATCAACAAGCACAATCAGCTATTCATTGCCTCGTCAAGGAAGAATTTCATCTTCCAAAAGCCTCAGAGTTCAGTTTCTCCAGCAAATCAACTTTTCTCTTTTAACTTTCATTCTACTCTCGATACTTTGGTGATTCAGCGTTTGACTTAGACTTTCAATAGTTCATTATCCGTATGAAACGATTGAAAATCAAACTTACAAGTTGTTAGTCCGAAACCTATTCATGCAATGTACAATAACTTCACTGTTTATCAAATTTCGTTGAAAGTAGCACCTAATTGAACCACTCGAACATGTAACTCGATGAAAAAACTGCAGTCCATTCAATTCTCATCATTCATTTACCAAATTAAAATTTAATTTGAAAACAGTTGAACCTTTTAAACGGCAAATATAAGTAAATATAAAAATGTTATGATGAAAAATATCGATGGAAAGGCAAGCCTTGAGATCATGTCAGCCATGTTATTTGAGTCGGTTGGCTTCAACAGTTCTTTAAGTATTTTGGGCTGGAGCTCGGTAAACTTGCAGCTTAACCATGAAGGTGAGGTTGTCGCTGTTTCTCCGGGTTTCGCGTAAAGAGATTCATTGATTGCTGTAATGTATTCAACCAGGCATGCAAAAATGGTGAGCGTACAAAGAGTGTACCAAACATTGATTGCCCAAAGGCCTGTTTGAGGGAAGCTCATTACTGTTATTGATTGGCGAATGGTCAAGATTGTGAATGAAAGTACAATGATGATGATACGAGCTGAATAGGCCGTCATGGGAATCCAAAAGCCTCCAAAGGAAAGGCCAACAGCTAATATGGTAGGAAGAAAATGGGAAATCAAGTGACCTCCGATTCGCCGAACCAGTTTCAAACTAGCCTTGATGCATGAGCTTCCTGTTGGTTTAAATAAAGGGTTTGGTTTAGTTTTGCCATTTTTCAACTGAAAATTGGATTTACCTTTCATTGGATTTTCAGAGCATTCCGTTTCTTTCCAATATGTAATTCTATATTTACTCGATTCTTCGGCCAGCGGATTCATTGATAGAGAGTTCCATCTCAAAACCACTGTATCAGCTGATTCAGACACTGCAAAAAAGAATGAAAATAATTAGTTGACTTTTTTTGTGAGCAATTGAATTTCGAACTGAAAGCAGGAAAAAACATTTAAAATCTGAAAAACAATCTCAACATCTGAAAAATCATGTTGCCGAAGTGCACCATGGAATAGAATTGAAATGTGATTTGCAAGATTTTTCGCAGATTCATTTTCGAATGCTATCAGATGTTTTAAAAATTTTCCGTGCTAGTGAATCGGATAAATAGGAAACAGTGTCCAAATGAAACATTTTCATTTCTTAAACTTTCCCTTTTCCCTTAAACCAGAAGTTTCACATTCAATTTAGATGCACTGATATCGCCTATTGCAAGCAAAAATAGATGAATCTTGTAATTATTTAACTAGGAAATCCTTTTCAACCCAAAATCTTCGAAAAATTTGCGTTCTAAATGATGAAAAATTGAGCTCATGAGAATAAGCAACTGAGCAATGAGCTATTTTTAAGTCAATTCTTGAGTCAATATTTCAGCATTTCTAAGCTAAAAAACAATAAAAAAAACTTATTCCAAGAATCTTTCAAAATCTTCGTCAGTTCATGAAAATTGTTTTCTAACCACAATCGAGTTTGAGAAAAGGTCAATTGTCGAAGTGAAAATTGACTGCGAAATCATTGTAACAATGTTATCTTTCATTTTAAAATGAACCTCCACAAAGTGGGACCAAGTCAGTAGAAATTGTGATTACTAGGTGGAGCTCAAAGTTTCATTAGATTCGAGTTATCTGATCATGCAATTGAAATTTTACTCAGACTACTTATTCACTTGTAATACTTCTTTAGCAAGTGCAGACAAGTTGAATAAAGTTGACGTTAAGACAGAGTTAAATTGTTAATGATGATGAATGAAGCTTAGTATATAATGATTAACATGTTGCTTGCCATTTGATTTGTTAATAAAATTTGATTAAAAAAAAAGCTGGTTAACATGCTGAGCTTTTATTCAATTATCAGGTTTCCGTTTCAGTCATAATTGAATAGTTCCCTTGGGAGATTTATTTTTATTAAATCATCTAACAAGTCAAAATAAAATCTTTCATGTTGGGTGTGATCATCATGCAATGGCACATGAAAAACGATATCCAATGGTTGACCTTGCTTCTTCTGTCGCCTTACACTTGGCACAATTAGATAACCATAATCAGCACTTTTCCCTCACAACAACCATTTTTGACGTGAAAACCATTTTTTTGGCAACAAAAAAAAAATGTAAACCATTTTCCAAGCCCTTTAGCAACAAACCAAATAACCAAAGAAACTAAAAGTCGCAAGTCAACCCAAAAGTCCATTAATCTAGTTTAATGGTGAAAACCATTTAATGGTGCATTTTATGTGTCATTGAGTCACGTTTAGACAACAAAACATTGAAATCAATTTGGCTACTTGTAAGTCAATGGACATTCAACTGGTCAAGAGTTGCGCCCTTCAACTAAACATTTAAATATCAACAATTGAATCTCATTTTTAACCCTAAATTGATTACGATTCGTGCCATTCAAGTGTTGTTCAATTGATTAAACTTTATTAAACCAAATTTACTATTAATAAATCATATTTACCTTTTACTCGCTAAATCAATATTATTGATATTCACTATAAAAGCTGACTGATTAATGACTTTAATCAATTTTATCAGATTTACTATTTAATTAGACTTTACTGATGAGTTTATTATTTGCTAGTTTACCATTTATAGTGATTGTAATTAGGTGCAGTTGAATGGTTTTTATGAATGAAATAAAAGTATTTCTTTGAAAAACTCATTATAACAATTGAATCGATTTGAAGAGTAACAATCTTTTTCTTCTTCTTCTTCTTCTTCTTGTTTTCTGTTCTGTTTTGAGGGAAACACGAAAAAATGTAATCAATGTGATTAAATATTTAACTATCATTTAACCGATAATTAGATGTTATTAAACCATTGACAGGTTGATTGATTGAACGTTCAGGTGGAGGTTTGTTGCAAAAGGCAACAAGAAGTCATTATTAATGTTGATACTTACAAGGCACAATTTCAAGGTTACAATCCAATTGATCAAATGGATAGCTGGAGAAATCGTTGGAACAAAGTATGTTTAAACTGATGAAGGCCAAAAGTTGCAGGCGAGTTCGATTGGAGAGGGCAATGTACATGGAAGAGTCGACATTTGATGCTACAGCGCCTGAAAGCGAGTTGACAAAATAGAGATTTGGAATCCAAAGAATGTCCTTCCAACGTCTGTCAAGAGAGATTCGTCGAGAAGAGCCAATGTTGCGTGGCATTTGCAGTCTAAAGTCATCCCAACTTTTAGTGACCAAAAAGTTTATTCTTTGAACCTTGAAAAGAGAATGGCAAAATTGAAAATTGTGACTCAAACGAAGCTTCAATTGAACAAAAGTCGCCAACTTTTCAAGTTTTTATACGAATCGAGGCAAACATTTTCATTTTCTTTCATGCGCTTTCGATAATCCAAGTTTTGGAAAACTAAATTCAATGGCTTTTCTCATCAATTTTTCACCTGAAAAGTCAACGAGCTTGAAATGGTGACAAATTGGTTGAGAAACTTGTTCACTCTTTTGGTGCTCAAGCTTTGCCTTTTCAGGCGATGAGAGGAAAAGTTTTATCGTGAAATTACGCACTTTAATAATTGGCAATAGAAGAGGAAGAAACAATGGAAGGAAAGTTGCAACGAAGTCGTAAAAACACTTAATCACTTACATAGCATTGTTACTTTAACTTTTGCTATTTCATGATCAATTTAATAATAGAAAATGATTCATGATTAATCAATTTATTTTTTGATAATCAATGTCTATTTACGTTAATGGTAAACACATAAAATTGAACAATAAACTGAGAAAATGTGAGCTCAATGTGCGAATATTGGAAAAGGCGAATTGCAAGGTTGCACAGAAGTGAATCAATTTCCTTCAAGATGACAACCTTTTGCTTCGACAAAAGCTTCAAAACTCAAAACTGTGAAAACTCAAAATTAAACTAAAACTGTTGGCTAACCTACAACTTAACCCTCATTGGTAATTGAAACAGGATGATCAATACAACGCTGAACAAGGAAACAGCAAGGACAGAATGTACCTTCCAAGTGCTAATTAAGTATTTACAGTTGAAGGTAAATTGCATTCACTTTTACCTGTGAAAATGGAAAAGAGTTAAACCTTTGATTATCGTTGAAAAAGCTGATAAAAAAAAGTCTCAATCAACTTGATCACCTTGATTCTCAGTCTCACCAGTTTGTTAAGTTTCATTTGTCTCTTTACTTTTCAGCCAATTTTCCCATTTTCTCATATTCTCAGGTTAAAATGTAACCAGGTTCAATATTATCAAAAGATTATCTTACCGAATGATCACTTGTTGGACGGATCGATTGAATGTAGAGATCGAGATCAACTTTGATTGGAGTTTCATTGATGTAAGGAGCTTGTTGGTTGTTGTAAAGATTTGGTACAATCTCGGCTGGACTCCAAAGCGAGTTTCGTCTGTAACATAAATAATATCGAATCACTGAAAAGCACTTTTCTTAATGAACAAAAAAAAACTCTTATTCACTTACAAACGATTAGCCATAAATTGTGCATCGCCAAAAGGCTGTTGTTGGCACTTTAATCCGGAGAAAAGGTTCAAACTGATGACGGCGAAAAACAATAAACTGGAACATTTTTTTGGTGAAAATTTATCGATCAACAATAAAAAAATCATCCTTTTCAGTTCAAATTCAACTATTGAATGGAAAATTGATTTTATCGGAAAACACTAGTTTCAGCTATTTCAAGTCCATTTGGTACAAGAGATTTGGTAATTTCATGGTTAGAAAATGAATCAATTTTCGAAAAATGAATTTGGAAAAAGGGTTAACTGTATCAGTGAGAGGCTAAATTGCAAGTGAATTTTGTTCGTTTTTCCATTTCCATTTACTTTCCTTTTTGACCAAAAGGAAATGGTCTTGATCTTTACCGTGTATCCGGTTATTAACTGAATCACATTGAAGTATCTGAGAAGGAGCCAAACTGTTTACAAGTAAAGATATAAGCTGTTTATTGAGAAACTTGGTTAACACACTTGAACAATTAAAGTGTAAACACTTAACCAGAAGCTTGTTTTCAGCCTTTTTGTTTCTTGGTTTAACATTGAAATCATACTGAATGAAAAGTCAAATATTGTGCAAACCTTTCATCGACATTCCCATCAACAGATTGAACCCGACAAATGAGTTTAGTTTCAAAATCAAATGACAAAATGTTAACTGGAATCATTTGCATTTCAAATAACGGTAATCTCAATTTTCCTCTTGTATTCTCTTCCAATTCAATTGTACAAATGTTGCATTGACATTTGATTGAAGTGCTATTTTGATGCAATTTTCAAGTACGGAAGTAAAGAAACTAGAGCAACTTTTCACCTTACATATCACGTTAAATATGGAGAAGCAATTGAGTTTGATACTTTTTATTAGATTGGTTAATCAAGTCTCACTAAACATCTGCTATTTTAGATCAGATATCAGATATCGGTGAACAAGTTGCCAACAAGCCACTGTAAAGAACCTCTGTGAATCTCTGTAGTTCAAGAGAAATTGATAAAACTCAATCTCACCTGAATAAGGGTTTAGAGAATTTTCCACTTTCTAAATTGTTTTGCAATAATTTCAGTGAAGTGTTGATTCATTCAATTATTAATGACATTTCAACAGGTTTATCAATTGGAAAAAATCACTAACTTTCTCAATGATTTAACAAGTAGGTGATCTGGGCTCAGGGAATCAGTAAATTAACTCAAGAAATAGTAAAAATTAAAAGAGTGCAAACAAGAAAATAGTTGTAAAATAGTCTCGATCCGGAATTACCTTGAGGTTTGACATTGGCAACACGTCAATCATAACAGAGTCACAATTTAAATATTAAGTGTTTGACTAACACTTCCACTATGAATCATCATAGATGAGTGTAAAAATTAGCTGAAATGCTCTGTGTGTCAGATAATTTACCGTTTGTGTCTATTTTCGTTTCTCAACATTTGCGAAATAGTTTAGTAAATAGCTCAAATCTACCTTCTGGACCTTCTTCAGTTACGTAAATTCTTTGCAATCGATTCAGCTTTCGAATAGCTTAATACCTATCAGAAACTACAAACTTTTTGCAAGTTACTTTTCAACAAAAGTATTTCGTTTTATAACCCAATATGCTTTTGACATATCACGTAACCAGTGTCTTACCTTTTAACTTGTTGCAGTTTAGTGAGCAAAGTTTTTAATGTCTACTAGAGCTCGCAAGAAAATAGAATTGATACTTGAAGAAATATCGTCTTCGATCGCAAATATTAAGAATTTTAGTCTATGATCACAATCTGAATTATAACCTCTTTTTACGGTGTCGTCTCATATGTAGCTTCTGAAACTTGGCAAGTGTTTGCTTTGCTTTGGTTAGACCTAAACTCATCATCGGACATCATTAGGATGGATAACGTAGAGCTAAAAAGATTTACGAAGAGAAGCTGCTATCATCTAGCTGATGAAACTTGACCTACCTTTGAGTATTTGCCTTGCCTTTGGTCAAACCTAGGCTTACCATTGGGAGTTACTAAGAAGGACGAAGATCTAAACTCATTTTTTAGGTTGAGTTTGTCAAGCTGAGTATGGCAACATGACACTGTATTCACAAGCTATCCAGTCATATGTATGGCTGATCTCAGGCTGTGCTTGAAATATGCTTAGCTGAGGTACACAGGGCTATTCAGCTACTTAGTATGATTTTGATTGCCAATAACTTCGCAACCAGCCACACTATTGGTCTAGGAATTGAATATAGTGAGTTTGGGAGACATTCATTTTTTATGTTTCAAGGACAAGGTCATTCAAGGTCATTTTTCGGAAATCGCTCCTATGCCCTTCAGAGGTCATTTGAAGGTCATTTCTGCTTTTTCAAGGTCAAACAATTCATTTTTAAAAGTTTCCAGTCGTTAGACTGAAGTTTTCAGTGAGAAAAATCATTACAAACATTTGATCGCATTCATCAGTTAGAATCAAATTGTCAACCAATTCATCTTATCTTCATTTTATTACCATTATTCAAGCGCACACACAGTTTTAAAAATGAGTCCACGGCAGAAATTCACTCGTCAGCAAAAAACGGACATTTTTTACCAGTTATTGCTCAATGGACGCTCTCCCGCTCGAACAACAGCGGCTTTGAAGCGTGTATGGGGCAACAGGTTTGTGAAAGTCCATCCAACTACAATGCATAACATTGAAAAAATTTTTCTAAAGTATGGCTCAGTGGAGTACCAGCGGAAGAGAGAGAAAACTGTCAGAGTTACAGAGAAAATTGAAAAGGCTCGTTCTTTAACAGCTCAAGCCTCGTCAGATGGACGTTCTCTAACTTCCGTCCGGTTAGCTCCGCTGATTGGTGCTTCACAGAGTACAGCATGGCGAATTCTCAGGCATGACCTGAAGCTGAAACCTTATCGCCTCAAACTGCTTCATAAGCTCAATGAAGACGATTTCGATCGTAGGGTGGAATGGTGCGATATGGTTTTGGACAGGGTAAGCACAGACTCCAGTTTGCACGAAAGGATAATTTGGACGGATGAAGCAATTTTCAGTCTCGCACAAACTGTCAACAGACATAATTGTGTGTATTGGGATCCCATTTTACAGCCTGAAAACTCATCACTTCACTCCCGAAGCAGCTTTTCAGTACGGAGTGAAGTGAGAACCCCGGTAGGCAAGGCAACCGGGTTAAAAAAACTGCCCAAAGGTCAGCAAGACAACTCCACCTCCTCGCGGTGCTGACTGGGTTAAGCAAACGGAGCTCTGTTTTACTTTTCAACGAAAAAAAGAAGTTTGTAATGGTTTTTCTCACTGAAAACTTCAGTCTAACGACTGGAAACTTTTAAAAATGAATTGTTTGACCTTGAAAAAGCAGAAATGACCTTCAAATGACCTCTGAAGGGCATAGGAGCGATTTCCGAAAAATGACCTTGAATGACCTTGTCCTTGAAACATAAAAAATGAATGTCTCCCAAACTCACTATATTCAATTCCTAGACCAATAGTGTGGCTGGTTGCGAAGTTATTGGCAATCAAAATCATACTAAGTAGCTGAATAGCCCTGTACAATGAGTTCTCACTGTATTACGAATTCGCGCAATATGAGATTTACTTTGACTCTACTTGTGTAACGATGAAACCATTTCTGGCATCTTTCACCTAATATTGAATGAAAAATTGGTGACAACAAACATTAAATTGGAGTAAAAATACCTTTCCCCATGAAACGACTAATAAAGGCTTACACTAGTTTCAATTTGCATTTGATTTGGTAGCATATTGAGTCAGCCACTAATGTCATGAATCGCGCCATTCAAAAAACCAAACAAATAAGCATTTCTCAACCGAATCTCCTTCTTTCCTTTTTTATTTCGTCTCAGCACAGCTCCATAATAGCTATCAAACGAACAACTGTGCATTTTACATTTCGAAAAAAATTCATTCACTAATCTTGTAAATGTATTTGATGACCACTCGCCACTTCCTTCACCACCATCATTAACTTCCTCTGAGAGTGAATTGTAAGACGCCATTTTGCTACCAATGACAGCTCTGACAATAAAGGTTCAGAATAGAGGAAAAATATTCTCAGAAAATTAAATTATATCATTGTCTAACCATTCTTCTACAAATGCTAGTGGACAAATCGCACAGCAGGCTAGTGAATGCGCAAAAGCCTGGGAAAAAAAAGTTTCCTTTTTCCATTTCATTTTCAGTTAATTTGAGTTAATCATTGTCATTGATCTTTTAAATGGTCATCTTCACGAACAGAGAAAAAAAATGTCATTTACTGTTTTGTTTTTATCAACATTTCTTTATTTATATTTCTGTATACACTGAACATCACAGATTACAATTGGAAAGTGAAAACATTAACAAAGATGCGAGGATTGAAGTGGCAAAAAAGACAAAAACTATCGTTTAAATACCCTGTTGGTTATAATTGTTGCCTTGAGTTGGGTAGCAAGTGACTTATGAACAATGATCGGCAGTAATTTGGTAACGGTAAAACATCAATAAACGAAGGTTTGAAATTAGTTGAAAGCATTTTTTTGTTCTCGCTTTCGATTCCAAGTTGAGAGTAAATTTGATTCACTGATCTTTCCAGGCACCTTTCAACGATTCCTTGTTGATTGTGTTGGATTAATTGCTTGTTTACTTAAACACATTTACTTTCAATATCAATGAATTCATTGAAATGTTGATTTGGCAAACAGCTAATGGTAATCAGTTGCTTCCTCTTCATTTAAACAGTTAAATGTTGAACTGTTTACACAAGTTATTTAACATGAACTTTGTGAATAAAAGTTTCTTTTAATCGCAACTGATAATGAATATCGTCAGAAGGCGAATGGAAAGGTAATGAGGATAAAAAGCAAATGGTTAATGTTGACACTGGGCGATATTATTACAAAAGATACTCAAAGTGAAAGGTTATTATTTGATTAGATGACAAGGAGACTCTCATTGGGGAGACTTAATCACAGATATAAAAAAATAAGCAACTTTGCTCCTTTTGTACAAATTGATATAATAAGTTAATTTGTCTATTAAACTGACGAGATTGAAGCAGAAAGTCCGTGAGATTGCGTCCAAAGAAATCATCTTTTATCCTTAAAAAGCAAAACAAATTATTAGCATGAAGGGAAGAGAGAGAGAGAAAATGTGAAAAAATTCTTACTCCAAATCCATTTTCTTTTAAAGGCTTTGTTGCGTGTGCGTCCGAATTACGTTGAATGTACTGGTGAAGTGTTGATGGAGGAAAGAAGAGAAGATTCAAGGGAAACAGGAAAAGGGTTGAACAGGGTAAACGGAAAAAAGAGAAAAGAAGAAAAGAGTTAAAATAAAAAAATGGATTGTGCAGTTGAGTGAAAGTTTGCGGTTCATCAGATGATAACAGTTTTGATGACAAAATAAATAAGCAAGTCAACTTTGTCATGCTAAAAGTGAATTGAGAGTTCAGTGCTTTTAATGGGTTGAAAAACGAAAAGTAGAGTTCGATTAAAGGTAATAAATGAAAGTGAAAAGCAACACAGCCAACAGATGAATAGAGATGATACAGAAAGGTGCATCGTTAGCTAATAAAATAATGGTGAATATCATTTATTAGGTATCCAACTAAGTTCGTTCGTTTTTTCAAAGTTAAGTTTATTGATTTAATTATTCAAAAATGCAAAACATGATTTAATCAAAGTAATTACCCTCAGCATCGATGGTCTTTTGCCATCTTTCTCTGAGTTTTTTAAGGCCATTGAGATAGAACTCAGCCGGCTTCGATGCGAAAAAGGAATCGAGGTCATTTTTAACTTCTGCTCGATTAGCGTATTTTTTATTGCGAAGAAAGTTATCGAGCGACAAAAAAAGATGGAAATCTGAGGGAGCAAGATCAGGGCTATAAGGTGCATGGGGTAAAACATCCCAACCTAGCTCGGCCAATTTGGCACGGGCGGGTTTTGAAACATGTGGACGCGCGTTATCATGAAGATACACAATATGTTTTCTGTTAACCAATGTAGGCCACTTTTGTTGAAGATTTTCTTGAACTTTGTTCAGTTGTGAAGCATACAGTTCCCCTGTGATCGTTTGACCTTGCTTTAAAAGTTCGTAATAGACCACGCCCACTTTTCCCCACCAAACACAGAGTAAGACCTTACTCGCATGTATCGAAGGCTTAGCAGTGGCCTTACTTGGTTCACCTGGGTTCAACCATGCTGCTCCACGTCTAGTGTTGTCCAGCATAACCCACTTTTCATCCGAGGTCAAGAGTCGATCAATAAAGGACTCATTCTTATCTCGAAGCAGCAAAGAATGTGCAATCATTAAACGTGTTTCCATTTGATGTTGATTGAGTTCGTGTGGTACCCATTTGTTCAATCGAAACGACTTTCCAAGGGCATGTAGAAGTTTCCTTATTGCTTCACTTGATACACCGAACTGTTCTGCAAGCTCTAATGTTTTTTTGTTAGGGTCAGATTCGATGACCTGTCTCAAAACATCACGATCGATGACCGATGGTCGTCCAGAACGGGGTTGATCTTTAAGATCTGTAGATCCAGAACGGAATTTGCCATACCATTTTTGCACTGTCCGTGGGTTAACTGTATCCTCACCAAATGCTTCACACAATTTTCGACGCGTTTCACTAGCGTTTGTACCTAATTTGTACTCATAAAACATTACACCTCGAATCAAAGCTTTGTCGACTTCCATTTTGGGTCAAAATAACTTGTCTGAAACAAGACGAAAACTGACCAATTTTGCATTTTTCTAATCTCTAAGAATGTGCTATTAATTAACATAGATTTGCTAATTGGTGCAAATTGATTTAATTGTAAAATAAACAATCTGAATTTGCAGCTGCACAAAGCGAACGAACTTAGTTGGAAACCTAATAAATAATGTAATCATTAGTTTATTTTTGCTTCTCGAGTTTTGCTCTTTTCTGGTAAAAGTTTCTTCATGAGAATTGGTCACGTCATGTGCGATCAAATTTAAACATGGAATTTCAATTTTACTCCAAACCAATGACTGAACATTAAAGGAATTTGAGAAAAGACAATTTTCTACGCTTTTTTTTTCTATCGCCAATCAATGAAAGGAAAATTCAATTTTTCCCATTTTCAACTCTTCTTCGATACAAAACTCTAATCATGAAATATTCAGTTTATCCGTCAATTTGAGTGGTTCAACAGTTGATGCCATCAACAGCCAATGGCCCATCAAGTGCCAATTATTGAGTAAAAATATTGACGAAAATTATTGCTCAAATTGAACCAGTTGAGTAAATGTATAATTCAAGTTTCAATTGCTTTTACCTTTTCTGGTTTTTCATGGGGAAAGGCTTTAATAAAAGGCTCAACTTGACATGGATTTGATCATAAATAGTTTGATGAGATGAAACTGTTTGTCAATTGTTTACTGAATTGTCGGAAGCTGTCAGTCAATTCCTTTTGAATCACGAGCAATTCAAATGAAATTTTGGCAGACAATTTGGAGAGAAAATAAAGTTCTTTTTACTCAATTTCTTGAAATGTTTTTAAATAGATTTACAATGTTTTCCTTTGATTGATCAAACATGATGCAAATTGAGATGAAAATTTTGTCTGTTTCCTTGTGAAATCAACTTTTCTTGTAAAAATTGTTGTTCAGTTAAACTTGAAATGAATGGGAAGAAAAAAAGTAAACATGAATTTAATTAACCTACAGATGAAATTGAAACACGATAAATGTATGAATTTTGATACAAAAAAAATGGTGAAGAGAAGAAGAAAAAATGAAGAATGTTTCATGAGTAGAAAAGTTACTTCTAATTAACTTCTGAGTTGAATTTGGATTAGCCAAAAGTAAATGGAAAAGGAGAGAGGAAAGGGAAGAAGAAGAAGAAGAAACATTTTTTATGAGTTTCATGTAAATTTGCAAGTTGAATCATTAGACTCGTGGAGATGAAAGATTGTTGCTCATGAGAGTTGTTAGGGTTGGGGATCAAAATGAATGGATAAGTTGATTTTGATAAAGTGATTTGACTTGTGAGAGAAACAGTGAAGTGTGGTTAAGAGTTTTCAAGTTGCGAATTGAATCAACAAAACTAGAAGAAGATGAAGAGAGGAAAATGTTGTTACTCAAAGTTAATGCAAATATGGAATGAAAGAGAGATGAAATTCAATTGTTTGTCGATTTGCGGATAAAAAAATGAAATTCATCATTTTTCTCTTTCTTTTTCCTCTTCTTTTCCATTTTTAAATTCAACTTTAAACTGTTTCCAACAATGTTTCATTTCAAGTTCATTTTTCACCATCTTTCATCTAAAGTTGCTTCTCTTAATCAGAATAAGAAAATGAATCATTTCTCTCTACAGATAACTCTCAAGGTATTCAGTGATATTCAACTTTATCTATTAATCATGTTGACGACTTTTCTTCTCTCTTCATCTTTAAAGATTAAAAAGTGAAAAAAATCGACACTTGATGGACCAATAATCAGGTGGAAAAAGAAATTGAATTCAATTCTCGTCTCAAAATCAACAGTTGAAATGATGATTTCCTTCATTACCATCATTAAACCCACAGAGTCGATTGTTTGAGTTAATTTATGACAATTTATTTTTACTCTTTTGACCCAAATATCAAGTTTACTTTGACACTAAAAGTTAAAGATAATCTTTACCATAATCAATGGTTAAACTTGAAAGCTCTTGCGGATCATTGAGTCTATTAAAGCATCTGATGAAACCTTTTATCAACTGTCACTTTTTTTTCAGGGGAAAAGTTGAAAAATTAAAGAGTTTGGTTAAACTTGAAATTTTCACTCATCCTTTTTACTCTTTACCTTCAACTGTTTATCAACACTTGAAGTTTATTGTTACAAGGTTAACTAAATTGAACAGTCAATTGGTTTAGATAAAATATGAACATAAGCTTCTATTGCTAATAATGACTTATTTACTTCGCTTTTTTCCATCGCAATTCAAATGATGATATCATTGATGTTGACATTTCCATATCAAAATGGATTGCAATTGCTTCTTCATTTTACCTTGTTAAAGAGCAACACTCTGAAAGATTGTAAAATTGAGAATATTTTGATCCATGACATTGTTGCAAGTTCAAGAGTGAAGGTGAATTTTTGTGAAAAGGTATTAGATTGGAAATCAGGAGAATTTGAGTTTTTTTTTTCGTTTTTCCATTTGGTGAATGGGAAAGAGAAGAAAGAAAAGGGAAAAGAAAGAAAAACATTTTGGTAACATGTTAATATTGGCAATGAAATTTGCAAAGAGAAATGTTTGTAGGCGAAATGCGCGAAGTAACGAAAGGTTAATGATTTTACAACGTGCAATGTTAGTCTTTTTTTTTCGTGGAAATGTAGAGTTGAAAGGAAATTGTGATTGCAATCGTTGGAAATATTTAAATTATGAAAGGAAGAAGGGAAAAGTTGGTTCTGCGCTTTTCAGTCTCGATTGGTGTTAACTTGGATAATCTCATTTCATGAGTTTGGTTTTGCTTCTCTCGTTCAACTGTCAATTCAATTTATTGAAACAATTTACTCACTTTGAATCTATTAATTAAATATTTAACTATTTTCTCATGCATTCAGATATTTCTCTGCAATTTTTTGCCCCTGTTATTTCAATTATTTACTTTCATTGTGATCAATTTGTACAAACTGTTTATCATTTTTGATATTATTCAGTCTAAATGAAATTTGAATTCAAGTTTGCTGGTAACAAAATATCAATTGTAAAAGCATTTGGAAGGAAAAGATCTTTTGGAAGAAACGAAAAGTTGAAGGTTGATGAAATATTCATACAATTTCCTTCATTATTCAGTGATGTTTCACATAATCTGTCAATGAGCTGAAATGAAAGGCAAAATTTATCATTTATTTAACATGTACTTTGAATTTTGGCAAAGAGTTTTCAATCACTAGATTGTCCATTTCCTCGAGTTTACCAGCTTAGAATGGTAAAATTGAACAATCCTGGTTTCTAGTGTTGTATTGGTATATTTATAGGGATTAAATTGACTTGACTCGTCGAATCAATCGCAGGCACAAATAACAATTTTTCAAGATCTGATAAAGCCTTTTTTATAAGAGATAAAATCTTTTTGAAAGTTCAACTCAAATAGGAATCGTCTATTTGTCAAGAGTACAGATGTGATAAAGAATGAGCGAAAACTAACAGCCATTAGAGTCTCTGTGAATTAAAATTTTATTTGATTCAATCTTAGTTTAACAAATCATTTTAAGCAATTTTCACGTAAAAAATAAAAGGATGAAGATTGAAAGATTAGGGTGAACTGCCTGGCAAATGATTTGCTTGTTGTGAACATGGGATATGAAAAATTTTATTAACAATTCATTGCTCCAAGTCATTTGAATGTTTTTGTGGTAACTAAAAAACGTAAAGTGCTAGGAATGTGAGCATTAGTTCAACGGAAAACATGTAAACCTAGAACGTGATGAATGTGATGACGAGATTAAAGATTGTTGTGGGTGGCAAATGGAAGCGCACAAAGTTTACCATAACTGTATAAATTTCATTTGTTTTCAGGTATCTCAATCGTATGTAAATTATTTATTGAAAAAAATGAAATATCATTCAGAAAGTCAATTGAGATTCCTAAATTGACCCCTGAGCAGCAAGAAAAGCAAATGAAAAGATTGAAAAAAAATGTCAAGGAACGAGTTCTCCATCAAATCCAGACTCAACATTATTATGGATGATGAGAGTTATTTTCCACTCGATCGTTCAGTGAGTGTTGTTTATTATACTAATGACAAAGATAATGTGCCTAATGAAATTAAATTCCATCAAAAATCGAAATTCGAAAAAAAACTTTGCATTTGGAAAGCAATTAGTGGAAAAGGTCACAGCGCCCTCTACTTTATTCCCGCTAATTGTGCTCTTAATTCGGAAAAATATTCAAATGAATGCATAAAAAACGATTAAAGCCCTTCATTGAAAAATTTCATTCAAATGGAGACTATCTATTCTGGCCTGATGGAGCATCTTCTGATCATGCGAAAAAAACAGTTGAAACATTGTTCCAACTCAACATAAAGTATTTGCATAAAAATGATAACCCGGCTAATTTACCGCAGTTGCGACCAATAGAAATGTTCTGGAGTCACCTCAAGTCATTGGTTTATGGAAATGGCTGGAAAGCTAATGCTTATGATCAACTAAAAGCAAGAATTAGATTGAAATTAAATCTTTGATACCGCCTACTTCGAGTGCTCGATGAACGGAACTAAGGTCAAAATTTGTTAAGCAGCTAGACGTGGCCCTTTATCAGTCATTAATAAATAGATTAAAACTAAAATTACTTAAATCGAACTAGTGATTGCCTAAATTTCACTGTTTAAAGTTGGTCTCATTTTTCATTGACCACCCCTTATAAGGAGTTCAAACTACGTCAGACGATCGATGGCAGATATCGGAGCTTGTGGCAAAAGATAAAATGACTTTCGTATTTCTTGAGAAAAATTTTTCCCTTCCCTTGCTTTTAATTACCTCAAACTTTACATTCGTGCTCAAAGCCAGTTGAGATCAAAAGAATAATAAAAGAACAATTTTCTCTCTTGCGCCATTGTCGAACGCATTGCATATATCTACAGGTTTTCATCTCAGTTCTTAAAAATGATCTAATATGTTCTAATATGAAGTTTGGTGATACTTGGCAGTTATGGCTCAAAAACTCCTTCAAATGAGTTTTTTTAAACGTGATTCTTTTCTTTGAAAATGGCGGAAATCCCAATCTTCTTTCGATTGAACTGCTCGCTCAAAACAATCAGGCAAAAGCTCGATGGTCAACTCGCAAAGTTAGGACTTTGAAGTTACTTTAGATCTCAAGAGAAGGTGCAATTATCTCACAGAAAAGCATCAATTTGTATTTTGGTTTCATCATAACTAGAAAAAAATATAGATTTATTTTGTATCCCTGCTCCTGGTTTACCCTTTATGAGTTGAATGGCAGTTCGATCGATTAAAGTTTTGTTTTTTTGAATTCCAAGTCAGTTTCTTTGAATGAAACTCTTTTTTTTTCTTTCTTCGCTTAAGGCTCGAATACATGGTCGTTGGTCTGAAAATTATGAGCTTTTTCTATTCTTAAAATATTCCATTGTGCCAGATATGAACTTTTGTCAAACCTTTCGTTTCAGAAACTCTAAAGTCTAAAGCAAATTCAAAATTTTCCCCAAACTGCCATATTCCTCGTGATTGAAAACGCCAAAGGAATGAAATGAAATTAACATTTCGATTCGATAAGCAAGCCTTTATTGCTTGTTCTCAGAAACTCCCGATTCAGAAATGCGATAATCTTATCAGAATGGAATGAAGTATCAAACTTAACTTGAAATCTTCTAAAATAGACCCATTCAATAATCGACTGTAAATTCGAGTGAATATGAAACACATAAATTTACCTCCTAATGAACATCATCGGTTCTCAATTGAAATTCGCCATCATTATAATCGAAGTTACTGAAACTTACCGAAACACTTGTTGCAGCATAAGACATCCTTCGGTTATCTCCATGAGTTAATGCGATTTGTGTCCACCTTTTTTTGAACTGCGCTATAACCTATTGAATAAGGAATATTTGAAAATGTAAAATTTGTTGTCCAATTAGAGTTTTTGGGAGAAAAAAAAAGAATCCAAAAATCAATTTTCCTTGTTCGTGGTAAATAAAATGAAACTGAACAAAAGAATAAACTAAATAATAAAAAAAAATACAAAACACAACAAAAGCAAAAAGATCGAGCAAAAAGTTTCCAAAGTATTTCATTGATAATTTTCAGGTGCAACTTTGATTCGTATTGCTTATTAAACTTTTCACAGTTGAAGGTTTACATTGAAATAGCTTTTAATGTTAATTGCGGTAATTGCAGCTTGCAAGACAATTCAAGTAACTCATCTAAATCAATTTAAATTGCGTGTAAAGCAAAAAGTGAATCCTTCAAGTGATCATTTCAGGTAAATGATTTGCAACTCAAATTATATGGAAACGCATTCACTGATTTTTTCAGCATTAATTTTTTCTTTTTCTTCCCTTTCACTGAACCACTTTTCATGTAAAAACTTTTTCTTCTAGAAATGTTTCATGTTAAAAAGCTGTTATAATTAATTGGAATTTTTTATTCTCCAAATTGGCATTTCCAAAATTTTCATCTTTAACTTATCACACATTAGATAATATTCAGTTGTTAATGAATCAGAAAAAAAGAAACATACAGAACTCAAACTTGCAACCAAAACTTCGAAAAAAAACTTGAATCGAGAAGAGTCGAATTTTTTAGATTGAAAGATTCGAATGTAAAGTCAGGTTCGATTGAGGTTAGTATCGATATGAAAGACAATTGAGCAGAAAATTTGATTCTCTTCTTGATTCTAATAAAGATTAAAGATTGAGAACAAAATGAATTGAACTTTTGTTCCAATCACAGTTTTCGTTTATAACCCAATGAGTTTTCAAGTTTGGATTAATGAAACTGAGTTGATCTAATTGTTTGTTTACATCAAGATTAGGCAAATTAATCAACTTAATGGCCATTCTCAATCAATTACTAATGTTGAATCTGTTTGAACTACTGAATGAACTTCTCATGAACTTTAGTCATGAGGATAACTTTATATTCAGAAAGGGAACATTTATCCAAAAACATTGACTATTGTGAATGAACTTGTAATGTAAATGATTTAACCTTTGGAACAAGATTATCAAGAGAAAATGATTAAACAAGGTTGAAACAGAAATTGATTTTCTCTTTAAAATTGTATTATAAAACTGATGCAAATATTGTTGAGCAAATGATGAAGAAAAATGTGAATTTGATTGAATTTCTCTTTTTTTTTCTGCTCCAACCTTCAATCCTTTTGTTCATTGATGATGGTTGAATTAAATTGAGAGAGAAAAAGAAAATGATTGAAAGATTGATCATGATAATGGATAAGCTAAACAGAAAGACGAAGATCGCAAAATGCTGATGATTCTTAGCGAATATCATGTTCTTCCTAAAGAAATTTATTTCAATCTTTTTCTTTTTCATTTTCCATTTCGATAAACTTTTCTCTCTTTTCCTGTTGTCATCTTCATCTTTCAACCATTACTCGACCTTCCTTCAACATTATCATCAAACTTGAAATTTTCAACATTTCTATTTTTTCTCTTCTTTACCATTCGATTTGTTTCTTCACTTTAAATGAAACGCAAAACTCAATTTATTAGATTGTATTTAATCCATTTTACTTTCACTCAATTTCATTCTATCCCAATTCATCACTATTCCAACTGAATCCATGGCAATGGCTTAACCAAGGAATGATTAACTTTCACTTGAATTGGTAACTAAAAGTTGTTTAAATTGAGATTCATTAAGAAATGGCAGTGAAAATTGAAATGAACAAAGTTCTGGAGTCAATTGAATTGAGCTGCTGGAATCATTAATTTTAATCAATCAAAATATAAAAACAACATTTAAAATGATTAAACAAATTGCAACAAATTAATTGATTAATGAATGTTTAGTTGAACTGATCTGAGCTTCATTAACAGCTAAACTGTTTTCATTTGCACATAAATGGAAAAAAGGATTAAGAAGAGAAAAAAAAGTAAAATTTCAAATTCTGTTGAATAAATGAATGAAAAATCACCAAAGAATGGTTCAACTGGGAATTTGTAAATTGATTAAGAAATTGTAACCAAAATTAAGCATTCAAATTTGGAAATTAGTCAATTTTGATTTGAAAATTTACTTCGAAAGCGCAAATCTGGTAAATGTCAAGAATGTCAATTTCAACCGTCAAAAGGTTATTGAAATTGTCTGACTTTTCAATTATAAAATCAAACAACATCATTAAAACCAGATTGAATTTTGTAACTCAATACTGAATCACTTTTTATTGGAATTGACAATTTTCTTTCCATCCAATTTGATAGTCAGATTATTAAGATCAAATAACATCTTTGACCAACTGATAAGTTCTGTTGCATCTTCATTATTTCATCATTCTCCTAGCATTTTCTTTTCATCAACCATCATTTTCGAAATGAACGCATCCAATCAACTCTTCAGAATTTTTCAGGATAAAAGTTGCAAAACTTGTGTCTCTAACCAGATAATGTGCAGTTGAATGAAGCAATTAGGAAAAAAATTTTGATCAGAAAAATTTGTCAACTGATTAACATCATGAAGTTGAAAAGTTTTAAAAAACATCGACAACTTTGGATTCGAACAAAAAATCGGGTTCGAAATTCATCGAGAACATCTTTTGAGACTTCAAAGCTTGAGCTGAGAGCAAAATTTTCTTTACTTTGATTTTTTCAACTTTTTTTCGAATATTTGAATCACGAACTTTTTAATCTTCTGGTCAACTTGGTGTTTATATTAATGATAAAATACGTGACATTTGGCATCGACTGTTTGATTTGGAATATAAATATTTTAATATTTCTGGACGTGTGGACTATTTTAGAGCTAATATTTGATCTTTTCGTGTGGATCGACATTCACTCATTGTTCAGTAACCTTACATTTCCTTGACTGGGTGCATGTCAACTGATTCAATCTGCCCTTGGAATCTGTGAGTTTAAAAGTTTATCCATCTATTTGTAAACTAGAGTTACGTATAAATGAATGTTTACAGAATGAGAAAAGATGTTGCAAATAGAAATGAAAAATTTAAATGAACATGAACATGATATCAACACGATTGTTTACTCTAATCAATAGTTACGCTGATTCATTTCATAATGGGTAAAAATGTAAAGATTTGAAGAAAAGAGAGAAAAAAAAGAAAAGGTTAAATCATTATTTACATACATTGTAGATCAAATTACAACTGAATCCCATTTGGAATCTTGCATTTGAAAATAAAAGGGGAAAATTATATCAAGATGATGATCTAATGTTGAAATGATGATAAAGGGTTTGAAGGTCAGCAAATATTTACATTCAAATCAAACATTTCAAGGTAACCCTGATGATGTGAATTACAGGTTAACTATCTGATGATTCCCTTTGGGTTCATTTTCAGGATAATTTCAATTATCTTGATATTATCATCTCAATTTATTCTTGATTACAAGTTGAGGGCAAGCGCAAGGATGGAAAGACAAAAGTGTCTGCAAGCATTAAATGCAAAAGGTTCAGATAAATGGGTTAAAAGGCTAAATCTGACGAGGCAACAAAAAGACTGAAAAAAAGGCAAATGAAGCAAAAATTGTTCTTAATATAAAGTTTCATTAAATAACATGCAACATCACTCGAACCATTCAATCCCTGAATCAAACCAGGATCGCTTTAAAAAGTAAATTCCAAAAGACGGAAAAAAATTCAAGTTGAGAGCAAAATTTTTTCAAATGATCTAGTTCGTCTTTCAGTTCGTTATACTTGAAGAAATAAAATTTTATCTTTTTCATGGAATCTTGCAAGCTTGTGTTCGAGTCAATCCGATCAGGGGAAAAGAGTAAACCCAAGAATTGGTTTTGATTTTGGATTGAACCTGAAAAGAGTTCATTCCAAGTGCAATTTTCACTGCGAGTTAATTTTAGTAATAATCAGAACTTATCATGAATATGATTCTACTCCTTCAAATTGATTAACCTTGATTAATCTCTTAACTTGAACCTTACTCTTTATTGAGCCAAAACTGGCGACTAAAGCATTGGTTTAGAAGAGTTAAGCTCTCAAATTACAGTGTTGAATGGAAACATGATTCTGACATTTTTATCTTCACCTCAAACAATGAATTGAAATGGTTAACATTAATTGAAAGTAAATTGCATTCACTGACATGGCGAGTAAAAATAGATAATAAATGAAACAGTTAAAGGTGTGGTTTACTGAGAATATTAGTTATGCCAATTTCAAGTGTAATTTCATTTGTTGCTCATGAAGGGCAAAGAAAAGAGAACAAGAGAGAAAAGGGCGAAATCCTTTTAATCATGGAAATGTTTACTTCTATTCATGTCAATCTTCATCCAATTTGACACTTTTCCGGTTAAGAAATGAAGACATGAAAAACATGATAAAAACAGAAGAGAGGGAAAAAATTTTCTACTTATTACCTTGTTAAGGTGAATGGAAGGCAACATTGATGTGAACAGGGAAAATTGATTCAAAAACATGAATAACCTTGGAGATGAGTTACATGATAAAAAAAAAGAAAAGGGAAAAGAATATTTTCTCTATCGATTTGTCTGGTTTAACGGCAAGAGCTAAAATCAACAGAAAAATTGTTCCCAACGAATGGTCAACTTTGAGTAACTTTGAGCTACTTTGATTAACCTTTTATGGTCACATGAAAACCATAGGAACTGAGTAATCAATTTGATTGGAAACTATTCATTGTGAGTTATAATCGATCAGAAAAGTGATAACTCGAAAAAAAATGGAAAAGAAAATTATCAATGACAATGTTTCAACTTGAAATTGGATCCGAAGTTTGGAAGCAATTACATGAAAGTTGAGCGACCAAAAAAGTTCTAAATCAATTTACGAAACAATTTCATTGAAAAGTCGAGATTAATTGATTTTTCCAAATTTCATTTGTAATCTCAAGAACAAGAACAAAAAAATACTTCAACTTTGATTGAATCGACACTTGAAAATCGAAAATTTGGAAATCTCTTTTGTTTCTTCAAACACACATTTCAATTTTCATTTCAACGAATCGATGAAACTCGGAATGATAATAAGGTTTCTCTTGTTTCTTTACTTCTTCTTGAAACTATCTTTATCTCTGATAATCTTGTTACACTTTTTTGAACATTTTACTTATCAAAGTTTCAAGCTTGTTACCTTGATCTCATCTTGATAAACAGCAACTCAACATAATCTGTATCAAATAATATCTCACTTACTCTATGTAAAGGTGATTAGTTTGACTTTGAATTTACTTAGCATTTACTTTTTGTTTGCTTTTGTTTTCCTTTTTGTGTTCTTTTTCCTGATTCCTTATTTTTATTTGCAGCTTTCAATCTTTACCCATTCAATTGAAGCTTCCATGGAGAAGAGCAAAAAGTTCATCAAACATGACGCAAATCTTTGTTTTTTTTTGCCTCTTTTCTCCATCTCATCATTGTTGAGTAAAACTTTTACCTGAACTGTCGTGTATCCAGATAACATGATAACATTGATGTAAAGTGGAACAGAGAGGAATGGAGAAGCAAAAGGTTTAAGATGAAAAGCTTAGTTCAAATGTAGTTGTGAGTGAATTAACCAGAATTAATGATAGAACTCGAAGAATACCTTTTGTTTTTCAGTTTATTTACAAAAGGAAAGATCAATAGTTGAAGTGGGAGACAAAAAGGAGAGAATAACTTTCGATAAAAGTAGATTGAAATGAATCATGTAAACATCGAGTGTTGCCTGGTGAAACAGAACTTTTACTTTTCATAGTTTTCTCGATTGTTCAACTAACTTAAATTGATGGCCAATCAACTCTAGTTTCCATTGGAACGTCAACTGGATGAAGAGGGTTAAAATTGATATTGTCGTGGAATACCTGATTTGTTATACAAACAACAGCAGAACTGCAAAAATAGTTTCATTTCAAGCCGCTCGACAAGCCAAGAACGTTATCGAAAATCGAGAATTCCTTAGAGATAGATCCAGATTTGACAAAATGATCCAGACTGGACTTTTCGCTACTACTCTAACATAGAAAATCGTCCAATAAATGAAGAAAATTATTGTTCGAGTTTAGCTTCAAACCGATTCAAGCAATTGATTGAAACAATTTTTAGTCCCTCGAGTGTCTTCCAAAAGCTTGCATCATCTGATCGTGATATCAACTTGAGTGAATGCACTTAGACGCTGATTAGAATGGGAATTAAACAATGAAATTTTATCTATTTTAATCACTTCAACTCATCAAAATGATTCCTTTCTTGGTTACCTTACATTTGAAAAGTTTTCAACCTTAAACCTTGCCAACCATGAACTCGACAAACTCACGATAACCTGATGATTGGTTAAATATTGGTTAAGAGCACTCATTTCAGATTATCTTTGCTTTCATTTAAACTGATCATCTTCAATGACTTTGTTGTTCATAAAAGGCAATTCAATGAGTTGAAATGATTTTATCCTAATAAACTTTTTATGCTCCTTAAACAACAACACAAGGCGAGTGCTTGAAACCATTTAGCTAATAATCTAAAGCCCAGCATTTGAAAGCAAACTTTCACTGGAATTAGAACAAATTTCAACTGGAAAAAGTGAAACTTTGAGTGGAACTTTTTTTTTGGCGAAACTTTTTTATTAACAGTTTCACAATAAAACAAAATGATGAACACAAAAAGGAAACTTGAAATTCAGTACTTTACTCGAATCGAGTCAATTGCTGTTGCTAACAACATTATAATTTGAAATCAATAATTCGACTGTAATCGTCAGCCTTTGAAATTTAAGATTTTTTTGTCCAAATTTTTCTATTACTTGACCGCAAAAACAGGAAAAGAGTTATTTTTGAAACTTGACCTTTCAACTATTTTCTTCACTTCCGATAAAAGCTATTAATGGTCATTATCTGAGAATTGCTTGGAAGTTTCATCAGCAAAAATTTTCAGAAAAAAAAACTTTATTCCGCATCGAATTACTGTTTTTGTTAAAAGTGTTTTGATATTTATGATTTGTGTCTGAATTTTCATTCGCCTGATAGTCATGATACTTGCATCTAAAGCTACGTAAGCATAAGTTTCTTTGAGTTGCAATTGCATTGCAATTCGAGGCTTAACAACTTATCATGGAACCTTTTTTTAAATAAATTTTTCCAATGCTTATCACTCTTGTAGAGTAAAATGAGCAAATAAATGATGGCAAGTATCGAACTGAAAAAATCCATGACAAACAATGGAAATTCGAGTTTTTGGAAAAAAAACATTTTGGAATGAAAATGAATAGATTTTGTTCACTCTTGTCTGTCAGTTGATATAAAAGTGAATAATCTTGAGTAAAGTGTATTTCAATGTTGAACTTTTGGCTCAATGTTGGATCAACGAACATGAAAAGAAAAGTGAAAGGAAAAAAAAATACAAAGATCATGTTAGAAGAGAAAATTATCGAAAATTGAGGTTTGTAGAAGTAAACAAATGTTTAAAAGAAACATGAAAGACTCGAGAATAAATAGCCTGAAGGTGATGAAATGGCATTTCAAGTTTAAGCCTTTTTTTCATTTGTTAACATGAGAAGAGTGACAATGATTTTCGAGTGACGTTTCATTATTCCTCAATCTGTTGTCATTCGTAAAACAAGTGAAACAACAATGAAAAGAGTAAAAGCTACAAATGCAATCCAACAAAAAGTTGCCCGAATTGAGTTGCAAAATTCATTGATGGAACATTTTTTTTTTCGAAAGAAAAGATTTTTTTTCCTCGCAAATCATAAACACTTTTACCCTTACCAATGGATTAGATTGATGAAGTAATGATGAAATAATGATGAAAACTTTTGGTAAATTATGAAAAGAAAGAAAAGTTTTTTTTCGAAAGTTCGTCAATTAATCAAAGAATATTGAACCATGAATCAGTGAAATGCAAACAAATGATAAAATGAGGAAATTAAAAGTGAATCGATAATAAAAGTAGCACTCGATGGGCAAAAAATGATAAAAAAAACGAAAAGAAAAAGTTGGGAAGAAAAATGGAAAACGAAAACTAACTGAAACCTAAATGGGCGAAAATATTGTACTTAAAGTGCTGACCTTTATTATTCGAGATGCTTTGGAATTTTAACTTTCTCTCTTTGCTTCAACAGGACAAAATTTTGCTCGTTTTGTATCACAATTTTCGATTAATAAAAATATACTGAAAAGACTGAAGAAGAATGAGATTTTTTTTTCTTCTCGGACGAATCGATCAACCTCTCAACACTTTTCAACTCTTAACACGAGTCAAGGTTAAACATTTTCTCACGTCTTTTTTTATCTTCTCATCTTCTAATCAAACAATTGTCGATCGAAGACGATTCGAGAATGGATCTTTGGATCTCATGAGCATTTGTTTGCTGATAAAGGAGCGTAGAGCATTCATTACCTCGCCATTGCAGAAACAGAACAATATTGCAACGCAAAGACCCTGTAAGTGAAAAAGAGAAGAAAAAAGAGTTAAATCGATGTTAACAAAAATAAGGAAAAGGAAAAATTCTGTTTCAAGTCGAATTTCAATATTGTCGACAATTTGGTCTGAAACATAATTCATTGAGAGTTTGAAATGTCGATCGATAAGTTTCACCTTTCTTCATTAAATGCTGGTCTTTTTGGCGAAAATGGAATTTGGTTCGAAAAAAAAAAAGAATAAACAAATCGATTTATGGACATTGCAATATGGTGGCAATGATGAGAATGTTGATAAAGAAAACGAATTAGTTGAACTGAAAATAATAATTGAAAGTAAAGTAAATTGTTATAAAATAGGAAAAGAAGAAGAAAATTTCATCTCAAATTCAATATATTGATCCATTTCTTTGGATTGTTGAAATGGAACTTGTTTGTTGAGAAAAAGCAAAAGAAAAAAAAAAGTTTTGTAAAAGCGTTTTTCTCTCTCTAAGTGTTCTTTGTATCATTTTTTTCCGACCATTTCATGTTATCAAGTTTTTCCACTAATTTTTCAACACTTTGATGGCATCTTTTTTGTTCACGGTTAAACTTGAAAACTCATCTGAGTATGAATTTTTTCTCTTGTTGGTTTATTGAGAGGAAAAAAAACGGAAATATTATCTGTTCATCATGAAATTGTAATGCCAATGGATGGAGTAAATGATTCAAGAATCATGTTTATAACAAATGACAAACTTTTCCATTGAAAGTTCAATATTGATTGTAAAATCTTCTTTCAGTGTTCAATTATTGGAGAGACAAATTAATTGAATCATAAGTTTCAAGGGAAATTCTGTTGGAATTGTTCTTTTTTTGTGAAAAGAATAGGAAAAAAAGAGAGAATCATTTACATGTAAAGATCATTAGAATAAATTAACCCTTCATTTAAGAATCAATCTTTTACATGGAAATATTGCATGATGAGCAAGAGGAAGTTGTTATGAAAAATTTATGAAATTTAAATGAATGATTAACTTCGACTATTTTTAACTCGCTAATTCAGCTTAAGCCTTTTGATGAACTTGAAAAGTAAATTAGTATTCACTGATGAACCTTGAACACTTTATCAACTTTTTTTCATTCGCGAGGTAAAACATGGTCCAGTTTACACTGAATATTGATTAAACTTCATTAACAGGATTCTGGTAAAGGAATGATAGATTTATAAGCATGCCTAATGATTTGCGATTATTCAGTCTTTTATCAACTTTAATCTGACATTGATGCTAATTGACAGTCAATATTAAATTCGAGATTTGTACATTTTTCTCTGTTCGCCCTGACAAGTAACGAAAAATTGTAAACATTCAACTTGTTGCTCAGAAAATTAATGATCTTCATTAGCAAACGAAAACAAGAAAACAGTCATTACAGTATTATTATTGTTCTAATTAAGAATGCAATCTGAATGGAAATCTAATTTAGTCTATTCACTCGAAAGTTGTTCTAGTTCTTAATTTTTCTTAAAACTCTTCAAGAATTTTTGTGTTATTTTTGTGTTTGTTTTTTTTTTGCAAAAAAAGTTGTGTTATTTGGGCGATAAATTGGATAAAAATGTGGTCAAAGTTGATTCAATTTAGTTTCACATCGAATCCAATCTTGAGATTTTGGTCAACAATTTCCTAAAATGTGACAAATTTCGTCAAAAGGAGTAAATTGCTTCTGATTCTTCAACTTGCACACCAATAATATAAATTTGCTTCAATTGATTGGCCCATTTCAATGCAACTTTGACTTGTTGAACATTGATTGTGAAATGATCTCTCGTTTAGCTCTAGTTATTAGCAATCATTTGCATTGCTATTTTCATTGCTCGAAGCCAATTAGTCGACAAATATCTCATTTAGATATAAATATAATTCAATTGTTTCGATTTTGCTTCTTTATTTGAATTGCGTGATGAACCTCAATTGTCTGAAAACAATGATAATGCTAAGCAAATATTTCTATTAGCAATTAATTTACAAGATTATGTTGCTATTGCGTGAGGCTTGATCATTATGAGTTTCTGGTCAAGAATCGCAAGAGCTTTTGCTTCACAATTCAATGATATTTACAGGTTGACCAGATTTCCCAAAGCTAATATAAAGATGTTAATGTAAACTTGACCATTGGAATCATTGTATGGATTGAATGTTGACAACTGTCGATTCCTTTGGATCGATAAAATCAATCATTTAAGATGAAAACTAAAGGATGAAAGGTAAACATTTAAACTCATCTTTTCCGAAACACAGGCGAATCTCCATGGAATTTCCAAAAATACATTTGAATAAGAAATTTCGATATTCTATTATTGTAATGATATCATTCGATAATTCAAATCTCAACATTTCAAAATCAAAGTCAAACTGAAAGTCAAAGTGAAACTTTTTAGAACTCGAAGTAAATCAGACAAAAATTATTTAATTGGAAAAAAAATCAAGGTTAGAATTTGAATGGAAAGGTAAATACAGCAACAATTGTAAGAATAGGAATGACGGAAAATAAACTTGCATTTAAATTTGATTTCAATTTCAATATTGAACAATCAATCAGATTGGATTCATTCTTGATTGAGATTCTTGATGTTCTTGTTTTGTCATTTCATATCAACAATATGACACAAAAAGGTTCGACTAAAACCTTGACAGAAGTTTATTGAGGTAAAATTTTATTTCATGACAAAACTTGAATCTGAAAAAGAATGCGAAACAATAAAATTCTCATAGTAATATGAGTTTGATGATGGAATAAGTTACATAGAAAGAATCAAACTATTCAACATGATAATCTTTTCTTGCAGAAAAAGAGTCGAAATTTGGAGTAAAAATATCATTTCCAGTTGAATTTAAAGGGAAACATGAAAGATTCACATTTCAAACGATGAGAGTAAAAGGGAAAGAACGAAAGGAAAAAAAACAAAAACATTGACTTTATAAAAATAGTTGATGATACGGATGGAAGAATTTGGAATGGAGAAAAGAGTAAAAATTGAGATTCTGAAACAATTTGCATACTGTGAATGGAAAATGAACGGAAAAAGCAAATGCTTCTAAAAGCCATTTAGAAATGGATAACAATTGTTTGATGACAGACTGATGATGGAATGAGGGTCAATCTCATGGTTGACCTTATCATGTTGAGAGAAAAAGGAAAAGGTAGAATAACATTAATAACATTGATAGGAAATAACCTGGAAAAGTGAAAACTCGAGGGAACTGATATCAATACTTAAAACATTTACTTTGATTTATTTGAGTTTTGACCAACAAAATGCTGACAGAA
This sequence comes from Tetranychus truncatus, assembly GCA_028476895.1. Classification (NCBI taxonomy): domain Eukaryota; kingdom Metazoa; phylum Arthropoda; class Arachnida; order Trombidiformes; family Tetranychidae; genus Tetranychus; species Tetranychus truncatus. The sequence continues at coordinate 8,071,758 of CM052062.1, forward strand.
ATAATCATGTTCACTTCCGATTAATTGGCCATTGGAACATTAAACTAAACTTTGTCCATTTTCCTCTATTCTTTTTCAACAAATTCTCGCCAAAGAAGAATCATATTTTCACATCTTGGATGGAAATGTTTACAAATGAAAATGTTTGATTAATTCAAAAGCATTTTGCTTGAAATGTTAATAAAAATGATAAAAGTGAAAAGCAAAATGTCACTAAATTGTCATTCTTTTGCTTTTTTTATTGTTTCTTTGGCTAAATTGCTATTCATTATTAACAAAACATTATTTATCTTGTAAACAATCTCATAAATTATTCTTCAATTCTGATTATGATGAATCTGTTTTTTTTTGTCTCTTCTCTTCTCTTTTGGTTTTACGGCTCTTTTCAACATTTTCTGTCCACTTTATTTTCTTGGTCAAATGAGCATTATCATTGATTCATCAATGAACTTATTGATTTTTATCAAACTTCTATTATTCACCTTGGCTAATGATTTATCATTACCATTGTTGGTGAATTGTTGAATGCGTTAGAAGAGGAAGAGAATAGGCTAAATGGAACAATTGGCTTTGAAAGGAAAATTCTGAGGCAGCAAATTTTTCATTCCATTGAACTGGACATTGCACGAGCTAATTGGCAGACTTTTGTCAGATGGAAACAGGATAAACTCATAAAGTACAATCATTATATTGACCAAGAATTAGTGGCTTTTAGTCGACAAGGATTCGATGAGAGATGAGCTTAATGGCAATGACAGTTTATTGCGATAACTATATTAACCCATTATCCAAGTTATCTAAATTTAGATTTTCTTTGCTTACCATTTTTCGCAGACTTTCAACTCTCTATTAGTTTTCAAACTGAGAAAAGTTTAAATTTTCATTTTCTTGAAACAATCGATCTAAATATTGTTATTTTTACGATGGAAAAAGTTGATTTTATTCAACTTATTTGGAGTTGAATGTTTTTAACCTTTTATCAACTTGGAATTTTGTGATGAGTTTATGTTTAAATTGGTTTAATCGCAACTGTTTGCTACTTTTTTCTTTCAATTCATCTGTTATTTCAAGTTTATCTCCACAATGAATTAGGATTTTCGTTTTTCTCTTGGAAATTATCCAGACCATTGAATGTTTACCAATAAAAACAGAATTGCGAGTTAGAAGGGAAAATATGATGAGCTTACCTGAAGTGAAGCAACCAAGGCAGCAACAATCTCATAAACCTCCTCAGCATGAGTTCCCTCAGGAGGTCGAAATGGTGTAACCAAGAAGTGCAACCCTAACAAGGGAAGTAAGATGAGAGTTGCTTTAACCGCTTTCCTGTGAGTTTTGGGTGAAGGAAAAGGGAATCAAGAGAAAAGGGTGAAAAGATGTTAATGGATAATATTGAAAGTTGATCACAATTGATTTCATGTTTACTTTGAAATTGGATTAAAATTTATTCTCTTTTTGTTCACTTTTCTTTTTTTCTGTTTTTTTGCTGCTTCTCTTCCATTCCAACAAAAGTTGTTGAATAGGAAATTGAGGTCAACAGGAAGAGTGAAGACAAACAAATGAAAGATTATGCAAAGTTTAATCTGAATCTTGAACAAGGACGAATAGTTATTTTGAACAAGATTAAGGTTGAATCAAATTTAGTAAATGTTAATCCATTGGTAACAAAATCATGCAACTATTGGTTAAGTCATGAGATCAAATCTTGTTCTTAATCCATTTGCATGTTCAATCACATGTGTATATGGAAAGCAAAAAAAAACATTACCAGTAAACAAGGAACAAAAACAAAGTATAAATCAATGAATTTCGAGCATCAAAAATGAACAATTTTGTAACCTAAATGTGCATCAGTTTACAACAGAAACACTAACTTCAGTAATCATGTAACAAAGTTGATTGATTCCCAGTGTTTTGCATTTGGATAGCTTTGTATAATCACATATCAGCTTTAATAATGCAATTGATAACATGATTAATAATAAAATGATTCAATTCCACAGAGAATCTACTTCACCGTAACAAGGAATTTTGTATGCTATTAGGTGAAAGAAACTTTTCCCTCAGAATTGGACCAAAAAATGATGTAAAATCAAAGATAAACTTAAATACAATTTTAAGAAGGAACCTTGAATTTAATTTCCATTTTGATCAGATTTGCATTTGTCTTTGGCTGACAATCTTGCAAACCGGAGAGATAAGTCGCTCCGGCACCTTTATATTGCTTCCACTCGTAAGAGTTACAACGTAGTTTTGATTTTTTTACTTGTCTGTATACCCAAAAGACTTAAATGCCGAGATTCATTGTCTCGTGTTGATGTTAACACAACTAAAAAAAGCGATTAAAGTTTTGTCTCCTTTGTCGCTTTCTGAGCACACATGAGTTCCATAGTTACTTACTGTTCCTGTCGTCCAAGTACAGCGCTTGGGCCTCAATCACAACCTGACTTAGCAGGATAAGTCTAAGGGCACTATCACTCGACTGCGACAGCTTCTTTCCTCAGGCTTTCTGACTTAACGGAACACAAATTTCTTTGGCTGTGCCATTGAAATGCTTTCTTTTGAAAAGCGTCAACACACTCATCTTAGTGGTAGCTTAAAGCCTCAAATCCACACATTCGATGAGTTCATTGTGGTTCTTTCACCAACTCTAATCACAACAAAATGACACTTTGTAAATTTTCAAAATTTCAAACTAGAAAATTGTTTGTCTCTGAGAAATGGGAAAATGTTATCGGATCAAATTGGAGAAGAAAACGTTTGGTAAAATGCTGAGAATCTGCATTTCGTTGGCAACAATAGTTAACTTGCAGGCAACAGCAATTAACGATCTTTATGTTTCTCAACTTTGACCTTTTTTTCCTATTAACTGCACAAATTAATATTTTCTGACACTCGAAGCTGTTATTGAGCTAAACTCAATTTCACTGAAACTGTTTAATCTGGTTAATCATTTCTTCACCATTAACTGTCTCAACAACAACTCCCATTGTAATGCCAATTAATGATGTTGATCATCTAATATTTGAAATATTACTCGAGAATTAATGGTTAACAGGTAAACACAATCGAGCGTATATTAACTTGCACCAATCAAATGTACAACATTTACAACTTTCATTAAAGCACAACTCTTCTCATTGCATCATCTCAATATATTATTAATATTATCGATGGCAATAAGAATGGAAGAGAGAAGAAGAAGAAGAAGAAAAATGAATAAAGTGTTTCAAGTCATTGATGGCAAAAACACTTATTTAGTTTCGAGTTTTTTTCTCTCTCTTTTCCTTCCCTCTCTTCATGTTACATCTTTATTTTTACCAAAAACCATTGACATGATTTACACTATCAATAACTCGGATACAAGAGAGCGAATATCACTTATCAAGCATCTTTACATGACCATGAAACTGAACTGTGTAACCATAGAAATTGCTTGTTTATAAAAATTTTCAGTTTCGTGACCGATACTTGATTCATTATTAATTCCTTGTTATTGTTGTAATAAAAGAAAAGCTCAACGGACCAGAATTTTTGAGAATCAAAATGTGAAAAAAAGTCAAACTGATAACTTGCAATATTAACCTATTTTTAGATTCATGAGCAATTCGAATGCAAAGTGAAAATGAATAAAAAGGATAAACTTTTGTTTCTCATTAAGCACTAATTAACTGTGAGCAAGAAAAAAATGAATATCAAAACACTTTTCAGAGTAATTCCAAGTTCCGGCAACTTTTGCAAATGAAACTTCAAACTTGTTTTCCAAATCAAAGATGAATTATGTTTAGCAAATTGTTTAATGGCTCTTTAACCACAATTTGGATAAAGGTATTAAATGACTAGAGAAAAGTGTGAATTGAATCGCTAATGAAAGACTATTTTTTTTTTGAACTTAATAGAGAAGAGACAATGTCGACAAAATTATCAATTCGCTGAGAAATCAATTGTTCTGTTTCCTATCAAAATGAAGAGCAAATTGATGAAACTTTATTGAACAGGGAAACACCAAAGGGTGAGAAGATTGGCGAACAATTATGAGAAGCGCTGAAGGGTAAAGTTGCCTGAAAATTCTTGTCTATTCCATTATTGCTGTTATCATTATTATTATGGTTATTATTGAGTGAGGAAGGGAAAAAAAAGGAAAAGAGAAAAAAGGAAAATGCGAAGAAAAGTGAAAATAAAGATGCTGTTAAAAGGGAGTGATGATGATTAGATGGTGATAAATGGTGAGATAAAAGTAAAAATAGAAATGAGATTAAAGACCTGAGGAAAGGCGAAGCCAAGAGAATGGCTATTTTTATTAACAATTGAATCAATACTGGCAATTGTAAGTTTGCTTCACCAAGATTCTAAGTCTTCGGTAAATAGTTTGATATTCAATGTTTCAATAACCAACTTATCACAAAAGCGATGCAAAACCAATAGTAATATTATCTTTATTGTAATCAGTAGCATTATTATTTATGTGGATAAAAGCTTATTGCAAACAGCTTCTCATTCCTCAACATTTTCCTTGGACTTTTTGACCTCAATCTTGGTTTTTGCATTTGAATTAATTTTTCATTCCATGTTTCCCTTTCCTTTCATGCAAATGCTTTAAACTTTTCACTGTTGAACCAGTAATGATGAGATTAGGGCGAAATGTTGAAAATTCAATTTCCCTTGATTACCATTTTCGCATTTCTCTTTAGCAGTCAATTCTCTGTGGTTTCATCTGATATCATTTTCAAACCTTCTTTTTGCTTCTCACCATTTTGGCTGAGACGAAGGTAAAAAATGCATTTCGTTTTTATCATATTTTTCTCTTTTCTCTTTAAAGCTGGGAGTAAATAGATTCTGAATAGGTTAATGTACATCAACATGTTGATTACATTTTACTCTTTACTCAATGTTACAATTTTTATTCGAAAATTACTTTTTGTTCCTTTTTTGCTCCCATTCTGAATCACTTTGACTAATTATCATTTCCGAGTTACTTTTGTCTCTTTCCTTTTTGCCTTAAATGCTTGCACTTTAACGCTCATCTTTACCAAGTTGTTGTTCAGAAGTTGTAAAATAAATGATGACTGGGAGTGAAATGATAAAAGTAGGAAAAGATGAAAATTGTGTCAAAATGAGTGAGTTTGAAATGGGCGTTGGCACCATTTAAATGATGAAATGGAAAAGGGAACAATTTTGTTTCATTTAAATGTAACAATTTTCATGATAATGTTGACTTTGAATATGAAAATAATGAAAAGTGAAGAAAAAAAAGTCGAGTGAAGGTTAAGCATGCTGATGTTTGATGCGTTAATTGGAAAGTAATGGGAAAAGTGGAAGGCAAAATTATCATTATCATTGTTATTACGGTGATTAAGGTTCATCATTTCAAAGTAAAACAATGAAAATTTGGCCGCAAAATGGGTCATAAAAAGAAGTTTAAAGTTGTTTGACCAACCTTGTTTGATGGGCATCAGGAGAGTTGACTGCTCTCATCTTGGTTACCAACACTCGAACAATGTTTACAAGGAAAAATAAGTTGAGCTGAAAAAGAAAAGACCAAGAAAAGGTGAAGAAGGAGAATGAATGAAAATTATGAGAGACAAAAGAGTAAGACAAAGGGATGAATATCATCAATTATCATTATAAGCCACTAACTTGTTCCAAGCTTGACTGACCCTTGGGAGGAATATTGAGATAAGATACGAAAAAATTTTTTCGTCTAATATTATGTTCGAGAATGAGAGTAAAGAGGGGGAAAAAAGGGCAACAAAAAGTGAAACAAGATTGCAATGGAAGGAATGAAAAAGAAAGTGAAATCACGCATCATTAAGTTTCCTGGGACTGATAAATTTACAGTGAATCTGGTTGAATGTTACATGATTATGGGCTGAAACCATCAAGAGGGTTAAAGAGAGTAAACTATTGTTGAATGAAAAAATATAAATAAATGTTATTATTGAATGTTTTTTTCTTTACCACAAAAGATACAAGAACTGGTCCAGTGTACCACCATGAATATGCACTTTCGTCAATCCAGCAACTGGGAGTCGAGTTGGGAGTAAAGATAATGATATGAATAATAGTAATGATGATCATCATCATGTTGATGGGAATAATGATGAAAGGAAAGGAAACAAAGGGAAACAAGGATAAGAATGGTGCAATTGTGAAAATTTGCTTATTATTATTAATAATCATTTTCCATCTTTCTATTGCTTCTTTTTATTTATAAAACACACTGGCTCAGTGTGATTACTGTTAATTATTATCGTATCAAATGATGTTAATTTACTTCAGTTATGGGCAAATTGTTTCCAAAGTAAATAATCATTTGTTGCCAATGAAATATGAGACTAGCAATTTGGTTAGCAGATCATGTAATCAGTTGCAATCAAACGTTCACATTAAATGTTGCAATTCGCATTCATTGGCAAACCAAATGAGTTTTAAGGCTTTTTCCATGTTGATTGACTATTGCAACTTTCTTTCGTTGGAAGGTTCGGGGAAAAATAGAGTTTCTCTCAAATATAGTTTTCTAATTAGTTTTTTTTCTTTCATCTAATTTTTGATTCAATTCGATGTAAAAAGAGACGAAATTTTCACAAGTTTCACTTGCAAATTTATGTTGAAAGGTTTCGTAGAAAAGCAGAAGAATAAAGTTTTTTCGAGGTTTTGTTATCTTTCACAGACCTTTAGAAGAAGGAATTTGAAGTTATTAGTGTTTTCCAGTTTAGTCTTTCAAAGTTTATTTTCCAAGTTTGGAAAGGTTGGTCACTCGAGCCGATAAAATTTTCGAAAAAGTCGAAATTTCAGTCAATTTATCCCAGTTCTCTAATGACTCTGAGCTTGAATTTTTGCCCATATTTGATTTTCTTAACCTATTCAAGTCTGTTCTATATCGCGATTCTATTTTCAATCAATAAGCATGAGCTTATTTACATTCTACTAGTTCGACTTGGTCGCAGTTTCGACGTTAAATCAACATGGAAAGGTCAAAGACTCATGGCGTTATCTAAAAGTTTGAAAAAACTTACTAATTAGTCTTGCCGTTTGAGGATAAGCCACGAAATCCAGCATAAAAGCCAATAAATATCAATGGGATTCCCCAGCCGATGACGTAAAACCATTTCATGATCTTTTCTTCCGCCACAAAGGCCACAACTAGAAGAGTATGAAGATACAATCCTTCACAGAATGTCCATGAATAATTGGCGAGTAAAAAATAATTGACCACAACATGGAGCAGCTGACAGTACCACTGAAAGAAAACATAGAAAACGAAATTTCATTGGCCACAAAAGTCGTGCAAATTTTTCAATTTAATCGAAAAGAAAATGTCACAAAATTCATTTTTTCCAAAAATTTCATTCTCTGCACATTTTCACCGATAAAATCAGTCAACTATTAATATTAATATTGCTATTATTGCATTTGCTATTCACATGAAAGATCACATATTTCATTGCTTCCATGAATGAGATTAGATAGATTGGAAGGAAAGAATTAGAATAAATGATTCATTCCATTCAAATTATCTGTTCTAGTTAATTATTGATTGACTTCGAAGTTCCTTCACAGATTAACTTTGACTAGTTACTTTGAATAAACTTTTCTTTTCATGTTACAACCAAAATCTCGACTGAATAAATTTTTCATTTACAAGAATACAAAATGTTGACTTTTCTCGAGTTTACGCTTTTCTGTGCAACAAAAATCCACTCTTTTGGCACAAATAAAAAGGACAAAATGTTTTACTATGAATTTCAATTCGATCCATTGGACTGAGAAAATTATTCTCTACTTAAATTCGTTGTGACGAAAAGACAAAACTATCTAATTATCCGATTCTTGAGATTTGCTGTTTTCTTTTCTCATTCCCAGTCATCTTTTATTCCCTTATTATCACGACTTATCTTTTGATATTTAACTATTTCCACTTGAAGCTCCTTTACTCCACCTCTCATCATCATGATCGTCATCCAAATGTTTTTCACTTCATAATTCTTTTCGTTCATCTTTTACTTTCTTCCCTGATCACACTCTGTGCATCTTCAACATTCACTCGAGAATCTAATAATGAATATCTTTTTCTATTTAGAAAATGAACCTTCTGTTTATCGTGAATAACAAACGATAATAATCATCCTTTCATCCATACTTCATTCCTTTATCTTCATAAATCTTTCATCCTTCAACTTGATTATGTTGATGATAAACTCTCATCTATTCAACCTGATAGACCATGAGAAAAACAGAAAAAGGCGAAACTCGGAAAATCGACAAAAAGTTTTTTCTTCTTCTTCTTCATTAATCTTTATCTAAAAGTATTAGAATACGAAGAAAAGTAAAGGAAAACAAAAATTGAGCAAAATGTTGATTTAATGTAACAACTTAATGAAATATAGTTTACTCATCAAGTCATTCAACTTTACGCAAATTTAATGGCCACTCGAATCAACATTCCGTGACCATTTAGCGACACTTTATTGCCCTCCAATTGTGAGCAATAAATTTCAAATTCAGATTCCATTAAATCAGACATTCTTCTAAAGATTATCTAAATGCTTTCATTGACTATTCGAGTCGAGACTCGTTTTTACGATCAACTATTGCCATTAAAAAAAACTCGATGCAACTTGCAGACAGTTTGACTTTAGAATTCGAAATTCAAGGTCAAAGTTTCTCATTAAACAAATTGGTACAATTACATGTGAAATGACATTCAATAATTGCAAGTTTCTTTTGCTATATTTAGAGATTCGAAAAAGAAAAAATTTGCTTTTCCCAATTTTTTGAATTCATTTTTTTCCAGAGACTGTTCTGTTGGGTTTCCCTTAATTGAATCGCTCACTTTTCATGGGTTTCTGTTATCATGATAACCTATTTAATCCTCTTTTCTCAAAGTATCAGTTAAATGGGTTACCCAAAATGGCAATTGTAAAAAGCAACAAGTTTTACCATGAAAATGAGATTCGAGTTGGGAAACGTTTGGAAAGATCAAGGATTATCTTGTTGATACCTTTTAAAATGTGACAAAAGTTGATCATGAAGGAAATTATAAATTGAATCAAATTACAGCAGGAGAAGGAAAAGATTTCTTTGACTTTCTTTTTCCAGGTCAACTTTTCTCATTTACTGTTCCTGTAACGATGTGGCAACGAAAATATCCTTTTCTTCTCTGTCGAGCCAATAACATGAAAAATGGGCCAATAAAAGTGCATTAGCTTGATCAGATTCATTCCTATTTTGTCATTTAGTTGAAACCGGAAAACAGAATCTGTAATAAGCTAAGTTAATGTACATGATAAATGAATCATTTAACCAACTTGTATTTGCAAAACTATTATTTATTCTGTACTCAGATTGGCCATCATCATGATTATGGTTGGAAAGGAAAGAGAGGAAAGAAAATGTTTACTGATAGTTTTATGATGAAAATCAATGAGCAAAAAATCAGTCCAAATGAAATGAAAGTAAGAGATGGGAGAAGATTATTAATGGAAAATGTTGTAATTAATATTGAACTGGTTCGGTCAAGGAAAATGGTTGATTGTGGATGGAATTGAGAAAAGTTATTAATCATTCAGTTATCGTGTTTAATTGACTGATGTTCAAGAGAATAGATGAATGGAAATTATGCAATACTGGTAAGCGATAAAAAAAATGTGCGCCGAAAATTCGCATAAGTCAAACGCGTAGAAGCGTATGTATTTATAGCACTCAGTTCAGCAGCAGAAAGTTCAAGGTGGATTAAGGCCAACTTAGCGATCCTTCTATCATTTGGTGTTAACTTTAAAGGTCTACCAGAAACTTTTGCACGCTCTATGCCTTTGCCTTTATGATTCTTTTGATAGCACAATGTGCTGTACTCTTAGGTATGTTGGTTAAATTGGTTATATCGCTTGGGCTGCGATCAAGCTCACAAAAAAGATACTGGAATCGTTGCCGAAAAGAGAGTTGCGTGTTTTTGTAACTTAATTGCATAGCTATTAACTGATTGATACGAAGCACTGAGGAATCAAAAATATGATAAAAACAAAGAGTAAACATGTGTGCTTAATGCCTTGATGTTCAAAAGTCTCTAATGAATCGCAATGAAAAAACGCGATTTATAATTGCAACAGTATATTCGTTGAAGATAGCGTTAAAACAAATAGAAAAATCTGGATTCAGTTCGATTGATACATGCTGAGAAACTGTGGATTTAAAATCGTTGCCATTAAAAACCCCAATATTTATGGCCTATTTATTTAATTTGCATAAAGATTGACTCATTCTTGACGATAGTCCGAAGTCTCAAAAGCATTCTTCATCATATGCAAAAAAAGTTCAGTCAGCAATGTATTCGATGTTTTTACCCTGCCATTTAAACGAATGTTGATTTTCGATATAATATCTACAAATATCATTTTTTAATTATCGATATTGGAAAATGAATATTGCCCTTCACTACAAAAGCATTTTAAAATTTCATTGACAATTAACCTTTAAATTGACACATTGACACATTTTTATCTAGATATATTGACAGTGCTTATATTGACATTGAATTACTGTCTCAACTGTCTTTGTGGTCAACCTTTCAAAAAATGTAAATAAATTTTGGATATCAAATTCATTTTCGAGTTGAAAAAATGCTAACAGCTTGCTGTAAACACAAACGTATTGCACGATCAGGGGAAAATGCATTACACAGAATTATGTAGTAAATGGAAAGTAAAAGAGAAAGGATTAAATGCTCTTTGATACCGAATTAATGTTTGCTGAATTTTGGCTTGAAAATTACTTTGGTGGAATCGAGCAGTATGACAATCTTGATCAGATTGAAACGGATTAAAGTTTTAATTTACTTTTCTGGAAAATATTGCCAAATTAATATCCGATAGGTTCTATTATTAAACCATTGTTTTTTATTGCCTTTTTTCCTCATAAAGTTTCGATTGACTTGAAAAGTTGGCGACAAATTCAACTTTTGTAAAATTTCTCAGTTGCCAAGTTTTTCCCTTTCCTCTAACGAACTGTTTTCAATGGCTTAATCAGACTTTATTAATATTTTTTTTAGCTTTTTTTTTATTAGCAAAGTTTGAGTGAAGTTCAGTGTTAAATGAGTTATTGGGTGACATTTGAATGAATTGCCAAGGAAAAGATTGTCTTACTTTTATGATCTTGAACTTCAACTGATTAGTTTCTTACAAGAACAAGTTCAAGTATTTACACGATAAGTAATTAATTTGAGTAAAACAATTATGTAGATGAAAGTGATGAACAGCTATTGTAACAGTCATTTGATCTTATCTTATTGGATAAGCTGAACAGCACTTGATTGCATGATTGGTGCCACTTTTGCTCTTCTACTCGTGTCTAGAATCTACATTTGCAATTATAATACTTTGTTGCCTTTTCCATTCTTACCAACATTTTTACGTCAAAATGATTACATTTTTAATTGTTCCTGACTTTACTGTCTATACTAATTTCAAGTCAATATTGATATTTTATGATGAAATCTGTTCTCTATGATTTCAAGACTTATCTGATCGCGAAATCCAAGGAAACTCAACTCAAAGTTTAGAGTCGAAAAATTCCAATACATTTTTATAGCTTTAGCCATCTAAAACAGCAGTTTTAGGCGAAAGATTGCAACTCTGAATGGCTCAAAGTAGTTTTTGCCATCTGTTATCGAAATTGCTTTGAAATTCTGAATTCAAGGATTCGACCAATAAAATTATCAAGAATAACAGAAAAAATTTAACGCGTTCTATTATATTGTTGATTGCTAAAGATGAGAATAATAAAAATGTCCATTTTATGCTGTCTTATCAATCGATGATTTGACTTGAGCAAACTTTATAAGAAGAAAAACTCTTTTAGATAAACCTATTTTCGTCACTTTCATTTGTAAAATTTGTTGAAAACGAGTGTCGATAACGTCTTTGGATTGTTCAGTCTTTTTTTTTCTCTGGAAAAACTACGATATTCTGCAACTATTTTTACTTTTGAAAAGTTACTTTCACAAGTTTTGCTAATAAATTTCATGACTAGATACAGCTAATAGCTTATCGTTAACATCAGTTTGAAACATGTTGATGCACAAGTAAAGTGACTGAGATCGACTTGAAAACAAGAATTTCGCGATTCGACAAAACTTTGTCCTAAAAAATGAATCATTCATTTTCATTTTCACTTAACTTTGACAAATATCTTCTCCGGTTGATTGAGTTACTATTAATAAAACCATTAACTGGTGTTATGGCAAGTAAAATTTGTGTTGAACCGCAAAAAAAACATCAAAGTTAAATTGAGCTGTACTTTTCATCGACAAACATTGAACCAGAGACTTTATTGAGTCAAACACAAAGGCAGTAAAATTGATTAAAGATGAAGGTAAATGAAAACTAAATGGTCAAGCGTAGAAGCGGAAGTTGTAAAACGAAAAGCAAATAAGATTTATGCAGATGATAAGGCAATCTGGTAAAGGTAAGGCTTCGAGTATTGTTTCGAAACCATTATTCATGGAAAAGAATGCAAAAACAATAAAGATTTCTCATTGCGAACAAGAAACAGCTAAAGGTTGACAAAAAAATGAACAAAAAAGTGATTACTCTTTCTTCCGACAATCGTATTGATAAGTTGAACCCAAACCAATTTCCGTTTCCCATTCTGTTGCTTTTCCATCTTAAGTTCACCAAAGAATGGTAAAGCCAGATAGTAAATCAGAATGCTGACTAAGGACAAGTCAAGAGTGAAAATGTAATCTGAAATGTTCTATCAAAATGAACAATTACCAGAAAAGAAGAAGAAAAAATGAGACAAAATTATCATGGAAAGAAGCATAATAATGAATGATTCCTTGTCAATTCAAGTGGATCACATTTTAATTATCATTACTCTCTGAGGTTAAATTGAAACAAAAGGCAAAAGTTGACATTTCATCTTCATATGATTAAGATGAATCATTCACAGATTTATCTCGCCCATGAAGAGAGAAATGGAGAAAAAATGGAGAAAAAAAAGTCTCACAATCTCTTCATCTTTCTCATCATTTTCATCATCAATTGACTCGACGTTACTCTTCAAACTCTACTTCTAATTATAACCATCATCAACTTTTCCTCTTCACCATTTACCTTCGCATGAACAAAAATTGCCTTCTATTTTCACCTCAATCTTTATCTTTCAAATTTTGGGTGAAAAAAATGTTGAAATAGTTTTCCAACTTTTGAGTCGCAAAAAAAAAAAACTTTTCCCATCTTTTCCCAAAACTTTAACTGAAAAGCCAATAAACTCTTGAAACTCATCTTGATCCACTTATCAATATTTCCTTTGGTCTTTACAGAATGGTTTGAGGAAAAATGATTGATCTAACGATAAACTTGATGAATAGTTGAATTGATCGGAAAGACAGCATTCGTAGGTGTAAGCTACCTGTTAGATTCCTTAATATTGTTGGTGGAACATGATAAATGTTGAGAACATTTGAAATTTTTCTCATTTTCTTTTCTTGCCTTCTTCCTCTTTACCTCATTCTTATCCACATGATCCACTCATCAGCCGCACACGTTGAAACCAGCAACCATTTTGTTCACCTTTTTATATCCTTCTATTGAAACATTTCACTCCCAGCTCAATTGCAATAACATCTCACTCTCGGAATTGAAGAGCTCAATGATTGATAATGTGACAAGATAAACTTACTAACAACATGAGAAGCCATTTGATTGATGATAAACAAGAAAAGGACCTTCAATTGGTTTGTGTGTTCACTTCACAGGTTAACTAAAACCAGACCGATTCTCATCACCACCAGTGGTTAATTTGTTATCATTTTGCGTCAACTTATTTACCTTTTTCTTTGACAAGTTGATTACAGCTGTCAAACATGTTCACAAGTAACAACATTTTTTCTTGTTCATTTCGTTCCATTTATGATCATTAAACTTACCCTGTTTGATTGGACAACTTCAACATTTGAAACAACCAAAGTGTACCACATGATCCACATTAGATTGTTGATTATAAAAGATATGAATAAATTTTTGTGAATTGTTATTCTTGTACATTTAAGCGATCTAAATGAAGAGAAAAGAAAAAGTTGCTCAGTTAGATTTGAAAGATTTGGGAGAATGGCGCTCAATCATGAAAGACAATTTCATTAGTTGGATTGAATCATAGATGGAATATAAGATTATCAGTAAAAAAAAAGTTTCATGGAATTGCAATGAATATTTTTGCTCTTTTATCTCAATTTCTTTTCTCTTATTTACTCAGTTTCATTTCAGATTTGAAAAGTCATTGAACAAGATAGAGAACGCAAAACAAGCAACATTAATCTGATGGAGAATGAAATGATTTTTCAGAGCAAAAGGTGAACAGATTTATTTTCTTGTTTCGAAGGAAAACATCAATAGAAAACAATTTACAAGAAAATTTCCATTTTCGTTTTACATGTTTTTCTTTCGATTTTTTTCCCCTTTACCTTTACATTTCATTTCGTTCAATTTTGTGATAAACAAAAGGAAACTTTTTCGTTCCATATTAATTCGTTTGAATAAACAAATGAAGTTATTAATGTTAATTTAAGATAATCGTGAAAAGAAATGACAATTTTGCTTCTTTTCTCGCAAAACTTCAACTCATTATTAAACTCTATTCTTTATGAATTATCATGCAATTCTTTTCTTCTTCTTGCTCTGTCATTATATTCACCTGATGAATTTAGATAAAGAAGAAAGTTTTATTCCAATTTATTCAAGTAAATGATGATATTTTTAAGATCATAATTTGTGCTAATTTGAAAAATCTAATTTACCATGTGAGGTTGAGGGAGAAGAAAAAGTGTCAGAAAAAAAGGGTTGTGAACAAAAGAAATGTAATCAGATTAGTTGACATTGGAATGAAAGGTTAAAGGTGATTTGTTGAAACAATCAAAACGGAAATATTATGGGAAATAATGAAGCTTAGATGAAATATTTGAATGACAGGGAAAATCTGAATGGCAAGGAGAAAAGAGAAAATCCATGATTGGAATGTTGATCTTCAAATCATGTCACGTTCATGTTAAGTAGGAACTATTAACGAATGATAGAGAATCTATTTGGTGATTATCATCATGATAATCAGTCTAATCCTCCTCCAACGGAGAAAGGAAAAATTTTCTATTCTTTTACTCAACACTTGAACTATTTCATGATTTAAAAAGGTCAGTCATCATCAGGGCGAAAGTGAAAAATAATCTGAATGTAAAGAGAAAAGAAAAGTAAACAAATTTTATTGTAATTTATACTGAATGCTAACGAAATATGTAAATGGTTATCAATTTATATTTTCATCTTTTCTCACCTTTTCTTTTCAATTATTTATCTTTTTTTTCATGAAAATCTCAACTTGAATAATTATTCTTGATGAAATTGAATCAGGTTGAACTTGAAGTTGAAACTTACTTGAATGATAAGAATATGATTAAAGATATGATTAAAGCCAAAACTGAGATTGAGTATCCAATAATGTACAGATTATTTACTGCTTGACGAAACTTGAGATCATCTTTGTCAATGCAAGTTGTGTAATTGCTCCAAGTTTTGTTTGTTACTGGATGGCGAAACCAGGTTCCATCTTCGAGGCAAATTTTAAAAGCAAACCGATCAGATCGAAATCCAAACACTGCCATTGGACAGGGTATGTAGGCCGTTTGTCCTGGTGGAGTGTCATTCCAGCAACCCCAACCATCAAAGGTTCGTGGACAATATTTTAAACCTTGGGGATTGGGTGAATATGTGGCTCAATTACTCATGTTACTCGCGAGGTGATTATGTTTGTAAAAATAGATTCGAGGTTGGGTGACTTACTTGGATCACTGGGTGGATTTGAAAGAACTCCTTGTTTACACTTTTCATACTCTTTTATCAATGGATCGTCGATTGAAGTCGCATTTTCTGATGGAGATGAAAATGATGACAGTGAGGATAATGATGAGGAAAGTGTTGTTGTTGCTGTTGCAAGTTGTGCTAGTGGTTGTGATGAGGATGATGGGGAAAAGGATGAGGTAAACGATGGGGAAAACATCACAAAATTGGTTTGATTAACGAACAGGTTGTTAGTTGATAAAACTATTACTAGACGTTGTCTCAGTAGCAAAGTGATTCAACTAACTTTGTGATGTTAAACATTGAGACAAAATCTGAGTGAGCAACTTGTCAACTTGAGCGCAGTGGTACGCCATCATGTGTTGAATATAACAACTAAAAGAATTATCATGATTTCAGTTTCTATTCAAGTTGAACTTAGTTTGCTCCCTCTGTAGTTCTTTAATCGTAAGATTGTTCGGATTAATAGCCATTTCTGATATTCATTTCTTGAATTTCACCATTTTTAGACGTCACCCAGTTTTGAGAATGAGCGAACACGAAAGCCAACGAAAGTTTCATTATAGCAATGGCAATTTGAAGTTTAAATATGGAATTCGAGCCAAAGCGTCATGAGTTTGATCAAAAATGTTGCCGAATCGAAATTTTATGGCTCACTCGCATTTCAGAATTTTATTGACAGATAGCATAAAATTGCTTATGCGAAATTGCAGGCTGAATAATTGAAAAGTTATTGAAAAATTAATGAAAAAAATTTCACATGTCTGTAGACTAAACCAAACTGATAGGTGCAAGAAATTAACGGAAATTTATTCGTCTTGCTTTCTTTTATCGAATGGTAAATTTGTTTTCTGGGCAAAATCAAAATTTATTTAATCATCATAATTCGAAAATATTTTTGATCGAACTCATGATATTTTGGCCCAGACACCCTAATAAATGAAATTAAATGCTAATTTTGAATTGAAGTAGAGTTAGAAAGTCCTCGTCTGGGCCAAGTCGGTTTTTCTGGATCTGTCTGACCTGGACCAACTTTTGATGCCAGTTCTAAATCAATTTTTGTTTAACTTTCTAGACCAGCGTGTACACTCTTGACTAGGTTTAGTGCTAACTCTGGATCAGCATAGAGTACATAAGACTAAGTTAATCTCTAAAGATCTCTCTCTATCTGCTAAAGATGCACCCAAAGACATATAATAATGTAATAAAAAGATAAAGACCTATCATTTTCAGAATACGCCATAAAAGCGCTGAATAGATTGACCAAAGTTTCTCCAGAAGTAATAGCGGAAAGATGTAGAGGTTTATAATGTACCGGACCATTTCCAATGAACATAAATGTACAATAGTTATTGACGAAAAATGCTAATTTTTTACTCAAAATTGACAAGGGCCGGCATGAAGTGGTAATCGAGTTTCCTAATGAAATATATAGGGTGTTTCAGTCAAATAGCCGGTTTTGAATCTTTAATAACTCATCTCTTACAAGGGAACTTACCCAAGTGCCACTCACCGATTTTTATGTTTGATGGCTCATTTGATAGGGCTAAGGGTGTAGATGAATACCCTGTTGGGTTTTGCGGGGTTCCTAAGATATTTTGGGTTAAAATTTGGCAATTTTGATTAAAGCATTTTTAAAAAATTGAAAAATTGTCTAAAAAGGTATAGCCTAGTGGTTAAAGGAGCTGGCGAAACTATGGAGATTTTGGGATCGAATCCTAGAGTCTTTTTATTTTAAGTAAATCTAAGCAATTTAGCATTTTTAATCCAAATTTTTTTATAATTTTAATTTGATTAAAAATATTTTATTGAATGATTTATAATAATTGTTATCGTTTAATACAACTAATTATCGCAGGCAAAACCCAACAGGGTATTCATCTACACCCTTAGCCCTATCGAATGAGCCATCAAACATAAAAATCGGTGAGTGGCACTTGAGTAAGTTCCCTTGTTAGTTAGAATCTAGAAATTTTTTTCACTATCATGTAGTTGCATGCTTAAAGTTTTGTCTGATATAATTTTTAAACAAAAAAAATTTTCCGCTAGGGGCGTAATACCCTTGCAAAGTTGAAAAAGTTGATAAGTGAGACTCTAGAATTCGAATTCGGTAATTTTTTTCGAAAAATTTTTTGAAAAATTATCTTTCACATGATGTGTCAATCATTATTGTGCAATTTTGCGTAGGAAAGCTATAAGACTTCAAGGTTAGCGTCAAGTCCCGTTGGAATAGCATTGAGATATGATTTAAGAGATTACTATCAAAATTGCTATGAATTGAAATAAAAAAATTTTTATTTTGTTTGTTTATTACATTTTATTTTGACTATCTTCCATAAGCATACTGTATAGACTCTCCATCTATCTCTATTATTCGTTTCATTCTCAACTGCTCTTCAACACTGAGGTAAGCTTGTTCGATTTCTTCCGGGTCTAGCAAATCAAACTATCTTGTAAGCTCCTCATCAAGTTCATCAAGACCATCGTGTCCTTTTCCTTATACCAGACCCTTGAGTTTACTCCATAGACAGAAGTCACAAACGGTCAGATCTGGTGACCTAGGAGCCCATTCGAGGTCCCAACCTAAAGCTATGACACGGTCTCCGCATACTTCTCTTAGATAATTTTTGACCGCATTTTTATCGTGACAAGGGGCACCATCTTGCATCTAATAGAGCTCAATTAGTGCAGGTATGATCTGGTTCTGCAGGAGCTCCAAGTATTT
Organism: Tetranychus truncatus; assembly: GCA_028476895.1. Taxonomy (NCBI): domain Eukaryota; kingdom Metazoa; phylum Arthropoda; class Arachnida; order Trombidiformes; family Tetranychidae; genus Tetranychus; species Tetranychus truncatus. The sequence continues at coordinate 8,090,325 of CM052062.1, forward strand.
TTCCCCGTTGAGCCGGTTGCCTTCTATTGTAAAGGGACCAAGGCGACCATCGGCCCATACACCAGCGCACACCATTAGACCAGTTGATCGATCCTATCAGTATCAACTCTAATGTTTGAGTTAGACTCGGTCCAATAGATGGTGTTGTGTGTATTGACCGCTCTACTGAGTTCAAACTTGGCTTCATCCGTTCAGACAATTTCACGGAAGAAGTCTGGGTCTTCGTGTGGCTTCCTAAATAAGTTACCCATATCGACCCATAGCAACTTTTCTTGGTTTGTCCATCTCCTCGAGCCCGTGCGTTTCTCACATGATACGATTTGCTTTCCAGGTCTTTTCTCAGTATGCGGTGAATTAAAGAGCTGCTGACTGGCTCACCAGCCTCTTCCACCATCGCAATACGTCTTATTGTGCTAAACTATGGGCACTAAAGTTTGTCAGTAAAATAATATTTAAATATACAGCATTATTTTTGGGGAAAGGAGGGTCTCTTTGTTTGTTAAGCACGCTTGTCTTTGGACGCTAAGTTTGAAAATAAAAACTATTTTCTAGTTTGGTTAGCGGTTTTTGTGCTATTTGTGATTAAATTGCGCAACTTTAGAGGTCATTTAAGACCGCAACATTAGTCTGATTTCCTAACCATTGGTTTTCACTTTATCAACAACAGGAGTGATAATAATCAATATTTTCATCAATTGAGATTTCAGATAGTACGTTAAGTGCTCTCACATTAACGATATCCATAGTTTTGACGTTGGTGTTAACGTTGGGGTTCATCTAATTAGTTCTTTGAAAGTGCATGGTTGACAAGAAAACAGAACGAGGATTTCGAGCTCTGCACTACCAAATATCGTTTGGCCTCATCATTCAATTCAACCATAATCATAATCATCATAAATTATCAATTAACAGATTGTAACAGCAAGATTATCACTCCTGTTTGTGATAAAGTGAAAAACCAATGATTCCTTTATATGATGAAACACGACAATAATTATTCAGGACTTTGAAGTATCATATTCTACTTAAAAATCTTCAAAATATGTTTATTCACTGAGCTGATACCAAAAATAGAAAATATAAAAATGAAGAATGGTGTTTTAGCCAATATATTGAAACCAAAGATTAGATATCTTTATATATCTTTCTTTATATGCAGTTTTTATTCATCATCATACTCAGTTTGATGTTTTTCAGGGTCCAGTTCGCTAAATTGTCTGTTTTAAATTTTGTCTATGGGGTTTAACAAAGGATTTACCGACAACTTTGCACCTTTTTTTATATGAAAAATAATAGATATCAAAAAAATTTCCGACAGAATCTTTGCGTCTTTATTTAGTGTGCCTAAAAACTGATAATTGATTTATTTAGTTTATTGAAATCTTTGATGTCATGCGCAAAGTTTTGTTAAAGTGAATTAATTTGTACATTAGGCAACCAAATAAGTTTTGATACTGTTCCGGTTCAAATCATTTATTGTCATTCAAATTTTATTGGAACTACATTGATCAATCAAAATAGTCAGCATCGTTTTCTACGACTTTTTCCCACCTAGAAAGCAAATTTTCAATGCCACGTTTATAAAATCGACCGGCTTTGAGGTCAAAAAGTTATCGATTGACGATTTGACCTCCGAATCTGATTGGAACTTTTGACCACGTAAAGCGTTGGACATTGACAAGAAAAGGTGGTAATCAGATGGAGCAATGCTTGGAGAGTAAGGTGGGTGAGGTAGAACCTCCCATTTCAATTCGGCCAGCTTATTTTTGACCTTTTTTGCGACATGAGGTCTAGCGTTATCATGCAGATAAATGACCTTTTGTCTATTAACCAATGCTGACCATTTTTCAACCAATTTCTCATTGACTCGTGTCAATTGGTCAACATAGAGGTCAGCGTTAACTGTTGCACCAGGTTCAAGCACTTCATAATGCACCACCCCCTTGGACACCACCAAATACACAGAAGAAGCTTCCGTTGATGCATATTGAGCTTAAGGGTTGACCTTGATGACTCACCTGGATCCAGCCAAGTATATGAAATTGTATTATTGTAAAAGAGGACCCACTTCTCATCGCTGGTCATTAAACGGTCAAGAAAAGGGTCATTACGTTGACGAGAAATGAGCGACAAAGCAATGGAAACTCTTTTTGCTTTTTGATCAGAGGTCAAATCATATGGAACACATTTGTTTAACCTATGCACCTTACCTATGGCATGTAGGCGAACTCTGATGGCCTCGGCAGTTACACCAAACTCTTGGGCAAGTTCAGAACAAGTTACCTCAGGATTGGACTCAACCTCGGCCTTCAGGTCACTTTCCGACACAGTAAATGGTCTTCCTTCCCTTGGTTTGTCTTCAATGCTGAGGTCACCAGATTTGAACTTAGAGAACCATCTTTTCACTGTTACCTCACTTATTGCACTCTGGCCGAACGCTTTGATGACTCTAGGGTAACAATCACTGGGTTTTGACCCTAATTTGAACTCATAAACTAGAGAAGCACGAATTAGACGAAGTTTTTCGCTCGACATTTTACAGTTAACTGTGGGATGATCTTATCATTCAATAACTGTTTACTAGTCATATCCTGATTAATTGAAAAAAAATAATAATTAAGATCATATTCTTAATTGGGATGATATTATCAAGCTGATCGATGATTTATATGTTGTGGAAGCAAACTAACGCATTTGCAAAAAGAAAACATGATAGATATCTTTGATCATTATAAGAAATCACTATAACCATTATAATCATGTTAATCATTTTTCATCACAAATATGTGATTAGGAACACTGAATCACATAAAAAACATGTCGTATAATTCTAACTCTTAATCACGAATCTTGTACGTTTCTCTAACTTCAAATTCCTTTGTTTTTTCGTGAATATCTTTCGAACGGTAACTCTGACCAAGACATAATTTATATTACATATTGTATTTGATTCAGCATAAAAAAATACATAAGAAAAATCAGTTTGGACGTGATCTGAGTTTGGGCAATTTTCCCTATAAATTTTTACATCCTCCTTTGCCGTCAATGCTTACCACAGATAAGGCTGAAGATTTTTCATCTCAAATGATTGTTATTTGTTATTGTAATTTTTGCATTATCTAAAACTAATAATTTCATTTGTGTTTTTGTTACACTAGCTTTACACTCTAGACACCCAGACAAGTTGTTCCAGAAAAACCGACTTGACTTAGGAGAGGACTTTATAGCACTACTTATGGGCCTAATCGTGCATTTCTGAATAACAATGGTTCTTGGACTTAGACCACTGAACAAAGCAGTTTCATTTCGTTGATGTTTCTTGAAATAGGCTACAAAGGCCGTCGAAATCGGCATGACTGATATATCTTCACATCTTCAGTGAAAATAGTTTGGTTGAATTCAGTCTCAAAAAAGAATGAAATGTTTTTGAAAAAAGAAGAAACTCACCATAAGACGATTAAGATTAATTCCTGGTAAATCCATGGTACCAAAAATGGGTGAATCCGTTTTGAATTTGAGCGAAGAGAACACAAAAAAGAATGAATATGGATGAGAGGTTTAAGTTGGTAAAATAAAACTGAAGTAAATATTTTCAAAAATGGTGAAACCAAATGTATAAAAAAAAGAAGTTATTTCAAAAAATCATGAAACTGTCAAAATTTTAATTTTCAATTGTCTCCATATTGATACATTTTCCTAGGTATTTCATCATATGAGAAAAATAATTTATACAATGTTGTTCAGTGATAACTTGTGAAGCAGCATTAGCAGCAGCAAAAACATCATCACAAGTCGTCGGTTTTTGACGTTTAATGTGATGTTTAAACTGATTAAACAAATTTTCGATGGGATTCAAAAAAGGTGAATACGGAGGCAAAAAAATTAAATTATGACCTTTCCCTTCAATCAACTCTTTGACTTCTCCTCTATGATGGAATCGGACATTGTCCATTATAACGTAAGCTCCATTTATTTGTACTGAATCGAAGAACTCGACAAGTTGTTTCAAAAAATCAACAAATGAAATTGTGTCATAGCCATGTTCTTTGACCTCATACAAAAAAGGCTTTTGTTGTTCATGGCAGCACAAACAGATAGAGTTTTGCTACGAATAGCTTTCACTTGCAAATTAGCCCGGCATCCTTTTCGTGCCCATCCTCTTCTTGATCTCACATTTATTTGCACTCCTGTTTCATCAACATAGAAAATTTTGTTTAATGAACTTTGAATCTCCAAAAATTTCAAAGCATATTCTTTCCTCAGTTGCTTTGTTGATTCACAATTACGTCTCTCTGGTACCAATGAAACAATTTTGACCGAAAAATGAATCTCTTTCAGATAGTTACGAACTGATGCCGGATGAATTTCAATGTCAAATTTTTCCTTAATTTAAGTTCACGTTCAACTACATTGTATTTTTTAAAGCGATAAATGACTGTTTTCACAGTGTTTTGATTCATTTTCAATTTTTCAGCAATTGAAGATGTCGTCTCTCCATCACGGTCAGCTTGTATTATCAAATCTTTCAACTCACGACTAACTTTAGTCATAATGAATTAACAATTTAAATGTAAAATACAAATACAATGTAAGAAAAATTGCAAAAAATATTCTTGTCCTGACGTTGACCTTAGACTAAATGTGTTCTTTTTTGAAATAACTTCTTTGTTTTATACGTTTGGTTTCACCATTTTTGAAAATATTTACTTCAGTTTTATTTTACCAACTTAAACCTCTTATCCATATTCATTCTTTTTTGTGTTCTCTTCGCTCAAATTCAAAACGGATTCACCCATTTTTGGTACCATGGATTTACCAGGAATTAATCTTAATCGTCTTATGGTGAGTTTCTTCTTTTTTCAAAAACATTTCATTCTTTTTTGAGACTGAATTCAATCAAACTATTTTCACTGTATCAGAAAACTTAGATAGCTGTTCACTGAAGTACGTGTTCTCTTTCACAATCCTTCAAAATACCGACGAGTTATTTTGAATTTTGTAACAGTACAAGAAAAAGCTAACTATGCATCTGTGATGATTGATGATTATCATGCGCTATTTGAAATCAAAATGAGCATTGACATTTAGTCATCACTTTCATTTTTCCTCGTTATTTCAGTCCTTGCTGTTTAGCTTTTCGCTATTATTTGTTCATTTGATGATCAGTTTTCCATAAGCAATACAAGGTAGCAGCATCTAACAATTGTAAGTTCAATGTGTTCTGTTGAATACGCCGCCGCATTCAGCTTGGATAGAGTGAGTTTCATCATTTTCTGTTGTACAAAATCGAGGAAAATAACATTTGATTAAATTGGCTGATAATTGCATGTGGGTCAGTGTTAAAACGTCCAATTTAACCCAAAATTGAATAAAATGAATTTTGTAATTTGTTCATCGAATGACACAATAAGAAAGTTTCAAAATTGAAAACTAACAAATAATTGTTTAGACCAAAGTGGAATCACAACTCATCATTGCAATAAATTCACCAATAAGTTGATTAACGATTCCTCAAACTTTAACCATTACCAATGATCACTTGTAAGGAAGTTCATAGCCAATCAATCAGTGCCCCTGATATAGTCAAGCAAGGATATCTTTTTGTTAAGCGACCTCCAGGAAATCATTGGAACAAGTTAAAGGTAAAAACGAAATATTTTACTTGAAAATAAAACAATTTCACAATTGATTTCGACAGTTGCACTTCGCAGTGAATAAACACTTTTAAGATGAGAAAAGTTGTTTCAAAAGAAATTCGAGAAAACAATATTTCCCAGACAAGGTTGTTCATCTTCAGAATTGTTTGTCCAGAAAAGGGCAACATTCTAGAGAACAAATTATTTTTGTCGAAATGCGAAATTGACCTCAAACTAACTTTATATTTAGTTTGATCATTCATGGTTTCTCCTTGAATTATTCATTCCTTTTTGCACAATCATCTCAACAATTGCATGTTATAACAATGTTTCAACTTAGCAACTTGTTCGGCTTCAAAGATAATACTCAATGGTAAAAGTTCAGCATCAATACTGTCAATGATCCTGTAGTCAGAATCATTAAATCAATAAAATCAATGTTAACGAATCAATATTCTTGTTTGGCCGTTAATTCAGTAAACATTTTGAAATAAAAATATTTCCCATTAAACATTCATTTCCTCGCTTATTTTGATTACTGAATCATTTTTCAGTATAAATTACCTTTAAACTGAGATAAACATTCTTACCATAAAAGTTGGAAACTAAAGAGAAAAGTTCATTCAATATTAAAATGAAATTCGATGATAAATGTTTTCCATTCTTGTCACTTTACAGCATTCGTACAATCATGTTTACTCAGTTTTGCTTAATGTTAGCTGAATTATTCAAAGGATAACAATTCGACTTAAATGATGACAGATTATCATCTGGAATGAAAGGAAAATCATCTGTTGCTTTCTGTGAGATGAAAGTTTTCAATTTTTCATTCTTTTCTTCACTTGTGGATTCATTCCAGGCTTGGCATAAACGATTTTTCATACTGAGAGACACTGGCTCAGAACAGGGTGCTGAACTTGCCATGTTTCACTCGCAAGCAGATTCTCGGATAAACTCACCTTCGCTTGGAGTAGTTTTACGTGACACGGTTCACATTGGAATAGCCTCTGAATCTCACAGATTTCCGAATGTTCTTGTTGTCGTTTTCAATGGAAGATCACCTTTATTACTGGCTGCTGAAGATGAACTAACTGCCAAGTAAGTACAGAATAATCATTCGATAATTGTTTGAAACGAGATTCCCAGCTGAGTTGCCAAACGAACAGCAATTATTTTGTTAAAGATGTTGGTTTGCAAAAGCATTTTCCAAATAAATTTTCTGTTTCTGTGTTCATTGAATTGAAAAAGAAATTAATTGATAAACTTTGTCATATTTAGTTTCAATTTTTCTCGAGTTTTGAAGCTCAAATTTTGAAATTTTTGATCTTTTCCACTTTCACTGCATTATTGGTTGTGAGTTAGAAAATGACTTTTTTTTTCTTTCCATGAAAAAAAAGCAAAACTGATGAGTGAAACTTGAACTCGACAAGTCTGATGCAGTATCAAATGATTCGTGTCATGAACTTTAAAGTTAAATTTAATTTGAAATGTTCGCTGGTTCAGAAATGAACATTGATTTGAATAAATTGAAATGTTACAAATGGTTAATGAATAAAAAAAAGAAGATAAAAATGACAAAAAATATCGATTATGCAGGTTCGAGTAAATAAGGTGAATCAACGAATCTCATCTCTTCAACAGGCTAATCATGAGTGTGTACTTAAGGTTTGAATTATTCACTTGTAATTAATGGTTGACTTGATGAGGAACAATTTTTTTCTTCATCAAACTTGCTCTTTTTGCTTTCTCGTTTACACATTCGTGAATTTTGCTCCAATCTCAGCAACGCAAGATTATTCAGCTCGCAATCTGTGAATAATCTTTGGGTAAACTCTGAATGAATAAACAGTTATACAGTATACTGTTAACCCACTCAAAAGTGAAAAAATTATTGTTTCGTTTAATCTTCTCAATGAAATTTTTCCATCAAAAGTTTACGAGAAAATAAAAGATGAAGTTGACTGGCTAGAACTTTATCTCTTTTAGTAAACTAATTAATCAGAATTAACCTCTTTTTTGCCTTTCCAACCCTTTTTTTTGTCTGCTCATCGAACAATAACAATCTGGGAGGCGATAAATTCCGCAAAATGAAAGATCATTTGGAAAACAAAGCACAATAGATTAATTAATGATGCATATTTGAGTGAATGCAAAATCCAACAAAGGTTAAGCAAAAGAGAAAAAAATTGTTTTCCAATTTCATCTTTTCAAGTTTCATTGTTAATACAGATGAATTCACTTGGACAAAAGTTATCTAAATGTATTCATCGTAAAGTCAATTTTCAAAATTTTCTCATGTTTACTCTTTCCATTCATTAATAGTTGATTAATCAATTGTTTAGATAAATTTAATGTAAACATTTATTCTTTAAATAATTGCCGCTCTTTACCTGTGATAAGGTTTATTGGTGAAGTTTTGGGTGAAATTGAAAGATAAACGAGATTTGGGTTGAGCAAGATTGGCAATCGAGATTTCCTTTCTTCAAACATTTTATGCAAAAATTGGACATTTTTCATTAACTAATGTCAAGGAGTTTTGTTGTTAATGTTGTTTGTTATTTTCATATTTCACTCAGCTTGACTCTAACCTTGTAACAGAGATCGTAACTTGAATTCAACAGCGATACAAATGTATGTAATCAGTTGGCTTTAATCAAATCTCGGATCACCTATTGACTTGAAACTTTTTCCATGTGCTTTATGCAGGCACTTTTCAGTTTTGAATATCAAGCAGGAGCAAGGCCGTTTGCGTTTAACAAGTCTAACAAAGCCCATTGGAGTGAATGAATTACATGAGTTGTGTTACTCTGTGATAAACATTGCATGAGTTATTGCCATTTAAACGTCCAAAAATCGTCACATTTCTCTTTTTCCCATAAACCGTTTCTCTCTTCCATAATGCACAAGAACTAATGTGTGTGTTTGCCTTTCAACCCTGGCACTTGGCTTTTAGTATTTTCTGTAGAATGAGTATTTGAATTTTCAACAAAGATTTCAATTTCAAATGAAAAGTTTACATGGGATTACGCAAAGTTTGGCTTACCAAGGTTGTCTTATTGTCTGTATCAACCATCAAATGCCTTTTCTGACAGAGAACAGACAAAGAAGCCTATTGTGGTTATTTCAATCAAAGGATTGAACGCCACTTCGCTTTTCCAAAAGATTTCGACAAATCTTGCTTGGACAGAAATAATGACAAAAACTGAATTTACTGTACTCTTTATAGCTATGTTGTTGTGCTTAAAATAGCATAAATAAAATTTAAATAAAAAAGCTTACAGAAAAACTCAATTGTATTTTTTATTCAAAAAAATGCTCGAAAAACAATATCAAACGTTCCTAAAAACGCTATCAAAAAACAAGCAAAAAGTCAGACATCACCAAGAGACAAAAGCTGCCATAGACAATTTATCTCAAAGTTGGACTTTTAGCTGCTACTAACAAAATTGTCATTTACGAGATGTAAAATGAGTTTGGATAAAATGATAAGGAATCAGCCTCAATAAACGGAAGAATGTGAAATTGTAAAAATAGAGATTCTATGTGCAGATGCTTGGAAACAAATTATTAGATTTTCATCATTTTGACATGATTTTTATCCTTGTAAAATGTCTGTTCAATTTGGGCCAACCTAGTAATCTGATTTTATTTATTTTCTTTCATTTCATTTGGTTTCAATTTTTTTCAACTTTTTTTCAATGAATTCCTCTGATTTTTTATGGAATTATTGATCATTTTGAAGCGCTTTTCATACCGATGATTTGATCGATTTTGCGTAAGAAATAATCGAAATATCATGATAGAAAATTGCAGCAAATTCATTTGGGATTATGGGATATCAGAATCTCAAATCTAGTCGAATATCAACAATTTTCTTTTATTGTTCGACATACAAACAAAATTCCAGATTTGCCAAGCCACTGATATTCAGGTGTTGCGTGGGATTCCGCTTTTATCAAGGATTCACCTTTAAATTACATTAAAGTAAATAAAATGAATTGAAAAGTATCTTTTCCAGAATATTGTTTGTTCATTGAGGATAAATATGAAAATTTATACTCTTGATTTACATGAAAACATAATCTCTTGAATTTTCAACAGAAAATCTCTAACTTTGCAAAACTCTTGATTTCAATATCAAAACGTGATTCTCAAATAAACTAAATCCATGATGATGATGATGAATAAATTGCTCTCTGTGATCGTACGCCAGATGTGGATTGATATTTTACTTTCATTTTTTACTCCAATGGCTAGGAGTCAAACTGCAGATGAAAATCAATTTTGCCATCAATTAGTTTCAACTTGATAAACTTTAACCACAAAAGAAGGCGAAATGAAATTCAAATGTAATTACCAAACGATATTGATCCAACTGGATGCAACTAAATCTGGCAGAATTGGATGAAATCTATTTTTGGTTTCATCCCAATATCCAAATAATCTATTTTTCCTTATTGACTTACAGAATCCATTTCATTTTGACCAAAGCAACCTGTGTATCTTGGTTGGACAACAGACAGAAGAGTAAAAAGTAAATTCTTAGGTGATTGTTATCAGTAAAGTAAATTACGGTTCAGACAGATTGATTGTTTACTAAATTCTCACCATCCATTACTATGATGAATGAATGAGTAAAAGAAGGCGAAATGTGATATGAGTTAGGAAAAGTGATGGGAAAGGTTATTATTAATAACTATTATTATGGCGAGAGGCGAAAAAGAAGAAAAATTTAAACTCAACAATTTCATTTCATCGTCATTCATTCGTTTCTCAAGTTGACAGACTTACAAGTCTACAGTCTGAACTCGTCTTACATTGACCTTGTCTCATGATTAAATTATTTTCTTTTTTACATTTTCATTCCAAGTCTTTTGTCTGGTTTGCAACAAAATATCGAGAGAACAACAAAAAGTGACTGGAATTTCATTTTACTCGGTTGACTAGTCTTTTGATCATTACACTTTTATCCAACGATCATGAACTTTATCCATCAGCTTATTGATCTTGATCTTTATTATCAATTTAAATGTAAACTTGGGTGAAAAGGAATTTTAAAAGTTCTCACATTTTCTTCCCTTTTGTCCACCATCCATCAATGGTCAACAAGCCATCAACAAGTTAACAAAATCCCTGAAGTTGAGTGACATTTTTGTTCAAATGCGTCTGCAAGCAAATATTAATAGTTTAAAGCGTTTAATCGATTCTCTTTTTTTTATTGTCTCTCCTTTAAATAGATTACTTTTGAATATTTGGAAAGTTACTTTTGATCAAGACTGCTTGCAAGTGGATAGTGTTTGCGCTATTTGAACAAAATTTGCATACAAATGTCTTTTTAGAGCTTTAATACAGAGATATTAATTTTTTGTACAATCAACTGTGAATGAAATAAAGCTTGTAATTATTCAAAATTGAAACCATTGAAAGTAGTTAATCAGAAAGAGTAAGAGTTGATTAGAAGGTAAACAGGAATAATTTAAAATGCTAATTCATTTTGTCGAGTTTATTACACAAACACTGATTGAATATGATTAAAAAAAGGTTTCGTTATCACGAGATGCAACTTGCATTTTAACTTCAAACATTTCCATTTAATTGCAAAGTTATATTTGTTTCAATAATTGCAACTTTTCATTTTTTTTTCTCATCTTTACTTTCAAACTTTTGACGCTCAACATCCAATTTTTGGCCAATTTTGCCGTGAAAATCAATTTTAAAGCAAAATTTGAAAAGCAACTTTTAGTAGAAAAGTTGGATCATCGATAAAGATCATGAAATGTTGAGATGCAATTCCTTGCAACGAATGATATATTTGTTCACGAAAAGCAACATAAATTGTTAGTCAAACTGTCATAACAAGAATATAAATTTTGATTTTTAATCATTTCAAAACAATTTCAAGTTCACCTCTTGAGAAGCAATCAGCATCGTCAATGTCAACTTTCATTGTTGTCATGAGTTTTCTGACGAAAAGCGTTAGTAACTAGACTGAAAAGTTTTGAATGGAATGGCTAATGTTTGTCTGCAAAAATCTAAAAAACACATTTTCTCCCATTTTTTGAGGTTCAGCTCAATGAGTTATCGAATGTTATCGCTTACTGAACTTGTAGACAGAATAAGCCAATAAAGCTTCAAAAGATAAATCAGACTGAAATAATGCAATTTTAGAAGATTTCTGTAGTTCCATTGAAAGAATGGTTGAAGAATCTTGAATGGACTTGAAAACAATAAAATGAGTAAACTTTGCTAACGATTTAGGAGTTGATGATGGATCGATATGTATAGAGGGAAAAATGAGTTGGAGTTGCTAACTGTAGCTTAAAATGTCAGAATAAACATCTTGAATGGAAAGTCGAAAATAATTGCAACTAGAAAATCGTAAAGCAAAAGACTTTATTAACTGGTCGATTGGGATTTGCAGTTTCAAAATGCCTCAAGGTTCTTTATCATCTTGCTTTTAATGTGAAACTATTAATAAAACGATATTAAATAATAATAATTATAACTTGGCAGACTTGAACTTATTTCCTTTCACATTTTATATTGTTCATGAATGTTATCGAGTATGAAATGTTGAATGAACCAATGGCCAATTGAGAGATTGCAAAATATAATTCATCCAAATAACTCTGATTTATTGTTCAATAATTATCATTTGAATGGTGAAAAGTGAAGTTGAAATGCAGATAACATTAAGGTTTTTATTTATTCTCAGAAGATGCTTTTCCATTTCCTTGCAACAAATGATAAATCTTGACCTCGGTAGAAATTAAATATTGATGTTTATAACAAAAATTGAGTTTCAAATGTTGAGCTAATAAAAGGAGCTTTATTCATGGCTGGTCAACTGTTAGGACCACAAGAAATAAGATCTTATTTTTAGTGATTGCACTTGAATGAAGAGACGACTTTGAAGGTTAAACGTAATATGAAACAACGTTGGAAGAATAAGAGAAAATGTAAACTTTTCTTCTCTCATGGACTTTTCGCTTGAATCGATCAGCCCAATGGAGGGAGTTGACGAAAAGACGAATAAATTTACGGATTGTTTACATTGCTCGTGACCTTGCCTTCTATTGAGGTCAATTCGTTGTTGATATTGTCCAGAATATGAGCCAATGGAAATGTTGTTGTTTCTGTTCGCATTGATGTCAAATAATTTTGATTAGCAAAACTTGACCATCCATGGATGTTGATCCATCAAGGGAAATGTAACTTATCTGTAAACATGAACCAGAGTTTATTAACTGGCAACATCAACAATTCCCTTCCATAATATATTTACTTTGGTTATAAGTTCATTTGTTATTTTTATCCTCAAAGGTATCATTTTACTGGTGCATTGACTAATAATAAAGGTGAAATTATCATCAATGGAAATGAATATAATTGATGTTTATCGCTTTCTCTCAATGAAAATATTGACATTCAATTTAATCTACTTCAACTTGAAAACCATTTCCTGATCGAGAAAAGGTTTCTTCTTGACCGATATTTGCATTGGCTTGCATTTACTTGCATCCATTCAGATTATCGACTCTTTTAACTGGCTGCATCACAACAATGGTTTCCATTTATTTTTTTGGTCAAACGCAATTAAAAGTGAAACAATTGCAAATTGATAAAGGTGTAATTAATGGTTGAGTTAAATGATGGGTTAATGGGTTCATTAAGCGAGACAAGTCATTAGTTTCACTCAAATGTTCTGATTAAGAGCTTAAGTCTAGTCAGGAGTTTCGGAGAACATGGAAAAGCAAAACTTTTCATGGACAATCAACTTGAACCAACATTTATTTGGTTCAACAAACTCGACAGATTGTAAAGTTGATTTCGGTGGAAAAGAAAAACTGCCGGAAACATTTTTTTTCTTTCCACCAACAATCATCAAGAGATATTCCCTGAAAGATTATGGTTCAAATATGTTATCACCATGGAAATTTACGTGGTTACTTATTAATGGAATTTTGTTCGATTATCATCGAATGTAGGCGAATTTGTGGTTAACTTTTTCTCACAAAAAGAAATGGCAATTTTCTTCGTTACAAGTTTTTCTCCGTTTCAGATGATTTGTTGAATGGAACAGAGTTTGGCTCATTTACATTTCGATTTAGACGTTTCAAGGATAATTGGAAATGGTAATTGATTCCAATCTGATTCTTTGATTCATTGTTTTCTTTTTTCTCCTCAGTCTGGTGCATTTAGGCATCAAATACTTGATGACACTTGATAACTCTCATTGTCGCTTCTTGACAATTGGTAATCTTCATTTGATTCCGCATGCAACTTGCAACTCATCAAGTTTCCTGCTTCGTTCAATGAACTTAAAAATGTTTAGTTTTTTCTTCCATTCCCTTGCTGATCAATATCTACTTGTGGAAGGCAAAAAAAGTGAGAGAAAAAAGTTTTTACTTTTTTGCAAGAAATGGACAGGGATTCCTCTCAACACTTAATTCTTGGAGTGGTTAAGAATTCATGAGGCATCTAAATAATACTCAAATTGCCATTAGAAGATCAGGCTTACATTTTACTTTTTCTTGTCACGTTTTGCAAAGGATCAGATAAAAGGGAGAGTAAATTAGGAACAAACGAGTGAATGTTAGCTCCATCAAAGAGTTATTGCTTTGAATGTACATGCAACTGTTCAAGTTTTCAGCTAATAATTAGCTTAGAACAATTTTGTTTAAAAATTTATTGAACAGTGTGATGTGTTTGTAAACGTGATAATTAGGAATATGATGCGACTCTTTACCAGCTTATCAGTTTGCAATAGTCTGGACTGTTCAAATTTCGAGGATTAAACAATTGAACAATTTTTAGTCCAAATGCACTTCCAAGTTTGATCACATTTCCATCAACGAATAAGTGTGAAATGAAATGCTTAAAATTGACCAAGATGTTGATCAAAGCCGCTAAGCTAAGGCTTTTAATGCTGTTAAAATGAGTTTTGTCAAAAAAGGTTGCCATTATTAGATTCCCGACTTTGCCATATCGATTGGATAAATATTGTAACGTTAAGTGACGAAAAGAGCAAAGCTTTTCCGAATCAAAAGCTTTTACATCTTGACATATCTTTGACTCGCAATTAAGATGGTGAAATATGCTGAATATCTGTAATGAGTAAAGCTGCATAAAGCCATTATTCATAGTTAGCGATGGATAAAAGGAAATCTTTTCACTTTCGATCAACTTTCGTTAATTATGAATAATGGCATTTCGAAAGTGCAACCATAAAGATGTGCTATTAAAATGAGCTTGCAAATTATTCATCAAATAGATGCAAATAAATGATGGTGCCATTGAAATGTTAGTTTAAAATGCAATTCTTTTCACGTTTCCAACATTTCATTCCTAATTGACTTATTGAACAGTTTGCAAAACTTTTGCAGTAAATGGTCTCAATGAGACTAGCAATGTTTACACGCAAATCAACCTGAGGCAGTCTCATTAATCAGGTGAATAAGCAACAGTTTACAACAATGTTAATACTCTTGTTTGGCCTAATTAATGACTTGAAAAGTCGTAACAGTCAACTGTCAGTTTCATTGCTCTAATCTTTGATTGAATGAAAGTCGATCGTTTGTCAAAGGAAACACTTAAGTAAGTGAAACGCAAAGTTTATTAAATTGCCAACAATGAATGAATGTGTATCAAGTGAATGGATAAACCTTGTCGGATAAAAAAAAGGTTAAAGCTACTGAAAAATCAAATTAAATCCTACGCATTGAACTTGTTTACATATGTCAACCCAGATAACTGTTTCATTTGAACCTCAATTGATAGCAATTTGCAATCCCATTGCAGCTATTCAATGAACTTTGAACAGTAAAGAAAAGAAATAAAAATCTTTCAAATTATTTCTTTTCGTTACCTTTACCTTTACATTGTGCCAAGCCTAACTAGGTCAATATTTTATCGTCAAAGTATTTATTATCTTTCATCATTCATGGTGCAAGGGAATGAAAAGAAGATGAAAAAGAGTTAAACTTGTTTACCTTTAAAGTAAAATTTTTACTCTTTTCATCGCCATTTTCGTTGGTAGAACAAAAAGAGCAAGTCTTTAGTTTTCCATGAAAATTCTTTTTCTTCCCTCAAGTAACCTGGAAAAAGATGAATTCCCATTCAATTGAATTAGGTCAGTAATGGTTAGTTTTGCCTGTTTTCAAGTTTTCCTCCAACATTGTTTCTCCAAGTTTTTTACCCAAATTCTCGTTTCGTTCAACAGCAACTGTCTTTTGATGAAATATCAACAAATGGTTCTGAATAAACACTTATATCAAATTGCAAGGTCAAAATTGAGAGGCAAAAAGTAAATAAATGAACCTTTTTCAATTGACTCTTGAGATTAATTCATTGACAATTAATAATTTCAGGGTAAACTCTGGCAAAACTTGGTCATGATTTAATGCTATGTTCTTTCAATGTTTCCAATTGTTCAACACTTTTTACAAATAATCCTTTTCCATTTCTTTTTTTTGTTGTTATTTACAGACGAGATTAATGTTATTATGATATTTTGTTGAACGCAGATGATCAAGTTACATTGGTTATGCATCTTTGAGAGATGATCATGAAACTATTCAATGTCAGAATAAGAAGAACTGATGAAATGTCAAAGACAAAACAAGCTTTACATGGAAGCAAATGGATAGAGCTTAAACATCAGACTAGATATTATTAGAAGGAATAATGAATTAAATCAGAGAGAAAAAAAATTTTGCTCTCAATCAGCCGTGAAGGTTACAGAATAATGAATATAAAAGTTGCTAAGAAAATTTCATTTTCGGTGTCACCTTTTCTCCAGCTTTCAACTGTTCGACAATCTTGTCATTGAAACTAAAGGAACCAGAAATTTGCCTTTTCATCTTCGATAAAACTGTTCCAATAATAGCATGGTAAATTGCCTATTATTGCAACTTTTTTCTTCGTCAAAAATCTTTCACTTCTTTTGTAAACCGATAACGAGCTGCAGGGAATAATGATACTTTATTTCATTTGCTATTAATGGTTTAGATGAACATTCAATTTAGCAAGCTTTCCCATTAAAAAGTAAAATTTACATTTCAAGTTGAATTCGTCTCAATATCATGCTTAATCCCGAGTTTCTTCTTCTTGTTTCAGTTGTTTTCTTGCAACAAATTCATCAAATAATAATTCAATTTCAACTTTAAAAGTTGCTTTTGCTATTAATTGAAACAAAATGTTACATTATTCAACTGTCAATTCTGGTTGTTAGTTTGATTCATTTGTTTCTCGACTAGTAATGGTAATAGTAATTCAAGGCTGGTAATGCTAAATGAAGGCAACGATCAATTTTTCGCTCTCTTCTTGTTTCTGTGTTTGGACAATATCTTTGATAGTTTTACTCTTCGATTTTCAGTTTACTGTTCAGTTGCTTAGTTTATTGATTTAATGTTCATGTTTGATTCAGTTTCGTACAATGTATTGTATCAACTGATGGTTCAGTGTTGAGCTACTGGGTAAAATGCCTGAATGTCTTATGAATAAAAAACTAATAAAGTTTAAGGCAATGAAAAGTGGAAAATGTGTTTATGCTTTTGGAACTTTTTTATCTCATTTTCCTTTTTCTAGTAACTTGCAATGTCGCAATGCAATTGTAACTCTTTTCCTGAATCAAAATTCCAATAAATTGACAAAGAAGAACAAAAATATTCAATAATTTCTAGATATTTATTACAAGTATTCATTCAAGAAAATGGAAATAACAGAAGAAACAAAAGTGATCATCATTTGTATTTTTTCAATTTAATGGCCGCAAAACATGATGTTCGACTGGAGAAAATTAAAATCAGAAGTTTCCAGAAGCGATGAGAATGCTCGAACTACAGCAGCGAAATAGCCATTCGTTAGCATTCAATGTACTTTAGCAGAAACTAAATGGAAATTTAAACTTTTCTAAAGAGACAATTTCTTTTCACGAACTATTTGGATTTGAAATTGGACGCTTTTCTCAATCTCTGCTAACATTGTGACTAACTCATGGCATAAAAGCAAATGAACTCGCCTTTGAATTTCAATCTCGAGTGAACAAAATCAGAAGAGAATGAAATTTTATCCCAACTAATTCCTTGTTAACTTTTTTTCCCTCGTTTCCTTTCGCAATTTCATTCTATTATAAGTCACTTTCATGATATTTTTTTTAATTTGTTGTGAAACCTTTGCCAGGTTTTCATCATAGTTTCAGCCATTATAATGAAGGGATCAATTTTGTTTGAAAACAAATCCATGAATGGAATCAAATAAAACTCTGGTTACATCTTGGAGTTGCCAATAAAAAAAGAAAAATTCATTTTTATTATTCAACGAAAAAAAAAGAAACGTAGATAATCATGAGGGAATCTAAATGCAAGGTTCCAGTCATCAAAATTAGTTATCACATTTCACGATTTCTGATCAATTTTACTTTCCAAGTTATTAAATGTAAAATATTGATCAGTAAATTAGCTTTTCTCCATCTTTATTGATCTTTTCCCTGTAAACCAATTGTGGGTGGAAAGTAGGAGAAAATGTTCAACTTGTTTGAATGAAAGAGGAAAATGTTGGTTCAATCATGAGAAAATAATCTCAACTTAATTTTCCTTTTCTCGTTACTTCGAATTCAACAGTTTTTTTTCCATTGATACAAAACCTACTTGAATATTTCGATTTCCGGTCTTCTGTTGTTTTGCCAATTGTTGAATAAGATAATACTTGACAAGAAAACAGTAAACTTTTAAATGAACTGTCAAAATCCAAGAGAACCCCAATGGCTTTTCAGAAGAGAAAAAAAAACAAAAATTCTGTCAACATGGAATGACGAGGGAAAAAAAGGTTTCCAAAGGTTAGGTAAAGATGTTAACCTCAAAGAAAAGTAGGAAAAAAAATTTGACAAACAAGTGACTTTAAAGTGTAAATTAATATTCGGTAACAAGACTTTCGTAAAGAATCGTTTAATGATCAACTGAATACAATTTTCGTTTGATATTTCATTTGTAAAGTTCCACCAGTTCTTTAGTCTTCTTTTTTTGGTGTTGAAAGGAGAGAGCTTAGTTCTGAATGAACTGAATAGAAAAAGTGCCCTTGAGAAGTTCTTCTTTTCTGCTTTTTTTTTCTTCCTTTCCTCATGTATAACTTTCTATAACAAGATTGGCCGAATGAGCCTCTAAATAGATTGATGATTCAGTGAGAGATTGATAACTATGAATCGATAATGTACATTACGTAAAGGAAGGAATGAAAGAAGACCTTTCTTCTCACCAACCATAATAGTCTGCTACAGTTTTGCATTCTAATCCATTCTATGTGAATGAATTGTTGGTGTAAAAATGCAAAAAAAGGTAGTAAATACACTTGATGGATTCTTTACTATCAACTCTTCTTTGATACTTGGATATGTTGGGTAACAGACAAAATGAATCTGGTTTCAGGAGCCAATTTTGGAGTAAAGCTTTATCGAGTCAACACCAACTTTTCAATCAATGAACCTTGCAACTTTAAGATTGATTATACTAAACTTTTTCAATATTCAACAAAAGTGTCAAAAGTTTTTCGAGTTTATTAGTTTTCAAAATTGATTAAAAGAAGATGAAATGCATTCCAAAGTTGCCATTAAATGGTCCATTTCTTGCAGCTTTTCATCAACTTAATTTTCGATATTATTTGGTTGCTAACGGATAGACAATGAATTTTTCATCAGAACATTTCAACATCTTTCCAAGTCATTTTGCAAAAAAGACAATTTTCTCTGAATATTAATGGAAGGAAATGAATGTTCGTAAAAAAATTAGAGATTCATTTAGAACTTTTCAAGTTTAAAAATCCTTTAATGGTTAAAGACAAGGTTATTAGTGCTTCAGGTGAAACAGAATGCTTTTGCAATTTAAGATTTAGAAAGGGTCAAAATTCGTATAAAAATCTGTAGGTTGATTCAATCATGATAATTGTCTAAAAGAATGAAAAGATGTCCTTTTTTCTGAAAAATCCAGAATTTTCTCAGAGAAATGTTCTTCAGTTGTTAATTTTCTAAAGATGATTCCTGTTGAAAGGGTAAACCCGTGCAATTGATATTCTGGGTTTTAATTTGGATTTTAATTCTTCTTGTTGAAATCGATATCAATCTGGTAAAAGTCGGGAAAATCAAAATATCACTCTAGTTCGTTGGCTCTTTAGATTTAATCAAATGCTGGTTAAAATAGCAATCGAAAATGGTTTATTGAAACGATCGAAAATTTAAAACCATTAATCTTTCAAATTGAATTATATCGTATTGAATGGTACATCAGAATAAAGCATTTTACCATTAACTTTACAACTTTACTCCTTCGATGGAAAATAAATTAAAGATTCGCCCAAAATATTATTTCCAAGATTCTCTCGCCAAGCTTCATCAATAAAAGATGAAACGAAAATGGAAAACTGATCAACTGTCGACGAAATGGTTTCAATGATTTAGGCTAAGTCGGTATTAGCCGACAATGGAGTTTATAATAATCATTAATGAAATAAATATGAAAATCTCTTGCAATTAATCACTCAACATAGCAACTCTTTGGATGGAAATCTCTTGATTTTGAAAAGATTTGCAATCATCAGTTCATGTATTATATCAGAAAAAGAATATTGATAAAATGCTGAAACAGAAAGAAAAGATTCCAACACAATATTCATTAAAATACAGTTGAAACAACTTGTTCATTACATGTAACTTTGTTTCCTTTTTTTTCTCCATTCATTTCTCTTGTTTGCTCAAAAAAAGCAAAAAAAAAGTTGATTCATCTAAGCATTTAACGAAACTGCTGATGATGTCAATAGCATTAGTAGAAAGGAAGGGAAAAATTGTTTCAAATATTTGACAATTGATTGAAATGAATTGTTTACATGATACTCTTTTCTCTGTCACTCAGATCATGGATGCTGGCCTTGGATCTTACATGTCAAAATGCAAATCTCAAAGGAAGTTCAACTCTAACATGGCAATCCTTCGGCAATAAAACATGTTCAACCTCTTCATCTTCAGTCTCTTCGTCCAACTGTTTATCAACCTCAAACAATGCCCATTCAACTTTCATTGCCAATCAACAGGTTCATCAAGTGTCACCCACTCCAATGGGAACCTGCTCAGTACCAACAACCAATTCAGGTTCCGCCGAATCAGATGAATCAGGATGCTCGTGTGCTCCAGCATTTGTTCGAGAATCATCCAAGTATGGGTCACACAGCGATGCCAGTTCAAACAACAGTCAAAACAGTAGTAGCTTAACCAATGGAACCCTTGAAGATCTTGCAACTACAAATTGCATTTCTTCATTGGGTTACAATGAATCTGACGATTTTT
The DNA here is from genome assembly GCA_028476895.1 of Tetranychus truncatus. NCBI lineage: Eukaryota > Metazoa > Arthropoda > Arachnida > Trombidiformes > Tetranychidae > Tetranychus > Tetranychus truncatus. The sequence goes on from CM052062.1 coordinate 8,111,292, forward strand.
GTCTAAACAATTGTAAGTTGAAGGCAAATTTAATCAAAATGTTACAAAACTTTTTCGTTGTAAATGTAATTCCAAGTGAAACCAACAATCCAAATAAATCTCAAATAATGATGTTAGATAATCTAAGAAGATTTGAAAAGATGAAAGGTAAATTTTGTCTCCAAAGAATTGAACAGCAAAGCTTTTGATCAAATCATTTTAACCCGATTCCCTGCATTTACAAATATCAATAGCAGGCAAAATATTCGCTCAAGTATTACAGTTTACCTTTTTCCATGAAAGAAAAGCTGAAAACATCAGGGATGAGAAGGTAAAATTTACGGAATGAAGAGAAAATGAATTCCAAAAGATTTATCAGATTGAGATTATTAATGATATTTTTCGTGTTTACCAATTCCATTGAATACGTTTTTTTTCCAATCCATTTTTAACCATTGTGATATTCATTCATGATAGTTGCAAGCAACCTTGAATAAAATTCTATTCTAATCTTTTTCCACCTCTCATCACTTTGAGAATTTGGACAATTTTAATCTCAGATTCTCATTATAATTGAATCATTTATTTCAATGTTTACGATGGAAATGCTAGAATAATGAGAGATGAAAATAATTTTTTTTTCTCGTTTCTTTTCCAATCTTTTTTATATCAAGTTATAACCATTGGCAGTCCGAAGGAACGTTACTCTATCTTTTTTGAAACAACTGAAGCTTCTGAACGAGTTGGACTTCGAGGGAATCTGGAGCTAGTAGTTTTTGCTCGAGGAATCGGCATTGCTCGTAAAGGTGACTCCGAGTGTTTCCTTTTATGGCCAATTTCGGTTATTCGTCAGTATCGACTGGAGAGTATGGACAAACACAGTCGCCGTAAATACAATAAAAGTAAAGTAACTTTGGTAACAATTGAAGTTGGAAGGTAAAGTTATCATGCGATCTTCCTAATGAGAGAATCATGATGAAAATTTGATCTCTTTTTCCATCTTTTCGTTTCTTTACCCCAACGTCATTATTGTATTATCTTGTTTTCTTTCCTCTCTCTCTCTCTCCTTCTTCTTCTGTTAACAATGTTAGGAAAGAGATTATCATGGGATAGAAAAGAATGTTGAGAAGTTTCAAGTTCACCACTTGAACCATGTATGATGATGGATTAGTAAACCTTGATGTTTTATTTTCAGAACAAACAGTTGAACAAAAATTTTGTTCCTTTTCACATGAAACCTTTTCTTTTCTACAAATATGCCTCTAAGCTCGTAAATGTGTTAACTTGAAATGGATTCACAAGGATTATTATCAAATCTATTATCAGTTGCATCTTCAATGCTCACTCCCAGTTATCACTCCCTGATATCACTCCCAGGTTGGCTGTTGATTCGATTCAATATTATCTCATTGCGTTCATATAGAAGTTGAGTGTTTTGAAATTTTTCCAATTTTGTCAAATTTCTTTTTCCTTTTTGTCCTCAATCTGTTCACTTATCCAAACACATTAACATTATCTTGTTGGTTAAAAGTTTAAAGTAAAATTCATTGATAAACCTCGCAGCTTCTCATGAAAAACATTGGATTCATTTTTCTTTGTTTTACTTTTCTAATCTCTTTACTCTTTTAATTCAATTTCAAGGGATTTCTCTTGTTGCCCATTTTCTTTTCATGAAAATTAAACTTGCATTTAAATATTTTATCAAATTAATTTTTCTTCACCGTTTTTGCCAATCGATTTTTTCTCTAAAAAAAAAGTTCAGAAAATTTATCGAACTTTTTTTTTCTTCACTTTGAGTTTGGAAAAGTTGCAAATTTAATGAATATTTCTAGTTTCAAGTACAATTCAACATTGATATGAAATTGAATAACAAAAATTCATGGCATTAAGTCACTTGGAAAGAGTAAAAAAGATTATCAAATTTTTCCTTTGCTTTTTCTTCCATCTCAAATATCTTTTTTTCATGGAGTGAAAAACAGATAACAATCGATAAAGATATATTTCTCTCTTTTTTACCAATTCCATTACAGATTGAATAACGTTTTCGTCGAGTTCGTGAAGAAAGAAACTTGAAAAGATTTAATTTGTTATTAATTTATCCATTAAAATCTATCGAATTTTCAGGAAATTCGACATTTGCCTGTTTCCAAAAAAAGACCATTCGTTGACATTTTTCATTCAGTTCGGTTCTTCTTTTCTGAATCAACAGTTAATATTCAACTTTGCATTCTCAATGATCTTTTACGTTTTCTTATTCACTAGTGAATCACGTGAGCAATGAACATGATGGTTCAATGGACTCGAGTAGGAGAATGAAAAAGAAGGAGAAAAGAGAAAATTTCTATTGATTCCGATTAAAAAAATAACTTGGAATCCATTTCGATTTGGAAATTTACAATTCTTTCTTATCCATAATTCATCAACACAAACATGATGTTTACGAGTTAAATCATTGCTTTCATCTTGTTGAACCTTAAAAAGAACCAATTTTTTCAAAATTTCGTCAATCTCAATAACGAAATTAAAGTTTCGTTGAAATCTTTCAAAACTCAGAATTGACTTTTTATTGATTTTGTTTTTACCTTCATTTAAGCTATTAAAGGTAATCTTTTAATCACTTAAATGGAATGAAAAAAAAAATATTTATTTTGTCACTTTTTCCATCGAAACAATCTCAATGACTTGGAGTGTTTTATCCTTGATTTTCAGGATCAACCTGTTAATGAGATAAGAAGATTAGAAGGAAAAGGTAAATTGCTGAAGATATTCATGAACCAATTGAAATTCATGTTTTCAGCCTCGTTTTTTCTTCTCATTCAGTAGCAATCAGATGAAAGGTATTGACAGGAATCGATTTGAATGTGAATAACTGAGGAACCATGAAACAAAAAGAGAAGGAAAAAAAGTTTTCTTTTCCATTTTTTTTAATATTCTCTTCGAAAAAGTTTCGAATTTGGTTGCTTTGAAATTTGAATGATTGAAGGTGTAAAAAAAAATAACATGGAAATGCAAGAAATTTGTTCTGTCGATGATTTGATATTCATGTTTCAAGGTGAAAAAAAGTAAATTCAATGTTCACGTGAAGACTAAATGTGCATTTATATAAATGTGTTATTCGAATTTATTCGACTTGTAAACCGTGAACTGAAATTCGAACTTGAAGTTGCTCTTATTTTACCTTTAAAAGCGAATCATGAGTCTTCTCTTTCAAAATTGAACAATATTCATAAATTGGATTAACTTTTCAATCAAAGGTGATGAAAATTTTGATGCACCAAATGATGAAGAGAAATCAATTTTCAAGTCAATCCAAATTGAAGTTAATATTGAACATTTTGACCAAAAGTGACCTTGATCAGGTTTAACCTTGTGACTATGAACAGAGTTTTATCTGAAAAAAAAAATTCAATGTCAATCCAATTCTATTCTGTTGATGGGATAGAGGGAAAAAAAGAAACTTTTATTGTCTCCAAAAGAAGGGAAAGAAAAGTTTCAGACAAACAGCAAACAGAATTATTGATGAAAATGTTATGAGTGACATGGAAATTCATTTTTTCTCTTCTCTTTTCACTGTATCATGATGAATTCCCTTAAGGTGTTTAAAGGTTGAACAAGAAATAAAAGTGAAAAACAATTTAAAACTCAACCTTGAGCTTCGAAAATTACATTGAAAAGATTTCGATGATTACAATCAATATTGTATAACGAGATGAAAAATTTACAGATAATCAGTTTATCGACGATGAAATTGGGCGATAACCGAGATCGATGAACAAAAAGATTATCAATATTAGTTAAGGATCGTTCAATAATAACATTGAATTAAATGGCTTGTCAAATGAATAGTCAGGGAAGGGAGAAGAAAAATAAGGAACAAAAAGAAAACACTTAAACCTAATGTTTAACTTGTATCGACCTTTTCCTTGTTCAGCACTAACCAGAATCAATTGAATCAATTAAGCATTGGCTGGAAACATCAATTGGTTTCTGTTAATTGGCAATCAAATTTCACGAATCGATTCAATTTCCAAGTAATTTTAACTTTAAACTTTAAATTTATTTCATTCTTTTCCTTTACTCTTTCTCATTAAATTGATTCAACATTTTTGTTTTTGCTTTTCTCTTTTTCTTCTTCTTGTCTGAATGCAATTATTTTGATCAATTTCAATTAAATAATCAATTAGGTTAACCTAATTAAACGGCATCAATGAGCCGCTGTTTTTATTTGCTATTCTCAGGGTTTATTTGGTGAAGAAGAAAACATTTCAACCTTTCTTCAATTGGTTAACTGGAAGCTTCCATCAAGAGTCAATGTTGCTGGTTAAATTGAATAGCATGTAACAATTGAGAATGGGTTTCCATTGAAGTTAACAAATTATCCAGTTTGGTAAACAGTCCAATGGTAAAAGTGATTCAAAAGAAAATCACTAAAATGATTGAAGAGGAGGAAAATTAGTTCAATAATTGTGTGTAATAATATACTGGTTGACAGTTTTGTCTCTACTTAAGCATTTATTTGACATTTAATCAATAATCTGTTTCCATTATTTTTCAATTATCTAACCAAATGTTTTCATTTGACATTTCCTACTTTTCCTCGATTAGTTGCTGGTAACAGAGTATCAATGGCGGAGACTTTTCGAAATTTTCAATTTCGACTTTTAGATTTTCAAAAAAGAAAGGTGTAAACCATTCTGTTCTAAAATCATTCAGATTCTCATTCAATATTAAAACTGCTGCATTTTGTGGATTTGTTGAGGTGAGATTGAGTTTAATTATAAACACCGGAACCAAATAATCTAACTTTAATTATGTATTAATTGTAAAGCTGGATCATTGTTAAGGGATTGTTTAAGTGATAATTTGTTTTCTTTACCCAAAGGAAATCAAAATATCGACCATGTTCAAGAAAAATTAAAGGATATAAATATATCAATGATGATTGTCTGTCAAAATGGCTCTACGCCGTTGCTATAAATATTTCAGATTATCTCTTATTCCATATCTATTTTTATTTACTTTATAACTGCTCTTCAGTTCTATCAATAAAATCTGAACAAATATACTGATCGTTAATCTGCGATAAGATCATTTTTCAATTGTTTCAACTTGAATATTTATCGCAGCTTATCCAAGCTTAGCTATTTTGTATGTTCGTTTTTCAATTCTCGTGAATACAAACAGACTTGATAGATTTAATTATATAAATATGTTCAGATGTGTTGATTACCTCAATGTTATATGTTCAATGTTGTTAAACTGTTATCTGAACTAGTAAATAATATTTCTCAACATTTAAAAATGTTGGTCGCTTTTTCAATTTACAAGTGTTTAGAAGCTCGAAGCTAATGAGAGATAGTAATTTTTGTGACATTATTTAGGTGTTTGATTGTAACTTTACTAGATTTTCAGAAAATGCCAACTCGAAATTTGTGTTGAGCTAGTAAACAACAAATTTCAAGTTAATTGATTCACTGTTGATTCAAGAAAATACAGAAGACTTTTCATTCTCTTTCTTGATTGCAATTCTGGTAGTTGATTGGTAAACTTGATTTGCCTTTTCAATTCATTTTGTTATTGGTGAATTAAGTGTGATATTGAAGAGGAATACAAATTGAATGTTTCACCTGGAAATAGACTACATCTTGAAGATGTATGTTGAGATGGCGAGAAGGAAGAGAAAGCAACTCATTATTGGGTTCTTTTGGTTATAGTGATTTACTTTGGTGATAATATTAGTTTACACTATTAACACCTTTTGATTGTTTACTTGATTGAAATATAATTTCCTGTTGACCTTGTTACATTAGATGGGAGTAAACAATTAAACCTTGAGATTCATCATTCTGGTTGCTCAATGGTTAATCAATATGAAATATTGTTCATTTTGTTTTCGCGATACTTTCCATCGAAATCGCAACTCTTACAAGTTTGACTTTTTTTTTCAAGCAACAACTGGTTTACTTTAATTTCACCTGAGAATTGGTTTTGGTGAAAACTTTGGCATAAATTCATAGAAATGTTGAAATAAAAGGAGAGAAAAAAAGGGGAAAAAGGTTTAATTGAAATGAAGCTAAAAGCACTTGATGAGTTTGTTTTCAAGTTAAACCTTCCATCTCTATTCAACTCTCACTACAAATTCAAAGCAAATAGTGTTCATTAACTTGTGTTGATTGTTTCAACTGACGTTTCTCAACAGAGTAATCATTTTGATTGTAAATTTTCTACTCCCTGTAGATTTAATTAATTCAAATTTTCTATTTAACTTTATTCTTCTTCTTCTTCTTCTTTTTTCTCTTCAACAGACGGTGTTTAACCGGCGAGGGAATATTTAAATTTACTTCTGATCAAGGGCACGATATTATGCGTAAACTTGAAAAGGCTGTTAACAATTGGGCTCTACATCGAGCAAGGTTAACCTGTACTCGATCAATGTACAATAGTCAACATCGAAAGGGTTTCCTTCGCTCCTGTAACCATGAATTTTGTAAATTCAACTCGGAATCAAGTATCAATGGAAGTTGTTCTCATCGATCAGCACCTTCTACGCCTGCCTTGAATAAGCTCAACTTAACAGCAACCAATTCAACTTCATGTTCCGGTCGATCCTCTTGCATTGGTGGGTCACTTACATGGAGCAATAACGCTGGTGCCGATTGTAGTAAAAAGAGTCTGCTCAAAAGTGCTAAGGAACACTTGAGGAATTCACTAAACTCGATTGGCACTCGAAACACTAAATTGCCCAAAATAGATGTTAATGATGACTTTGGTTATGTTGATTATGATTCATTGTCCATTAAAGCTCACAGATCAAATAGATTTCTCAATGGTTCCGTTGATGAAAAGGGCCGCTCAAAAAGTGATTCTAAGATTGGAATTGGTGACCATGATGATTGCTCATATCTTGAAATACTTCCTTCGTAAATGTTTCAATGTTTAATCTTTCTTTTTCTTTTTCTTTCCTTTCCTTCTTTCCTTGGACAATCTAAATTGATAAGAGAGAATTGACTATTAATATTTTCCAATGAAAAAAATAAACGTCATTTCTATTTAATAAAGAAATGGTTTCATTCCTAATTGAGAAGAAAAAATGTAAAAAAAATTGTTCACCTCAACACAAATGAGACAATTTATTGACATATTTTTCCTCACCTTTACTTAAAACAGTTATTAATAATTGTTATTGCATGTTCATGAGTTTTAAACTCATTTATTTGTAAAATTCGTCATCAGTCTAATTAAATAATGATCTGGACTTGGATCATTCTAATCAAAAAAACCGGTCTCAATATTTCAAAATTTACTTTGCGTCCAGCTTGGTTTAAATTGGAGTTTTTTTTCAAAATGTGATCCCATTTTTGAATGGCTTTTTGGAAATTTAGCTCTGTGTGGGAATTATAACAGTAAAACTATAAATTTGTAAAAAATCTTTAATTTCTTCATGGGTTAGTTATCTGGTTGAACGCACAATCAAGTCACGAGTCGAGTTGACCTCTGTCTTTTTGTTAAAATTTATCAGACGATTTTTCAGTCATTTGACTGGTTTTAAACAATGTTTGCTGTCGGTTGATCATTTGACGTCCACAATAGATAAAATAAAACACTTGAACAACTTATTAAATTTATTATGAATTCTGATTGTTTGGTTAGAGAAACCAAAAAACGGCTAACAATTGTTTACTTTTTACCAATACAATGTTCGATATATCGATGTTTGGGTTAAGCTGGTATATTATTGGTTTCACTTATCTTTAATGTAAACACGTTTTTCATGATTTGGTTTTTAGTTTTTTCTAGTTAATTAAACTCAGACCTGGCTTAATTATTCATTGCTACATGACATATTCAGTGATTCAAAAGGTTTCCATAGCTTGGTAAGTTTAATTGTTGCATACAACTGTATTCAAATTACTCATCTTCTCTTTTGTTTAATATTTCAGGGTTTGTTTTACTGTGTTGGGTTCGATATCTTATATAACGATTCGTAATCGAGCTTTTGAACTACGTAAAACCCACCATAGAGCGAAAACATCTGTTCATATTGATCCTAAAACCAGTTCTGAATCCAACACAAGACCGTTATAACCAAAATCGTCCCTTAGTCTTATCTCATTTGTATTTAAACCTTTGAGTATACTTTGATCCTCTATCTGACTAGTTCTATTACTAGATGGCTGGCAAAATGGAACAACAGGTCAACCCTGCCTTAGCTCATCTTGATCCCTCATTGGCTCAATTTGCCGAGGGTATGGAAATAGAAATCATTACTGACATGTTTCAACGCATGAATGCATCATGTATGAAAAAATGCATTTCACCAAAATATCGTGATGCTGAACTATCCAAAGGAGAATCCGTTTGCCTTGATAGATGTGTAGCCAAATTTGTAGATATTCATAGTAAGATTGGTAAAAAAGTAGCCGACTACACTCTTCAAGAGCAATCAGCAGCCAAACAAGCAACCGAAGCTTCATAGTTGGATTGTGATTTAAATCTTTAGTTAATTTAGTTCTTCGTTTCTTATCAATTAAATAAAGAGAATTTGATTCAAAAAATTTTTATTGGACAATGAATAATTTAAGCATTTATAAAAAGGCATGTAAGATGTAACGAAACGGTCCGCAAAGAAATGAGATAATAAAAAATTCAAAAATTTGAATTGTCATATAACAATTTGGGCCTGACTATCGGCGTGGATTCATGGACTTTGATGCCATCATACGAGACATCATTTGAAAGAAAAAATCATCGGTGTTTTCTGCCCTGGAAGAACCTGGTTTGTCTGGAGGTGGAGGCCCAATGTATTTCAAGAGCTTAATCTGTGTACCATATAACCAAATTTTTGGTTCCGATGGCCTTCTAGGAATAAAAGTCAAATGAAAACACTCTGGTCTGGGATAAAGTTTATGTTCGTAATGTAGCATAACCATGTCATCAAAATCTTCGACCAATTCTCCTCTAAGGCAAGTTATGTATTCTCGACTTGACTTTCCATGTACCTCAACATATTTGGCTGATGATAATAGAGAGAACCACTTAAATCGCCAATTATCCTGTTCTCCATCCACAATAGAGATTGTTATTTGGCAAGGCTCAATACCTTTATCACAATTCATTAATTCTTGGTCAACTGGTTCAATCAAAATACAATTATCAGGAGAAACATAATCCTGAATGTTGAGTTCTGCTTCCTCATCCTCACCAAGCATTACACATTTATCCAGAGAGCCGTAAGTCACTTTCCAGGATGAAGAAAGAGAAACTTTGATTAAATCACGAGAAGCAGCCATATTTGAAAAACATGAAAAATATAATTAAAGAGAAAATATACTAATGAAGTCAACGAGAGAGTGACACTTGTTAAATTTCACAACAATTATGAAGAGAAGCGGTTAAACTAAACCTTTAAATTTGTTTACGATGATCCTAGAAATGACTAATTCTGCCATCTTTGTGAGGAAATTTATATTAATATTGTGAAAAAATTTACTTTGTAAACAATACAATTTTATTAATACAATATGCTAATATTTGTATATTAACTGTAAACAAAGATAGAGACAATGTCAGAAAACACTTACAATGGTATCTAATTGTTAACAGACTAATTAGCATAATCTAATTCATACATCAGGCCATTCAAATGGAACTTTAATATCTTCATATTTCTGTTTTCCTCTTATTCCAGGGACAACCATTGGATTGTTTGGAAATGCATCTTTACCATTGAAAAAAGTATCGGTTTCGGGATTAAAACGTATATACTGACTGATTATGTTGAGATTAGGCGGCAACTCATTCTGACGTCGTGCAAGATCGTCATAAGTTGTCAACCCTCTAACTGGTGTTCTATAAAATTCAACAACATCATTTACTGTTTTCATCAAATGCAAATCAGGACTAGGAATTTCGTGTTCAAGCTGTTTATCACATTCACTTAGGAACTACAAAAGAATAAGAAAAAAACTGTTAATATAAGACTTTTAGCGCTTTACCCATTTAACTTACACTAAATTTGGTGAACATGTCATCAAGGGGTTGATTTAGCCAGTCATCATCATTTTCTGTTTTCGGAGTGAAATAGGACAAGTAAATACTCTTGATACATTCAATAACATCTTCTCTGGGCGCATATGGTTTCACTTCTCTTGAATACCTGAGGATAAACAAAATTAGTCAGTTGAATTGCAACGGCTAAAAAAAACATACCCTCGGTCCTTCAATGATTGAGCCATCCGGTTGAAAAGCTCAATTGAAGTATTCTTGGCTTGCTCAGGGTCACTTATGAAATACTCATTACTTTGATAGTATCGTCGTTTTACTGAAACTTGTTCTGATCCAGCGAATTTTACACGAGCCCAGACTTGCTTTTTGCTTGACAATTCTTTTTGTTTATTAAGTGAACCATCTTTGGCAACTGTAGCATATCTGAATAAAACAGAGTTCAGTGAGATATATCTTCGTGGTACCAAGTTGCTCAGCGACATGATGAGAAAAAGAAAATAAAAGAAAGATTATCAATAATAATAATAGATTAATGTAAACAACACATTTTAATGCCGATTTTATGGTGAAAACGTTTTCCAGGTTTTCCACCAGGTTCGCAGAGGAGCGAATTACAAAAAGAGTAACTACATTGAACAAACTTTAGCCTGTGTTAAAGCCTAATAAATGAAATTCTTCTTTGCACTTAAACCAGTTTTAGAGTTTACGCTTAAAATAGTCTGAATTTTAAGAATTGGCTAATCAGAATTTTCAGGTGAATCGTTAAATAAACTGTAATCTAATTAACATAAATTTAAAAAGAAAACTTTACAATAGTCTGTTGAATGCTCTGTAGGAGGCGTTGATGTATAAAAACAAGCCGTTTAAGCAGTTGTTTTTGATTGTCATCTTAAAAGTATTCTTAAATTTTCTCATAAGCTGTTTCTTAATTTTCTATTTATATTGGATACCACAATGTTTAATTTTAACATTAACGTGTTTAATGAACCTTTAAGACCGTTTAATACGGTCTACAAGTGCTTCTCTGTGTCCATGTTGCCAGGTAGTGAAAGGCAAGACGTTGAAAGAGGAGGAAAGATTATCATGCCACCGTCAGCTTTAGACCATTTAACTCGTTTAAACATTGTATATCCAATGTTATTTAAATTAACAAATGTAGCAACCAATCGCATGACTCATAGCGGTGTTTTGGAATTCGTTGCTGATGAGGGTAAAGTTTACCTACCCTATTGGATGATGCGGAACTTACTACTCGATGAAGGATCTCTTATTCGTGTTGAATCAACCAGTCTGCCTGTAGCAACATTTTCCAAATTTCAGCCTCAGTCGGTTGATTTCTTGGACATTACCAATCCAAAGGCTGTCCTAGAAAATGCTCTAAGAAACTTTGCATGTTTGACAACTGGTGATGTTGTAGCAATCGTTTACAATGATAAAATTTTTGAATTATGTGTCCTCGAAACTAAACCTGGACCAGCAGTTACCATTATTGAATGTGACATGAATGTAGAATTTGCTCCTCCAGTTGGCTATAGAGGTAAGATTGAACTTTCCTGGTTCTTTATCTATGAAAATCTAAATCAAAAATTGTATTAATCTAATGCATTGTTTCTATTCTAGATCCTTCTGAAGTAGCCAATGAGAAGAACGATCTTGAAGACATTAACGCTATGATTGAAGACCAAGAAGATCAAGAACTGGCTGGGAAATATATTGACGCTTTCATTGCTTTTTCAGGAAAAGGCTGTAGACTAGATGGAAAACAGAAGGCGAGCTCTTCAACTACAGAAATAAAACCCAAGGTTCAAATTAGAAGAGGAATCCCTGACTATGACTTTCAATTAGGAACTCTTAAATTTAAGCGAAACGTTCGAAAAGAAGTTGATAACAAAGACAAAGAGAATCAAGCTGGAAAATCTTTCGAGGCGTTTACAGGAGAAGGAAAAACATTAATCAAAAAGAAATAGGCTTAAATATTGTGTTTGTTTTGCATCTGTAAATTATGTTTCGCCTTTTTTTTTGTAAATTTACTATACAAATCATTTTCAACAATCAAGCCAATAAATTTCAGCAAACTCTATATCCCAATAACTAATTTCAAAACAGTCGAATTGTTTCGAGTCCAAATTGAATATTAAAATCGAAAAGGAAATCTTTTGTAATCAATTTCTTTTATATCGTTATCACCTTCAATGATAATAACTGAGTTGCTTACCAACAGTCAATGTAAACAATTGTGCACTTGTGAAAAATTATCACAATCACGTTACCAAGAAATTTACCAGAATAAAATTGATTATCATGCTACATCCTCATGCTGATTTCAAATCCTCCATGTCCACCGATTCCTATATAAATTGATAACAGGGTTTAAACGAAAGGAAATAAAAGCAAGGAAAACAATTACATGTTATCATTGAATTTGATTAACAATCAAGCTAATTACCTAATATAACTTATAATTTGTTCGTCTTTTATATTTTTTCCAACATCTCATCGTCATAACCATTGACGTTCAACTCTCTATCAACAATTTGAATTATCGCATCAACATTTATGGTCAAATGAAGCTGGAGCAAATATCATGAAACTTAATCAGCCTTTAACAACAAACTCGCAAGAAACAATAAAATTCAAAGATAAAGTATCATCTTAATGTAATCGCTAATCAATGTGTAAGGGTCACCATTGGAATCATTATACCAATATCGTCATTAGCTGAATGAAGTCATTCCGGGTAATAATCATTAAAACAAAATTCAGCTGCCAAACTAAACTAAACATCATTATGTAAACCATGAAATATGGAAAAGTAGACCAAATAATTAGGGATTTTTTGTTAATACAAATTGATTGTAACTGATTGTGTTCAGTGAAAATAATGGCTAAAGATTGAACGAGCGTTTCAAGAGCGACAGAAGCATGAAGAAAGAATGAAAAGTAGAAAATAAAAATAGAGAAAAGACAGAGGCTTAAGAAGAATGGTTAATAGACAGAGAAAAAGGTAATTGTTGGTGTTATAAATTAAGTAAATTAACTAACAATGGGCGGTTTTTTTAATGAGACTCCGCAATTGATCTCTATGGTATTTATCAATTCACTTTGATAACGATGAAAATGATTACAGCATTTTTAGTGTTCAGAATTGATTACGACTATTCTTGATTCAGTTCATTCATTCATTCATCATCACCACCATTAAACAGTTCCAAAGAGTATTAATCATTCTCCGTAAATTAACCAATCTATTGATTATCTGGTTAACAGTCTTCACAGTTTTGCCTTTTTTTTTGTTATCTTCACTCTGTACATTTTACATTTTAACTCTTGTTGAGTCGCTATTAATCAATAATTAATACTAATTACGTCCAACATCTTAATTTCCTGGCAGCTTAAAAATTTATTGACATTTAACTAAAGTCTATTGACTTTACTGATGCAATTAACGTGTAAATAAACAGTTGAAACTGAATTGTAAAGCAAATTAATTTGCTACTGTTTCTTGTTTTGCCTTTTTGCTTTGCTTTTCGACACATAATATTTTCCAGTATACATTACCATTGGTTACTATAAAATTTGTTATTCTCGCCTTTCAATTGTAAACATTTCCAGAAAACACAAAATGTTGTACAAATCATTTCTGACCCTTTTAATTGTTATAATTGATCAACTTAAAAATGGATTTACAAATTGTGTGCCAACACTTGATCATCGGATTAACCTGCGTCCACCAAATCCAGGAGATGAAGAACCACTTAGGACAACAAGTGAATCCTACAATCCATTTATGAATACCAAAAATTTCACCGATACCATTGAAACCTTTTCACCTTCTATGGACTATTATCCACCCTGGTGTCCCGAATGCTGTGATGAAGATGAAGTATATTCCAAAAGCCTGAAAAAGTGTCTGGAAAAAAGTAAGCCAATGTTTAATAGTAAATTTAATTTTCCTAACAAAAATATAAAAACCATTCTTTTCTCGTCAGGTTTCATTATGGACGAGTGTATTTCATCTGAACAGTGTATTGTACCCCAATCAACCTGCCATTTTAACGTGTGTCGGTGCACTGATTATTACTACGAATCTGGCAGATACAAGTGTATTCCAATTCATAATACAGGTAAGTGTCAATCGATAACCAATTTTCCCTGAAGAACAAATTTAATCAATATTCTTGTTCTCACCAAGAAACGTCAATATTAACAGTTGCCTTTATTGTTCCTTTTTTGATGCCATTTTTCACTTTTACCAATTGATAAAAAAAAGAGCAAAAAGTGGCGATAAATCGATTTATGTAATAGTTAACAGATAAGAAGGAAAATGCACAATTCTTAAAATTGACTCAATCATCTGATTCAATTGTTTCTCGACAAATGTTTCTTGGCATAACTTTACGATCAGATTAACTGTTATGAAATTGAAAGATTAACAATCTTTTCAATCAATTATGATTTCCCTGTTTGTATCCATTTTTGCTGTTCCAATGGAATCTTCTCAAATTTCCATTCTCATTTGGTCTCATTAAACTGCAATTCACTGGAAATCAACTGATTAATGTGCAAGATAATCATATTTTAAGTTTAAGCTTTTGTTGTAGTTTAACCACAATGTTAACTGAACTGCCTTTTGTTAATTAGTTTTACTGTGTGTTTCATGCCTTTAACTTATCATCTCCTTTTGATACAAACAAACAAATGCTATTTTCAGTTCCAGTTTCACCGTTATCAGGATCATAGCCATTAACATTGCTACTAAATCAGGAAACTGTTTATGCTTTGATTGTGATCAATATTGAGAGGTTCAATGTTTAATATTAACAAATGATTGACAAATTATGCAAGAGAGTAATAAAAGAAAAAGTTAAATCAATTTACAAATCTGGAGCAAGTGTTTCAATTAAAGCGGTTGATAAAGCCACAGTTGATCATTTATCAAAAGGTTTCAGTTGCAATATTGAATTAAATTATTCCAAGTTGTATTCTGAATCTGGTAATCTATCTTTAGTTGATAGTTTGGAGAAAATTCATTTTTCTGGTAATTTCTTTTGTATTGCTGTTCTACACTAATTGTGAGGATTGTCTTGAATTAGAAATGACAATTAAATCTATCAACGTTGCTTCGTTTGTCTATTTTTGATCCAGTTTCTCAGTCGAACCATCAAATGAACTTGCAATTATCTAATTGAGTGATGTAATTATTTTACTATTCAACCTTGATTTTAATGTGTTAGAGTGTTAAGGTGATTCTTTTGGACTAAATTTATCAACAATTTGCTTCTCATTGGAGAAGTCATTTTCACCTTCTCATGGAATCGTGAGGATGAATTTATTGGTTCAGTTAATGACTCCATTCCAATCAGTTCAAGTAACGATCATTCAAACTGATTTCAACTAATTCAAATTTCTTTCAAGTTTGTCATTTTGTTAAAATTAAATGTCAATCAGAACCATTTTTACATTCAACTTCAAGTTCAATCGAGAATCATTTTCACTTTTAACTTTATTCTGGTTTACATTATTGTAATGAGTTTCCCTTAGTTAGTCACATAAGTGATGAAATTTTTCAAGGCTATTCGTTGATTCAACTCGGTACAAGTCAGGGTACAAATTAGATAGCATTTATGATCAAATAATCGTTGAACTATTGATATATTTGTTCCTTTCTAGAGATTGGGTTTTAATCTGGTTTTTGAGGAAAATGTTTCATTTGCAATTTCGATTTTACTTGTTCAACTATTATTTCTGCCTGATAAAATTACAGTTTGACAACCTTCAGTCAAGCTCGATTCACCGAAATTAATGTTTCGGTTCAAACATAAACAATGAAACTCAGCAAAATCACTTGGAAACTCTCTGTTTGTCATTATTCAACTGAGGTTGGTAGCATTATTAGGGAATGTTTAAAATTGTAACTTCAATCAGCAAAATTGAGTTATTCAACTTTTCCATTGTACTTCAAACCAATGACTACTTCACTTTCATAACTGAACAAAACTCTGAAAATGCTGTAAATTGATTTTTCAAAACAATAACAACTTTCTCAAGATTTCCCAATTTTCATAAGAAAATAATTTCCACCAAAAATTGGCCTCTAACTTCATCTGTATAAACAAATCTTAACATAAGTGATGTTCAGTTTTGTCGAGTCGCAAAAAATCTTGAAATCTCGTTTGAAATTTAGAGCCAACTTCTTTAGATTTCAATTTGATAAGGAATAGAGAAATCTAGTTTCATGGTTGTAAAATGTTCAATATTTCAATGGTTAAAATAAGGCACTTGAAAGGTTAACCACTTGATTGTGAGAGTAACAAATAAACTTAAAATTAAGTATCAAGTTATATTCAGCAAAACAAAGATTAAAAATGCTTTTATCCATCGCCCATCAGATTGTGGATTAGTTTCATTTTCATAAACATTCAACTCTTTTCAATGTTGAACATAACATATTGAAAGTGCAATTTTCTCCATTGATTGTAATAATGATTTCACTAATCATCGATAATTTCCTTTCCTCCCAACGATTAAGATTGCCGTTGTGGCTGTTAATTTGTTAGCTAAATCCCTTTGTTAGTTAATCTCACATATGATTAAGGTGGAAAGGATTAACTTTCAGATTTCATTGAAAATGGTAATCAACTTTTTTTCTCATTTGGTTCAATCAACTTGATGACAATGACCATTTAAATGGTTACATTGAAGGAACATTTGATTAATCGTAAATATAAATAAATGTTGATACATTTCTACTTTTGTCACCACAAAAAAGCAGACATTTTCAAGTAACGCTTTACATTTAGTCTATCAATTCATTGATCAAATTATGTTTATCTGTGTTTATTGCCATTCATTACAACTAATCTAATTGACCTTTGTAAATGGTGTTATTAATAGTTTACCATTAAAACTAACAGTCAATGGTGAATATAATCTGTTGCTGTTGAATCAACTTCCCAATCAACAGGTAAAACTGAATGATTGAACCTTCACAACATAAGATAATTTTGTTGTCACGTTGATGTTCAACTGCTGACAAAATTGACTCATTCCGTAATCAGATAGCCAGATTGAAATCAACTTATCAGTTTCTTCTTCTTCTGACAAACAATGAATATTCAATGAAAGGAACAGCTTGAATGGTTGGTTAAATGAATGAAAAACTGTTTCATTTGATAGTAAAATAATTACATTGGCTTTCTTGGCCATTGTTTAACCAGCATAATAATTGTAGTCATAATTGAACATAAAATGTAATTATTGTAATTAAGATAATTTTCTAGTCGATTGTAGGAATTATTTCGAGGTTAGATTGGTCGATTAGTGAAGTGTTTAAGGTTGAAATGAGAGAAGAATGGCTTCAATCGTTAAATCTTCAAATTTTAATTTGTAAAAAAAAACGATAAATTGACCAGAAATGGTTTATTCTTGAGTCGATTCTCAATAAATCAAACAATATTAGATTAATGATATTATAGTCAATTCATAGTCAGTATTTAATTAATGTATTTGAAAAGATAATCAAAGAAACTTATCTTATATCAATGTTGAAATAATCAGAAGTTAAAGTCAACATATCATATTCAGTTACTGATCAAACCTTGAGTCGGTAAACACTGGACTATTAAAGTCTGTTAATATTGATAATCAACTAATGATGAACCTTTCATTTAAAAACAATTTTCTCTAATTTTGATTCTGTTTCTATTTTTTCTTGTAGCAATTGAAATTTACAAGATAACAATGATTTTCGCTTCAAGTTGCCTTGCCTTGATTTTGTTGATCTTTTTGGCGTGTATCCTGCGTAAATCATATTGTCCAGCTGATTCAACTCACCAAGTAACTGGTCGATCTACAATGAATGATTTGTTTACAATTTACCCGGGAACAAGCGGTTCACCAAGTGACCTGTTTGGCAATTTAACACCAGCCGAGAAACCTCCGAGTTATAGTGAAACCATGAGAATGATTAATCAAGAAATAGGAACTCCTCCACCAGCCTATCACAATATTTTTTACACTGAAGCATCTTCAACTGCAACCACATTACCAGTGATATCTCAATCAACACCAAGCAACAATATTATTAACAGTAATAACGTTAACTGTGAACAATCTTCATCCTCATCAACATCTACATCTACTACTTTAACACAATCTCATCCATCAACAAACAATGGTTTGCTGTTACCGGCAACATCTTCAACAATTAATGCTCAAAATCGTAATTTGTATTCTTTAAGTCAATCCCGTGTCAATATTACTCCATCAGCACCAGATATTGGTTTCTTTAACCAGGGCCAAGTGAATTCGGCATTTTCAAGTGATAGTTGACTTTCTATTTAATTATAAATGCATATTTACTTTAATTTTTTTACCTGAAAATCTTTTCAACTCTTCTGTGTAAATTCAGTCATCAGCTTCATTTGGTGAATCAACAAACAAAATATATATATAAATATATATTCATTTTTATATCATATTCATGTGATATTAACGACGATGACAATAATTGTTATAAATTGTTAAAAGATTACTAATTGTCAATGTAGTGTCTACAATGTTATTAATCATGGACAAAAATGAGCCTAATGTTAAATATTTCTACTTTCTTGGAGTTGTATTATTAAAAAACGGTTATTTGAAAGAAACACAATTGTAATTTTGTTAACAAGATGAAAAAAAGGTTTTAATTTGAATTGTCATTTGTCATTATTTAAACAAAATGGCATTTGTCTCAGAATATTTCAAAAATGTTACTCATTTTTTTCATAAATAATAAAAGGGAAGTTATACAGTCAAATAGAGATATAATAAAATGAAATAATTCTGAACATGTAAAATCAGCGTGATTATCTTGAATCAAAATGATTATCGATTTGTTACATTGAAGTTTTGTTTTTTTAATTCCCTATGAAAAAAGTTGCTTTGTTTTGAGGTTTGTTGTGTTTCCTAGAGGTTATAAATAATTCGTACACATTACAATTAAATGTAATTGGTAGGTTTGTTGCCATTTTATGAACACAAATATGAACTGGCAGTTTGAGAGATCACTTTTGAGTTTTTTAAAACAAACATCATCATGATTTACTTTAGCAGATTGAAGTAACTTTTTCTTAATACTTGATTCTTTTTCTTTATGGTTGCAAGAATTTGTTTTAATTTACGCTAAAATAATATCACGTTCGATTCCAACGAATTTCAACTGTTCACTTAATCCATATCTGTAGTCAAAGAATAGTTCTTCTCCAGGTTCAATGTTTCTCCTGGCAAATATACCAATACGATGATCTCCATTGACCATCATTACTTTGGCAAAACAGTTAGGGTTTACTGAGTGATTAGCAAAGCGAATCTTATTTCCTTTTCGGGTAGCATCAACGACAAATTCATTATTTAAATTGAATAAGAAACTTCGATTATACTTGTCATAAACTTTACCACGACGATCAGCTTCATCTTGAGATATAATTTCCCCACAATATTCAGAAATAAGTTCATTTTTGTGAGCTGAGTCTTTCAAAAAGATTCCCCAACCTTCAACATCTGAGAAGGCAAGTAATAAGTGTTTCTTCATTCCTCGCTGAATTGAAACATTTTTACACGAAATGTTTGGTTCGTCAAAAGAATCTGCTCCACAAGACTGGCACAAGTCTGGATCACATTCACGAATGGCATTGAAACAGGGACATTGTTTTGCATTACACTGGCCCTTACATCGGCATCCGGGAAACCGATTTGGACAGTCAAGACTACAATTACAATATTTTTCACAAAAGTTGTTTGTACTAACACATACACATCTGCTATCACATGGTTGACCAGGATGATCACACGGAACGTAATTGTCCACATTCACATGGGGTCGACCATTCTTGGTAAATGATCGACGAGATCCTTTATTTCTATGGAAAAGTAGGTTACTCCTCTTTTTTTTCTTTTTTGGAGTTCTGGTAGTCTCTTTGGAAACCTCGTCAACAACGAACTCTTCCCATTCCTGTTGAGCAAAAAGATACACTTGAGCGCAAGTTTTTGTAAATATGGCCTCAGCTATAGCACAGTAGTTCTTATAATAAGCATTCCACAAAGCACGGAACAATGATTTTTCGGACCCAGTCCAGCTACCCATATCAATGGGAGAATCATCATGATCTGAGCAATTGTTCACCGCTTCCGATTCACTTTTCATACACTCTTCCACACTGTCTTCTTCCTTGCCGTTGGTTTTTCCATTGGTCTTTCCATTCGCCGTTCCATTGGTCTGTCCGTTTGTATAACCCTCAGAGTTAGTTGTATTTCCATTCACTTGAACTGAGTTGTTCTTATCGCACTCGTCTTTGCCATTTAAATCTTGACCTTCACTAGATAGTGAAGAATAGCTTGGAGCTCGTAGCCTTCTAGTTTCACTACTCGATCTAGAAGTAAGAATATGATTTGGACCTTTTCTCATTTTAATTGAACCAGAGCTATCATTGCTATCTTCGCTGCTAGCATCATTACCACTACTTCCATTGGATTCAACAGAAAACACCTTCGTAATCGGTCTTTCGGGTAGCTCTTGTTTCCTAGCTTCCTCTTCGGATTCTTGCTTGATTTTTATTTTTACCGACTCGAAATGTAAATAACAATCATCTCCACAGGGAATTGTGTCGGGTTTCATCTTAGTATAACGACATCTTGGTTTAACAGATCCTACCTCTATTTACATTTTAAAATAAGAATTAATCAATCGGTTAAGATTTGGCTTTGCTCAAAACTTACGGTGTGTAAAACAATCATATTTATAACAACGGCGACAAAACAGTGTATGGAAAGAATGCATAGTTTGCTCCCGTGACGTAGAAACAGCATTTGGACCATCAATGTTGGGAGTAGTTTCTAATGGCATAATACGAATACGATCTTTTCTTCTCATGATATCAAGATACCTGAAGTAATAGAAAATTATTAGTTCAAAAATTCATAATAAAGCAGCTATTTCAATTACTTTAAACGGAGCTCCTCGGGTGAGCCTCTTTCAGGGAATGCAAAGGAAATAGATTCAAATACTTTGAAAGGTGGATATTCTTTTTCCTTTTCTGTGAATAAAAAATATTATGAGTATGACAGATACCAATCAATAGGTATTAAGAATAAGATCAAGAACATACCTGCTAGAGTAGAAGGCTTAAGTGAGCGAACTTCTTTCAGAAGTGGTTCGAGGAGTTCAATTTGATCCATTTTTTGAGATAAATTATCAACTAACTCGAAAAACGGTTCATCTTCAAAATTATTAGTCTCTCCGTCCCCATGTACTTTACCGTTATAGTTGTTTAAAAGATCAACTATAAAATTATTTTCATTGTCAATAACTTCATCACCGAGATAAGGAATATTATGAAGCTCTTGTTCATCTGCCACAAGGTAGTTTTGCTGGATTGGAGCCCATATAAACATGGTAGGAATTTGTTTGACAAAATGCATTTGCTTAACAAATACATTTGTCTTTTTTCCATCACTACCAACAACCCTCAATTTTTTCGCTATCATAGAAGGATTTTCATAAGTAGAAAACTTGTAATTAACTGAAACAGATTGAGGAGGATGCGATGCATGCAAACGTTTCAGTTCTTTTCGGTTATTAATATAGCAGTTTTTAATCACATCTTTCCTTCTGTACCGCGTTCTACTTCTTGTTTTGTTCCATTCAGAACGAATGAATCGCTGGAGTTCGGTGGCAAGGAGAGTCAAGTCTGGATCTCCATTTGAAATGGTCTCCAATAAAACAACAGAGGAGTTGCTTGAATCATCGGATTTATCTACAAGCTCTTGCATAGCGAGACACAATAAAAAACTAGAATGACAATCAAATAGTTTGAACGAATAAAATCATGAGGTTGGATTTTTCAAGCCTGTATTTCAAATAAAGAGAAAATATATGATGGAAAAAACCAAGAATGAGAATCTCATAATTACGATATAAACACGAATAATTTAAATTACAACGAGCTTAATTAAACTTTAAACTTACCAAAATAGCTTCAAGGCACAATAATAGAAATATTAAATTGATGATCAATTTAAAATCACAGTATAAAATTAGATTACAATACAATCAAACAAAAGCTAGACAAAAAAGATGGAATAAATCATTATCTTTTAGTAATGGTGAGATGACCAGAAACCGGATCGAATCTAGGAGTCAATACGGTTAAACATAATTTTGTATTTGGCTTCGCATCTATTTGATTAGCACAACCAGAAACTGTGGTTAGAAAATTCTAATCAAGATAGAATTGTAAACTTCGAAGATTGTTAAACCATGAAAGTTAAATGCTTGAAATCGTAGAAACAAATCGGGATTTTTCAATTCCTGGAGTAACCAAGATTGGTTACTTTCTTTTCCTTAGCCGGTTAACCGATTACCAGTAACCAAAATATCTCTAGGTATATTCGATGGAAACACGCCAGATGGTAGCACTATACTCCTCTTTGAACGCGACTCAATGAGTCTCTAACACCAAATAAACTTGACGATGTAAACTTCAGTCTAGTCAACATTGAAAAGAAGATTCAGACTTTATTGAACTATCACTATTTCCAATTTAGAAAGTTGTGATTTCGAACTTGGGTTCTTCAATTGGCATGCTAATGTTGTTGATAGATTTTTCACTTTGTCTTCAACAATTGATATCTGTATCCTGATTTGATTGATAATATCCGATACTTTGCCCAGCTGATGTAATTTTCTTGTTTGATGTTTCTTTAGTAGATCTAATCAATAAACACTCAAATTTTGATAGTTGTTAACGTTTCTTATATGTAATTTAACGATTCTCAAATATAATTATGACAAAAATACAATAGTTCTGTTTGATCCTCTTTTTTTTGGATTCCAGGATAGATTTATTTGACTAATTCGGTTTGTATTGTATTGGGCTATCTTCAGGACCTACGGAAGCAAACAATGGCAACCTTACGTAAAATAAGAGAAAGTAAGTCCCATGCTTATTGAGTTATCATATTTAGCTCAAACACCTTTTAAATTTAAAAATGTCATCATCCTGTGATTGTTGGTCATTGACTTCGTTGCTTACATATCGTTTGTTATCTATGGAAATGAAAAAGATTGTGAATATACCTTTGAACATTCAATTATATGTTTTCCGATTATGTTCAACATATCATGAAAATCTATTCTTAGCAGTTGTTAATTTGCTCATAACTGAATATCACTTCGAAGTAATTCTCGGTTAATCCTTAGTCATCTTGATGGTCAAGGACATGAGTACTGTTGAAGAGTCATGGTCAAATAACTGGATCACAAACAAGTTAAAGTTGAAAGTTTTCCTAATGATCGTGGTTCATTTTATCATCATCTAAATGAGACATTAAAAGCTCAATCATGAGAGCTTAATTAATAATCTAATTGGCAAATTTAAAGAGGAGAAACATAAATCAGCAAAAACAAACAAAAGAATCAAAAAGGTGACTTAATTGCTATGGAAATAGACGGAAGTTTTCCAATTTACTTGCTATCAATTAACCTGTTTCCAATAAAAGTTAATATTGAACTGATCAAACAATGCTAAGTTGACATTATTGTATCTTTTGCAATCTCACCTTGAACTTTCCCTTTTTTGCTGTTCATTTCAATTATCAATCAATTCAAATGGCTCAAGGAATAATTTCATCTGTTAATAAACTTAAATTATCATAATATCCACATGGCAGGAGTAAAGGTTGGCTTTGAACCGATGAAACAGCAAACCCAGAGTCTTAACCAGTTCTTGACCACAGCTACTATCAAAGAAGCTTCGATTAACTCTCTGGTTAAATCAATTGGATATTTCAAACTGAACCAGAAAAGCCCACTGTTCACGAATAACAATCAGCCTCATTCCAAGGAAATTATTGAGATCTAATTTAAGGTTAATGTCAACCAATATTATAATTTCAATTGATACAACATTTATTGGTAAACAAATGTAAACCCTCAGCGTTTCATAATTAGTACTTGATATTAACACAGCTTAAATCGGGAAAACTCCATTCTACTTGTCTTATCAATGGGCGAATCCAATTATCCTTGATTCCAAATGATTAGTGAAAAACATGATTATTCACTAATTAAACTATCAATAATTGAACATTGAAATGATAAAAGCAAATATTCAATTCCATTGGAATCTAAAATTTCATTTCATGATATTTACATCATTTTTTCCCGCCTATCATCGTCATCATCATCCACCTTTCTTCAATCTAATCGTCGCCTTTTATTGTCTTTCTCCCTCCATCATCACCTTTATTTAGTTGATGATTTACAATTTACAATCAACACTTTACCTTCAACTAGTTGATGGTTAAGCTCAACTGTAAAGACATAAAATTGAACCCAATAGATGGCGACTATTATTAAACAGTCAACCTAATTGTGCGCAAATTTTGTCAACTGCAACATTGAAAATTACAATTATAATTTTCCAATCCACTTTTTTTCTTCTTCTTTTCACTTTCCTTACCCAATTCAAATTGTTGGTTTCACTTTTTTTTGTTGTATTTCATTATTTATGTTAACCACTCGATACAATCTCAGGTTCCTTAACCAATCCTCGATCCATTCAATGAATTATTTTTGTTTACTTTCAACAATCTAAATGTTGAAAATCATTAACATCAGTTAATCAAAGTCAAATTTTAAATGTTCAATACCAACAACTGTGATACAATGACCATCTCTATGGATTAACCTGACACAAATCTCCTTGCAATTTGCAAATCTCTTTTAATTGTGATTCTCTTTTAATTACTTTTTTTACTTCTTTTAACCTTTTCTTCATCGACCAGTTTACCGTCGATTCCGTCGTAAATACAACCCACAAAGTCAACAGTACGAGCCCATTCCAGGCGGATCCAGTCCATCGGCAAACCAAACATTTTCATCAACTTCACCTTCAACCTCTGGATCATTTGTAACCGCACGTGAAGACATTTCCCCTGCATCACTGTTGTCGATCCATCGAGTTGATTCTTCCTTAGCATCTACCCTTTCATCATCCAGTGATCCCTTGATTCCCAGAATCCGTTCATCAAACATGGATAAGCATTTTTTCAACATATTAATCCTTGGCTTTTCATTTCTACTCTTGTTTACGGCCTTTCAAACTGGTGGAATGATCCAGGCAAGAATCAATATTCAAACCTCGTAAAAATCTGAATCAAACAATCTCAATTAATATTTCTCTTTAATTCTAGGAAACTGTTGTTAAAGGAGTTAATCAAGAATATGCTAAACAATGGAATGGCCATTCCTGGAGTGGATACACGTCATTGTCAATTGTCTATCTAGTCTTTTCAATAGCTAATTGGATTGCTCCGTCCATTGTTGCCATTTTCGGACCTAAAACCTCAATGATTATGGCTGCAGTCATCTATTGGTTTGTATCAACTCTATTACCTTTCCATGTTTCTCCTCAACAGTTGACAATTTAATTTCACATCAATCTCAACTTTTCATTTCTCCTCTCATCTTACAAACTCACCTTTACAACCAAACTGCACCAATCATTATCATTATCGTTCTTTGATTGTTGCTGGCTTGGTTAGTGTTGATTGAGACCACATAAATGACTGACTGGGAGAAAATAAAAACAAATTAAAATGTTAAAGTTTAAAGTAAAAAAGCAAACACGAAAAAATTGTCACTTTTCATCGCAATTGTTATGAATTGTGACAAAATCAAAGTCAATTGAGAGAAACCTTTTTCTCTACCTTTTTTTTGCTCCTTTGTTTTTACCTCTAAATCACTCATTTTTTTTCATTACAATTGACTTAAAGAGCAAAAAGAAATGAAAAAGGGAAAACATCTTTATTAGCTTTTACTGTCGAGATGATTTGTTTTATCTTGTCAACTCACAATCAACTGAATTCCCTGCAATCAACAGATTATCAATAGATTTCCGGATCATTTATTTCAAAACATGTTCTAACATTAATTTACCTCTTTTCTTGCCATTAATCTTACCTTTGATTACTTTATTGTTCATCATTCCGTAAATCTTGAATCATTTCATTTCTTTTTCTACATTAGTCAATTTACTGTCATTTGATAGCGACAATTGAATCTAAATCGTTCTTTAATTTTCATGTTTCACTAAATAACAAAATCATTGTATTTACTTGTTTATCAATTATTGTTTAGGATGTTGAATTAGCAAATTAATCAGATAATTCACTGATATTTATACCATTTATCAACATTTATGGCGTATTATCCAATAGGTTTATTGCTTGAGACGGATTATGATTCGCTTTTCAATTTTTACCCAACAGTCGATTGAACTTGACTTTCAATATTTACATTTTTAACTTGAATCTTGAGTCAATCTTTTAAACCTAAATTGCTCCAAATGTTTATTGTTTTGGTTTTATTGGGACAAAACAATCAAATCTTTGATTTAGGAACTGAGTTAATAACAAAAAAGATATTGAAATGAAAGCAAATAGTTAAAGATTGAGATTGATTGGAAGTTTCTTGAAATTTCATCAGTTAATTCAATCATATTAGTTGGTTAAATATTGCTTTATTGTGATTGCACTTTAAAGACATTTCAACCCAAAATTGGGTTTACTTTGGTCAATCAAATTCCCTGTTTGATTTAAAAACTGATTAGCTTTTCTTACCTTACACTTTGAGTTTACAGGTTTGTATCTACATGATGGGATGCAATCATGTATAACTTTGATTGTGAGGTTTTAAGTGTAAATTGTAACTTTAGTTGAATACAAATAAGCTAAATGGTCTAATAGTGTTAACAACGAAAGGAAGTTAATTAGAAGCTTAGAATCGAATTGCGTTGATTAAGTAAATTTGAATTAATTACAAGGTAAAACAAAAAATGTAATTAACTGTTGTTTTACAACTAACCTGTCAATACCATTGATAATTCGTATTGTACTTCCTTTGAAAAACTAATAATTGCCTTGATAATCAATTGACAATCATTTGTGATTTAATTTTCTAGTCTCACAAGATTAAATCATAGACTAGTAAATGTAATGGATTAAAACATCATCAGACTGCTCCTAGTAATTTGATGAAAGTGTGTTTTATAATAACATTGTGTGTTGCGATGAATATCTTTGGTTGTTGTTTTGTTGAATTAATTGTTGGCTATTTACAATCAAATGAACGCCCAACCTTTCCAAGGTCCTACCAATTACCTTTAAACAATTATCAAAAATGTAATCCTAAATCCATTGCCTGATAATACATGAAGGTTTTCCCCTGTCAATTAAAATCCAAATGTTACCTTTAACTGGATCTATTATCATATTGACGTAACCAGAGAATCTCAAAAATTGAAAAATAACTAGCAAAGGAACAATAATTATGGTGATTAAATGGCTCAAGAGCAATTTAAATTGTAACACCATTTTCTTGATCCAAATAACTCCTCATAACTGGTTAAGGGTGTAAAATGGGTTTCATGGCTGCTCACCTTGAACAGATTAATATTTCTGCGGTTTAATTGAAGATTCAAAAGTCACTTTCTCTGTTGAATCCCATTTTGGGTGAAATAATTTTTTGCATTTACTATTGTTTTGTCTGATTGTCACTCAAATGTTGCTTTATTATCAATTATCTTGATTTAAAAGGGAAACAACAGTTTGATAATGATCAAGATCAGGTCAATTTGGTGCAGTTTCTTTTGTTTTTTTCCCATCAAGTGACTTTTCTCGATACTGCTGAATATTCCATGTTAATTTATTCAACAATTTACCCAAATCCATCTTGTTTTGTTATCCAATCCAATTAATTTGTTGACAATGAAATGTGTGTCGATAATCAGTGTTAATTGCATGCATTCCTAATGATGAATCAGGTGAATTTAAATATTTCGATTGCACTTTGAGTTTAGGAGTATTTCCATGAATTCCAACTAATCATTAACTATCTTTATTGTTATCTTTTTCACAGTCTATACATTGGTTCCTTTTTGTATCCACTTTGGTGGACATTGTCAGCAGCTTCTGCTGTTCTTGGTCTTGGAGCAGCCGGTAAGTTATCATTAATTTACCAAATCAAAGGTTCACTAACTAACTAAGGTTTACTTTCAATTGTTTAGTTATATGGACTGCTCAAGGAAACTTGTTGACATTAAACAGCAACCAAAGCACCATTGGTCGGAATAGTGGCGTGTTTTGGGCTCTTTTTCAAGGAAGTCTTATCTTTGGAAACATTTTCGTTTCATTCCAATTTAAAGGGATTGACATAATCGATGCAAAAACTCGTCAAACAACTTATTCTGGCCTCTTAGGAGCCGGAATCGCTGGAACCATTTTAATGTTCATGTTGAGAAGCTATCCAGCATCTGACACTAATGAGAAGCCTGTTGGCCCTGTTCAAGCTCTTTGTAAGTTTGAAGCAAAGCTAAAAATAACTGAAATTGCCTCTCAAATCAAACGATATTTCAGATTTAATAGCATTTGAAGTCTCTGTTTTGTGTTTACGAAGCATGTACCTGAACAGGTTAAATTGCTACTTAAGATGTAGTTTATTAATTGCTATTATTACTTTTCTTTTCAGACGATTCATTTACTCTATTCAGAACGAAAGCGATGGTCTTGATGTTTTTCACTTTTGCTTACACAGGTAAATACCTGTTTACCAAATTGAGGATAACAACATTCTTTCCACAATTTTCATAATTTTGTTCATAAATTGATTGAATGTTATTCCACTTATTAATGACCAAAAGATATGAAAACCTTGAACTAACGCTGATATTTTTTTCTTGATTTTTAATTCAGGGATAGCGCAATCCTTTATTACTGGTGTCTATGTCAATTCAATTGGATTCACCAAAGCAATCGGTGAAAACAGGAAAACCTTTGTTGGTGTTGCTGGTTGTTTGATTGGTAAGAATTTTCTAGTGCTGAATAATATTTTGAATTCTAATTGATCTAATTTCATTTTAACTTTAGGTATTGGGGAAACAATTGGTGGCGGAATTTTTGGAATTTTCGGTAAAAAGACGGCTAAATTAGGACGAGATCCAATCGTATTCTTTGGATTGATTTTACACATTGCTGCTTATGCTGGAGTCTTCATCAACTTACCCTTCAATGCCAATTTGGGTGACACAGATGAATCTTCGATTATTACAACAAGGTATCAAATGATTGAAGTATAACTTACGAAAAAACAATGACACAAAAAACTAGATTTTTATGGGAATCGATTGAATTTTGTTTCATTTGTCTGTTTCATTGGAGATTGATTAGTATTGTCAATGATAATTTATTTAGTATTATTGTTTATATAATCAATCTTTACGTATAAGTATAAGTATAATTGATCAATGAAAAACAATTTTCGGTTAGAGTAATTGATCAATTGACTTTGAATAAAACTTATTTCCTCCGATTCCCATTAAAGCTTGTTTCTAAGATAATTTTTGATCTTTCTAATCAATTTTCTCATTAATTTACAGTTTACCATTGGCTTTGATCTGTAGTTTCCTGCTAGGACTTGGAGATGCTTGTATGAACACTCAAATATATTCGCAAATCGGAAGCTTCTATGAATCAAACTCAGCGCCTGCTTTTGCCATATTCAAATTTGTACAATCATTATTTTCGTCATTATTTTTCTTCTTTACCAGTGAAATAACGTTGAATATTCAAATTTATATTATGGTTGGCACGGCAATACTCGGGTCGATTACATTTTTCATTGTTGAACAAGCAGCTCGTCGTAAATCAAGATCTGCTGATATAACACCTTCAATTGCAGGTGACGATATAAAGGACGGAATAACAAATCCAGCTTATGTCAAGGATACAATCGGTCAAAGCACAACAACTTTGGTTGTTCCTTGATTGAAATCATTTAAATTACCATCAGCATATCATTGTTATTTGATGGTTAAACCTTAAATTGCCATTGTAATTATTTTGATTGTTATCTAATGTTTATATTTCGAGATTTTCAATCACAAGAGTATTTTGACCATTTTTATCTTTTTTTTGTAAGCTTTAAACTAAACAAAGTTAAATATATTTTGCTTTAGTTTTGGTCAAGAGCAATATAAAAATGGCTTCCAAGTTGAAAAGTAACATCACCTCAAGCATTTGATCCCAAAAATTCAAAATAGTATTGATTTTTGCTATTACCTACAATTATTTTTTAGTGACTTTATTTATCTGGATTATAAATAATTCAAATTTGTTGGTTTTGTTACTTTTCACCATTCCATGTTTGATCAACATCAAGTTAACCCAAACTGGTGATCAGATGGCCTTTTCCTGAAATCGATCTCATCGACTATTTTCTGATATTGTACATTGATTGCAATTGAAATGTATCATTTCAATGTCTATCAACTCTTTTTTTTGTAAACAAGATTTCATTACATTCGGCTCAAAGGGCCGAAGAAATTTCTCCCTTTTTCCAATCTTATTTTGATGAAATTTATTTTGTTAAAGTGATTAAATGACATTAAATTGTGTCTAATCAATAGACTTTGCCTCAATTTTTTCTCAAAGGTCTCCTAGCAAAAGTTGAGCCAATAATGGATCGACTCAGAACCAGTAAATTATATTCAGAACTTAACTGCTCACTTGCCCAGAAAATTACACTTCATATTCAACAGATAAACAAATTTCAAAAAGAAACATTAGCATTGTAATAGTTGAACAATAGAAAGTTTTTGTCAATCAATAACAATAAATTTTGTAGTAGTTTTACATTTCACTTTAAATTTTTTTAACTTGATTATTCACTGATAATCATTATCGAATTGACTGCCAATGAAATAAATGTTTTCGATTATAAGCATAACAACATAATGAAGTAATTATAATAATTGATATAACGTTCATCTGGATATTTGAATCACTTGCGTGACTAAATTTAAATAAAATGTTAACGGTTTGAAAACATGATAATCAAGGTTACACATGTATCGATGCAAATATTGCACTTTGTTGTTTCTTTATCGGAATGGCGTTCATGTGTCATAATTATTATTATCCTTTCCTATTCCATTTGACGAAAATTAATATTGGGATAAACGCATAAAACAAATCGATCCAAAAGATATCATTCTAATGATGAAATTACTTCAAGGATTTCCTATGACTCGGCTGTTCTTTCCATGTTTCCAGAATATTTTTCATTTGAACTATAATAAACAATTTATTATTAAAAGGTTAGACTTTTTTCACTTTATATAGATCAATAGTCGATCAGGTCTTACTTTAATGATTGAAAACTGTCTCGCTTATTGATTTTATTGTACAACGAGGAGAAATCAATGTTCATCAAATTGATTGGTGTATCCAATTGGAGCAGCATTTAAATTCAATCAGATGTATTAGTAATAGCATGTTGCTCATCTATGGTGACAGATAAATCATGAAAAGATAAAAGGAAAAGCTATCAACATGTGTTTTGTAAATATCTTGTTATTATTTCACTTAATACTCACTTGGGATCTTTTGATTGGCCTGTATTGTTGAACTTGGTACTTTATAAATCAAATTTACTTTGATTATTTTTTTTGTAGATTGAGCTACAAGTTTCAGACCATTGAACTGCTGGTTATGAACATTTGTGTCTATTGAGGCACCGAATCAGGAATATTTTTCATTAATTATCACCTTTAACGTTTCTATCATATCTTGAAACATTGCTATCACTATCTTTTAATCATTTTGATGTTGGGAATAAACATTGGAATGAATCACGAATCCTGTAACCAAAGGAGAGGTTGAATAGGAGCAATTGATAAGCAGTTACGTCATTAACCGATCTTTAAATCTATTATTTAACACAATAAAATCACTAATTAATCATTAAAATGAAAATAGTGAAAACATTAAAAATATATACAGAGTTAAGTCGTCAGCATACAATTTTAAACAAAAAAAAGTTAAACGTAAAAGTTGACTGTAACCAAATTAAACAAATGAGTTTAACGTGAATGAAAAGATAATAAAATAAACCAGAAAAAAACTGAAAAAATAAACAATTGGTAGAGATCAAAGCAAAGAGTAATTTTTATTGTAAAAGCCTCCAGTAGAGGCAGCGGCTACGGTTGAGCTACTGATGGGATGCATTTTTTTAAAAGGGATGAATATTTGTAAGGTTTACATTACATTTCATTTGTAAGATTATATCAGTACGGATGTCTGCTAAGAGTTTTTGACAGCACAAATTCAACACAATCTCTCAGCTCAAAGAACTTGTCCGAGAATTTTTCAAATCTATTGAGAAGAAAGAGCTCGAAAATGTCATTAACAACTTGCATAAAAGAGTCAAATTATGCCTCGAAATGGGAGGAAAACAATTTGAACCACATCTTGAAGGATCGCCCGTATTTCAATTTTCATTATACACTAGTGGTTAGGGTTAAGTTAACAAAAAAGGGTCAGACTTAGTTAATTTTCAAGTGTCGCCATCTCGAGCATTTACCGTTTTAAGAGACACTAAACAATAGAAACCTGAAAAATTAAGTTCGATCTTAAAGGTACTTTTATTTCTTGTTAGATGGCGACTATGAAAAAAATCACCGATTTTATTAACTTAACCCTGACTACTAGTGTATTAAAAAATTATTTCTAGATAAACATTGGTTCAAAAGTTATAATCATTTTCATGCGTTCCAAAATAGCGTAGGAACCCTGTATTTTGGGATCAGATTAAACAACCTTGATGAACTTGCTACCAGTGTATAGAGTCCACGTGTATACTAGGATTGTTTTTAATGTGTTCACCAACAATTTCACCTACTTCTTCACTTTTTTCCGTATCAGCAGGCTTAATTAGGTAAGTTTTCGACTTGGCAACAGACACAATTTTCTTTGGAGCACAATTAGGTTGACTATTGTTATTAGTAAATTGGATTGTTTTCTCAATTTTATTCAGTTTCTTATGATTTCATTCTCAGAACTAATGTATGAAAGCACGTGATTATACCTATGTCCAATATCAGCCATGTGTTTCTCCTTAGTCTTAGGAGCAATGAGAGCAAGCATGAAAACTTTAAAGTCTTCAAACTCTTTAACTATCTGTCCGATATTATCAATTCCACATTATCCCATTCAACATCATTAGATAGAGCTTGAGTAGGGAAAGACATTTTGCACAAATTTAGAGTTAACTAGGTCAGCCGGGAGCCGGCGTAGTTTTAGCGAGCGTTTATGGAAATAAAGAATTGCTTGAAATTGAATTGAACTCAGTTCTTTATAATTCATTGTTTAATGAAATTTTTTCATAAAATAATTTCAAATCGCAATATTCATATTATTCCATCATCAGTATATTATATGCCATACAAATACTATCGAGCAGACCATAGAAATCATATTATGAGTAACCGTGAAAATGCCTTTAGAGTTGAATTGCTGCAATCTTCTCATGAAATTTCCTCTGAATTGCATCATATTTTGCTTTGAAAGTGAAATGATTCTATCCTTAGCAAAAACGTCTAATGAAACAAGCCCCTCAATTGATTTTACTCTACTTTGAATTACATAAGTTAATCCAAGGAAAATTCACGTTCTCCAATGTTAACTTTGACTTTATATAAAGTAAGACCTTAGGCTTTATGAGCCGTTAGGCCGTTATAGCATGAGCAAGAGATAGAGGAAATCAGCCAATATCTTTTGATGAGTGTTATGGGAACCAAATTATTTCTATAATACGGCCCAGAGTAACCATCAAATTCTATCAAGATAGCGACAGGTAAGCTAGGAGGTGCTTCATTCTGGCGGTAGCAAAATTCTCTGACGGTACCTACTGAGCCATTGACTAAACCTCGTTCAGTCCAGAGATTTATACGCAACATAACTCTGCAGCCGATGCTAAGATTAAGTACTGAAGATAACTTGTGCTTTATCTTCATCGTTTTAGTTGAATGGAACAAAAAACACGTTGAAAAAAGCGTTTTTAAACAATTATCGGAAAAAAGTGAAAACTTTGTAAGAATATAGCAATGAAGTTGAGACGAAGGCAAAAAATAGAAAGTGGTCTCCGTGTTTATATGCTCAAGTTGTATTCAAAAATGTAAAAATTATGCGCGAAAAATTTCGCAAGCGGATGTTTAGGCTAAAATACGATTTCCCGGTTTTTAAGCTTTACCCCTCCCCCCTTTGACCACAGTGCAAAATTTTTTCTTTCAGACATGCGGAATCGATAGGACAATAATTGTGTAAAGTTTTAAGTATGTAGTAAGTCTGCATACTAAGTTACGGAAAAAACAAAAATGAAAATTGATCAAAAAAAGTGAACATGTAGTCTGAGCGTAGCGAAGACTAGTTACTTAAGATTGCAATTGTAAATCAAAATTAATTTTGTTGAGTTTTAAGACACAGTAATTTTTATTGTAAAAGCCTCCAGTAGAGGCAGCGGCTACGGTTGAGCTACTGATGGGATGCATTTTTTGTAATACTCTTTGGTAGAGATGGTGAATAATTTGATCAATAGATGGAGCTGAAACACTAATGGGAAAGAATATCTTTTGGAGTGAGTTGAGAGAGCAAACTTTGCAGTTTGTTTCAGAGCTTTCATTTGCTTCAGATGAAATTTTACTGAATTTTTTCCTGTGAGCGGAAGCTATTTTATCTTGTTTTCATTATATTTCAATCTTTAATCTGCGCTCAAATCATGAAAATAATCATCTTTAACATCAGTAATATCAAATTTGGTCTATAAATGGATTAGTGACTATTAGGAGTGATCTTTTCTGCTAGAGTGTGCCTCCATCTTCACGGTTTTCTTGCTTTTATTGCAAGTGTTTATAGTGCTTATTCACATTTTTCTTTTGTTTTCTATTCTACTATTGAATCATTTATCTTTAAATGAACTATGACTGAAGAAACTGATCCAGATCTTCCCGAACCTTTTGAATATGATCCCAGTTTTCGAGGACCTATTAAATCACGAAGCTGTACCGATCTTTATTGTCTTTACCTATTCATCATTTTCGTAGGAGCCTGGATTGTTCTTGCTGGTGTGGGTAAGTTGATATTGTCGATGTTAATTATGTTAATGTTGGTGTAACAATGAGAACATTAACATTGATGTGTAAACATCACTGTCTCCATATTTGCTTTACATTTTTCAAGAGAAATGGCGTTTCATGTTTAGACAAAGAAACTATCAGCACAATATGTACTTATAAATTTCAAGCAACTTTCTCTATTTTGATTTGAAAAGCTTGATTTATTTTTCATTCGCTTGTTTTTAATCTGGTTTTTCCAGCTATACGTTTCGGTGACCCTGAAAGAGTTATCTATCCAAGTGATAGTTTTGGACGAATCTGTGGTAGAGATGAATTAATGTAAGTTAATAAATGCTCAACTGTTTATACTGTGTTTCATTAAATTAATTTATCATTCTCAATTCTCAAAAATTTTTCTTTTTTATTTCATTCTTTTGGACGATTAATAACAGAGATAAACCTTTTTTATACTTCTTCGACATTTTGCAATGTGCAAAAATCAACGCATTCAGCAAAGGTTGCAACACAACTCAGGTATCTTATTTATCGCAAAGAATTTTCTTCTCTTCTGATCTTCTGAACCACTTGTTGAATTGCGAGACTAAGTTTTTTTCTTTCTTTCTTTCTTAGGTGTGTGTAAAAAAATGTCCGGACTTTACAGAAAGCTTTGTAAAGTATCGTGATCCCATCTTTTGGAATTCTTTGTCAAATCAAGAGCAAGAAAGAGTCCGTCAAAAATTAATCTGTGATTACGAAATTAAGGTTGGTTTTTACTTATTCTGTTTTTCAAATTATTCTTATTGTTCACATAACTAAAATTTTTGAATTTCACGTAGATAAATGAGATTTCCTTGGATAAAATACCCGATCTTTTGCGCACAAAACGTTGTGGTAGGATTTACTTCAAAAGTGAACCATGTAAGTACTGAAGTTCGCTAATCATATTTCCATTTTAGGCAATTCAAATCATGTATTGCTAACCTTGATTGTTCAAAAATGATTTCAATCATTTTTTACCAATCTGTTATGATTTGAATGATACTTAAAAAATTGTTATCTTTCAAAATTTTAGAATTAATGTTTTATTATATGTATTATCTATTAATATGCGATTTTTTATCTAACTCTTTTGCTAATGTTTTAATGTTGCGAAACAACTTATCTCACATTTCTTGTTGCTTTATCGTCTCCCATTTCCTCCCGTCCCCATTTAAATCCAATTCTGTCCCATCCCACTGCGTCATTATCCGCTTCTCAATCCTTACCGAAAAAAGTCTTAAAACTGCCGTCCAAGACGAGTAAACAAGGTATATACGAGCATTGACCATGATAGAAACATGGTTGATAACCCTCAAAGATAAATTATCATTGCTTTTGTTTTTTTGTGTGCTACAATTAAATTCTTTTAGTTGTTGGAAGATGTGTTCCAGATGCTTTGTCCTATTCAAATAAATCCAAAACCATCATCAGTGACAATGGAGATAACATGATTGGGGAAAACGGCCAGCCAATAAATACAACAATGGCTGCAAGAGCTGGAAAGTAAAAAAAGATATTTCAACCGAAAAATTCAATCCACTTATTAAAATCTTCTTTGTTTCTTTTTTCAAGGGGATTTTCCAAGATGCTCAATCTATCTGATATTTGGGATAATACAGTTGAAGATTTAGGACTTGTTTGGAAACACATTTTAATGTAAGATTTTGTCTTGATTTTCATTCACAATAACTTTTGTTAAGGTTAATATCTAATTTTATATTAATTTTGCATTTGCACAGAGCACTTTCTATTGCTATGATTATCTCATTCATTTGGATTCTCCTGCTCCAAGTCCTAGCCGGTCCAATGGTTTGGTTTTCAATGTTCGCAGTACTGGTTTTGTCAACTCTTGCTGTTCTCGGTTGTCTAAAGCGCTATTTTTGGCTCAAATCTTTATCACCAGACGAATTGGATGATACAGACATATACACTGCTGATCTCAAAATCGATTTCTCTGATATCATTCGAGTAAATTTACATTCAATTTTGATGAACAAAAAAACATGGCTTGTATTTTCGATTATCTGTGGAATTGTCTCTTTTTTGCTCGCCGTTACATTTGTATTCCTCCGTAGTCGAGTTAACATCGCCATTTCACTCATCAAGGAAGCCAGCAAGTAATATAACAAAAAACAATTGCATTTGGAAAAGGTTTTTAAATATATATTTCTTTACTTCCTAGGGCTTTAGATCACGCCAAATCTGCTCTGTTCCTTCCTTTTGTGCCATATATTTTACAAACTCTAGTCATCATCATCGGAATATTCGTTGCCATCATGATAGCCGCAGTTCAGAAGCCAACGTACCGGATTTCCGGTACCAATCACACTTCAGAAAAAGGAATAAGATGTGACCCATTTGTAAGTCAAATTAATAAATTTGTAAATTATGTACAAACCCTCTTCATCTTGTTAGTTCACTTGGAAAACATATTCACTATTGTAATGTAATTTCAGACTTATAATGGTACTGATGACTCAAAATGTGAAAAGTTTATTCCTTTTTCGAATACCATTCTAAACTCTGCTCACTTCTTCAATCTCTTTATGACTTTTTGGCTTCTGTTTTTCATCAATGGAATGGGTAAATACTTTCTCGATAAATGAACCTTCTTTCATCCAAACAGAGCTTTAAAACATTTTCTCTTTTCTTTTGCAGTAAAATTTATTCTGGCTGGAGCATTTGCCGCTTATTATTGGGCTTACAATAAACCAGATGAAATTCCCTCATTTCCAGTTGCGACAAGCACTTATCGAGCCTTTAGGTGAATAGCTAACCAGTTGTTTGATAATTAATGTATAAATTGATTGAATAATTCCAATGTTTATTTTGTTATTAATTGATATTCAGATATCATGCTGGGTCAATCGCTTTTGGGTCGTTAATCTTAGCCATATTCAGGATGATTAGATTGGCTATTGAATATGTTTACGAGAAGTGTAAAAAGTACACGGATAATGCTTTTGCCAAAGCGATTATGTGGTAAGTAAGAACAGTTTGTAGCTGTTCTGTTCAATTTTTTAATTTTCATTTCTGATTTAAAGGACCTGTCGTTGCTGTTTCTGGATGTTGGAAAAGTTCATGCGTTTTTTGAATACTAATGCTTATATTATGATAGCTGTACATGGACAATCTTTCCTGCCTGCTGCTAAAGAAGCATTTTTCTTGTTACTTAGGAATGTTGTCAGGTAAATCAATTATTCATTCCAATTTTCTGTGCACATAATTCTCAATCGGGTGTTTCTCTTTTTCAGAGTTGCCGTTTTAGACAAGGTTGCTGATTACTTACTCATGATTGGAAAGCTTGTAGTCACCGCATTTATGGGTCTAGCAACATTTTTTTACTTTACCAAAGGATACGATTATGATCTCACTTATTTCACACCTCCTGATATAAACTATACTTGGGTTCCTGTGATCGTAAGTTTGAATTATTTTCTATGGAACTGTTAGATCTTGCTATTAATTCATCATTTCATTACTTAGGCTGTTTGTATTGGTACCTACTTCATAGCTGATTGTTTCTTTGATGTATATGAAATGGCAGTTGACACTATTTTTCTATGTTTCCGTAAGTGTTATAGTTACCAAGTTTCGATTTTCGTTAATTACTAAATATCATTATTCTTTTTCATGTATAGTCGAAGACTGCGAGCGTAATGATGGCTCACCTTCTAAGCCTTATTTCATGTCTGAAGAACTTATGGAAATTTTAGAATATCGTAATCAACCAACCGCCCAATTTTGAATCGTTCATCAAACTGATGTGTTTATTATTCGAACCCACCCGGAGCTCGTTCCATTAATTGTGCGCACAATATTTCTCCCATTCAATAATAATCTTCAACTTAATTATCATCTCA
Source organism: Tetranychus truncatus (assembly GCA_028476895.1). Classification (NCBI taxonomy): domain Eukaryota; kingdom Metazoa; phylum Arthropoda; class Arachnida; order Trombidiformes; family Tetranychidae; genus Tetranychus; species Tetranychus truncatus. Next base: position 8,150,167 of record CM052062.1, read on the forward strand.
TATGCAAGTGAAGAAACATGTCCAAGATTGAAAACAAAAAGAAACAATTGTTAATGAATCTATATGAGTTGCGACTCTTTTCTAATTTAGTTATTTATGTAAATTACTTTTGACTTGTATGGTTGCATTGACTGAGCAACTGACCGTGAATTGAACAGTTAGCAGCCAAAAATTTCAATCTGCCATTCCATTTTCTTTAGCATAATAAACTATGAAAAGTTGGTGAAATATTGTCTCGAATAGTAGCATATAGAATGATATAATGTGTTAGGGCACATCAATTGTTTCTTTGAGTTATTTATAACCAAGTGACATCTTCATTTCTGTCGATATCGTCTCTGAATAGCTATTTTAGTACGATTACTTTGGATTATTATTGATTAAAAGACATCAATGATATAGACTTAGGATAAGTATAAGTGTGAAGTTGAATAAAAGAAATGAATGAAGATAATTTATTGAAGGAATTTGATATAATTTGATGTTTGATTTTACATTGAATATTGAAAACTTCATTAAACTAGATGAAGTGAAATTTATTCAAGAATGAATATAAGATTTATTATGAGTTTTGTTGATACAATACATATTCATAAATTTCAGTTAGCACATTACTAAGGTCTGAGTAAAGATCCGTGGATGGCGATGGCGATGGCGATGGATCTGGGTATGGGAGTTGAATTGGAGCCTCCAGTGACATTGAAGATTCGTCTATATATTGGCCATGATAAAAGATTTGTTGTTGGGCTTGTGGATCTGACTCTAAAAATTGGTAAATCAATTGTGGCTCAGGTTCAGGTTGGGGTAGTGTTGGTGGTGGATGTGGTTGTGGCTGTGGTAAAGGTTGAGGTTGAGGTTGGGGTAGTGTTGGTGGTGCTTGTGGCTGTGGCTGTGGCTGTGGTTGTAGTTGTGGTTGTGGTAGAGGTTGAGGTTGAGGTTGCGGTGGTGATGGTGATGGTGTTAAAAATGATGGTGATGGTGATGATGATTTTTCAATCTTTCTCTGTTTGGTTCGACGATTTTTGAACCAACACTCGACGATTTCGCTGTCGATGCCCAATTTATGTCCTATTTCATTCCTGTTCGGGTGGTCTGGATGGGAACATGAATTAAATTCCTCTTCCAATTTTTTCAATTGAATTTCTGAAAAAGTGAAACGAGCTTTTCGAACTCGTTTTTTTATTCCGGAATCCTTGTTCACGTTATGTAGCACTGGTGACACTTGCATTGAACCATTTGAATTATTGGAATGTAATTTCATATACGTTCGTCTATTCTTAAACCAAGTACAAATTTCTTTACTGGTTCTACTCAATTCATTACCAATGTCCAGTTGTTGTTGTTTATCCGGGTTCGGGCACTTGACAAAAAATTCATTTAAATATTGCACTTGTTGTTTAGTGTAAACGACGCGAGGTTTTCGTCGTCGTCCGTTTGCAGTTGTAGGAGACATTTGTGATGACACTTGAACAAAAGAAGTTAATCAACGAGAACAGTGAAAGTCTTGACAGTAAATGAGGTTTCGTCAAGAAACTCGGCCCTTTTATACCGAGTCTCTGCCCCAGGTCGAAGGTGAATCAAACAGACGGATAAAAAAAGGTTGACACCTCTTCCATTATCAAACGTCAACAGTCAACAAAATCCTAATCCATTTCTTTGTTTTTTAGGCATTTCAACTATTCGATAATAGCCTCTAGTCATAATCATATTTACTTTTTATTATTAGTTAAAAAATGATTCCTCGTTTTTTAAGCGTTTAATCCGTGTTGCAAAAATGACTAAAAAAACAAAAAACATCGGGCATCGGAATTTTCCGAATATTCGGTAACACATTTTAATGTAAGATTTTGTCATGGTTTCCCTTCACAATAACTTTTTACTAAGCTATCTAATTTTATATTAATTATGAATCTACTCAGAGCACTTTCCATTGCTATGATTACTGCATTCATTTGATTCTTGGATCAAATCGGCATCATTCTTCACGAATTTGATAATACTGGCATATACACTGCTCATCTCAAGATCGTTTTTTCTGATATAATTCTAGTAATTTACATTCAATTTAGATGAATAAGAAAAAATGACTTGGAGACAGACTAAAAGAACAAAAAACATCGGGCATCGGAATTGTCCGAATGTTCGGTAACAAGAACAAAAAACATCGGGAATTTGAATGCATGAGATAATCATGCATGCAAGTTGCATGCAATATTCGGAAAACTCCGTTGTTTTGCACGATGTTTTTGTTCTTTTAGTCATTTTTGAATATTTGAACTTGATTTTCATTTGAAAATGATGGCAACGAATATTCCGATGATGATGACTAGAGTTCGTAAAATATATGGCACAAAAGGAAGGAACAGAGCAGATTTGGTGTGATCTAAAGCCCTAGGAAGTAAAGAAATATATATTTAAAAACCTTTTCCAAATGCAATTGTTTTTCTTGATATATTACAGTAGCGGCAAAAAAACTGACAGTCAATCAAATGGTCATTACTCAGTTAGCTATTAATTTGAAACTCAGTCGTTCAGTTTTATGATGTTTGCTTAACAATAATTCATTACAACCAATATTTTGTATGACTTCCATCAGCATATTCTGTTTGACAAAAGTCATTTTTTCTTATTATCTCATGCATTCAAATTCCCGATGTTTTTTGTTCTTGTTACCGAACATTCGGACAATTCCGATGCCCGATGTTTTTTGTTCTTTTAGTCTGTCTCCAAGTCATTTTTTCTTATTCATCTAAATTGAATGTAAATTACTAGAATTATATCAGAAAAAACGATCTTGAGATGAGCAGTGTATATGCCAGTATTATCAAATTCGTGAAGAATGATGCCGATTTGATCCAAGAATCAAATGAATGCAGTAATCATAGCAATGGAAAGTGCTCTGAGTGGATTCATAATTAATATAAAATTAGATATTAAGCTTAGTAAAAAGTTATTGTGAAGGGAAACCATGACAAAATCTTACATTAAAATGTGTTACCGAATATTCGGAAAATTCCGATGCCCGATGTTTTTTGTTTTTTTAGTCATTTTTGCAACACGGATTAAACGCTTAAAAAACGAGGAATCATTTTTTAACTAATAATAAAAAGTAAAGATGATTATGACTAGAGGCTATTATCGAATAGTTGAAATGCCTAAAAAACAAAGAAATGGATTAGGATTTTGTTGACTGTTGACGTTTGATAATGGAAGAGGTGTCAACCTTTTTTTATCCGTCTGTTTGATTCACCTTCGACCTGGGGCAGAGACTCGGTATAAAAGGGCCGAGTTTCTTGACGAAACCTCATTTACTGTCAAGACTTTCACTGTTCTCGTTGATTAACTTCTTTTGTTCAAGTGTCATCACAAATGTCTCCTACAACTGCAAACGGACGACGACGAAAACCTCGCGTCGTTTACACTAAACAACAAGTGCAATATTTAAATGAATTTTTTGTCAAGTGCCCGAACCCGGATAAACAACAACAACTGGACATTGGTAATGAATTGAGTAGAACCAGTAAAGAAATTTGTACTTGGTTTAAGAATAGACGAACGTATATGAAATTACATTCCAATAATTCAAATGGTTCAATGCAAGTGTCACCAGTGCTACATAACGTGAACAAGGATTCCGGAATAAAAAAACGAGTTCGAAAAGCTCGTTTCACTTTTTCAGAAATTCAATTGAAAAAATTGGAAGAGGAATTTAATTCATGTTCCCATCCAGACCACCCGAACAGGAATGAAATAGGACATAAATTGGGCATCGACAGCGAAATCGTCGAATGTTGGTTCAAAAATCGTCGAACCAAACAGAAAAAGTTTGAAAAATCACTATCACCATCATCATCACCATCACCACCCCAACCTCAACCTCAACCTCTACCACAGCTACAACCACAACCACCAACACTACCCCAACCTGAACGTGAACCACAATTGATTTACCAATTTTTAGAGTCAGATCCACAAGCTCAACAACAAATCATGTATCATGGCCAATATATAGACGAATCTTCAATGTCACTGGAGGCTCCAATTCAACTCCCATACCCAGATCCATCGCCATCGCCATCGCCATCCACGGATCTTTACTCAGACCTTAGTAATGTTCTAACTGAAATTTATGAATATGTATTGTATCAACAAAACTCATAATAAATCTAGTATTAATTTAGCAATAAATTTCATTTAATTTGATAATTCATTCATGTATCACGACTTGTATTCTCGATCATCTGTGGAATCGTTTCTTTTGCTTTTCCTTACAATTTCATTTCTCCGCGCTTTTGTTAAGCTCAATATCTAATTTCGGAAGCTTTCGATGATAAATGGTCGTAAATTTCTTTCCACTGTAATCAATAAATTAAATTCATATTTAAAAACGCAAATTCTTCATGAAAACCAGCGTCAATGTGAAAACTTAAATAAAATAAAATGTTACCCTACAGCTGAAATAAATGAAATCTAAGTGCGAACTCACTGAAAACCTTTGATCGAAAAATTATTCGAATGTTTACAGTTATTATTTCCCTTAGAGTTCATCAATTTTCAACTCGCGAGACAAAATTGTTCACTTTTTTCTGGTTCATTTATAATGGCTGCTCAACGGACCTGTTGACATTTAACAGCATTAAAGCACCATCGGTCGTAATAGTGTTGCGGGCTCTTCATAAGAAAATATGTTATGAAAAAGAGAGAGCTAAGGATGAGATAGCCTATGTGATATCAATTTTATGCTCGTCTTTACTTGTTTCATAGATGGGTCGAGATAAAGAAACGAGTTAGGATCGAAGTCAGATATATATAAGTTTAGTCGATTAATTTTAATTATTTTTAGAGCATTGAAAAGATAATAAAATACTGAACGTTGCAAGGTTTTGACGGTCAACTTTTCCAATTGTTTAATACAGAAAAGAAAAAATTGTTGCATTATTATCAGAAAAATAACGCTTTTCTCCTTCTTCTGTCAATCAACTAGCATTGTTTTTGGCAACAACTTGACGTCAATCAACTATTGTTATTGTTATTATTCTAACATGATGATGATAATGATGAGAATGAAGATTGTACTTAATAACAATAATCATGCAATCAATGGTCAATCAATAAGCAGAACCAAAAATATTGAACTCAATACCAATAAGATTAACAATAGACTGGCAAACAAGAAAAAAGAGTGATTCAAAGGTGATTATATTCATGGCTAATAATCATGATAATATCATACGATACATCGATATAATGAAAAGGGAGTGTAAATGGAATCCATGAAACTCTTTCATCTTCACTTTCAAATTGGACAACATTTACAGATTTGGATGGCAAAATGGTTTTCAAAGCCAGTTTCGAGCAAAGATATTTCAAACTCCCAGCCAATAAGTCCAGTCTTTCAATACAAACAAGTAAAAAATATTCGTGTTGCACCGATTTTCTGAGCAAAAATAATTTTGGTAATAATTAAACGAAAAGCAATAATAATAAAATAAATAAATAAATAAAATAATTAGTTAAAGCAAAATGTTTTCTGTTTTCAAAAATTTACTAAAAAGCCTTTCAGCTATGTTCAACTCTGGATTATCTTATTGATCTCATTAGATTTAGGTTTGGGTTATGAGTTAGGTTAAGTTTGTCAATTTTAGCCACTTTTTTATCTGCTTTTCCTGAGTTTCAGGGTTGGGTTCTGAAAATTAGCATATTTTTGCGGCGACAGGCCAAAATCTAATGTTAGGAATATTTGCAAAACTATCTTTCGAGAAAAGAGTTTGGTGAAATATCTGTACAACTGTACAAAAAGAGACCAATGACAAACTTCGCAATCAATTTCATCAATGATTGGACAAAACATTTACTCAGAATTTGACTCTTTTACATGTAATATGGATTGAATTTGTTGTACACAGTGTGGATAAATTTGCGATCAGTTATGATCGAGGACTCCACTTAAGAATAATTCAACTCTGAATATTTTTCATACAAATGAAGTTCATGTCTTTCAGGCTTTGTGACCATTTTCTTAGCATCTTTTCAATCGAAGCAAAATTGTCACAAATAATTATTCGACTTTAAAAGCTGAGCCACCAACTAGAATTGTAAAGTGTATCAAAGTCAGAAGTTGAATTTGTTGAGATTTGTTATGATTGAGCTTATAATATTGTTGAGTGTAATCGTAGCGAAATTAGTTGAGTTTTTGTTTGTATCAAGATGGTCCAATTAATTTGTCAATGTTGGCATATTAACAGTTCGATTAACCTGTCTTGTTCACTTGAAATGGTCAAAATGACAGACCAATAATTAAGGTAAACAATAGACTAAAGTCGATGGGTTTTGCTGATCATAAAGTTAATAAATTCATGATATTATTATATGGAAACATGAACTTTAACATGAATCTATCCAAATCTTTATAATGACTAACATTTAGTAAATTGTTGGTGAACAAGATCAACATTTGAAGGTTAAATTTCACCATTTTACTCTTGAATTATTTAAAAATATTGAATGATCGATTGCTCTGAATAGCCAATTATCAAGTCAAATGGCATCCCAAAGTTATCTTGTAATATGCTAATGGTGCTTAATCATGAAAAAAAGATGAAGTCAATTGTAAATTCTTGACATGGAAATACCTGTGGAGAGTAAATTGGCCTTTAAAAATTTAAAGCAACTCAAAGTTACGAGAAAATAAATTTTCAATAAACTTTTTTCTTTCTTTCGTCTTTTCTGATGAACCAGCAAAATTCAAAGTTGAAAAGGTAAAGTTGAGATGATTCGAAAGATGACGATTCTTTGATATTTATATTTCACCCAGCAGCTATTGAACTATATTCAATAATTTATTGTTAACCTTACAATAGTTGAAAGATGAAACAGACAGAAAAGAGTCTCAACTGGATGGTAAAAGGAAAAAATAAAATTGCGAGTGAAAGGTAAGGGAAGAAGAAGATGAAAAATTCATAACTGGAGAGGAAAAAAAAATAATATTAGAATAAATATTTATCTCATTCAACAGGCAATAATAAAATTCATTGAAGATTATTTTTAGATTTTAGATTTCAATCTATCTTGATGTTCAATAATAATGAACGGAAAAGGTAACAAAATACAAAATCAATTTCCTTCGTGGATAAGATAAACTGCTAATAATTATTGCTTTAAATGTTGACTTTGATATGAAACCATTTGATAACATTGTATCATAACATTGTCACCAGTCATATCGAGTCAAATTGAAGCCTCCAATTAATAGCAACTATTAATCAAATGTAATATAAAACTTGTGAACAAGATTAAATGGTTAGAGAATCAATAAAATGTCGAAACAAATTAAGCAAAATGTGGACTTGAGTTTAAGTGCAAAGAAGTAAAACCGACCTCTAATCTAAGATTATCTTTAAATCGTCTTAGTGGTGAAATTAAAGCTTTCCGATGAAAACTCCGACTTTCAAGATTAAGGGTGAAAAGAAGGTGAACAAAGTGACAAAATAGTAAATGGCTTTTCAAAATAAATATCGAAAGGTTTAAACCGAGTTAGCTTGGGCACACAAATGGACGTTCATTGAACGAATTGGAAAATTTCATGATCGAAAATTTTCGCTAAAATCACGTTCCAATTGGAACTTTTGAATTGCATTTTTGTCAGTTATGGTGAATGAAACCCAAAGTGTCTGATTATCAGTTTAATTGGCGAAAATGAGTTTCGACTTTTTTTTTCTCATTCGCTTTTGCTGTTTTGCCCTTTGCTATTTGACTTTTGCTTTTTTTTCAACTCAACCCGCAAATATAAATCCATTGAAAGGTTTAAAATGAAATCGAGTGATGAGTTAGTTTGGACGAAGGGCGCTCATTGGACAAGTTGAAAATGAGTTGACTGAGCCTTTTGCGCATAACTTTTTCTTCTTTTCGTCATCATTACTATAGCTCATCCTCTTCTCTCCCTCTCTCCTTCTCTCCCCGCCATCTCACAGACTCTCTTTCCATCTACGAGTTTTCCTTCAGTTCAACTCTGAATCACTTGAGAAATGGATGTTGTCTGGATAAACCATCTTTAACTGTGTTTCACCACTTATCAACATCTAACTACCAACTATTATCAATTGTCGGTCAACACTTTCACCACAACTATCACCACCTGAATCATCCTCATCCCTCCTCTGGAGTAACATGATTCAAATTGTGTCTCAACTTTCATTGGTGTCTCTCAATTGACCAATTGACCAAAAAAAATCCATTTGGAATCAAAACTAAACCTTCTCCGTGCTGTGCTTCAATATCAATCATTTGTTTTCCCAGAATCAAGACAATCAACGGCACTTCAATTTTCCAAAAAAAAACAACTAAATTCACTTGTCAAAGATTAACAATTATGAGATGTACATCAAAATCAAAGGTAATTTCACTTTTTGTTCATTCAAATTATACTCAATTCCAGTGAAGAGTAAACAAAACGAAACTTGAAACAAAAGATATTACACAAACCCATTGAATGAATGAGTAAAAACCTTTTTTTTTAAAATAAAACAATTAGCTAAACAATCAATCAAGTCTCAGTCTAGACCTTTCAATTGTAAAAGAATTGAAAACTAAACAATTATCATGTAAATTGTGGTAACGAATTTGCTCACAACATTGAAACTTTTTCTCGGCCACGGACAACATTTAATCTGTTTACTTCTTTACTTCAATTAAACAATCAAATTGAGTTTATTCATCAATCTATGCAAATAACAAAGTAACCCTTCACCATCCTCCCACTTATCCTTGAACATCAAGATAAACATCTTAACCAATCAATGGAAAGGAAAAAAGTTTCATCGATTGTTTAAAATTATATTAACAAATTAATAAAATTAAACAAGTTGATCAAGAACAAAATGTTTTCCAGGGAGTGATTCAGGGAGTGTTTCAAGTGTTCACTTCACTTTTTCATTATCAACTGTTGGAGGATATTAATTAAATGGTAAAGTGTTTTTGATGGGCAAAGTGATGAAGATGTCGAGTAAAAAAAGAAGATACAAAATTGATTCTTAAGAATGTCAATTTGAATCTAATAAAGACAAACCAAATTGGTTGAAACCTTTTAAGATATTACTCAGTTATAAAGTGACCATTAAATGTTATCAAGCTTTTATTACTCCTCATAATGGGTTAACAAAGAGAGGAAGGGAGAGAGAGTGAAAGGCGAAAAAACAAGGAAAAAGTGAAAGAAAAACGATTGAACAAGAAACATAAAAAAGTGATAACATGAGAACATGGAGAATAAAAGGGAGAAGAAGAAAAAAAGAAGTTCTGATTGGAGAGAAAAAATGAAACAAGAATCTGTAACCTTCGATGTAAAATGATGTCGATCATTTTCTCTTCTTTTTCGTATCTTATCCATGGATCTGTTTCGTTGAGACTCTAGAGAGTTGGCAGAATCGTCTCATCATGATGAACTTTGAGTAAAATGAGAAAACTGATAATAGAATAGAACTTTTTTTTTCTTCTCCATGTTATTTCAACCATTTTTATCTCATAACTAAAGGTTATTTTCATCTCTTAACTTGCGGCTATTTTACTGATGACTATATACTTTGTCATCACCATAAGCTTTCAAAATTCATTGTCTAACATCAGAATCTCATGAGAAGAGAAAAAGCAGGTAAAAAGTGAAAAGTCAATTTTTTCTTCTCTTTCCATGTTCACATGGAAATGTCTTGCTGATCATGGACATGATTCCAGGAGAAGAAAGTTAAAGTGTCAATTTGTTAATAAATTTTGTTCCATCAATATTATCCATGACCTATCATGTAACTGAAAGATAATTTTATCCAATTTAATTTGATAAAGAAAAGTTTGCTTTTCAAATTTTCAACCTTTTCTGTTCCCATGAAAGTAAACATGAAACAATGAAACTCTTTTTTTTCACCAATTCGTATTCCCATTGAAAGATCAACAATGGCGCAAGCAAAAAGTATGATTTATTAAATTTGGAAACACAATTGACAGGGAATTGTTAATTGAAAAGGAAAATTCAATTTAAAGGGAATTTTTCGTTTCTCTTAAAAATTAGTTTCCATTTTATGTGGTTAAAGGCAAGGTAAATAGTGTTGCTGAATTGATTAAATTACATCAACAAGGTGAACTTGATTAGGTTCATTTGATTTGTTTTTGGTGTAAATGTTCAATTGATGAACAGCAAGACAGGTTGAATTGGTAAAATCACTTTACTGTTTCATTTTGTTTATCTTTCAATGGATTAACTTATTGATGGAAGTAGGAGAAGAAGAAAAACTGGCAAAAGCGATTTATTCATTTTATGTAGCTATTCATTATAATAACTTATCATTATCTTGTTGCTCTTTTCTTTACATGAGAATCATGCTAATCTTGTAAATGGAAGAAGCAAAATGATTACCATTCATTTCCATGAGCAGAGGAGAAAAAAAAAGGTTCCTTCTAACCTCTAACGTTAACCATTTTGAATCACCTTTAACTCCTACTCAAAGTGTTTTATCATTATTACAATTATCTTCTTGTGGTTAAGGTTAAGATGCACGGTCCATCAAAAGACATTCAGTTTTGTCTCCTGTTTATTCAACTCCATTTAACCCAAAAACCAAACAGCAAAGTACTTAACCCAAGACAGTAAACTTGAACCCAGACCACTTAGCCTCTTCCCATTAGACTTCATCTTCTTACCTGCCTCTTACGAGATCAACTTTGCACCCAACTTTTCATTTTCATTATTCACTTATGCAAAGCTTCTCAACTTGCAAACAATTGCCAATTTGGAAATTGAACTTTTCTATTTTTATCCAATCGATTTAACCCTTCTCAGCCTTGAAAAGTTCATTATGAAACTCAATCGTCAGATTAACGTCATTTTTTTCACCTTCTCTGTGTAACCTTTTCCTTTGGCCATTGATTCGGCTATTAATTTTACGATCAACTTTATGTTTAATTATCTATCGTTTTTTTTTGCTTCTCATTTTAATGACAATTAAAGCGAAAACAATGACTTTTTGATTATTAATTTTTTCGATCTTATCCTGCTAATAATTTCATTACAACTGAACAACTAGAGAAAATTTATCTTAACCTGAAAGTAATTGCCAACATAATTGGTTTATTAACAAATGATTACTCAAAGAAAAATGAACTTTACTAAGCCTTGTTATTTCACTTCGCCAGTTTCACTTGGATTTGCTATCTGAATATATTATGAATGATAAATGATGAGCATAATTAAAAATGTTTCATGAAATAATGCTTAATGTTGGATCGATGAAAGTTGCCTTGAATTTTCTTCTTAATTTCATTTGCCTGTTTGGATTAGAAAGAAAAAAAAGTTGAACCGAAAATCGAAATAAAAGTTTAGTTTTTGTTGGTTAAACAATATTTTCATCAACTTGATTCCATCTCTTGTCAACTTCAATTCTTGCCCGAGCAAAGTATCACATTATCAATCATGTTTATGATCATTTTGTAACTTGTGATTGATCATTTGATTGGCGAATAAAAAAGACTCCAGCAAAAAAAGAGACAAAAACCAGAAAAGAATGGAAAAAGAAGTGGAAAAGTGTATAAAATAGTTTCATCGCTTGGAATTGAACTTATTCAACTTCACCGTCTGTATAACTTATAACTCGATCATGTTCATCTTTGAGAAAATCGAAATATGATATTCCAACTTTACCTTTCAAGTTATCTTCTGAAAGACTCGATTCATTTTCAGCATCATTTTATCCTTGCAATTGATAATTTAAGTTGAACGAGAAAAAATGTTCACTTGCATTGTGATGATAAGATGAAGAGCTAGAAAAATGTTACTTTGACTAACTGTCACACTTGAGATGATTGATCTTCTCTCTTGTCTCATCTTCTTTAATCACCTTTAGACCAACTTATATCAGCAATTCTCATCATTCCATTGAGCTTGGAATATAAGAATGAGATTAGAAGATGAAAAAAAAAAAATTGGAAAAGAAGAGAAAAACATATTTTCTCTCATCCATTTTAAACCCTTTCGCTTTCAACCCAAATTGCAATCTGACTTGTTAATCCATTGCTTTACCAATATCGTGAAACAATTAACACTAAACTTGAACAATGTTAAAGTAATAACTTTTCACAAGCCAAAGCAAACACACAATAATCCGAAAGAAGAAGAAGAAAAAAAAAGTTTAATTCCTTTTCTGATAAAAATAAATCTCAGCCAGTTGATAATCTAAATTCACAAATCAACTGAAAATGAACAACATGGAAAGATATAATGACAAGTTAATCTGATTGAAGGCAACAACCAAATCCAAGGAACTGAGGTTTTTCAAGATGAATTTGATGAGAAGAAACAATTTGTAAAGATAAACCTTGGATTGAATCCAGCAAAAGATGATCAAATGAAGAGAGAGAGAGAGAGAAAAAAGCAAATTTAGTTCGATAGTGAAAGAAAAGAAAAGAGTGCGACATGGTGAAGATGAAAGTAAAAGACGAATGAAGAAGAAAAGATTTGCCTGGCAAGATTTGGATATGATCACCATCAATATAATCGTTTATCCTTCGATTCCATCATTTCTCATTTTCATTCCAACTCAAACTTTTCATTATCTTTACCAATCCACAATCGCCTTCATCCTCACCCAGAAGAAAGTAATAAGATGAGAGACAAAAAACAACAATGGAAACTGATGTTTGTGGCCTTTTTTTTCATGGGTTTCTCAATGTGCCATGAATAATACCAACGATATTTTTTCTCATCTTTTCCTTTCTTCCTCTTTACAGTTTTTACTTTTGCAACTTTCATCTTCATCTCGATCTTCCTCTTGTCAACTGAAATGAAAACTTACTCTCGAGTTTTACCCTTTCCTTTACCTTTTGAGTTCTTAAGAACACTTGAGATTCATTTTTTTCCCACTTCATTTCACCTCTTACCTTCATCGTCTAATTGTCTTGCTTTTCTCATGATTAAATTAACTTTCCATTTGAGGCAAATTTTGTTGATGGAAAAAAGAATTCATTGTTTTCTTTCAATTTTCGTCGCTAACGAAGATAATCGAGATTATTATTCTGTTCTTTTTTTGTTCTCACATTTTTTTTTCTGCTTTGCCCTTTTTCCCTCTCATTCATCATGTTTTTACTGATTGATGTTGAGCTAAATTTCAATTCTTGGTGTGTCTTCCATGATTGATTTGTCCTTTTCTTTTCCATTTTCTTCATTTTAACATGGAAAGCTTTTTAATATCAAATGATTATCATTTGATGTTTAAATTGGATAAGTTGATCTTCTTTTCTTCGAGTTTTTTTTCCTTCGAAAACTTTCCAAATCATATTTAAATCGTATTGATTCATCATAATCAATCATGATCATCATTTGTTGAAAATGTGAAGAAAAATATTTTCACCCAAAATGACGAATTATTATTTTCCACGAAAAAAAAAAACACTGAATAACAGACCAATGGTTATCAGCGTGAAAATGAATCATTACTTGAACACTCACCATGAATCCATTATCATCAACTCACCATGAATGGTTTAATTAAATATTTAATCAATGGGGAAATTAACATTTTCCCTTTGATTGTTTACTTTCTCAATTGGTTTGCATCAATCATTGATCAACATTCACCAAATTGATTGCAATTGTAAAAATGATTTCCTCAGTTGAAACATGAAACTTGGAAGCTATTATTAAAACTAAAAATGAGTTCAAAGTGATGAACAAGTAAATGATTTCAAGCTTAATAAGCATAATTAACTAAACTATATTTTTGTTCACCAAAAAGGAAACTATCAGTTCGGTGAAAAAAAATTCAATGTTCATTGAGTAAACAAAGTTGTGAGCAAAAATGAAAAAGCTCATGATTGTCAATCAAATTGATACACTTTTGACAAACTATTTTACATTTTTGCTTATAATTTAGATCATTAGTTTTAAAACTTTCAAATCAACAGACACAAATTTTCAAATCAATAACTTCATTCAGCGAAAAAGAAACACAATGAAAATCGACTAATCAAGTTAATCCAGTTTCTACCTTTTCGCAAGATTCTGTATTTCCAGGTGAATAAACGATAACTTTATGGAAACTCCAATTTTTGGCTTGAAATCATTTTCTTAAACTTAAAAGTTGAACATTAATAGATTTTGAGATTTTTTCAAATTTGAAGACTAAGGTTTGAAACTGAAATTATGAAAATTGTTAAATTGCAATCTGATTAAAATCTAGATTCAATCGAAATTTGAGTTTAGACTTTTTTGCTCTACTTGACTTTTATTCAGTGAAATGAGACTGTAATAAATTCATTATCTCTTACAATTGAAAGCTTTTCATCACCAAATTTAAATCATTTAAAGACAACTTTAACACACATTCAACTTGCAGTAATTGAGTGTTGAAAATTAGAAACTTTGAAATAACAAGAATAACATTTGACATAATCCTGAGTAGCTAAACATGGAGTCTCAATGGTATTGCCTTTTAAATTACTTTCACAGATATTATTCTGATCTTCAACTTATTCGAGTTCAACAATACTTTTTAATGAACAAACAACAAAAGTTGAAAGCGTCAAATCTGGAAACACTTGAATTTGATGAATATTTCAAGTTACTTTTTTTTCATGGAAACTGCAATTTGTAACATTTTTTATTTTCATATTTCCAAGCAAACCTTTTTTGTCGAGTAATTGGGTGAGTTTCATGGAAATTCAAAAAATCCCTTTGAATAGTTATCTCTTGGTTATCCTAAAAAATTCAAAAGTCGAAGAACCAATTCCAAGTTTCTTTTCACAAAATTGTTCAACATTCACTTTTTCAATCAAATGTCCAGTCACAATCAAATGTCAACATTTGTCCAGCTTTTTTTCTGCTCGAAATATTGATTTAGAACTCGACTAATTTTTCATTTCTTACTTACGAATTGCAACTCAGAAAAATATCAGATTAAAAGTGATCAGATTAACCCAAACCAAAAAACTGGTTAAGTGAACATTGAAATTCTGGTAATTTGTTGATCCATTTTCAGTGGATGACAAATGAAACACAAATAATATTTTTTATAATTTATTATTTCTTTTCCATTCTTTGCTCAGCAAGCTTTCCAATTGTTCAGTTCAATTCAATTGTTGACTTTTCGATTCCAATTTTTTCTCCCTTTTCAACTTTTCCTTATGAATGTGTAACAAGAGCAAAAAGTAAATTGACCAAACATTGAACTGTGAAAAAAGCAAGAGTAAAATGAACCATGAATATCTTGTGGTCATCTAAGGTCACTTTCAGTTACTTTTCTTTACCTTTTTTTTTACTTTCTTTTGATAAAAACTAATGATAATGATAATGATGATCAGAAATGCTATTAAATGTCAGAGTAAACTCTTTCTCTTCATTCAATCATTCAATTGCACTTTCATCAACATTCTACATTTAACCTGGTTCCACTCTGAGTTTTCATCTTCTCTTCCTATTCCTCTTGTTTCTTTGTCATCTTAAGCTAAAGGCTATTGTCACTTAACACAATCATCTATCATCACCTTTGACAGCTTTTATTTTCCAAATCGTCAGAAAAGAAGAAGAATTGATAACGTCAACATGGATTCCATTAACAACTGACCGAAAAGTCAAGTTACTCCATTCACAAGATTAACTCTCACTTTACACTTGATTATAACTCAAAGCTTTAATTATAATTCATTCAATGTAAACCAATTGATTTGTAACCAGCAAAGTTACAACTAATGGCAAAGGAAAGGTTTTAAAGTGTGTCAACTGGAATGGCATCAACATTCAACTATTTAAATGTACTCATTAAGTGTTGATTTATTTCGAAGATTAAAAAAAAGATGAAACAATTGAGAGAAAAAAAATATTGCTATAAATCAAGAGTTTAGCTTATCGATAAATGATGAATCAACATGATGAATCGTGTTGAAATGGAATCAAATTACACTTGAAATTGAAAGTTAATTTCAAA